>VXAD01001641.1:1868721-2502549 GCA_013399195.1 Dicrurus megarhynchus | reverse complement strand
AAAAAAAAAAAAAAAGTCAAATTATAAATGACTTTGTATTAGGCACAATGAATAGAGTTTGCATTCAGCTCGTATTTGCCTGGAGGTGCCAATGAGGAGATGAAGATTCTTATAGGGGAGGAAGAGTAGAAATTCAAAAAGCAGGGGAGGTCAAACCATATATTTTTCTTTATTTGTTTCATTGTTATTTAGACAGAGGAGTATTTCAGGGTATAAATAAAACATCTGCACTTATTGTTTGCTGCCTGTTTCATTCTCCTTTTAGTCTCTTGTCTCTGAGCTTTTATAGCAGCCACCAGGCTTAGGAGAGACTCTTAGTCTTAAAACTTCAGGTTTTTTTCACTCTCAGATTAGTCACCATTTTCTGCTGATCAAAGAGGAGAGTTATAATCATTAAAGCTCACTTTTAAACAGCACAATCATTAGTGGTTTAATAACATGCCATTATTAAAAGAGCTCAGTTCCTTTCCTTGTCAGGAAGATTTTCAAAGAGCTGTAACATACATATAAGACCCCTCACTTCAAAAAAGTTTTAAAGATGACCTGAAAAGGAATTTTCTTCATTAAAAAAATCCAAACAAACAAAAAAAACCACCACAAAAAACCTCAAACCAAAAAACAACAAAAACTTTGTAGTAACTAATCATAATATCAAAGTTTTCATTAAGAATTCGTATTTTGTTGCTCATCCTCCTGCTCCACAACCTCCTTCAGGCTGTGAACAGTTGGAGATGGTATAATAGAGGAGCCAAAACAAGATGAGAGAAGCAAAGATACTTAATTAGACAGAAATTATTTCCACTTTGTTATTATCCCTTTAGCTCAAATGCTTTCTACAAAATGATGAAAAAAGATTTTTTGTCTGATACCAGGTTTTACAAACTGTTTCCAGTTCTGTGCTATTCCATCTTTTAATTTTGATTGTTGTAACTAAACTGAGGCATAAAACTCTGTCACCTTTACATTTCCCCCTGGATCTTTTCTCCCTTGACACTTCAATTCCAGTGCAGAGCACAGGTCTGCTCACTGGGAAACCTTGTGGCTGCTGCTCTTGGTAAGAAAAATGAACAAGGGGTATTGTCACATCTTCTCTCCTTAAGGTGACACAATTCCGCAGTCATGTGCAAAGAGAAAATAGGAGAAATTATGGTTCTTTTCTCCAGCAAACTTAAAAATTAAAAAAAAAAAAAAAATTGATTTATGAACATGCAAAGAGATGAGCTTGTATGAAAAAAATCAGCTTATTCAGTTGAAAAGGACTCAGAGTCACTGACAAAACTGAAGGAATTAAAATACCAAGCATGTGACATAACTGCATTAAACAGGAACTCATTAACAACGTCAAGCTATTGGTTTGGATCAAAGTGACAACTATAATCAAAACAATAAAAATAGAATAGGCTTGCACAGGTTTGGCACATGCATGTTCTCAAGTAATGATGTGAGTGTGTTTGCTACTGTGCATACCTTTTCATTAATCAAATATTGCTGCAATTAAAAATGGATGAGTATAATTAATATCCAGTCTTGTATAGATACCTGAAGGCGGGCTGTATTTGGGCCCAAACCAAGTTGCATTCAGAGAAAAAACCAGGCACTGGTAGCAGTGATAACAGATGTATTTTTTGATAATAATCCTTTGTGAACGAGCTGGCAAAGTTAACACTGGCGGTGTTATTAAAATAGTTTAGAAATGAGGTTCTGAGGCTTGGTATTACAGCAGTATTGCCTGGAGAATTAAAAGCTAACTAGAGTAACACTGATGAAGCATGAACTCAAGTGAGCCCTTTTTCTTATGCAGCATGTGCCCTGTAATGGATTTCATATGTTGTTATTAAGAGGAACAATATTTGAGTAGTGTCAGGAAGTATGGGAGAAAATCAGTGGGAATACAAAAACATTGATGAAATCACAAGATAGCTGTGGTTTGTAAAAAGAAAAATTTAAAAAAAAAAAAAAAAAGAGCTTGTAAGTCAGTAAAACTTTTCTTCACTTATCAAAAGTTTGGTCCACAGGACCATGTGGCAGAGTCGTGCCTCTCTCAGCAGGCTCGGGTTCTCCTGGAGGACTCAGCTGTCAAATGACAGCATCTTCATTACCCAAACCAGCTTTGCCTGGTGCTTTTGCTCCCCAAACATCAGAAGTGTCTCAGCAAACCAGGCTGAACACATGAGCAGCGACAGCCCAAATAAAACTCGGTGAGCTGCAGTGCCTGGGGCCATCCCCAGCTGATCCAACACGTCCTCCCACGGAGCTTCACCCTCTCCCTGGGTGCTTGGTGTAGTTACTCTGCTGCCTGTCCTCAGAGCCCTCACCTTCAGTCCTTCACTAATTGGGCTTCTGCTCAAAATGCTCACCTTTTACTGAAATTACTGTGGATCTATGAATTATAATTTGTTTTTTGTGAAGGAGATTCAGGAAATGGACATGTTATTCTCCCTGGAATGCCTGAAGTACATTTTTTTTTTTTTTTTCTTTCTTTTTTTTTTAATAGCTGAGATGTCCAGGCAAAAGGTACATGATTTAAATCACCCTAGAAGTGATTTTCTTCAAGTTGAAAGCAATAAAGCAATTAAGCTTGAGAGAATTGAGGCCACTTTGTTTCTGAATGAGAATATAAATGGGAGTTTAAGGCTCCACAATGCATGGACATTATGTTCATGTCCATTTGAAGACTCCTTTTATTTTTTTTTTTTTTATTTTATTACCTGATTGTCTTATTATCTAACCAGCTTCTGTAAGGTCATTTAAGTTAAAGACAGGTACTGGTATGAATTGGAGCACTGCATGTGGGGAAGAGCAGAACTGAAAATATAGCTGCTTAGGACTCATCTTTTTCTGAGAGGTACTTGTATTATTCTGGATTTAAAAATATCTGTGCATATATATATATACAGAGAGAGAGAGGGATATTTTAATTTTTTTCTCTAAAATGAAGAAAATGAAAACAGGAACAAAAAGTTCATGTTTAACACAGATAGTGTATTATGATATTATAAAGTTTTCCAAATCTGTTTTCCTAGTGCAGCCCATGTATTTCCTGTGTTTTTTTAACTGTCTTGGTATTGCAGTAGTGCAAAACTGTGTAAACCATGAATTTTCTAATAAGCTCTTGTCATGCCATTCTTTTCTTTCTTCCCACAAGATAAATAACTGCCTGTGTAGATGCCATGTTGGAAGAATAAAAACACTAAATCATAGAATATTCTGAGTTGGAAGGGACCCAAAAGGATCATTGGGTCCATTACTCTCGCTCTGGATTAACCAGAACCACCCAGAGTAGCAAAAATGATGAATTCAGTCAATTCAGTTAATTCATCAGCAGTATGATGATATCATCCTTATGGAACTGCTGTTTTCTCAGGGCTGATTACATGGATGGTTTTTTTTTTTTTAAATTGATTTTTCAATTTTATTTTTTTCCTGAGGTTTCTCTCATGTCAGTGCCCTCCTTGCTATGCTCAGCAGTGTGAACATGCCCTGCTGAAGCTCAGCTTCAATGTGACCCCTTTTGGTGGAAGATAGAGAAAAGCTGGAGGAAATCTGGAGGTATTAATAAGAAATAAAAGATGTAAAAACCCCATGGCCTGTGTAAAACTTGCAGGAACCATGGTTACCTATTCTAGAAGAGAAAATCCATACTATTTCCTATAAAAGACCAGTAAAATAGCAAGGGAGATTATAGTTCTTATTAAAGAAAGAACAGGAAAAACAATTTTAATTAGCAGACACTGGTAAATAGAGAAAAAATTTTCAAGTCTGAGGAGACATCAGCACACAACTCATATAGAAGTTGGAGTCTCTGTCATTAGGGACTTTTAGGACTGTCTGTCTGGCAGGGATGTTTAGCCTTGCCTTTCACATCCTCAATAAGAGAGCATATAGATGTGTGCAGATCTGTAAGCTTATAATGTCGAAGAACAGTATACTAGAGGAATAAATGTCAATAAATCTGTTTACTAACATTTCAGTCATTTAAAAAGTATGGCTGAATCACTACCCAAGTAACCCTTTGTTTTGTCTGTCCACTTGAAGGATTTGAGAGATTCTAATGGGTCAATATATAAATTTTAGGATGTTTTGTTTTTTTCTTTTAGAGGTGATAGGATTTTCTGTGGATGAAACTGAAAACTGGGTTTTAAAGGGATTTTGATACCAAAAGTTTATCATGGAACACATGCAAAAGTTCCTACCCACAGGCTGCATCCTTGCTTTTTAGGAATTGCCTTGATTTGAGTGATTGAATTGTAGGTTTAAAAGTGATGTTTAGTTTTGTGTTCATAAAGTAGCAGGAGCAGCTTTCCCACGTGGTGGTTGAGAAGGCAAAGTGCTGCCTTGGGTAGAAGGTTGTGGACACCGGGAGTGAGCTTTTCTTTGGAGATGAGTGTTTCCAACTTGCTGACACAATTTCTTTGTTGTGTTTGATCAGCCACGGAGCTGTTAAATAAGCTGTCCAAAGTTATCTATTGGAATACACAACTGTGTCAACCCACGGTGGAAGGAGAATCAATTTCTGCTTTACCATCCTGAGAACTCTTCCAAAAGTCCTCAAAGAGTGGGAGCACTGGCTCTTTCTTGTTTCTGAAATGAATATGCTCTGTGCTAGAAACTTTTAAACCTTTTTAAGTTTGCTCATTACCAGTTAGCTGGAGCTAGTTGGTTCGTTTTCACACAAAATCACGTTAGTGTGCACACAAAAAACTTGTTCCAAATTTGCAGTTGGCCTCAGTCTCGGTGTTTCTAAGGAACAGAGTTTAGGAGTTTGGGCAGGGTCCAGACTGGCACTTGAAAACTTGTTTACCTTGAATCAATGGGTAATTAGCTCACCGAGGATGCAAACTTTTAGCATAGGGAAGTCTAGAAAAAGGCCGTCAATTAAAAAATAATCTCATTGACTATGCTTCAGTTTGGTTTAGATCATTTTTATTCATTAGGACGTGACAGCAAATCGACAAACCCCAAACCAAAATACTCAGGGATCTGTATTTAACAGATCCTAAATGAGAACACCCTGCTAATAGTAGGATATTTGAAACTCACTGCCTTTTTACATGCTGAGAAAGCAGCACTTGCAGCCTGAGAGCTTTGTAAGTTTTACACACACACGGTTTTGCTGACAAACTTCTCCAGCCCCAGGAACTGCGCAGCACCACCCCTTGGCTGTTCTCCTCCAGCAGAATGGAAATGCACTGCACTTTCTGCTGGCACAGCTGCTCTGGCTGAGCATAAGGAAAGGAGAATAAGCAAACTGCGTTCCCCACAGGGATTACACTGCCTTCCACAGCAAATCAGACCTCTAACCAAAATATTTAAATTGGAACAGAAATCGGTTGACTACAGCAAGCCAAGCTCTTGTTGGGGTTCCTGAGTGCCTGACATGGTTTACTGATGTGAAAACAGTGCATCTTCTGAAAGTTCAAGGATTTATTTGTTTGTTTTTATGTATGAATCTCCTTCATAAATTACTGTTCTGTTACTTGTCACGTAGAGTTTTCTGAATGTAGTAATATTTTAGTAGATCACAATACTTTGGTGTATGCAGCTGTCACTTCAAAAAAATTGATATATATTCTAACGTTTTCAAAAGTGAAATCCTAGTATTGGAATTTGCACGCATGTTTAAACATTCAATATGCTGGCAGCTTTATTTTGAAAGGTTTGAATGCCCACAGGTCATACCCAATTCAGGGAACAGCTGAGACTGTTCAGTTGCTGAAGTGAAGCTAGTTATATAATACATGTGTGTGTTTGTGTATGATTTCCAAGACTTTAGGAGAGGATTCCTGTCTTTTGCTGGTGAATTATTGTAGCCCAATGTTGTACAAGATACTTCTGCTTATGTATTTTTAGTA
The DNA here is from genome assembly GCA_013399195.1 of Dicrurus megarhynchus. Taxonomy (NCBI): domain Eukaryota; kingdom Metazoa; phylum Chordata; class Aves; order Passeriformes; family Dicruridae; genus Dicrurus; species Dicrurus megarhynchus. The sequence goes on along the minus strand of VXAD01001641.1, from coordinate 2,496,697 downwards.
TAATTATGCATATATTTAAAAATAATATTTGATGAGCCACCTGTGTTCTCAGGCAGAAGTTTTGGCTGTGTTCAGCTGTCTGTGATTTGGGATGAGGTTTTGAAAATATAATGTCTCGGTGTCACAGGCAGAATCGGGCTTTGCATCATCAGGCTTAAGTTGAGCAGTCATAATTACCAGGTAGGCTTGAAATTCTAGTTTAAATTCTGGGGGAAATTCATTTCATTTAAGCTTGGGAGGATTTTGTGAAGAAGAATTCATTAATGTCTGGGAAGCAGTTGGAGACAGAGGTGTGAACACTGGTAAGTGCTTGTTGGAAATGAGCAGCTTTGCATTCCGAGCAGGATTTGAACAAAATGCATCTCTGTCGAAGGGTGTGAGGCATCACATTATGTAAGGAAGCAGCAGTCACTCTTCAGAGCACGAGGAGGGTGTTTTGAAATAATAATCAGCATGGATGTAATCAGAAAATTTTGATTGCTCATATCATGGGATAATTTAAGACAACACAGGAATCGTAATGCTTGCTAGCATTTGAATGCTTGGATTTTAGTCATTTACAACATTTTAATGTGCATTTTTATTTTGTTCTTATTTATCTCGCAGCCTGGAGATAAGTTACATCGATCCACACCTGCTCTACCTTTTCCAGTTTGTATGGAAAAGGAGTAGAGATTAGAGGTAGAGGTTGAGGGCTTGCCTATTTTATCACATTCTTTGGAGGCAGAATAAACGAGCCTGCAACATTCCACAAGCAGGTTTTGTGTAAATTTCATAATCCATAATATTCAGAGAGGACAATCTGTTAACTCCACATTCTTTGCCTCTGTCAACTAAAGGTTATTGTCTCTAATTATGCTGTGAGCTGACACGGAGAATGGTTTATTTCCCTCTTCGTGCAGTGACTTCTTAGCTACTTCAGGACAGCTAACAGATACTTCTTTTAATCTCGACTAAGAAAACTCAACTTCTTGCAACTTATTTTTTTCATCTGTTCCCCACCACCACCACCTCCTTCATCCAAACTTCTGATTATTTAGTTGCAGCACTCTAGGTAGTCTCTGTTTGGTCTCCATTTTCCTGGAAAGCTGAGGGAAGTAGGAAAGTTTGTTTGTTTCCTGTTGTAAACACTTCAGTGTAATATTCGCTATTTTTCTGGAGTTTTTCCCTTAGCACTGTGATAGAAATGACTTGGGTCTAGATTCTGGGTAAGGTGTTACCTTGGTAAGAGTGATTTAATGATTTTGATTTCCCTCTTCCTGTTAGATTTTTTTTTTGCTCCTGTTCTTTCTGTGCCCTTCCAGCTGTCATGCCCTTCCAGCTGTCACTGCCTCACCTTTTAGATCCTTTCCTGAAGTGCTCTTGTGGCTCCAGGTGCCGCCTGTCTTGTATCTGTGTAGATGATTGACTAATGATTATAAAGAGGGGATTAAAAATGGGATTTTGCACAGGGGAAGCCATTGGGTTGGTTGAGCTTCTGTTGAAATCACACTGTACAGACAGCTTTTCCTGTACATCCCACTCAGCTGCATCCTATTTCAGCTGGAACAGTGGGATGTCTAATTCCCTTCTCCATATTCCTTGTCATCCCTTACTTTTTGGTGCTGTTTTTCAAAGCAAGATGTGTCCTGTATTCTGTGGCACGTTGTTCATTGTTCTGAAAGACGGTTTTCTGATGCCCAGCAGAACTTCAGAAAATTCTTTCTACTGTGTTTCCACTTCCATTTTTTAAGTGGCACTGGAAGGTACAGAGGGACACAGCTGCCAGAGTGTGGGGAGTGTGAACTCCTGGCTGTCATTACAAATTAGAGGAGGGTGAAGTTGGCAGCATTTGCCTCTCAGCACAAAAATGTGTGAGCTGGCTTTTGACCCCTTCTGTAAAAAGGAAAAGAAAAACCAAAAAGCCCTACACACAGGATAAGACTGTTGTAGCAGAATTACAGATGCTGAGAGATCGAATGCAAAGGCTTTCTGATAAGGGATTTATTACTGTAAATACCCACACACAGACCACAGGACTGGATAAGGATATTCATCTCTTTCATCTCGTGTACTCCTTAGAGATATGGCTGTGTATGATCTGCTTCCCTCTTGCCAGTTACTAACAGGAAATATTACTTGACTAAACTCCATTAGCAGTTTTCAGATACATCAGCCTCAGAAACATTTCCATTTAGTCTATAGCTTGTTAATCAAGTCTCCGTTCATCTGCCCATACAAGCCATAAAGTTCTACAGTGAACATCTAATTGTAATTAACATCATGGACCAGTTACAAGGCGTGAGCAGTAGCACATCCACCAGCGAGTGCTCTGTGCTTGCTGACAGTGCAGCTTTCAGCAGATGGAGCCCTCGGTGCCTCCTGTGCCCCACGGCGCTTTCTGGCCTCTGTCAGATGGTGCTTTTGCCTTCTGTGAGATCATTACTGCTAAATGTTTGGGGTTTTTTTATTGCCCAAAGACCAATGAGCTATATCACCTTGAAGGCATCAGCTTCAACAGATGAAGGCAGCAGGTGATGCTGCAGATGAAATGTTAATATTTTAATGTAAAGTTTGGTTTGCATTCCAGGATAGCAAGAATACAATTAAATTATATAATTAAACACTATTAAAAATGGCAACAGCAAAGTGATTGTGTCCTTACTGCAGGCACTCACAGGCAAGCTCCAGTCCTCTCTCACAATGTGCTGCTCTTAATTACGCTTTTCTTCATTTCTTTGTAAACCCTGCTCAGTTGTTCCTTCACTTTAAATACGGAGTGGATGCGTGTTGTGGTGTTTGGTGTAAGACATACAACTTAGGCTTAACAAACTCACCAGTTAACAGGGTTGCAGGAGGGTGTCAGAAGTCAGAGCCTAAAGAACCACAGCTGTATGGACTGACATCAGGGCAGTTGTCTTGTGGGGCAAACATTGTCATGGAGACCATCAAAGTGTCTTGTGGAGAGTGCTGTGGCTTGGCTGCCTGAATTTATCCGTGTCTCACACCCAGTGAGCAGCCAGCAGCCTGCTCCATCTCTGCAACAGGTCTGACCTTTAGGCTCCTGCAAAGTAGAGCTCTGAATTCCAGAAATCCAGGTGCCCTTGGCACCAGCAAGGACAAACCGGGATTTCAGTCACTGCCAGTTTCCTTTCTTTCTCGTTAGAGAAATACAATGCTGATGTGTGTATTGACACTTCTTTTCCTTTTGCCTCAGTGGCTCCAACCTGCACTTGTTAAAAAGTTGCACACAAACAAGTTTGGGCATTTTCATTCAAGTAAATGTATGGAAAAGGGGCTGTGGGACCGACTGCAATGCATAATAAGCTACAGAAAGCAAACCAGAGCAACAGCTGCTGCCAAAAATTCTCCAGAAAATTCTGCAATCAGCCCCTGCAATGGATTGAGAATGTTGCAGAAAAAAAGGTTCCTGGATTTTAATGTTCCAAGTAGCACAACTAAACAAATACAACATGGATTATCTTCTAATATATTAAATGGCAAATGTTATATTGCAGAAAGATAAGGATTGAAACCCCAGGCAGAAATGCTAACCTACTTGCAAAAGATTGTACACCTCAGCTGCTGTTCAACATCTGTCCCCTGAAGGTAATGAGATAAACATATGACAAACAACATGTAAATATCTGGCAATTAATACATCTGGAATCGTGGGGAGGGGCACACAAAGCTGAAATCCAGCTGCTGGGGCTGGACTGTAGATAAATGACAGTATAACACTCAAAAAATTACTCCAAAATATAGATGAGGTACAATCACAAGAATTTTTTCCTGAGTCTGTGCCTGATCTGTGAGTTTCGTGTTTGTTGAACTGGCTTGTTACAAGCCAGCTGTGGAATTTTTAGGATTGCATTTGAGGGTTTGAAAAAGGTGAATGGGAAAAGCACTCTCATACACAGACTATTGTACCATGCATAGATGAGGGTTTGTAAGAGCTGCCTCAGAGGTGCAGTTTTCCACTGGGAGAAAAAGAATTGCACCTACAAATAAACCCTTTGAGGTATTACTAGAAGTATCCTTTACAGAAACACTCCCCACACTGTTTTTTTGTGTTTTCATTTTGGTAATTCCGAGGCCTAGAATAGCACACAGTTTGATTGCAGTTTGTGTAACTCCTTTCTATTTATCACTCTCACATTCAAATGCACCTTAAATGCTCAGCTGAATAAATACAATGCAGATTACTGCTTGATATATTAAATGCCAAATACTATCTTGCCAACAGCCAAAGATCTATTTATGCTTTGGCTTGCCTCCATATTCACACATACTGGGGCTTAATGATGGGTATTTTATTCTACCATGGTATTTCCCTGCATAGGTGTTCCAGGGGAAAAGAGACCATAAAAAAAGATGTGAACTTCACAGTTACAGAGCCTTCTCTATGATCAAGTTTAAGTGGATGGGTTTTAATGTCTCGAGGCCATTGCTTCTCTCTTCAATTTTGAATCACATTGCAAAGCTGTAGAAGGGGAAAGTACAATTTAGTGCTTAAAATGATTATAGACAGACGTGGAAAAGACAATATGAAATGCCAGGTTGTAGAAAGGGCAGTAAAAATAATCTGAGGTCAGACAAGCAGATACAATTCAAAGTGCAAAAGGAGCAAATTGGGTGAGAGGGGGAAAGAAGTATGTGAAGAGTGGACAAACTTATTTGGGGAAAAAATAAGAAGAGAAAAAGGAAAGGAGGAAAAAGATAAGAAAGCTTCAGCATGAAGAACATCATTAGGTTGTTGCAGACATGGGGAGGTACCAGAAAAAAAGCGAAGCTGTGATCCTGCACATTCACATAAATTCCTGCAATGTGTGGATGGTTCCCAGGGCCCAGGTTTAGTTTTGATTTACAGGTGTTAGGGTGGGTTGGCCGCAGTTTGAACCCTGGCTGTCTGCTCCGGAGAACCCTCTCCAGGATGGCCAGTCAGCACCTCCCCGAGTGCACAATTCCATTTCTTTGTGCTTTTTTACCTGGATTTTACTCGTTACCAGTAAAGTACTACTGTAAAATCAGATAATGAAGTCTTACAGACCTCTTAGAATAAAAAATATGACAGCTAATATTAACCAGGGGCACCTGGGCTGTATTTTCCCCTCAGCATGTGGTGAGTTTGAGAGCTCATATTAGGTTTGCCATGGATGAGAAAGATAATTTAGCCATTTTCTATCTGCTGAAGGAGAAATAGTAGAGATAGAAGAGCTATGACAGTAGCTTTCCTATGTTTATGAAGTTGTAGGTGCTGTCTTACTGTCAGGTAAGTAATTACATGCAGTTACAAAATGTGCATGTATTAAATAATCCTAGGTAACACTTCCAGTCTTCCAAGCAGCTCAAAAGCAGCCCTGATCCTATTTAAATGACATTTTTACTCAATGTCTTCCTACATACAGTCACACAGACAGATTATATGTTCCTAAATGTGCACCTATCCGAACACCCAAAGGAAAATGAAAGGAATATATTTCTGTGGTGGGAAAATAACTGCTCTGGTGCTGTGACACAAATCTCCATTTGTCTATGGTTGAGTTACATTTCAATTTAAGCAGCCTACTTTTGTTTAGGTAAAGAGAAAATAGGAGCCATGAATGGGCCACTTCACATAAAGCAGAATTAAACAAATGGTAGAAGCTTCGATTTTCCCTTACTCTTGGACGGGACCCAATTTTTTCATGATGAGACAAATCCTACCTTTTCACATCTGGTGTCCTGCTGGTGCTTTATTTTGCTGTTGTGATGCTGCAGAGAAATAGAGCTCCTAATTTGCAGTTTGAGATCCACAGGTGTTGATGGGAAGCTTTTGCCACTGCAGTGTAGTATGGATTTCTGCAAATGGTAAGAAAACCCTGAGATGAAGATTGCAGAATCTTTCTTTTGTAAGCAGAGACCTTACAGGTTTTGGAGATGATACTGTTTTTCAGTATTAAGAGTAATGACTGTCACTGTCAGTGCCAAACCTCTGGGGAGAGATGTTTCGATTTGGGCAGGGAGAGACCGGGGAGAAAAGAAATTGTACTTAACACTTCTCAGTCACTGCTTGTTTGCAACCAAAATGAGTCAAATGAGAGCTGCTCCAGCCCTTTTTCCATCAATACACCTGACTCCTGAAACCAGCACCATCATGGAACAGATATTTTCTGGGAAGCTGCACGCAGGGAAGTGCCAGCCCCTGTGAATTATGGAAGAGAAGGAAAGGTAAATTGGCTCTCAGGGTGCTCAGCAGCCCCTTTAGCCGGGGTAGTGCTGGCTCTCAGTCGAGCCCTAATGGCCCTTGTGTGCAGTGCTGAGCTCAGACCTGGTTTCCATATTTTTTTCCCTCTCTCTGACAGTAAATAGTATCATTTAAACCCAGCACCATCAGCTCCAAGCCACTGAAGTGCTGAACAGGCTCACACTGGGGATGCTGAGCTCACCCTCAAGCTTCGGGGAACGTCCATGGCCTGGATTTTCTGCTTCCCCCCATTTCCCTAATCTGATTGTCAGGCAAACTGCTCTTTAAATTACAGGATCCATATCTGTGGAAGGTCCTTGGACAGGAATTATGCTGTAAAAACAGGGATAAAAAAGAAGCATGCTGAAGTTTTATCTGGGAGGTGAATCTGACTAACCATTCTGATTTCCTGCATATATATATTTATATATATATATAAAACCTTGTCTGTGGCTATGTATTATTTTCCTAAGTAGAAGGTCTCATGAAAATTTAGCCAACTGTTAATTACTTCATTCATTTAATAGCAAAAAAAAACAACTTAAAAAAACCTGCAAATTTTTCCTTTGTTGCTGCTGGGTTTAGACATGGCTTAGAAGGTTGTTCCAGTTCTGGTTTAGGTGATTTTTCACTCTTATTTTCTGTTTCTAACACCCTTCTCCCTCATAATAAAGAAAGCAAAGGTCATGCTAGAGCTCTGTTGGCACCAGGAGTTTTTTGCAGGGCCCTTGTCAGAGGTCACTGACCATGCCCTGGCCTCTGTAGGTGAAGTTGTCTATGTTACATATTTGCACATGTAGTACAGTTTAAAGAAAAAAAAAAAAAAATCATACACAGAATTAGTTTTAAGTCTTCCCTAATTGTATTTTTAATCAGAAGGCTGGTGACATTTACCTTTCATCGTGTCGTTTTATTTCTCATTTTGTGCTTCGAGCGAGTGTTCCCCAAACTCAGTGCTGCTTCAAAATGCTTAATCAAATGAAAATGTTTATTTTCCATCACTGAATTTATAGCTACAGTCACGATCGATTAAAGAAAAAACAAAATTAAACAGTTTGTGACAGCAATGAAGAAATATTTCAAGTCATTATATGCATTTTAAAATTCATTGTGTGTTTAAAATACAGTGAATTTATCTATGTGCAACATGAGGTCTTTTCAAGAATATGCAATTACTCTTTATTGAATGCCAAACTCTAAGATCTCAAAAACAAGCTGAATGAATTAAGCCTTTTATGTCCCAAATGGGGACAGCTGAGACTGCTTAACCTTCGTGGCTTCCAGTCAGGGGGCAGTGCTCTGAAACAGGGAGGTGAGGATAAATATCTAGTTAAGGAACTAAGTGGTAATGTGAAAAAATAGATGGATAAAGAGGCTTGGAGAAAAGGTGGGAATTTAGGCCGAAGAAAAGAAAAAAGAATTGGTCTTGTTTTACCCTGGTCATAGATGTAAAGAAAGAATATAAAGAAAATTCAATATTAAAAAAAACCCAAACTTGTGTAAGTGGAGCAATCTCAGTCTTTAAGTTAATCCTGCAAGTGTTCAACTCTTGGGAAACTGTGGCACACCTATTACTTGTATTTAAATTGGAATATTAATACTGTGAATGGAATATCTACTGTAACCAGTGATGTGACAGTGGTTTGGTGGGAGAACCCACAGAGAGCATGTGCATCTTTCTCTCACAGTGAGTGCACGTCCTTGAAAACTGAACCGTGCATCCTGCATGCAAAAACCAATGGGATCTCACCAAAAATGAAAACAAGGACCTATGACTACAAGGCTGTTCAGCTGCAAAATCTAAGTCCCTTGGAGAGAATCCTTTGTACAGAAATATGCCTGGGAAGAGGAGAAACCAAAGAACCTACGTCAGTGTGGTGATAAAATTAAGCCTCTTGCCTTAATTACAGCAGCTGCCACTGTGGCTCTGTGGTATATCCTGTGGCAGAGGCCTAAAACCTTGACCAGAAATATAGAGGTGTTCATGAACCTTACCAAAACTCAGTTTTTATCAAGTTTTCTACACCTGTGTTCAGCAGAAGGCAGAACTGAGCACGCACTTTGTGTTTGTAAATTCTTGGGGTGTGTCACAGCCACGCAGAGTCCTCCTCATCTTCTGTAGCACATCAGCTTTATTCTGCCTGAGCCAAATGATGTTATTTTGAGGTTTTATACTCAATAGAGTCATAAATTATTTTATGTCAATGCAGGGCTTGGGAAATGAAAGCAAATATTTGCTGGACCTGGCAAACAAGGTAATGCCAATCCATCTCTGTCGCCCGATGATGCGTTTGAGCTCTGGGCACGCTGCCTGCTCCGTGTTTAGTAAAGACCCAGCTATAAACAGATGGGTAAGGCACAGGTGTAAGAGCTAAAAAAGCACTGATTTTTCTTCCTGTTTTTATACTTGTCAGTTTTGTGAGCTCACTGCTCTACACTTCAACCTCCCCACCTCTAAAAATACCATCCTGTTGCTGAGTGCTTTGAGAACGATGACAATTAATGAGTATTTGTTACGAATGACTGATTAGTGACGGGAGTTCTATTAGGAAAACCTGAAAAGAGGCTTAATAAATATCATCCTTTTCAGTCGTTTTACTCTGTGAATTTCTTAGCTTTCTTGGATCACTGACTTTTTTATGTGACATTAGAGAATGCATTTGAAAAACAGCTGCTAATAAAGCACATGTGTATTCTCCTCTTATGGCTTCCATTTCTGCACTTCAAACAGAATGTGTTCCCATTCAAACTGAAACAAAGATTAATAAACATCTCACTGATGCCCAGTGATCTGTTATGAGCATGGAAGAGCTTTATGTCCAATTATTTATTTCCATAAATGGCTGGTGTTTTCATAAATCAGTGATGGCAGTGTGCAGTTTAAAACATACTGAGTACTGATTTGAAGCAGCTTATCTGAATGTAAAAATAGATGGATATCCTTCACATATTAGGAAAACACAAAATAAGCCAAGCAGTAGAGCTACTGCCTTTCTGAGCTTCTTCCTTCAGTTTAGGCTATTCCTAAGCATGAGGAGAGCATTTTCCATAACGAATAACCTGATATCTGGGATTTCTAGCATCAAAATGGGTTGGGCTTTTTTTGTTTGTTTGCAAAGAAAGTTTGATCATTTTTCTGTCTTGGTGTTTCAAAAGTAGATCTGATAGGAAGAACTTTTTCTGTCCTGCTGAAGATTTTCTCTTCTATTTTAAGGTGAACATGGGTACTTCCACAGTTACCATGAAAAAGGAAACATCTTGGGAAAGCCACAGCCACAGGAGATCCTCATATAATATCTGGTACTTCCAAGTTCAAGTATCTCCACTCTTCCAACACACCAGACAAGTGTTTAGGCACCAAATATTATCTTTCTGAAGCTTTTTATCAATGTGTAAATAAATAATTTTCATTAGAGAAGAGATGAGAAATGTTTTGTCTCACTCATGCCTGGTTTTATTGCTTTATGTTCTCTCTTCTGTTTTAAATAGTAAGAGAAAGCAGAAAAGTTTCCAAAGGAAATGTTGGCCAGGTTCTGTGATGTGGAAGTCGGAACATGGAGATTTGAAGGACTCACCTAGTCAGCAACAGATTTATCCCAGCCTTTGGGGTATCTGGTACGCTCTGCTGCCCTCTTACTAGAAAATTCCATGTGATGTTGAAATCACTGTTTGATAAAACATTCAACCAAAATTCCTAATGCAGAGTAATTTAACCAGTAAAAAAACCCCAAAGAAATGCCCTGCTCTCCCCGGTAAATACTTCTTTTTGACTGAATTTTTCATCACCTTTGGAACTGTCCTTAGATTTTCAGCTGTTATTTAGATACTGAGGTGAGTGCTGCCTTTTCCTAGACTTGTTCAATAGCACAATGCTCAGATGGCAATTTATTTCCTGTTTACAGCTGTCTGATGCTTGCAGATTAGATGTTCCAGCCTGGGCTTTGAGTAGCAGAGTTTTAGGAGCATGTGTTGAACATACTCTGACTTATTTAATTGAGTTCAGCTCATAGCATAGCCTCAATTACTAGTTTAATTAAGAAGAAGAAAAGAAAAAAAAAAAGAAAAAAACAAGGAACCAAATAATAGCAGAAAGGATGGAGTTTTGCATTACAGTTGAGTGGTGTTTCTGTGGATCCTAGTTCAGAGTGCTTGGGGTTCATCACTTGTGTGGTGAGATCTTATCTGACTTCACAGGGATGAGGACTGGACCTCAGTGATGCTGAGACTTGAGAAGCAAGCAGTCAGGATTTCCAAAAGGAGCTGAATCCCAGGGGTTTTTCCTTTCTGTTGCCGTAGGTTTCGCAGGGATCTGGGCACATCTGATCTGCTGTGCTGCTTGTCACCGCTGCTGTCTCCCCATTATGCTTTGACAAGTAAGCACCTCCCTTGCCAGGCACCATCAAGGAGCAGGTTAAATCAAGCAATTACTGCTTGCTGAACACAGGACCAGCTTTTAAAGAATATAAAGTAGTATCTTTACTGCTCCTCAATTTTCCCTCCTTTGGAATAAAACGTGAAAAGACCAGGAGCAGATTTTTTAATAAGGTAAGAAAGGAAATAACTGCTCTGCAGCAGGTGCTGTCTGTGTGTCCCAACCCAAGCCATCTTCTGCCTCTTCACAGAGAGCAGTGAGGAATGTGAGTGATTATAAACAGTGCTGGAGGTTCTAAGATTATTCACTGGGGCGTGTCAGAGGAGGACAATTACATTGAAACAAAGTGAGGGGAAGAAAGCCCCAAGTTAATCTGTGCTCCCTTCACCTCAGGCTGGTCAGAGTAAATTAACTGCTATTGCAGGTAATATGCAAAGTAGGTATTCATTATAATTCTGACATCAGAAAAAAATAATGTAAAAAATATGTTTGGTTATTGATGCCTGTAGACCATTGCCTTTATTGTGTAAAGCAAGCGAGCAAACATCCAGTGCCCTGCTCCCCTCCAAATCCCACAAGGCTCTTTGCTGATCCACTCTGCGCTCGTGTCAGTGTGTATCAATTTTGGCTTAAAATAAAGAAGTTAAGCCTTCCTGACAGGTAGGCACACCATGATATGCTTTCAGACGTGAAGGGCTATCTGCTGCAAAGGGAATCTTCTCCTCAGACTGCATCAGCTGCTTTAATAAAAGCATCTCCATCGATACCTCTCGGGCTGGCACGTGCAGGTGTAACTTCACCTCCTTTCCTTCTGTCATTCAGCACATGAGATATCATGTACTCAGCATTTAGATTGAGGTTTATGTTGTTTCTTCTTCTCCTAAAATGAGATAATTAGTCAATTAATAAAACTAGTAAGTTAATTAGCTCTAAAATGCGGCTGTACTCGTTGCTGTGTGCCTGGTGGCCTGGAGACTTGGGGAGCGGTGCTACGTAGAGCAAGGAAAAAGTGATTTAGTGACCACTGACGTGACCAAAAACCTGTGAGACTGAGTGGCATGACTCATAAATATGTTAGAATTCCATTTTTCATGTAGTATTAATGACATCAACCATAACTTACTTCTTTGAGTTCTAAAATTGTCTTAGAATTGATAATAAAATTGGTGAGGTAGTGTGGATGGCTCAGCTATCAGTTCATGCTGGCATAATCTAACTGCTTTGCACATTAATAAATTCCTGTACTTGGTCAGAAAAGTATTTTTATTTCATTTTCCCTGCAATTCTTTCTTCATTTTTTTTTCCATTTTAGTAATTTTCAGAAATTGTCTTCCTATCTAATTCTGCGTGGGGTAGGTTGGCATTTGAAACATTATTGCAGAGATGGTGTTTCCAACACTCTGGTGTGCAAATCCCCCCCTTTTTCTCCTCATTCTGCTTGGAGTCGGGCCTGCTAATTCATTTCTACATTTCTGGTGCTTCAGAAACATAATCAGGAAATAGATTTGTGTGCTGGCTTCAGAACTGCTCATGAAATTCCTTCCTTGAGTGAGGAAATCCAGGAACAGGCTCATTGCGCATTGCAGAGGAAAATGTGGGATGAGGAGATACCGTGTGTCCCATTCCTCAGGAACAGGGACAGCCCAGGGCAGACCCTGAGTGGAGTAGGGCAGGAGGGGAAGTGCTAAAGTTTCCTTTATTTTTCTACTTTTTTATTCATTTATGATTTGTGACTTTCTGGAATTCTTTCCAGGCTATTGCTCCATGCTTTTATCCCCAGAGAACAAGGAGGAGTCACAGTCTCATAGCAGAAAATGTCTGATTGATATGCATAGATAGATAGATAGATAGATAACCCAGTAATCCCCTGAAATAATATTTATTTTGTTGCTGCATATTTTGGTGAAATTTTCCCATGGTTTTATGGGTTCTCTGCGGGGAGACGGGGAATATATTTTATTTTGATCTTCATTTGTTTGATTTCATCTAATCCCTTCATCATTTCTGTAAACAAAGCATCATTTTGTGCTACCACATTTTACCAACTGCTTTAAAAAAATTATATAAATGTTGTGTTTGGAGCAGAAGTGGATTCCATGCCTCTGGATCAGCTGAGAGCCTCTTTAATCCTACAATTCCCATGCTGCTGCTTGCAGCCCCTTATTTAATTCATCACTTATGTTCACAACTCTGTAACAAGCACAGCGACTGTGTTACAGATACGGCTTTTCTATAAACTACTTTGTCATGCCAGCACAGGTTTTCAGTGTTCTTGAAATGACACCAACTTCATGTGGAAAATAACGGCAGATAAATCAGTAAATAAGGGTTATTCGAATGATCCACTCAATTGAAACTGGAAATTTCAAGCCAATGACTGAAATAAATAAATATATGCATATTTATCACTTTGAGCATCAAAATACAGAACCTCCATCAATCTGCTGTTACACTCCAGTCAGTACCTACGTATTATTACATACCACCACATACTGAAACTTTTGTCTTTGTATTCTTCATGGCACTCAGTAAATCTTTCAGGAAAAGTCTATGAAATTATTTCCTAACTAGAGCCGAAAGCAGGAACTCTTTTTGTTAATTATTTGCATAACTTCTCTGCCACAGTAGAAATTTCTTGAGTAATGTGGCAGATCATCGAAGGGCTCTCAGTTGGGGAACCTTTGGAAGTCAAAATGAAAATACTTCTGTTGTTTATATATTTCTGTTACAAATCAGCACTCGTTGGCTTTAAACCCTGACTATATGCACAGTTTTCTAGCAGCTTCATATTTGTTCTAGTAATTAGACACTAATTACTAGTGGTATTATAAATAATTCTGCCTTCCCACTAGGCCTAGCTGCTGTAAATTAAAGGTTAAGAGATCAAGAACAGAGTAACAACAGCAAAAGCACTACAGCCTTCTCCGTGGTGGAATAAAACCAGTTTTGTTGTCACTTAACTGAAATTGAGTTCTGTTTTGTAGCACCTTGAGAAAAAAATATCATGAGGATTTAAAGAGTCTGTGATTTCAGAAGAGGTAAAATAATGCAAATACAATGCTTCCAACCTAATTTCAAATATTACAAATCTGTATAAATCCCGCTTTGCTTTTTCTTTCTACTGACTTGATAATTTCTTGTCTGTGATCTTTTGTTTAGACAAGACTTTGGTTTGGCTTTTGGGGGTTTCTTTGTTGGTTTTTTTTTTTTATTTTTTTGGTTGGTTGTTTTGGTTGTTTTGTTGTTGTTTTAGTTTTTGTTTATGTGTTTGCTTTTTTAAATAAATTTAATTTGCAAGTGCAATTTTGGGGAGGCAATTACTTGTTTAGTCAGCAGTTAATGAGGAAGAAAAACTGCCTATTTTTACTTACTTACTGCCGAGGTGAGACCTGGAATCGGGTAATTCACTTGTTGCTGACATTAAATAATAACAATTTAGGAATTTGTAGTAGGGAGATTGTAGCTCTGAGTCCTGCACAGAGGTGTGCCATCACTGAGCCTGGTGTGGGCCAGCAGCATCCAAACCCACCTCTCCAGCAGAAAATACTTGATCAGAAACTCAAGATACAGGACAAGTTCTAATATTCACCTCAGAACTTACTACCTTACAAAAAACCCCACAAACATTAAGAAACAGAGATTCCTAAGCAGGAACATCAAGGTGCTGGATGAGAATTTTGGTTTTTTATTTCATTTTGTGCAGTTATAGTTTGGGTAGATACATTTTTCCTTGGCTGTTCACCACTGGAATTTTCAGTTGAATTAGAATAATTCCCTAACCTGCGAAGTTTACTGCTTCATCCCAGAGGAAAGCCAGGATACAGATCAGCTCTGCCCATTGCTGCCAAGCACAGGCTGTCTATTTTCTGTTCTGCACTGTGATAAATAACCATTGGCACAGTTTAAACCAGCTTAAAGATTTCCTGTGTTAGTAGTGTTTGCTTGTGGAGATCAAATATTAAATGTTTTTGCTTCTCTTTGGCATAAGGTGAGATCATTAGCATGCATAAACTTGATTTAGAGTAATTTTTTTATACAAATTGGCATTTATATATGTATTTGAAATATAAATTTCAAGTGTAATTTTTGTCAGAATAGTTATTTTAGAGCCTCACCGATTTCTATGTCCAAGATCATCTTCAGCTTTGATGTCAGTGATCATATTTAATGACTTAAATCTAACCCAAGAGTTTAAAAGCAGGGACACTGAGGAATGTACCAGCACAGTTCCTTCCCACAGCATTCCCAGTGTGACTTTTCCTAAGTGCAGCAAAAAAACCCCAAAACCAAAACCAAAACAAAAACCAGACAAAAAAAAAACACAAAAAACCCAACCAACCAACCAACAAAAACAAAACAAAAAGAAACCAAACCAAACCAAAACCAACCAAAGAAAGCAAATTAAAAAAAAAAAAACAAACAAACAAACAAAAAACCCCAAGACACGCACCTTAGATAAGAAAGAAAGAATAACCCAGCACCCAGCAGCAGTTCCCACAGCAAACCTGCCAGCTTCCAGCACTGTGCAGTGCTGTGATTTCCAGAGTTTGAAACATCACTGCATTTAACAGCAACTGATACATCCTTCCCTGAATTTGCTGGAAAATAAAAAAATCCTCGTCCTTTCTGTTGGCTGCTAACTCATCATGACTTCAGGTCATCAGTTTTCAGGGTCTGAAGCCTTTGGGGTCTAAAGAGTCCAAAGGTAATCCTAGCCTTTCTGCAGGTCTTCTGGGAAGGAGCCCTGAGATTCCTAAAGCATGCAAACTGTGGATTTTTGATTATTTAATGTAATCCTACATAATGATGATTATTGTAGCATTTTCTGCATAAGATGGATGAGACAGGTTCTCAAATGCCAGCTATAACTGACATTTAATCTGCTATAGGTCATCAAATACCAAGGTGGAAGAACTGTTTTAATTTATTTTTCCTCATTAATAATACATTTAAAAGAAATTAATATTGCAAAAATGTTTTCTTTTTCATTCCTTGTCACTAAGTGGAAAAAGTTGGTTGACAGAAATCACATATCTGAAGACAAAGCATCCTGTATTGTGATCGATGCTGGTGGTGCAGAAAACATGATTTTAAATCCCTGACAAGCCGAGTGGGCCCATTTTCCACATTTCATAGTGCCAAACGCTCCATCCAACCATCATTTCTCAGGCTGGGTTGAAAAGGCCATGTCTCAAATTCTGGGAAGGAAAAGCCCCTGGAGAAGTGAGGCTGTGTTTGGGAAATGATGGCCTGCTGTGTCTAGACAGTCATTTTTAAACAATGAGTTGCTGCTGGTGCTGTCCTGATTTGCTCTGAGGCTGAGCCGAGCTCTAGGACAAAAGTTAAACCTTCCAAACTCCACTCTGCTTTATCCTGAAGCTCCTCAGGCTGCAAGTCAAACACAACTTCAGGGACCTTCTTTATTTCTACATTTATCCCCCTACAATCACTGAACAATTAATGAAAACTTTCTCCCCTCTCACCCCTCAAAAAAATCCTATTTTAAAAAGTAATTTTTAATATTGTCGCTTTTCAACTGTGGGAAAAGGTTATTTATTAAGTGGAAGAAGCAATAGAGTCTGACTGCACATAATAATATCTTGTGAAGATTAAATACCTTCAGGAGGAGTGCTGCATTTATTTTTTCTGTGCAAGAGCTTCAGTGCAATACTAAGGAAGTCTTTGAAAATAGAAGTGTCTGAATATGTGTATTCTGCTGTGTGCATAAAAGAGTTCACGTGAAGAGTATAAAAGGTCAAGTGGCACCATTTGTGATGCTCCAGAAATCATTCAAAGCAGAATAATCAAAAATAGCACATTAAAATACACATCTTGAGTTGAGTTTGAAGGCTAACATGAATATCAGACCCTGAGCTGCCAATGAAAAAACAGAATTTTAATTTTCTATGGCAAAATTATTTCCCTTCGTCTTATACATCTGGTAAAGCAGTGGAAATGAACCATCTTACCCTAAAAAATAAGTACTTGGGATAATCCAAGAATTATTCATCATCATGTTCCAGATTTCAGTGTATCATTGTACCATCAATGTGTGTATGGTTTGAATGTAAACACAGATTTTATAACTACATAAAATCTGCTAAATACATATTTTTTTTCCTTTAGGGAGGGTTTATATCTACTTTTTAAAAAACATTATAGCGAATTCATGGCATTATTTGGATGTCACATTAAAATTCTACTTAAATGTTGATACAAAGCCATGTTACGTGGCTTTGTTTATGGCACTTTGTGTGTAAAATGATTTTTTTCAGTGGATCAGCACATTGATTTGGCACAGCTGGTTTGTGATAAAAATGGGAATAATCAATGTATCTTCATTCGTATTCGAATTGATGAGCTTGTAGTAGCACATGAGGAAATACATTTAGGCTGAAAGGACTCTAATTCTAAATTTCTGCATCTGATTTAGGTCTGAATCCTTACATTTTCAGATAAAGGGCAGTAATCTGACAAATGAATACTAATGTTCAGGGCCCTTGATGAATCCAGGAATACATCTGCAATGTGTCTTTCATTTCAAACTGACAGTTGTTAAAACTTTGCATGTACTTATGGAAAAAAAATGTGGCTGAAAAGGTAATGTTTGATTTACTTACTAAAATTTTATATTGGGAATAAATTTGCAAAATTCAGGCAACATCCTTTTTGTTCAGAAAATAACTTTGTGCACAAAATTACTCATAGTAATTACATGATTTTAATGAAAAGATATTGAATTTTTTTTTAGACAGAAAGCAGGTTAAGCAAGTATAAATTTGATATATCCTAAGGGATGCACTTTTTCACGAGTAAATCTCGTTGCTGTAGTCTTGATGTGGGAAAAACCAGACAACTCTTGTGATGAGAACAAGTGTAAGACCAAACTTTCTTTACAATTTTATCCACAAGCAAAACCTATGGACTGAACTTCCATTTTTCTTTGTGTTTGCTTTATTGCCATTATACTCCAGATGTGCATTTTTCTATCATGTACAGCCACAACTATTCATGAAAGGAGCACTGAAGAGGATATGGTAGGATTGATATGGGGTTCTGACCTATTTACTCTGCATAGGAAGAAGTAGAGCTTGTGTGAGAAAATTGCAACCGTGACTAAACACCATTAGACCGAAAATCAACCGTACATCATTCCTGCAGGACCCAGAGATGGTGGAGGAGTGCTTTGGAGAGGCACTTGCAGTCTCACCCTGTAGAAAAAGCACATTGGGGTGGAAAAAGGAGGGAACAAACACTTTCAAGGATTATTCTGAACTTTAAATATGTGTATTTGATGAACATCCCTAGGACAGAAGAAAGTGAAGGCTGTTATACCCTCCGTAGTGGAAGGGGTCAAACCTGAAGAATAACATGCAGGATTTTGTTTTGAAAAGCTACAACAATGGTGGAGTGTAATAATAACAATATAATAAACAACAGTCCTCAATTATCAAATTACATTCACTTTATGACACCTCTGAAAATCCACATTTCTGTGTCTGTAAGGAAATTGTTTCTGTGTCTGTAAGGAAATGGGGGGGACCTGTTTATGGCAAAACAATTCAGCTTTCTAACAGGCATATTTTTATAGATGGATGATGGACAGTTTGAACAGAAAAAAAAAAAAAACAAAAAGAAATTATTACAGTTTGTACCTCCTTTAGCAGTGAACCAGATTGGCTCTGCTTTTCATCCATCCCCAAATTCTCAGCTACTTTCCCTGTTTGCTGCTCAGGCTGCCACCCCTGTTGCTGCAAATAAGAAACCTTTAGTTTGAATTGGCGATTTCCCTGTAAAGAGAAGTGTATTTCATTACAAATGTCCTCACTAAGGGTTGAGCTTTTGCTGACTGTTGCCTGTTGTTGTGCAGCAAGCAGTAAGTGGAGCTGGGCTCTGTGTGGTGAGAATGAGTTGTCTGACTGGGTTTTACTTTTATCTGCTGCTCGACCCCGTGCTGCTTCCTGCGTGGCACTAAATCTGCAGCTCTCTAGGAGAAGAAACCATTATTATTTTACTCACAGGCACTCATTGCTAGATTTCCAAAATGCCAGGAACATTTGGAACATATGTCCTCCTTTACGCTGCAGAAATCACAGAGGAACTTTAATAGAATTTCACTCCCATGCAGCACAAACACATCCACTCGATATTTCCTTCCAATAGAAGTTACCAAAAAAAAAAAAAAAAAAAAAATAAGGCACGTTGCTGGAGAGCCAAATAGTTTCTAATCCCCTAAAATGGTGTGGGTTTGGAAGGGGAAATTATCCTCCAGGTGATGGGTGCTGTGTTGTGCTGGAAAGAAGCAGAGGAAAGAGAAACACAAATACCCCAATCCAATGGTGTTTCAGTTCCTCCCCTGGGGAATAATCTCCCTTTGCCCCAAACCTGAGAATCGCTTTCAATATGTGTGTGTTCTAGCACATAGTGCTCTTCAAGTTCCTAAAATCTGTCTGGGACACTGAGGGCCATGGCTCATTTATTACCAAAAATGGGCTAAATCTGAGGGTGGCCGATTTCTTTTGCTGTAGTTGTGGATGAAAAAAGAAAACCGCTGAACTCAGAAACCAACCTAAACATCAACAGAAGGGGAAATGTTCCTGGGCCATGCTATAAAGCATATTATTATTTCAGTGCAATGTAAACTAAATCAAATCACATTCATTTAGATTAAATGCAGTAGAAATCAGATACAGGACTGTGTGGCAGTCCCTTCTGAGAATCCAGTCAGTCGATCACCTCGTACCACAGGCTGTAAGAGAACCCCACGGGGTGTTTTCACACAGTCCTTTTCATTGGGTGGTTTGATCACCTCCTCTGAAGAGGGTTCCTTCTTCATACCAGTCCCTATACTTTTAGTTATCCTATTTGTCCTACAGTAAATCTGGCT
Source organism: Dicrurus megarhynchus (assembly GCA_013399195.1). Classification (NCBI taxonomy): domain Eukaryota; kingdom Metazoa; phylum Chordata; class Aves; order Passeriformes; family Dicruridae; genus Dicrurus; species Dicrurus megarhynchus. The sequence goes on along the minus strand of VXAD01001641.1, from coordinate 2,477,233 downwards.
GGTGCCACTCAATGCCAATCCTGTTCTCATTATGTTTCAAACCAAATAAATTGAACAGCATTTCTGTTAATTCCAATTCAAACTTTTTTCCACACACCATAATCCCTCTCCTAAACTGGTAAAAAGCCTCTAATTTTTGTCACTTGTTCATTTTGCCAGGATCAGCTGAATATCTTTAGTCACCTTCTGTCTTGAAAATGATCCTCTCAGTATAACTGCTGAAAATTAAACCCTGTCCTTTCTCCTCCTAGCTCTTGTGTGGTAGGAATTATTTTACTTTATTCAAGTTAGGTCTTGTCCACAGCAGTAATTTTGCCTAAGAAAGTATCCTCTTATTCTCTATATACTTTACTTATTTGCCTCCAATAATATTTCATTGTTCTTTTGTCAAAGAGCCCCAGAATTGTGAATTTTTGCCCCCCAAACTCTGATTGTGCTGTACAGTGTTTGGCATCTTAGGTGCATTAGAAATGAGCAGTTTTTAGTCATGCAAGTGCCCAAATGTAGCTTTACAGGGAAAACATTTCTTTCTCAGCTAATTAAATCGGTGGATTATGGATGAGGTGACTGAAAGCTTGGAAGACAAAAGAAAATGACAAGAGAGAAGTTGGTGGGCAAAACCAGAGGTGATAAGGGGTTTGGCAGCTGAACTCAGGCAGTAACTATCTGAGTTTCTACTGAGGACAGATGTCTCTGTCAGGAAAGAAAAACAGGTCTTTTGAGGCCCTCCTTACGTGTTTTTGAGGCTTGATAATGAAGGCAAGATGAATCTGTGATCACTGGTGTGAGAGCAGGGACCGGGAAGTTCACTGTCACTTTGGTCTCATGACAGGCATTCTTTTCCTCTGAAATTAGTTCTGTTTGGTAACATTTATTGCTGGTTTTAGTCAGTGGGTTTGTCAGTGAGGATATTTCAAAATGCTGGAGAGTTGTCGTTGCTCAGATGCGGAGGGAATAGTCCCTGTGTGTCTGTTCCTGGTTGGAACCAAACTCTTTGCAAAACCTCAAACCATAACTATTTGAGACTAAGTTGTTAGGCTGAGGAGGGTGTGTGCAATAGCTGGTGAGAGGATAAGTGTCAATCAGCAGTGTCATAGAGCTGTGAAAATAGCAAATGCCATCCAGGGGTGGCTGAATCTCCAGCTGATGCAGAGAGGTTGCTGTGCAGGCAGCGGTGAACTCGGCTCTGGAGCAGCACACCCAGTGCTGGCCATGCTCGTTCAATCACTGACCTAAAATTGGAGTAACTGCACAGAAGGGCAGCAGAAAGGGCCTGCCTTATGAGATGAGAAATCTGCCTTCCCTTACTTATCTCTAGCTGCTAGGTAGAGGGAAAAAATTTGATTGCCATCTAGAAAGATGTGTGGAGGGGAAGACAGGTGAAAATAGCTGCTTAAGCCCAATAAGTGCTGCAGAAATCAGCTGGTGTAATTTAGCCTGGAAGACATCACCATTAGTTATTAGATGTAGATTCCCAGCTGCTGGAACAACAGTGAAACCCTTCTGGAAGAGTCAAAACAACTGAATACTTTTATGAGTTTAAGTGCCTGCAAAGCACCAGGACTTGATGAAGAAGATGGCCCTTTTTGTTCTTGATTAACTACAGGCAGAATTCAGAATTTCCACACATGAGGTCTACAGCTTTCAAAAGATAGCATGCCTTAATAAAATTCAGTTTAGTGCCAACATTTTTACTGTTACAGCAGCCTCAATTAGCATCCTCATTGGCAGTCTCAGGAAATAAAAGCTGTAATGAACTCCGCTCTCCTGTCAGAGCCTGTCCCTTAAGGTCAGCACCAGTGCCCTGAGCTTGGGCTGTGCAGGGACATGCACATGGCCAGTTTTCCTCCTGAAATTGCTCTTTGAATGGATAAAAGATTTCATTGCCCTCTGCTGAAAGTGGAGAGGCAAACCCAGTACCATTTGTGAGCAGAAAAATTAGCCTTGAGCTGAAATAAATACTGTACAGTGCATCCTTGACAGCTCCCAAGGCAAAGGAAATACAGTGTAATTGTGGGTCAGTTTCTTGTGTTAGAAATGCAATTTATGAAGTTTAAACCTCACTCTAAAAATCTGCATTAGTCTTTAAATACAGAATTGCCTTTCAAGATTACACAGTAAAGCTTTTAATTTTCTTAATTTAATTTTCAGACCTCTTTGATTGTACAGCAGCAGTTAGGCAACTACTTTCTTGTTCTGTCTTTTACCTCTTGGTTTAATTATAAAGTTTCATTGCTGTCAGTCTCCAGGAGAAGAATAATGATTTTTAGAGTAAAAGGAATGTCACTTGCACATGAAGTCATGAAAACTTGCACAAATGATGTTAAATATAAGACAGATATTGAGGAAAGAAAGAAGTGCTCCCTACTCCAGAAAGTTGGCCCAGCCTCTTAAGTTCTTAAATATTCTTAATTCTTAGATGTTCCTTACTGGATCTATTTGTTATTGGCATACAAACACTTTATTTCTTGTCTGATCTGAATAGATGATCTCATTGTAAAAGGCTAATAGCTATTATTTCTTATTTATTTTAGTCTGTAGAAATGTTAAATCATTGATTAGAAACAGTGAACACTAGGCAGTAGAGTCAGTCTGAAGTCCAACTTCAGGTCTTGGTAACTGCTGTGTGTCTGGATGTGTATTTATATATACGTGTGTGTATATTTATATATTTATATATTTATACAGGTATATATTTATATATATATATATGTGAGTGTGTGTGTGTGCCTGATCACGGCAAACCCAGTCAGTTCTATGATTGCAAAATGAGCTTTATTTGAATTATTGAATCTTGGAGTACCGGGTCCCATTAAACAGCATAAATCAAATCCCCAAAAGTAGAGATTGTAGTCTTGAGTACAAGTAATGTTTTAGCAGCTTCTTTTAAATACACATAGGTGTTGGGCTTGCTATTTCTGATGATATGAATACACTCTGCACGTATTCTGTACTGTGGACATTTTGATTTAAATAGACCTGAATGTTAAGGGTGTGTTTTTAAACATATTCTTAGAGTACAGATGGGATAAAGAATGACGGTGAAGGACAGGACATGAATTTGGAATTATTTTGATAAATAGAAATCCCTGTCAGGAATGGAGTTATCCCTCAGGAATGTTATAGGTAAAGTTTATTCTGCCTTATGGCCTGGTGATGGACTACATGACCTTTTAAATTCTCCTCCAGCCCTATTTTATGTTTCTGAGATCAATTCATTTTGGCATTTGACAGCTCTTGCACATAGACTATAGATGATTCTAATGCCTTTACTTTTTTAAAAAGTTTTTTTTGTTGTTGTTGTCTTGGATTTGTTGTTTTTGTTTTTGGTTTTTTTGGTTTTTTGTGTTTTTTTTTAATTTTCACTTTTTGCACTTGAAACACTTTCACTATCTCTAAAATGTATTCTTATTTATTTGAAGACTAAAAATAAAGGATATGGGTTTCATTTGGCTGTTCAGCAAACAGCCTAAAACTGGATTTTTACAAGAGGTTACAAGGCTATAGATTACTGCTCGTTCACATAAAGATATCTGAAGGTTTGTATGCTGTTGATCCAAAGTTATTCCCATTAGTGGTAATAACTGGGAGATAATTCACTTCATTTGGATAATGAAATCCCGGTTCTCAAAGTAGTTTCAGTAACATTCAGCCTGGAATCAGATTATTCTTTACAGCATGTTAAAGTCATGGCAAGGTGGTCTTTAGCTTGCAAGTGTAATTTGTTCTCACAAATAGGTAATCTTGTTAAAATATTGTCAGGTTAATCAAAATTGATTTGCGTGCTCTAAACCCAGTGAATGCTGATCAAGTATCGGCTTGGGCAGCTTTAGCAGCAGTCCTGGGTCTTTGATCGTTTCCCGTTATTCCTGGGTGGAATGACTCCCTGGGTTTGTGGAAGCGTTTTGAAGCCTGAACACCTTTCCAAGGCTGGGTACAAATGTGCTACAGGTTAAAGCATCTCCTTCAGAAATAAATTTTAAAACACCTGACAGTGGGGATCACCGTATACGTTACAGCTTATGTGCAATGTGCTGTTCTCCAGACAACGTGAGTGCTTTAGTCACTGTTATCTGTAACTATCTTGCCATTTTTACAAATAATGGTTAAAAATGTATTTAAGATTGTAATTTTAGAGTATTACATGGTGTATCTGTTGTGTAAGAAAATGCATTTAGGACTTCCGTGCATTACATTTGAAAGATAATTCTGTGTAATTGTTAATTTGTTTGAAGATTTGGTGAATTTTTAAAAATAATTATGTGATTATCAATATGGGGTACATAGGAAATTGGAATGACAAAGAACAAAAACTTCCTTTTGCTGGAGCCAGCAGGAGCTTTGCACTCTGCTCACACCCTTTAAAACTTACAACATCTTATTTTCTTTCAACAGAAAGCTTTTCTTTACAGACTACGGGAATGCTGCCAAGGTGGAGAGATGTGACATGGATGGAATGAACAGGACGTGGATAGTGGACTCGAAAATTGAACAGCCAACTGCTCTGGCACTAGACCTCATCAATAAATATGTGTACTGGCTTGACATATATCTGGAGAGTGTGGAAGTTGCTGACTATCAGGGGAGAAGGAGGCAAACAATAACTAAAGGCAGACAAGTGGGTATTTATTTGCAAATTAGTAAAAAATAATAATATCAATAAATGAATGCACATAATGCTAGCAGCTACAGGGATTTCATATTTTTTTCCCCTTTTTAGTTCAAGTGCATTAGACTTTAAAAGATCCATCTGAATGTTTTGGTTTATCTGCAATTTAGCCCATTTTACTACCCATGAATGTTTCCATGCAGTGTCTCATAACAATGCACCAGGTAAGTCACAGTCCCCATTGTAAAAGACTTCAGGAGGGAAAATATGGGGTGGAAAGGTGCTGGGAGATAAATCATTAAGGACAAGATGTCCTTACCCACTCAGGAAGGAGAGACTGAGGCACAGTAATGTGAAACAGAATAGCAAAAGCTATTCACCCATTCAGACTAATCTGGATGCCCTTAAATCGTATTTTTGTTGATGGCAATGAGATGTAAAAAAACCCAAAAATTAAAAAATAAATACAAATAATTAGGTCATTATAAAATGCATTGCAAAAAGAGCCACATAGTTTAATAGTTTTGATAAAGAAAATTTCTCATGGGAGTGAAATGATAAAGATTTAAACTGAGTGCAGATGGAAAAAGTGAAGAAAGGATTGTAATTCAGGGGAGAATTCCACAATTTGGTACAGAAGCATCTTTATTTTCAAGGCTGTTTTCTCTTCCATCTCACTATAATTGCATTGAATTTCTATTGGGTCTTAATCAAACACTTCCAATTATGTCAATTATTATTTATTTTTCTGGGTGAGGACAGAATACAATGGCAAGGCTTGGCCAACTGTGGTATAATTTCCTGAACGCCTGAAATACTTGATGCACAACAGGGTTGTTTTGTTTGGGTTGGTTTTTGGTGACGTAGGTCTGAATTTGGGAGTGAATGAGATAAGTAACTACTTTGTGGTGAGCAATTTAATGATTAAAATAATAAGATATTCAGCTTGTGAATATCTGAACATCTGCCAAAAACTTTCTCTTTAATTTGTCCAGCTTTCAGAATTGCCTGTGAGATATTTTACATTTTCTAAATCTATAAATCAAGCACAGCCTCTAAATTATTGAACACTTTGCGCTTGAGCTGTGATTGTCTAACTAACTGCTATTAGGTAATTTTTAATCAATGTGCTCAGACACATCAGGGATTAATCCAATTTAAGAATTCACTTTTTTGAGAAACAAGCACTGCCAAGTGGCCACCACCATATTCAAAGACACCAACACCAAAGGAACACAGCAAAGCTGACAGAATTTGTTTATTTCTCATGTACTCAAGAAAATATTCAGCAGGTGTATCTTACACTATTTGCCTTGATTGATTATAAACTAATTTTAAAAAGTAGATCAATTACACTTATGAACTGCGTTTTAAATTTCTAAGTTTACTATATTTATTAGTTAATGCTAGTTAATAATAGTTAATTTATCTTACTATTAGTGAATGATCATTAGTTAATACTAAAATAAGTACTTGCACTTAAACTATGCAGAAGTTTTTAATTTAAAAAACAGAAATGGGGAATTCAGAGAGTAAATGAATTTAGATTGCTACATAATTTGAATTTTCTGTCTTTCTTGTACAAAGCTTTTTTAATTCTAAATTTCAGACTACAAGAATGTGAATTATACTTCTAGTGTAATTTGTTTAATTTTTACAAATATTTACTGACATATTCAGAAAACCTTTTGTACAGTTTATCATGTACAATTTACAATAGTGTTTGATGTTTACAACTCCTGGATATGCCTAAAATATCGAGCTAAAATAATGATACCTTTTTTTTTTCTCTTCCAGATTAGGCATCTTTGTGGTTTGGCAGTATTTGAAAACTATTTATATACAATTAATTCAGATAACCTCAGCATTTTACGAATAAACAGATACAATGGTACTGATGTTCAGGCTCTTGCTAGGCTGGACAATGCTAAAGAGATCTGTGTGTACCAGAAAAGAACTCAAGCAGCAGGTAAGATCAAATTTCCTCTCTCTAGAAAACATAAAACCAGGCATTAAGTGGTTGTGTGGTTAAAAAGGTCCTACCAGAAAGAAGTGTCTGAAGATGGACTGAAAATTTGTCCTTGTAGCACAACTTTTTGTAACTTCATCTGCCCAGTTTTCAGTGTGGTTGTTGCCACTTTTCCTGTGTTTCTGAGCTCCCAACTCAACCTTTTTCTGAGACTGCAGTTTGGAGAACTGCCAAAGAGCCCTGCTCCGCACGTTGTGACGCTCACACCTCTGAGAGTTTAACACCTTCAAATTTGGATGTCCCAGTGTTGTCCACGTGCTTGGAGCTCAGATCCCGGAGATTCCTGGTATCTCTGGGCCTGCTTTTCAGACACCACGCACCTCATGTGGGCTCCTGTCTTTGGGGCTGCCAGAAAGGCTCGGAGGTGTGGGCAGCCAACCTGCCGAGCTGCCAGCGCAGCACCGGGGAGAGAGGGAAATGCTGACAAGGTTTCCTTGCTTTGTGTCAATGTCAGCTTTGCCATCTGTGAAAGAAATCTTCGTTTTCCTCTAGAATGAAAAACTTTTTTATAATCTCAGAATGTTTTGGTACAACAACAATTTCTGAGGTCCATAATCCTGTATGACTTTAATTTGTTTACATCCTGTCTGCATGGAGAAGAGCAGTGGGGCTTGTGAGAACTTTGTGTAAAGGTAGCAAGATCCATAACGTTTACAATGATTCTTTATGAGAATTTTTTGAAGTGACTGATAACAATAAATCGTTGCCATGACTGCTTAGAGTGAAAAGGCAACACATCAATTCTCAGTGTCGATGTTTCTAAACAGAATGGCTACTTCTGGAGAAGTTTCTGAAGTGGGAACAAACTCTAAATTGATGTAGAGTGGGTGAACTAATTTTCACCCTGGAGCTGAGGGCATTGATTTGCAGATGTCAATGTCTGAAGGAGGCTGCAAAGACTCTTTCTTTGCTACTATCATCCCTCTCGTACTCCTGAGGGAGTCGGAGAGGTTGAGTAGAGGAGAGACATGAGCACAGTGTAATCTTTTGTTACATCCTGTGATTACTCCACTACTCCTTTTGTTTTGAATGGACATGTTTGTTGCTTGTCAAGATTCTCTGTAAAGGCTGTCTCAGCTTGCTGGAGTTTCTGTATTACCTTTAACCATATCGACCTTAAACCACTTGATTGCTTTTTTTGTTTTTTTTTTTTTTTTAAATCCCTGAAAAGCTTGAGGTAAAGTAGGAAGAACCAAAATACATTTTTCGAGCTAGAATACTCTTCCCTGTTTTAAGCCAGCTAAGTAAATGTAAGATAGCCTGGTACATTTTGTTTTCTCAGCATGTTGCTGTAAACAGTTAAAAAAAAAAAATAGTAGGCTGCTAACAGAGAACCGTGCATTTGGAAATACGAAATCAAGGGAAAGGAATCCTTTGGCTTCCTCAGCTGGATTTATATCCCAACTGTACAAACCTGCACTCCATCCTTGGAAGTGTTCAAGGCCAGGTTGGAGGGGGCTTTGAGCAACCTGGTCTAGTGGAAGGTGTCCCTGCCCATGGCAGGGGTTTGGAATGAGATGGGCTCTAAGGTCCCTTCCAACCCAAGCCATTCTGTGATTCTATAAATATGGAAAAACGCTAGAAGGCTTGTTCTGTTCTTTAGTTTCAGCACAGGTATCTGCCCAGAAAGGTGCTGTCTAATGGAGTTGAAGGAATACCAAACTGTGTGGGCATGGGATGCACTCTGTCCTCAGAAAACCCCAACCAACCAAATGAACCAAAGCAACGAATGACAAAGGGGAGAAGTGTCAGCTCCCCCAGGGCAGCACTGCCCGGCAAATGCTGTGCAAGAGCTTATTCACAAAGGGGTGATTGCACACAACGATGGGCGTGGCTTGTGAGCCACGAGATGGCCGTGGGCTTGGGTATCATCTTTTAAAAACACCTTCCTTAGTAGTTATAATCTGGGGAAAGATTTATTGTGGCACAAATCCCCTTTATTTTTTTTTTTTTTCTCTGTAAACTTTCTCCATGCTGATGCATACGATTGTCTTGCTTTCAATGGCTCTGAGCCGTGCTGTTTTCCACTCGCCATAGTCAGAAGCCATGCGTGTGAAGTGGACCCGTATGGGATGCCGGGGGGATGTTCCCACATCTGCCTGCTCAGCAGCAGCTACAAAGCACGGACGTGTCGCTGCAGGACTGGCTTCATCCTGGGGAGTGATGGCAGGTCATGCAAAAGTATGTTATTTAAATCCAAGAGTCTGCCAGTGAATAGTGCAGGGTGTTCTTTAGTTCTGGGTGTTCTTTAGCAAATCACGTGAGCTGCTTTGGGGTAAAGTTTGTAACATGTACCTGGTGCTTTGTTCACCTGCTCCTTTCATTCCCTTAAAATTATTTGATTTGGCTTAGTTTGCAGGAGTGACAGATTAAACCTGGGATGCTGTTCAAAGAGTACTAAACATTATCACAAGTTTTACGTTAATCAGCCTCACTCTTTATTTATATGCCACGCATTTTCACAGCACACAGGTACTGGAATGCTGCTGAATAGTTTGTCACATCCGATTTCCACCCATACAATCAGCTTATAGCACAAAAGCAGAACATTCTTGTGGACAAGTCAAGGTTTTTCTCAGAATACTTTGTGAAAGCAAATGTGATTTGTGCAGCTGTGGTTATTCCTAACATAACATGAACACAATCTGTCGGTCACCTACAGCAAACAGGGGGGCACTGAAAGTTTTTGGGAATGCCTGTTTTTTGGCTGGTTTTTCGGTCAAATGATGTTGATTTAGTTCAGATGAGAAACATGCAGTTAGATACTCTGATGGATGCTGGTAGATGGATTTATTTGACCTCAGCCAAACCTTGATGCAGTTTTCGCTGACAATTCCATCAAAAACCCCTGAGAGGCAGCAGGAAAAGTATATAGAGAATTTTCAGAGGTATATTGATAGCATTATGCCTCTAAGGATATCTGTAAGTATCTTTAGGAAAGAAAATCACTTTGATAAGCTTCAGTTGTTTGTAATCAACTTAAATTTTTAAATTGTAAAAATCTGAGAAATACAAACTATTGATATCCATGTTTTGTACCTCATTTGGAAAGAACAGAGTACATTGATTTGTTGTATTCCTTTCAATTTGAAAGAAATTTACTTTAATCTTTTTTGTTGTTTGATTCTGAGAAACTTAAGGTAGAAAAAAAAGTGTTTTGTACATGCTGGGGTTTATGATATTGTTAGATTTTAAGATTACTTCAGTTGCAGTCTGTATTACCTTGATAGATCCTAATGAATTGTGAAATTAAATGTCTACAGAGCTATATATGTCCACTTCACAGCAGATGCAAAGTTATTCTGTGATCTACAACTGCTTTTTCAGTTTGAGCTTTTACACAAAAAAATAATTAGATGTAAGCAGCTCACTGAAGAAATTTGTATTTTAAATAAGGGAATGTAATTAACTAGATTTTTTTTTTTAGATCTAGATACCTTCAGAATATATGAAAGTTTAATTTTTGGTATCGAATAAGGCTCCTGCTCCCCACTAATTATGCCAGTTAATTAAACAGGGACATTATGCACTGGGAAGAAGATTAGGAAGCATCAGTTGTTTATGTTTGCAATCTTTCTTTTGCAGGACCAAAGAATGAATTGTTTCTTTTTTATGGGAAGGGACGCCCAGGAATAATCCGGGGAATGGACCTGAATACCAAAGTGTCTGACGAGTACATGATCCCCATAGAGAACCTGGTCAATCCTCGTGCTCTGGACTTCCACGCTGAAACCAATTACATTTACTTTGCTGATACCACCAGTTTCCTAATTGGACGGCAGAAAATTGATGGCACAGAGCGAGAAACAATCCTCAAAGACGGTAGGTGATGCTCAGTGATGGTGACATTCAGAGATGCTCACTATGGCGAAGTCGAACTGACATTTGCAGATAATTTAAAGTTTTATTTGAATTTCCTGTGGAAAACAGACACAAATTTGACCTTAAACAGAGCTGGACCTACTTTTTTACAGCTTCCTGTTTATTTTTCCTGAGGGCAGAAATGTAAAATTTGTTTGAGTCATTCTATTGTGAGCTCTTACTTTGCCCAGCTACCCATTGGTGAGTAATTCCTGTCTTCACTGTATCCTTCCAGTAGCTGGGTATTTGTTGAGCCATCCCAAATCCTTGTAGACTTTATAAGACTTCTTCACTCCAGCCTGTAGCACACTGTGGATTCTGGAGCTTATTCAAGTAGTTTGGCAGAATGAGATTGTCTGTAGTGCTTGAAAACTCATTAAGAAAAAAGCATTGTCTTTCCTGATGCATTTTCCATTGTATATGTGGAAGCAACAGGAAGGCCTAAACATCTATTAGAACCTTAATTAAGATGCTTGTAACATTTATTATAGCAATGAGAGAAAATGCCAGCAGTTCTCTAGTTTCCACCTCTCCTACTACACTGAATCTCTCTGGGATAGAATCATATCTCATCACACCAAATGTTGTTGCAGTGAAAAAAGCTTCCAGTTTGTCTACTGATATTTGGCTTTCCTTTATGGCCCCTTCTCTGAAATACTGCTTCAGCAGGAGATAGCAACTGCCTCAGCTGAAATCCATGCTACAGTAATTATTTTCTAGTCCTCAATCTAAGAAGCAGCATAAATATTCATCTTGGCCTTCAGAGGGCTTAATGTCTTTACTTGTGAATGGAAGCTCAGGACAGTGAAAGTAACTAAAATACGATTGTTTTAGCAGGGGGATTTCCATTCCCTGTCATTCATAATGCATGTTTTAATCCACCCTTCTAAGAAGCCATCTCCACTGTGCAGTGATATGATGCTCTTTTAGTGTAAGGTCTCTCCTCAGAGTCTGCACGAAGATCCCTTCAGCAGCAGTTGCAAGGAGTAGTGACAGGCTCTTTACCCTGCTCTGGTGAATGGTTAATAAAGGGCATTTGTCTCAGAAAATAACAAATACTCAGCTGTCAGTCTGGTAATTCTTCATTTCACTGCCAGCATGGGAATGGATAATGTACATCTCACACCTTCCATTGCTGACTTCCTTTTACTAACTGTGCATTTCATTTGACAATGAAGTAATTCAAATATGGAGTAGAGGAAGGAGCAGAAAATATGTAAATTTGGTTATTATAAGGGAGCAGCAAGGAGCATCCTGGCTGAAATGTGTCAGACAGGTTGGGTTCAGACAGGTTGTGGGCAGACAGGCTGGGATTAGTCTACTCAAACATGTCAAACCAGATTGGTGATATTCCTGTAAATAATGTTTAAATGCAGTATCTACTCTTTGTAAGTACAACATAGCAAAAATTTCAGTACAATACTGAAAGAGTTGTGGGTTATCTGATGATTTATTATTGGTGATTCCACTATTTGCAAAGACCAAAAAATATGTCACTGTCATTCTCCCCCTCCTTCTTCCCCAGGAGCTTACATTGTTAGTTTTAACTTGGTGTAGTTTCATAACTTTAAAGTATATTTAAAGAACATTTGTTAATGTATTTTTTATGATTTAAAAAATTAATGTGGCCTCCAGCCATAACACCTCAGCTTTTATTCTTGTCAACTCTCAAGAGCTCAGCAGGGACAGATTAAATCGTTCCTTGGTGGAAGGCTACTACAGAAAATCAGGTGTGTCAGGAGGTGGTTTAATATTTGCTCTGAATAGCGTGCTGCTAAGGGCTTCTAGCTGTGGTAGGTGCCACTTCTCAGATTAGAAGTTGCCTTTTTTTTGGTGACTGTCAGGTTTTTCAGGGATGTGTACGCTCATTCAGACAGCATTGCAGCTCAGATAATTGCAGTTTGCCTACACGAGAGCCTGATCCCACGCGCTGTTGACCGGGAATTGGGATCACTGAGCGCCTCACTCTGCTGCAGTTTGGTTTCCCATATAGTTTCAGCTGTGATTTCTTATTCTTCACTTTGGGAAGCAAACTGCTGTGTAGTGTTGATAACAATTTGAGAGCCCCCAGCACAGCCGAGCTTAGAGCTGGTGGCACAGCTGCAGTAGCACTGTACTTCCAGCAGCAACAGAAATTATAATTAACCTTTCAAACTTGCATGTAAAATCAGTCTTTTACATTAAAAATTGGGAAAAACCCGGGCATTTTGAAATGGATCTAAATACTGTTCAGTCGATGTAACATGAGCACAAGCTCAGGGTTTTTTACTTGTTTTCGTACCCCTAATGCTTTTTTTGGATGTTGCTGTAACCCTGAAAGTCTTATATTATTTACTTGTAAATTTTAGTAAGGATGATCAAGGCTAACCTGTTGCTTAAACAAGGCCACAGTAAGTCTGTACAGATCTTTGGAAGCTGTTTAGAAGGTTGGTATACAGAAGAATTATTTTCCCACCAATTTTTGTGTTAATCTAGCATTTTAGTCATTATTACTTCCCATGATCTAACCAATATTGATGAGCTTGGCCATTCTGTACCAAATTACATGTTCTGCCTGGAATCTGTTTCACATTGAAAACCAGTGTGGCAAACTGCTGCCTCTAGAACTATGAGGTTTTAAAAATCTCCTATCTGCATTCCATGTATTTGGAGCCCTCATATTGCTGTTGGCAGTAAAATTCTGGTGGAAATTCCAGAATTACAGATGTTAATTTTTCAATTAGCAAATGAAGAGTGATCACAAGGATATTTTATTACCTCCTCCCTTTTATGCTGAAAGGGCTTTACTGCAGAAGGACTGGCTTACTGTAGACAGATCAATTTTGTTTAACCAGAATGGCAGAATGACCATTATCTTGTTCCTGTTTATTACTTGGTGTGAAACCCATTTGAAAAGTAATTAATGTATTTAAAGCTTTTAGATAGTGCAATAAAGTGAACTTGAAATTATAACTCCACAAAAACAAAGAAAATTATCTCTATAGGGTTGTGGTGTAGAATTCTCCTTTATTTTTAAAACTTTCTTATATAGATAGTATTTAGTTGCCATGAGGTTTTTTGGCTTAGATTGTATTTAGTTTAGAAACACATTTCCCCCAAAATTCCTGCAGAAGGCAAGGTAGGTCAGAGACAGTAGCCATTATATAAAGCTGAATAGATGTGGAGCAATAGTCTTGTAAATTTTAGGAGATATCCAGCATTCTAATCTAACAGTTTTGCTGCTGATACCAATACAGCCCATATTTGGACTGGTTTGACTCCCAAAGAAGGAAAAAAAAAAAAAAAAAAAAAAAGAAAATATTTTCTTTAAAAAGGTGATCTTATTAATACCAAAATCTGATCTTATTAGTATAAAAACTATGTTTAGCCCTAAGTGCCTTGTTCAGACAGGATAAAAATAAAATGTGTTTTGAACAAATCACTCCTTGTCCTCAAGCTTGATTTTGCTCATGTCACTGTTTTCTTGACTTGAGCAAAATCTGCTGAGGCCCCTCAGAGCTCTGAAGGACGTTTCTTTCACAGCTCCAGTTTGTCTGTGTTGCCTGTTCTGTTCAGCAGTTTCTCCCTGAGCCCTGGGCTCCAGGTCCTTGGTGAAATTCTCTCTTCTTTCCCCTCCCATTCTTAGCACTTTTCTCAGCACACTTGACCACTCCAAGACCAAAGGCCACTCTCTTCTCTCAGGAACTTTCAGCTGCCTCTGACACTGTCTTTTCAAAATAATGTAGCAAAGGCACTGAGAGATAAAAAATAAAACTGGCAGTGTCCATCAGCCCGGGGGAGCTGGCTGAGCTGCTGGCACTGCTCTCAGACACTGCCTGACCCACAGTTGTTTTGTGCTTTGGGTGATTCTTGTCAGACCAGGTGGTTGCTGGATTGGAAATGTCATCATTCTGTGGTTTCATATCCTGGAGAGCTCATTCTGACACCTTCGCTTCCCTCAAGCCTCTTAGATCACAAGGAAGAATAGTTCCCTAGAAGTGCAGGTGTATCAGAAATACTGGTAAAAATGTTAAAACACATTTTGCAAGACCTCTCAGCATCTGCCACTATTTTTTTTTCCCCACATAACTTTCCCATATTGTGTCTCACCGGACATATTGTCATCTCTACACCTGTGATTGATTTACAAAACTTAGGTCTAGTTTCTTAAGTGAGCAAGGTTTAGTTGGTACTTTGGTGGGTACCAAATATCTGCAATATGCTTTGGACCTTTAGTAGATAAGGGAAAAAAGCAATTTTAAAAATGCAGCGTGGATATCACATAATAAGTAATGAAAATAATTAAATATAGAACATAAATGGTATTAATCTCTTCCTACTGTCTTCTCTCTTTCCACAGATCTTGATAATGTGGAAGGCATAGCCGTGGACTGGATTGGAAATAATCTTTATTGGACCAATGATGGCCACAGGAAAACAATTGCTGTTGCCAGACTGGAGAAAGCTGCTCAGAGCAGGAAAACTTTGTTGGAGGGAGACATGTCCCACCCGAGAGGAATTGTTGTCGATCCTGTCAATGGGTATGAAGCAAACTGGTTTTTCTGTAATGATTGTCTTTGTAGCATAAATACAGGTTTGAATTTGCTCAGGATGAGGTTTGTAGAGTCATGTAGCACTCTGCAGCTCTTCAGGAGTCTCTCATGTCTGTGATTCCTGTCCAGCATTCTTGCCCTGAGGCCTTCAGAAGAATTTGTATGCCTGTCACTGTTGAATATCTGTCCTGTTAATCTGAATGTGAGTCACCTTTTTCTCAAACAAATTGAAGATGTAAGTCCTGTATGAATTTTTAATATTAAGGGAATTTTAAGATTCTCTCCTGTAAGTTATTTCTCTCTCTGTAAGTCTCATTTTCTGGAGATAATTATGAGCGTATCCTTGTACTCATCAGTTTACAAAACTGAGATAGTACTCTTCATTACTTATTAGGGTTAATTAATTTTGATAGGCTGCAAAATAAAAAAAAAAAACAAACTATTGTGGAATAATGGTGGTTTACTTAAAAAATCAGTGTTGGATTTGTTCAGGGAATTGTCACTGAAGAATGAGGTAGGTGGGTAGCTCTAGTGTGGCTGGATTGATTGCTATTTTCCTATTATAGAAAATATTTACACTATCAGGTTTTCCCTTTTGAGCCTGTCCTTTGAGGAGGGGAAGTGACTGTGGAAAGGCTACAATTCATTAAGGTCAGATAGTGAGGGTATAAAATCAGACCATGAACCATAACCACACCTGCAATTACTTTGTTAAATTTTCCAGCTCAGTAAGTGCATGGCACAGGAAACAGTGTATGAAGATGTATTGCCTGCAAAGGGCCATTATATAAAACACTTCTCCAATAAAATAGCTTGTCCTTCATGATTATACTTCTCATGGAAGCTCTTCCCGAGGGATTGCATTTATTATGGCTTTTTAATTGTGTTTCCAAAATTTTGGTCTTGATTTAACTGGGCTTGGAGCATTAACTGCATTTTGAGATACAATTAAAGCACATTGACTTAAATGTCTGTCACTGTGAGCACGTTTTAGCTTTTGACAGGATAAGTAAAATAAGCACAGACAAAGAGTTGATGGAGAAAAGCTTAGTAATTGCTGTTGAGAAGCCATGTAAATATTTGTAAAACATATTTTGTCTCCCAATGAAATAAGTGCCATATTGACCTGCATCTGCCTGAGCCTCAGGGCATGTGCAGGGTTTATAATTCTGTGATTAAACCTGGTGCTGTCTGAGTCAAACATGCAATGGAGTTTGTGAGGCTCATGGTTCAATAATTGACTGATGTTCTTTGCACATGTTTACAAAAACATTGAAAGAACCCAAAACAACCTTCTAGTGGGCGATTTGAGAGAAATGAAAAAGAAACAAAAAGCTGCATTTGCATATCTGCAAACCTGTGTAATGATGTGCAATTTTTTTTCCAGTTTCTCATAAATATCAAATTATGCTTATTTATAAAAGTGCATTTGAATAATTTGTTTTTGACCAGTAGATTTGACATAATTTACCCAGGTGTGATAATAAAATAATTTTTCATTTCAGTGTATTATTCCCTTGTAAATTCAGTATTTAAATTTCAGGACTTTATTCTTTAAAGTACAGGCC
Organism: Dicrurus megarhynchus; assembly: GCA_013399195.1. Taxonomy (NCBI): domain Eukaryota; kingdom Metazoa; phylum Chordata; class Aves; order Passeriformes; family Dicruridae; genus Dicrurus; species Dicrurus megarhynchus. The sequence continues at coordinate 2,460,634 of VXAD01001641.1, read as the reverse complement.
AATTAAATGGTTTAGGATCACAGAAGTTATTTCAGAAACATAAATCTTGTAAAATAAAATGTAAGGTACATCAATAGCAATTAAATCATGATAACTTTAATAAATAGGATCCATTTAAGATTGGCATGATGTTTTTCCTCTCCTTAATGCTTGTTAATTGAAATCCTATGTTTGACTAAAAGTAAGCATCTGCTGTCTGGCAAATGTTTTCATTTATGAATGATGTGACTGTATGTTATACAGTCTGACATGATTCACAGATTGCATACAGGTTTCTATGTACTTCTTCCCATTAACTCATTTTCCTTAGGGAAAAAAAGTTAAAAAAAAAAAAAAAGAAAGAAAAGTGGTGTTTCTTAGCATAGTTGCTGCCCTCTGCTTTTGTACAAGTTCAAGTTGTGTATTTTAAATGGTTGAAATCACAGTTTTCATGGGCAACTTCTGTAATAGAATATGATAATCAGATTAATTCAATAAGTAAAACCAAGGTTTATTCTGTAGTGTCCAGTAGAGAATGGCTCATAGAATTCCTCTGAGCCAATACTTTTAGAGGAGTTAATACCCTTTTTTTTAACTTTTCCAAAGTAGTATTGGTGCCATTCTTTCAGGCTTTGTTGGTTTTGGGTTTTTTTTAATCCATATCGCTGTACTGTAAGCTATAAAACCATGCTAAAATTGCCTACTGGCTATTTTTCGACTAATTTTCACAGCAACTATTTCTAAACATTTTTTTGTGATGGACAAAGTACTCCTAACAGTTTTCTGAGTAATTTAGCTGCTTCCATGTAGCACCTGAAGTTCACAGAATGTCAAGGTTATCCTTTAGCTCTAAAATCAGAGTGCAAATAATTACTGTGTTGCAACTTCTTTGGTAGAATTAGGTGTAAAAAAGATGAGATTTACGTCATAAAGGCAAATTAGACCTGGCCAGAACCCTCTCACTGTAAAAATTTGAAGTTTGTGATAAAGTCAATACAAATGATGGTTTAAAAAAAAGCAAACAAAGAAACCGCATAATTCTGGTGGGATTAAATAAAGTCTCAATTCTTTCACTTTTCTTGTCTACTGATCCATCTGGTATTCGTGTAATTTATCATAATATGAGCAAAGTGTCACTTCAGCAGCATCAGGGAAGGCAACAGAGCTGTAGAAACAGCAATGGAAAGCAACATGCAAAAGTCAAAATTGCTCTGGCTTAGGCAAGCTGTTGCTGAAAGCCTAGGGTATAATTCACCTGATTAAAATGGGATCTGAACGCTCGTTTTTGTAATTCCCTAGATGGATGTATTGGACGGACTGGGAGGAAGATGAAATAGATGACAGCGTGGGGAGGATTGAGAAGGCCTGGATGGATGGCTACAGCCGGCAGGTTTTTGTTACATCAAAGATGCTCTGGCCAAATGGTTTAACTCTGGACTACGGTGCCAATGTGCTGTACTGGTGTGATGCCTATTATGATCACATTGAAAGGATCTATTTGAATGGGACTGACAGAAAGGTAAAAGAGAAATGCTGCTGGTTTGCCACAGGCATGTTCTTTCTCCGGATTTTATTGTGTTACATTAAAAATACTTCTCAAGGTTTTTGAAGTCTGAGTAACCGTGCGATGTGTCCGGCGTCATTTCTGTCAGAATGGTGGTGGCACTCTTGAGTGGGAGACTGAAACACAGCTTAAGATGTTCCTCTGTACTGAGTGACACCAAACCTGGTTTTTTTTCTTTTTTTAATCTATTTTTTCTCATGTGGTAATGAGTTATATTTTGATTGAGCCATTAAGCTGCAAAGAGTTTTTCAGTAGAAAAACCCGTATTTTGTTTGCCTTTGCCGGAGAGAGGCTTTTCTTTGCACTTCACTGTACGAGCTGGTTTTGATGAATCTCTGTGCCTCTTCTGAGCATTTGTGGTAATATTCAGAGGGGCAGCACTCAACCAATGCTGTCAAAGATGGAGAGAGATTGTTTTGGTTATTACTAATGCCTGTACTAGCTAGGTACAAGTCTGTGCAGACATTCTGTATGGGTTTGTAGAAGCAACAAGCACAGAATAAGACACTTGAAAATGGTTAAAGCTTAGACTGGAGTCAGATAATTTGGGTAAGTTTTACCATCTGCTTCATAAAATTAGTGACTGGTGAATAGTAAGAAGCACCTGTCTTTACAGGTTTTATTTTTAAGTGTGCTACAGATTTTTTTTTTTCTTTTTTTTTTTATTTCTGGGATATTGAAAAAATACATAATTATTTGAATGAAATTTATATAGCCAAAAATAACTAGAAGATACTTGCTTTTGATGCTTAATCATTTGTATTTAAATATGGGATATTTTGGTCAAAATTTGACTGGATCAATCACATCTTTAATTCTTTAATACAGTGAAGATTTTGGGGGATGGGGAGGTCCTTAATTCCACCAATAGCTGTCAGATTATTGACTGATTGATTAATTTGGATCAAAAGCAATTCACTGAGATGAGGAGCTTTGACTATAAAAATTCCAAATCCAAAGAGAAAATGTCAAGGGCAAAAGAGGATGATGTTTGGCAATCACCTCAAAATAGTATTTTAGTTGTCTTTATCTCCATGTTCTCCTGGGTTTGTGTCTATAAACAGACAAGGTAGGGCATCTGAGGAACTGCTTCCTTCTCTCTAGAGGCGAGGTAGAAAAGGGCTTTTGGTTCAAGCAAGGATCCCAGCCAGAAGAAGGAGACCAATCATTCCAAGCTGCAGCTGCTGGGATAGAATCACAGGATCATAGAATTGTTTGTGTTGGGAAAGGCCTTAAGATCTTCAGGTCCAGCCCTTAACCCAGCACTGCCAAGGTCATCCCTAACCATGACCCTAAAGCCCACATCTACGTCTTTCAAATCCTCCCAGGGTTAGTGACTCCACCACTTCCCCTGGGCAGCCTGTTCCTGTGTTACCAGATTATTAAAGTGAATTTATATGAAGTTTTTTGAAGTTAGATATTGATAATGCTGCACAGAAGGGCTTTGCACTCTTTATTTAATTTTAGTGCAATAGGTTGTTATGTTTGGGACAGTAATTATCTCAGTTTTCCTATTTCCTGTTTTGCCTTCTCTGAAAAATTAATAATTCTTTTAACCTTGCTGATGCTCACCTACTACTAACTAATTGCAGGTAGTCTACAATGGAAAAGATTTGAATCATCCTTTTGGACTGTCACATCATGGAAATTATATATACTGGACAGATTACATGAATGGGTCGATTTTCCAGTTGGATCTGGTAACAAGGAATGTGACGTTGTTGAGAAGTGAGAGGCCACCTTTGTTTGGGCTCCAGATTTATGATCCACGCAAACAGCAAGGTACTTACCCAGAGGTCTGTTATAAAAGGACATTTTCCTTACAGTCTCCAAGTATTTTGAGGTGACTGGATGAACAAAAATAGAAAAACAAATATGGGTTGTGGCATGAGAAAGACACTCTCCAATGTTTCAGGCCATTGATGTAGAAATTGAGCCTCTCATAAGTACTGAAAAGTGAATCATAGCGTTATTCCTGTCTGAATTCCTTCTGTGCATTCCCACTGCCTTTATTGCCCTTTTTCCCTGTGTGACCAAGAATGCTGTACCAGTATCAACTATAGTGGGTAACATATGTGCATTGGCTCAAAGATATAAAATATATGATTACATTTACCTTTTCTTAAATGAGATCATAGATTCTGCCTGTATTTTCCTTTTTTTTTAATTTTCTCCCTCATCTTGGTCTACATCAACACTGTATGTTGCACAGAATAAAATTAGTTCTTTGAGAGTAGTGGAAAAATCCATAGCTGTTGCTACTTGTATCAGTAGAGAAATGAGATAAAAGCCATAGGTTTCCATGGATGGAATTTAGAAAATACAAGTGCTACCATACAGGCAAAGTTAAAAATGAGTTTTACTGAAGAAAACTTTGCTTTCCATTTAGTACATACAGTGTTCCTACGAGTTGTTGAGGATTTTCTCACTTCAGTGAAAACATATTTCTGGTTAATGTCTGCCACCAAACATAAAAATGAGCGTCAGGAATTCGTATAGCTAATACACTGTTTAAAGATTATTTTTTCACTGTTTAAAAGCTTCTCTTTTCTGATACTGTAGCATCTGAATTTCCTCTACCTAAAGCAAGCTAGTATGTGTAGCATTGTGCTATGTCAGGGTTGCTGCAACAGCATTCTTACCAAAGATGGTTTTTGGGGACTCTCTCTTAATTTCAAAGACGTGTAAAAGTATCAGTTGGGTTTTTTTCTTGGATTGATTGTGGATTTTGTTAGGTTGGTGTTTTTAAGGCAAAATCTGGTCCCAAATCTACCCTTAAGGTAGCCAAATTTCAGAATGTTTTTTCTGCTAACATCAGATGCAGTGTTAGTTTCAATACTTAGTACTTTTGCTGCTTTATTCAGTACTTAGAATATTCCTTTCTTTTTTGGAAAAAAGGGACATTTAATGCAGTTTCTGTTAGTTTCCAAATAAGCTGACACCACAGGGAGAAAGTATTGCCTCTTAGACAGTTTTGCTGAATGAGCTAAAGTCTTAAGGGAGAGAATTTGGCTCGTTAATATATTCTTTGTTTGAAATTGTAATTGGAATTTTGTAAGCTAACTGCAGCCTTTAGGAACTTCCCTTTTTGTCTTGCTCGGTGAGGTTGATCTCGCCATTGTTCCCAAAGGAGCATAAAAATTTATTTTAAAGAAACTGTGTGTGTGTGTATGTGTGTGCATGTTTTTCTTCTAAAAGAGCAGGCTCAAGGCTGAATTGTGGTACAGAGAAAACCATAGCAAACCATTTTATAGACGAGTTGTATATTAAAGATTAGGTGCACATACCTCAGAAACTTTTGGCTGTGATATTTTGAGGTGACTGCTAAGATGCTGCTGGTATTGTCACTGTCTACACAAGCAGAAACTGTGTCATTTCATTTTGGCATAGTTCAGTTCAGACAGGCATTTTTATCAGGGGGACTTTTCCAGGATCTTGTGCCAATCCTGCTTTGCTTTGTGCTTTGGCTGGAGACATTAAGCTTTTGGGATCTCCTCAAAGAGAGGTGTTTTTCATTGTGTCTCATGAGGCATGATCCTCTTGTGAAGGAATGTTGGTTTTGGGTTTTTTCCCTTGCTTTCAGAGATTAGGATTCACTTTACTTTCTTAGGCTTAGTCTTTGGGTCTCTATGCATCAGGAATCCCTAAAAAATGGGAAGGTGAAGCATAGTAATCATAGGAGTTGGATTTACATTCAGAATATGACCCTGCCAAGGCCTGCAGGTATTTCTACTGCATTGAAAGGTTGGGTTGATACTTACATGTAAATAATTCTTGTGTAAGTGCATTTACAGCAGTTAAAGTAGCCTCTTTTGAATTCAGGTAATGTTTTAACTCCTCAGACTGCAAAGAAGAGCTTGAGCACCAGGCTGCTGCTCTTCATGTGAGGAGGATGATCCTAAGAGTGGGCTTACATGATTTAACAGTACTTGAGGTTAGGTTAATAAGGTATAAATGCAATAAATACTTCAGTGTATCTATTAACTGAGAAGACTGAACAATTGTGCATGGTTGCCATCTTTTTTTTTTTTTTTTTTTTCTGAGAATGATGACTGGAATGCAATTACATTGTTGGTTTAGCTCTGGAATAATTTTTTAGCTAATTAAAATGGAATTGACCTAATTTAATCACATGTGCATGACAGGGCAGCAGCTGCTTTTAAAAACTGTCAAAATATGAAAAATATGATAATAGCTTTGAAAGTATTTTAAAATTTTGGGACTATTTTAAGAACACCCATATAGAATAGCTGTTATGAACTGTAGTCAAGGAAATTTAATTTCCCAAATACTTTGTAGCTTTACAGGTTCTACAGCTTATTCAATAAAGAGGCTTAACCTGTTTGAACTGTGTTTTGGGAGTCATTTCAGCCTAGGAGTCTCTTCAGCAAGACTGATGGGACTGAAGGTCTCATTGCACCTTCAGGTTGAAGACTGCACTTTATAAAGCTTTTTATCTTGAATCTTTTTGCTTTAACTCTTGGTACTTCTATTTTCCTTGTCATTATCCCCTCTTTTATCACTTTACTTAGCACATAACCCACTGTGCAGGAGTTTGTCATCCCAATTATGAGGTTAAGTAGGAACTTTTCATCTTCAAGATGGACCAGTTGACTTTGATCTAGTGATTTAATTTTTGATGTTACTTACTTTAAGCTTGCATTGGGCTTCAGAATCATCATGGCTTTTCAATGTGTTTTCTGTATTTGTCTGAAAGAGTCTTTTATTCTGTAGGCTTGTTCTATTTTAGTGAGCTGACAAACACATGTACATTCTTTAATTAAATCACTGCAAATGTTTTGATTTTTGCTATATAATGTTGGAGTCACTTTTGAAGATTGTATTTTGGTTTGTTTATTTTGGCAGCCTCTGAGAACTTTTTAAATCTTTGTGTTACTGACATCCTTTGATTTGTACAATGATAGCCCTGTAAAGATTGAGAGACTTTCAAGGCTGCTTTTTCTGAGGCTGTGCTTTACCTGAGGTTTTCCAAAATTTAGACTCAAATACATTTCTTACATTTCTGATGTTTTGTTCATATTATTTCAGTTTTGGTGAGCACAGACCTAATAGTTGATTTTTGTAGTGGTTTGGGTTATAGTCTCAGACTTGACATCAGGACCCAATAATGTGTATTAAGTGTCCAGTCTAAGCTCTGTCTAAAATTGTGATCAAGCCCTCAGACTTCACAGAGAATTTGTGGTTTCCCTGTTTATGTGTTTTTCCCATCTCACTCACACCCTATCCAGTGAAAGTACAAGTACCACAATGGCCTTTCACATCATTCTCTATTAAACATTTTGCATTTAAACATTGAAAACAAATTCATTTAGAAGTTCAATGGTGTTTTAATGGACTGTTGACACATTTTCTTCTAAGAAGTGTTCTGTATGGTGGAGCAGAAAAAGTTTAGGAAAGGGTTATTAAGCACTGCTCAAGATCTGTATCAAGGTACATCTTAAAATTTAAAAATTTTCAAAGTCTTGAATTATTTGCTCGTTATCTGATGTTCATTTGATAATTTGAAGCGATTTCCCTGCACTGCAGGAATGGCTCTGACAGGACAGTTTAATATCCGTGTTTATAGCTGCCTGACAACTTAACATTATATTTTCCATGAAAAGTGAAGTGAGGAGCTTTGAGCAGAGGGATTTGTGTGGGGTCTGTTTTAGCCCAGGAAGCTGATGAATGTTTTGTACACCTTTAAAAGGAGGAACTGCTTTTTACTAGGACAGGAAGATGAAAAAAAAAGTAGTTTTACTTTAAAGGTTCAGCAGACATGAAGTTTTATAGCTTGCTTGATCATTATCCCTTCTCACCAACACCTGGAATCAGCAGAGCTTTGCTCATGAGAGGCTGGGTGTCCTCAGCAGTGGAGATCTAAGCAATTAGGTCATGACCAAAGTCACACAAACAGAAATTGTGACATTTGTGGGCTCTCGGTGACTTTAAGTCTGGTTGCCTCAGGAATGAGGTGGTGAGGATGCAGCAGCCCTTGGTAGATGGTGAAAACACCTGACAGCTGTCAGTGCCTTCGTGGGAACAGCTTTGGGGAAGGAACAACATGGAAAACAAAGCAGAGCAATGGAAGATGTGTTCTGAAAAGAGTGGTGGAATATCTGTCTGTATTCTATCTGTCATAGATCTTTTTGTACTTTTAATTTGTTTCCTTTCTCTTTTTTCTTAATCTGCATTTGTAGCCACTTTGTTTTAGCATGTACAGATGCCAATTAACTTCAGAACATTCCTTTATGTACTGTTTGATTCCTTGAAGCCACTGTGTGCATGTAGCTGTGCCAGATATTTTACAGTATTTGTTCCCCTCGTAAAACAGGAAGGTAGAATGCTGTGACCTAGTGGTGCAGTTTTTTGTGGGATTTTATTTTTATTATAGAATATTGCAACCTGTAATTAAATCTGTTTAAGTTTTGTAACCCACAGTAACCAAACTATGAGAATAAAGTGCTCCTAACACAAGAGGAAAGTAATTGCAAAAAATTCTTCATCTGTTTATGTTCCTAAAGAAAAAACAACTAAAAACCCTCCCCAAAAACGCCACTGTTTAGTCCTAGCATGGCTGTTAGTTTTGAACTTGCTTTTTATTTCTTTTCCCAGGTGATAATGCCTGTCGTGTTAATAATGGAGGCTGCAGCACTCTTTGTTTGGCCATTCCTGGAGGCAGAGTTTGTGCCTGTGCTGATAATCAGCGTTTGGAGGAAAACAGTACAGCCTGCATGAGTAAGATTCTTACAGAATATCTGAGTTGGTGCTGCTGTTAAGGGATCGAGTCAGACCTGAAAATAAAACCAGAAAGTGTGGCCTCCTAGAGGATCTATAAGCCAAAGAAATTTACTTGAATAAAGATTCTGGTTAAAGACAGTTTACAGAACATGAAAGATTTTCCAAACAAAACAGAATATCAAATACACTATTTAAGGATAAAATGCATTGGAAAATGTTTCAGCATATCTGATACCATAAAGCACTTAAATGGTTCACTGAACTCTTTTAAAAATACCAGAAATTAATCCATATAATTATTAAATATATATGAACAGTTTTCAGATTATTTTACTAAGTATCTTAAACAGAAATCTGACATTGAAATGTGCATGATGAAACTGTTCATAAAACATGTCAAGTAGATGTATTTATATATAATAGGTTCTGACACAGAGTGTGCAAATATTGCTGTCTTTGATCTCTTCTTTAGATATATCTTCATTGAAACAATGATAAAAATTGGTATAATAAAAGGTGGGATTTTCAATTAGTGTAATAACTTGCCAGGTACTACAGGTATTTTTTTTTAAATGTTTAGACTTGGTGTTTGTAACTTGCTAAAAATTTTCTCATTTTTTTCTAAGTCTCTTTGATCTATTTCTTGAAGTGAAGTGTGTAACATTTTACATGAGTCTCCAGCAATAAGCTTAGTAGAGATGAGTAAAGCATAAGGATTATTTCATAACATGATGAACATTATGGAACTTGCAATGACCTTGGATTTGACCCAAATGCGTGGTGGGCAGAGCCATCGGTGTTGTTGGAAAAAACCTATTTTTCTTTTTTAGCAGAAATTACTGCAAGGTGGACTCCACACTGGAAAGATGGAATGTAGGCATTAGGAAGAGAGGTTAGAGACTGAGATTGGAATGAGGCAGGTTTCCTGCTTTTTCCCCAACACACATCAGTGCCTGGCTCTTTCCAAGGACTCTGATATTCCTCATGGGGTCCTCACACATAGGCTGACGTGTGGCATTTACACACGAAGCATTCTGAACCTGATGTTGAGGAATACATCTGCCTGGTTTTATCAATGAGCTCGTAGCTTGCTACTTAACTCTACCCCAGCAGAATTTTATCCCTTCTTCTCTGCCAAGTCTGTACCAGTGCGTAATGCAGGTGTTTGAGTTGTTGCTTGGATACAAGAATCAGCTTTTTAGTAATCATTTTCTATCCCTAAATGTGCACCAGATTTTGGCCAATGTCTGTCAGAATATTTCCTTTTTGCCGTTGATGAGGTATTGCAATATTTTGAACTGATATTTTTACACTACCCTCTAAGCAGCGATTTAAAAACCAGTTTGAGTGCCGTCCTGTTCAGAGTTTTTCCATTTATTTGAAGTACATTCCTTCAACCACGCACTCAGATACGTGTGCTGCTACAGGCTGCAGGTGGAATCACCTCAGACAACGCCGAGCTTACGTAAAAATGTTCCGAACAGCGAGAACAAGAATTGATATGTATTTATGTAGGGGCAGTATTGCGTTCTGGGTGTATCAAGCAGATAAAGAGATGTGCCTGTTGGATATTTTTCCCAGTTAAAGAGGGAGAAGCGCTGCCCCAGCTGTGCAAGGCTGAGCAGTTCCAGTGCAGCAACAAGCGCTGCATCCAGGAGCGCTGGCGCTGCGACGGGGACGACGACTGCCTGGACGGCAGCGACGAGCACTCTGACATCTGCTGTACGTATGCATTTGCCTTCTCACCCACAATCCGTGCTTGATTTCAGGCATTGCAAACTAAACAATGCCAAAAGTAATCATCCTTAAGCCATCCATGCACGTCTTTCATTTCCTTCTTTTCCTGCGTACAGTAATAGTAGCCCTTTCAAATCTCACTGGTGCACTCGTTTCGTAATGCAGTGCAAGAGCAGTCATCTTTTGGGGTTGGCATCTTCATTGCTGATTCTTTAGATATTGGTGGTTTTTGCTTTGTTTCCCACTATTTCTTGCACGGGTCACAATATAACACCCAATGGGAGGGAATGGAAAAAGGGCACCATGCTCTTCTTGGTAGTGTCATTAAAAGGACTAGAGGTAATGGGCACAAACTGAAAAGCATTAATTTTATCTGAACATCTGAAAGATAACACTTTTTTGCTGTCAGACACTGGAATAGATTGCCCAAAATGGTTGTGGAGTTTCTGTCTGTGGAGAAGCTCGAAACTTGTGTGGACACAGTCCTGAGAAACCTTCTCTGTCTGGCCCTGCTGCAGCAGGGGATTACACCAGGGGATCTCAGCAGGTCCCCTCCAACCATGAAAATTGTATAATATATTTCTTAAAAAAACCCAAAAATCCTCAGGAAAAAAGAAACAAACAAACAAACAGAAAAAACCCAACCAAAAAGTCCTACAAATAACCAAACCAACAAAGCAAACAAGCCCCCACCAAGAAAATCAAACCAGCAACAAAACCAAAACCCAAGTCCCTACACCACTTCCAGTATTAAATTAGATGTACTTTGTCTTTGAAGTTATGGTTTTACAAGAGATGTATTTTTTTGCTGTACAGGAGTTCCACTGTTGAAAAATAATAGAAAACCTACCAATTATGTACCTGTCATTTCTGGAAGGTCCTTAAGTAACCTGGTATTAAATTAGTGTAGCAGCACTGAGAATTCTTTTTCTTATTCTGTTTGTCTCAATGCTTTCTATTTCTGTCCTTAGATCACTTCTCTGAGCGAAATATACTTTACAGAAATGAAAGTACATGATTTCTCCCAATCAGTTATAGAAATGAACCCTCTTCTACTCTGCACTATTATTCTATGTGTCTGAAAACTCTAAAACTCTTATCATAGTGTCTCTTTCTTATCTCTTTGAGACCAAACAACTCTAAACTGTTGTTGGGTTTTGTTAGTTTTTCGTTGGGATTTTTGGTTTGGCTTTTTTTTGGTTTTTTTTCCCCTTGTAGATTATGTCAGGTTTTCTTTAGATTTCATTGCTCTTAAGTGATTCTTGGGGATGGATGTCCAAAACTGGATGTGTGTATTTCTGCTGAGGCTTTTGTGAAGCTGGTTGGGCTGAGAGAATGTGTTTGTGAAGGGTGATGGTTTATTCATCCTTGAGTAAATCTTGCCTGCTTCACACAGGCCTGATGCTGCTGATGCAAACTGATCTTGTGATTATCTGTAATGCCTAGACCAGATCTTTTCCAATATAGCTATTAAATGACCAGTTTTGGGGTTTTTTGTTTGGTTTTTTTTTTGTTTTCCCAGCATTTATGTATTTTAATAGCTGCATGTAGTTGTCATTACTGATTTCAACAATATTTTTTAAAATATTTTTTCTAGTTTTGAATTTTGTTTTGATACTGGGGTCTCTTTCTTGCACTTAAATTAAGGAGTTCAACTAATAAAGACAGTGAGAAGGAAAATCTTTCACCAGATTTGACTTGATTGTCTTTTAAATTAGTGTAAGGAAGACCAGTTCATTGATCAAAGGTTGTAATTTTCTGAGGATTTATACAGATATAAATGAAATCATAACATGGTCTAAAACTTGAATGTGATCTATAGTTTACATGGCCGGTGTGATAACATTGATCTCAGCAGTTGCCATGGTAACTCCAATAGTTCTTTATGAGTTTGAAATATTTGCAATTAGGAGTAGAATACACACATGTTGCTAAATATATATGAGCAAAAGCTTAACTACCATTTAGAGCAGTATCTGTGTCAAGTATTAAAGTCAAATTAAAAAAAAAAAAAAGTCTTCAACTTGTGATTTTATTACTTGGATGCTTCAAGTTTTGTTCTCCAGTCACATTGCAAAGCATGTTGCTTTGGAAGTGGGAGATTTGGGACACTTTTCTGCTCAGATTGTTAACAAATCTCCACTCCCTGTATTTCAGCAGCCTGCACACAAACCACTCACGGAGGGTTCATGTGCTATTGATATCACCCTCGCTCTGTGTTGTGTGCAATTGGAAGGATAGGCAGAAAGGTCAAAGATAAAAGCTACTGAAATGTCAAGGATAAGCCTGCAAGACATCCTTTCATTTTAAATACCCTTTGTTTCCAGATGTATGTTAAACTTTATAAAAGAGGCTGTGGATGGCTGAGTAGGTGAAAAATAGCTGGAGATTATTTTTAACCCAGCGTTTGAAACCGTGTGCAGCTTACTGTTCTTGTCTGATCGAGATGAGCAAGAGCTGCTAATAATAGATGTAGTTATTAGCATGAAAGAAGCAGAACATAAACACTACTACAGTTGCAAGAGAAGGCCAATAGTATTTACATAAATTCTGTGCATTCAGCTTCATCCTTTCCATGAGAATTGGTAGCCAGCAAAAACATGTTTGAGAGATACCTTGTTCACTCCTCAATACCAGATTTTTTTTCTAAGTTTTACACCGTGTTGCATATTTCACTTTTTGACACCTACAATTTCATGGTGAGTAAACAGCAGATCTATATGTGGCCATTGACAGTAATGTGCCTCATTTTAGAAGCATTTTATGACCTGCCCAAATCCCTGCTCACTGTGGTATCATATTTTGGATCTGTACTTAGCAGTTTGCATCTGTTCCCTTCAGTGTTTTCCTTTGTTTATTTGCACTTTACTTTGCAAACCTCATCACAGTGCTCAAATGTGATCAAGGATATCTTTCTTTAAGGAAATAGCAACACTATAAGATGCTGCTACCTTTTATCACTTAATAGAAGAGGATCTCCCTATTGGCATCTTTACTATATGTTATTTAATTTATGATTGAAGTACTGCAATATTTCTAATTGACTGGTGTGCTGAACAATCTTTCTGTCATGGCAGTTATATGTACAGGATAACCACACTAACTGCATCACCAGGGAATACCATTTAATGTGTTCTTTTCACAGATTTCACTGCTGTTTTTCTCAGATTATTTTCTTAGGGAAAAAACCCCTCTCTCTTTTTGTCCACAGTCAATCATAGTTGTCCTGATGATCAATTTAAGTGCCAAAATAATCGCTGCATTCCCAAGAGGTGGCTTTGTGATGGAGCTAATGATTGTGGTAATAACGAAGACGAATCAAATAAAACTTGTGCAGGTAAAAATTTACTTGGTTGTGCATACAGGTTTTCTAACTTCAGTTCCATGAATAGTTCAGGACTGATTTGAACTGAACTGAACCAGTCTGCTGCTTGTAATCTGATTGTTGACGTTTTAAATGAATTCAGATTTTTCTGCCACCAAGGCTGGAATATAAATTATATTTTACTTAATCCGTGTGCCTGACTGTGCTTTCCAAAGTAATTCAGCTCTTAATCTCTCCATATGGGTCAACTGTCAAAGCAATGCTCAGGTACAAACTTTGAGGTACAAATCTTTTTTGGCAGTTATAATTTTGTTTATTAACATGCTGTGATGGGTGCCTTGTCACCAGTAAATTTAATTTTTTGCTGATTTAGTTAATGCATAATTATTCAGTTTCCACTCAGTGCCTTGAAATTCTTTTCATTTCTGATTTATTAACTGGAGAGCGGGTTTTTAAGGAAATAGCAAGATGAAGATTGTTTACTGATTCCACTGTAGTAAATCATGGAATTCCCAATCTGCCCTTTGCTTGTGTGGAAATGATGTTTAGTGCTTGATGTCAGAGTACTCTAAACAAGCATTTAATCTCAAATATGCAAAATTCCAGCCATCAGTAAGCTGAGGACTGTTTTGAACTGAAGTGCAGTGAAAGACAGCACTCATTGTATTTTAAAATATTCCCTGATGTCTTATTGCCTTGATATTCTTTGATATCCAACTGTGTGCTTGTAGGGTGAGAGTCTAATTTGAAGACCATTTTTTTTTATCCCTGTGTCAGTTGGCTATGGATCGAATTTTGTATTCTTGTTTTTCCATTTATTCCTGCAGTGGCAAACACTGTTAATGTTTAAAAAATTATTTCTTTGAAATATTTTAAACTTTTATTCCTCTTCTGTGTTTTGGGCTACTTCTTAAAGAAAAGGGAAAATGGTACTTGAAAATAACAAATGAAGAAATTTTCTTTCAGTTAGTGGGCTTTTTGACATATCAGCCATTTTTTTAAAGTGTAGAATAACATCCAGGTGAACTCTGAAAGCTTAAATTTGGAATAAAAATCTGTGTTGCTATCATTGGCATTATTATGGGTTCACATTTTAAATAAACAAAATTATACATAATGACGGTTTTTTACACTAGCTTTTTAGTGGCATTTTACTATTCATCAGCTTTCAAAGTAATTTCTGTAGTTACATAGCACAAATTCTTTTAGTGATCCTTATTTCTTCAGGAGAAAGGCATGCATTGATTCTTTTAATGCATGGTTACAGTTGTTTGCAAAGGCTAGGATTCTAAGAACAGTGAGGCCAGGCACACCACAGACAACCTAATTCCCATTTTCCTGTGTAAATACAAATTTCACAAGATCATTGGTCGTGTTATGGAACACAAGTTGTTAATGTTCCAATTGGTGGACATTTTCATGCCCTGATTTCTCTTTACTTCAAGCATTAGTGTATGTTAATGCTCTTCTCACCACCTAGTTTTGCATAATTATATAGAGAATTTTGTGTTCTTTTATGAGGAAGGAACCACTAAGAACTCCACACAGCAGAGTAGAACACAGCCCTGAAGATGACCTCAGTTTTCTCTGACATCAAAGGAGGTGAATGATGTTTAGTCAGAGCAGGGGAAAGGTGCAGCAGGCCAGGACGTGCCCTCCAGCCCTGCAGCTCCTAAAATCAGGTGCCCACCAAGAGACCTAATGAATCTAGTCCATTGCCCTTGTATTTTTGGAGTGTTTTGTCTTGACAGCAAGAACTTGTCAGGTTAATCAGTTTTCTTGTGGGAATGGACGGTGTATTCCAACGTCATGGCTGTGTGACAGGGAGGATGACTGTGGAGATGGAACAGATGAAATGGCATCCTGTGGTAAGTGGATTCTTCTTTTGGGGGGGGAAAAGTAAAATTACTCCATAAAATATAAAACATATAATGATCTCTTTTCATGTGAACTGGACTGATAATACTATTTCTGAAACAGCAAATAGAATTTATTTGATTAATAAATAAATCCAAAGCAAATGCAGCATTTTCTATTTAATGAGCTTTTAACTACAATACCAAATATGCAGATCAATCAACACTTTTTTAATTTACAGCCCATTATCAAATGCTGTCACCCTCAAAAATTATTCTTTATCTCTGCTGCATACCTCTCCACATGGGCCCCCTCAGCATATTGTAGATGTCAATAAAATCAGCCTGTTTCAAGCCTCAACAGAAGGATATTTGATCTTGTATTAAAAAAAAAAAAAATAATAATTTCTTGGTTCTATCATGAGAAAGTATCAGCAGCTGTGCTGACTGCTGCTTTGCTGCGATACTGCAGAGAGGGGTGTGCTCTCTCTAATCAGCTGCTTCCAAACAATTAAGGATTTTAATAGTCATTTGTTTCGCAGGGCACCGGTGACTGCTGTGAGTCTGAGAGCATAAGGGTCAATGAGCTGTCTGCAGATGCAGAATCACAGAATATGATGTATTGCAGTGTAGGATCACAGAGTGGTTTGGGTTGGAAAGGACCTTAAAGACCATTTTGTTCCTGTCCCTGCCATGGACAGGGACACCTCCCACTAGACCAGAGCTCCAACCAAACTGGAATTGAACACTTGCAGGGATGGAGCATAAAATGAAGTTATTACATGAGTAAAAATAACAATATTATTAAGGTAGACTTCTAATTGCCTTGCTTCAAGTAAAGTGTGTGCAGAGGAACAATGAGCGATCCCAGTGGATTTGTGTTTTGCAATCTCTAAATTTCTAATTCTCTGTGTAATGGCACAACATTGGCTCAGTGCTAGAACAGTTTCTCTGCCTGTACCTCATGTTCTTGGTCACGTCAGCAACACACAGATGTTCCTGCCACCTTTGTAAGTCCTTCCCGTGAGCTTTGTTCAGTATCCTCTCAGCTGATCTGGAATATTTCTGCAGATCTTTTAATCAGGATTTATTTCACTGGCTGTTTTTCTGTTTAGCCAAACTTTGCGTATATTTCATATTTTAGAATCTTGTTTTGTTATCCTCAAGCACTGTGCAAATATGTCAAATATGTTGTTTTTCATCCTGCCCTATAATTTGATCACTAATGGGCATGCTAATGGCATTTATTTACCTGTTCTGTTTAGTGCAAGATATTTTCTTCAATGAAACAATATAAAATTCTTACATCCATAAGAACATAAGAGAGAAATGAGATTGGTGTCTACACTGTGGAGAGACATCACTGGAAGCTCAAGGGCCACCTTTCTTGGTTTCTCTGTCTCCAGAGCAGTCAGGACAGGGCTGGGTGTGGATCAGCTGCAGGATGTGCATCTTTTGCTGTGAAATAGGAAAGGACCACAGGGACAGTGATGGGAAGAGTTGTGTGTCCTCTAGGTTGTGAGCAAGAGCTGTGGATAATGGTGAAGGCTGGGGCAAACTCTGGAGATGCTACAGAACATTCTTGGAAAGGCTGTGGTGGGCTGGGAATCACGAGCTGGCTGCTGCTGGTGGTGGTGAGGGAAATCACAATTCCATTTAATTAGCTTTCTTCCCTTTGTACAGGTGAACATAAAGAAAATGAGGTCATGGAGGAATTAATGTATGGAAGAGGGGAAAATTACATTTAACCTATGAATTATTTGAAAAGGCAAAATTAAAAGTTGCTTTCAGCTTTGCTTGAAGCACATGAGGCACATACTGTGGCTAAGCACTACTGCAGTTGCACACTTCCGTTATTTTTCTCAGAACAGATTTTTTTTTGTCCCTGTAATGTGTTTGTTTAACAAAAAAGCCCCAAACAAACAAAAAAACCCGTAACACCAAAACCCCCAAACCAACAAACCCAAAACCAACCAACCAACCAAAACCCAAAACCAACCAAACAAAAAAAGCAAGAACTTTCTAGAAGTAAGTGTTAAAGTGTTGTCATCAATGGTAGCTTTTCTTCCCACCCTTTTCTACTTTGAAGTAGGATAATGACCTTTGTTCAATTAAGTTCTTGGTGTTCTCTATTTAATTTTTAAATAGAAACATATTTTATTTTAAATCTACTATTAGATGCAGCTGGTTGGTTTAGTGCTTCATTTGTGAATCTTTTTAAGCCAAAACTTTCTGAGGTTCAGTAAAAATAAAGTGATTTCATTTCTCGTCCTAAGAAAGTTTTACATTTATGTGGCATGTTTTAAAAATTAAAAAAAAACCACTGCAGTATTTTCCAAACTGTTTAGCAAGTTAATAATAAATGCACACATCTACCTATGTCATTGGCTTTAGAAGAAAAAGAAGTCTGAAAAATTTCAGACTATCTTTTAGTTACTCTACACGGAAGCATATTCGATAATTATAGAAACAAATATCTGTGTTCAATACAGGTGATTCTTGGTGAATTATATTGTCTCAAATTTCTACTACTTTACTGGAATGCTTGGAGGAACTGCTTGTGAAGGCTGACATTTTAATTTTGGAATTTATTATGCCAGTGTAGAGAAACTTTATTTCTTGGCTGTTCTTTAGCTTGGTACTTAACCTTCTCATTTTATAGTGCTCCATTTCCTGTCTCTTACTGGCAGTGCTGTTGCAGTTGGGGAGCCCTTATGTAAATAAGCTCAGAGAAAACAGAGTTTGTAACAGTCACCAAGCTATAGTTAGTCTTAAATATTAGCATGGTAAGTGGGAAAAGCAGCCCTGGTCTGATGGGAATGTAGGACTATGCCATTGGTCACAGAGCAATGAATTTCATGGTCCATGTTGAGGAAGGGTAGGGTTTGGACAGTATTTACACTTTAAACCTTTTTTGTCTTTTCTTTTTGGTGTCTCACCTTTTTCTCCTCTCCAGATGAAGTACCTGGAAGGAAGCAAATGTTTGCTACAAGACACTTGTGTAATTTATGCATCTAGGAAGGTGGCAGAACATTATTGAAGAGGATGTATGTTAAATAGTTTTTATTTCTTTTTGAACACTTTCACAGAATTCCCAACATGTGAGCCACTAACTCAATTTATCTGCAGAAATGGGAGATGCATTAGCAGCAAATGGCTCTGTGATTCAGGCAAGTATCAAGTCCTCTATATATGAAATGAATATGAGGAATATCACATAAATATTGCTTTGATGTTCTTTTTTTCTGAGACTCATATCGTCAGTTTGGTTTGTAAGTGGTCAGAGAATAAATAAAACATTTTTAAATTACTGGCCTGACCTAGAAATCAGCAACATTGAAGGTTCAGATAAGGAATGAGGCATTGGATATGGTAATAGGTACAAATACTATATTAGCTAGCATGAAGTATGATGATTCATTATTAAAAAAAAAAAAAAAAAAAGAAAAGCTATTGCTTATGAAACTATTTTCTGTTTTTAGAAAAATGGTTTCAGTGACCAATATATCTGATTTTTTGTTGTTTGTGGACAAGTTCAATTAAATAAATAGCATCCCTGAAGAGTGAAGGCCAGCAAGACTTTACAATGTATTTAGTTCTTTTGGCTGGAAGAGTACATATTTGAATGTTAAAATGAATCTCCTCTCAGAGCTTGTGGTGTGGGAGTGATGTCGCTCCTGTCCTAATAACATTGGGTTGGTCCAAAGCATTTGGTGTTTCTGTAATTTCATTTGTCTGACAGGAATTTTCAGCTGTAAATGGACAAATTCCCGAAATTTTCACAGTGTGCTGACTGAACTTCTGTGCATGGAGGCCCTTTAGAGTGTGCCTAACATATTTATCTCCTTCCTCCCTTGATGGCCACGATCAAATTACGGGAATTGCCTTAAGACTGTTGTAATGACTGCGACATTAGAGTAATGAGAAACTGCAGTCCACGATTATTTATGTGCTTTCTTCTCTTTGCACTCTTATAAACACACAGAAACAAAGTTTAATACTATTGAAAAGAAATTCATCAGGTTTTCATTTTGGTTTATATGAAGCTGTTTGTGTCTGTGATTAACTATTTTAGGTTATCACAGAGAATAAAGTAAACCCACTGTGCTTGAAAGCCTGTGTAGGTACACACAGCTAAAGAAATTAAGAAAATCTACAGCCTTCTCACCAGCTTGCTGGTGTCTCTGACTGAATAACTGAGTAAGAGGTTAGACTATCCAAAATTACAGAGTTGTGTGCTGTTGGTAAATAAGATTTAGGCATTAATTGCATTAGAAATAATTTGATGCCTGTGGGCAGTAAACATAGTACTTTATTTACTGCACTTTTTTTTTTCTCCTCTTACCTTTTTCAAAATTATTTTCCCTCCTTACATATTTCCTTCAGATATTTTCTATTTGAAAATATTTTAAACTATGAACATTTGCAGATGACGACTGTGGTGATGGAAGCGATGAGCTGGGCTGCGTTCACTCGTGTTCTGCTGATCAGTTCAGGTGTCACAACGGCAGATGTATCCCGAGTCACTGGGCATGTGATGGTGACAACGACTGTGGAGATTTCAGTGATGAAACCAAAACAAACTGCAGCAGGGGAGGTTAGATTTTTTTTTTTTTGTTCCCACATTTTAATACTTATAAACACAGAGAATACTTTGTTGTAAATACCTGACCTTCAGCCAGTGGAAAAAGAGAAGATGCTTTTAACCTTGGTAAACGTTGGAATGGGAAATATGTCAAATGCAATGTGATAACACAGAAGTGTATTATGGAAGAGGAATGCATTTGAAAACAGAAGGGGTATTACAGTGAGATAAGTTTTATAGTTTTACTTTAGTGAATTATGCTAGATGTGATGTTTGTCTTATTACAGAGATGGATGCTGTCTAGGTGTAGAGGCAGTAAGAAACATTCATCAAGTTATTTTTGATATTTTCTGTTTTTTCCATGCAGGGGAACAGTAATACTCTCATTTTTGTGTAATGCAAGTCTTTGAGTTTGTGGTGTTTTTTTACATAAAAGCATTTTAACAAACTACAGCCCCATTTAAATGCCATAAGTTGTATTTATTTGTGTGGGGAGAGGAAGGAAGGATGCTTATGGCAAAGGATAAAGAACAATCAGATCAGAATGAGGGAATATCTTTCATAGTTTTCTCCTAACGTTTTTTCTACAACAAAGTAATTGTACACAATATTACTGGCCCCTTTTCATAAGTTTATATTTTAAATCTAGTTGCATACCTCATACAAATGCACAAATTATCAGAATGCCAGCATGAGTGAAGTCCTTAATTTTTATATATTCACAGAAAATAATTTTTATCTATCTCTATCAAAATGATTAGTCTGGAACTGAACAACCCAATTTTACTCCTGCTCATTTCCATTTTGAAACTTAAAGCCTTGCTCTAACTTTTTACAATAGAATACAAGAATGTAGATTATGTAGGGAAAAAAACAACAAGGCAATGTTAAATAAAATAAAATGTGTATTTATAAACAGTGCTATAAGAATTTATTCAAATAATGTTTTTTGGTACAAGCAGGAAAGTATAAGTATGCCATTGCTTTAAAGTTGTTGTTATTGTCGTTAGTATGTTATTAAATAATAGAAATACAGTGGTAATAGTTTGGGAAAAGAAAAGCAGGAATAAAATTGAAAAGGCCATAAGCTAGAAAATACTTAGAGGATTATGTATGTGATGAATAATTAAAAACCTCACAGTAATTATTCTTTGAAGCAGTCAGCACTGATTCCAGGGCTGCACTGAGTGAAGCTCCTTGCTGTGGAATTTGGAACAGCTCCAGCTGCTCTGCCAGTGCTGTAACAGCACAAACCTGGCACATGTGGGGGTCTTGTTAGAGCACAGGTGTGACCTTTCAAGTTTTGGGAATTAGGAGATGGACCTCGTTGGGTAAAAAAGGAGAATGAGGAAGGGTGAGGAAAACCAGTTCGAGGTTCAACAGGGCTTGTGAAGCACCAGGGAAACTTCATCAGCCTTGGGCCTCCTTACACCTCCAAACTCATTCCTGTCTGACAGATGTGGAAAAAGGAAATAAAAATAGGTATTGAGGTCGTGGTGGAGGAGGGATTGAAGGAGGTGAGGAGGAGTAAGAGTTTGCCTGAATTTTGTGTTGAAGTGATGAGTTACAGGATGGAAGAGGGAATTTTCAGTGTTACACTTGGGGACTCTGATTTTGGCTTTGGTTAGGAAAAGGATTCTAAGTCAGTGTAGACTTGGAATGGGAAAAAAATCGCACGAGCAAATTCTTCAATGTAATTCTTATTTTTCTAAGAAACTCCCTCTCCTGGAAGGTGCAGTGGAAGGGAATTTCAGTGCAGCCCTGATGGGAACTGCCTTCCTGAGCTGTGGCGCTGTGATGGGGAAAAGGACTGTGAAGATGGGAGCGATGAAAAAGGCTGTAATGGAACTCTGCGAGTGTGTGATGAGAAAACAAAGTTCTCCTGCAAGAGTACAGGTATGTGCTTGCAAATGCATTTTCCTCTCACTTACTCAGTGTTAGTCTGTGTGAGTTTGTGTTGTTTGATCACATATCTACTCTTTAGCTAATGATTTTAATGCTTAGTGCTAATAAGGTGAGACTACTTATTGTATTCCTACCAGGAAGATAGTATTGCTTTACATGTCCTGTTTTCTGATTTACGATATAAACTGGATGAGTTTTGAGATTACTTAAAGCTGAAACCATTCTCTATGGTATTATATCAAACCAAATATTTAAATATAACATTTAATAGTACTCAAAAATTCAATTTTCTTCTATTTCTTCTTTTTGGCCCTAGAAGTAAGTTGAATAAAATGGTATAAAGTACCTTGAATACTTTGAAGAATTACATCTACAGCACTGGAAATCTGAAGTGGAGTATTGGAAGAAAAACACATTCTTTGATTATGTTTAAAATCTTTTTTTTTTTTTCTCTAAGTATACTTCACTAAAAGGCATTAAAAGAATGTGGTGGTCATTGCATGAGGCTATTTTGCCAAATAATGTTTAAATGCAACATTTTTTTTAAGGGAAAGTCCAGTTTAGGAAGAAATTAATATATGTCAGCACAATATAGATATTTGTTGTCATTTTTATCAAATCTTTGTGTGATACTAGGGCTAAAATAACTTTTACAGCAATATTTAATTAAGGATATAAGAAGTAGTAATATTGTTGCCACTGGACAAGTGCAATTATTGAAGGAAGGGAGAACCCATTCTAATGCCTGTGTCACAGCTAAGCATGATAAATATTGCAGAGGAGTTGTGTTATCTCTGTTCAAAAGTATCCTGCTGTCACTTGGGTTTTAAAGTTATAAAAATCGTAATGTATGAAAAAAGAAATAGGGAATACTGAACTGTGTCTAAATAAAACATTTCTTTTTGTGTTCTTGCCACTTCCATAAAGATGTGTAGAATATGTACCATTTAAATGAAACACTTTCCACAAGTGAAAATGGATTATCCACTTCTAACAGAGTGGTCTGTTTCCTGAAACTGATTGATAGAAACCCTGGTATAGGAAACAGCACCAGGAGGAAGTGTAATCCCTAGTGCCTAAATGGGGAAAAGGTAACACCAATCCAAGTGGCAAAAGAGGAATTATTAGAAGAAAGAAAGGTGAAATCTCAGTAGATGAGGTTTATTTTCATCAGCTGCATTTGGAAAGCTAAAGAGACAAGATCTTACTACTTTAGCTAAGGGAAAGCAGAGAGATAGGTTAGAGGCAGTGTGGAATACAAGATGAAGTGTAGGTTTTAGTTGTTAGGGTTTATTACCTTTCGGGAATGCTTGCGTCTTAGGCTGGGCTTTGGTTTCCTACTTATCCTGAATGATTTTAGGTAGAGAGAATGGAAAACTCCAAAAGCTAAGATTTTCCAAATACAGCTGCCAAAGTAACAGGAAATAGCAAGTATTTAAATTCAGCATAATTATGTGAATGAGTTGTCTTTTCAACGGAGAACTAGAACCCCCTTTCAAAGACCACTGTCCAAACTACATTCCCTCGTTATGTACTTCCCAATTTTGCAGTCATGTGTGAGGAGGGCACTATCTCAATTTACAGGATGAAAGGTGGCTCCTCTGGCTGCCACACAGAAATACAGCAAAAAAATTATTTTCAGCCAACATTTGCTAAGTTCAAGGGTATAATGCTTTGATTTGGAGGAAAATGCAATCATACTTGTTTGTTGTGTGGAGAAACCACTTGAGCAACCAGTTATGACAGGCATAATCTCCTCTTTTGCAATTTTCCTTCCTCCTGGAAGGAGCAAAACTGCTATTCTGGAGGAGGCATGTAGTTATGCACTGTAGTAGAAAACAGCAAAGGCAAATTTGTGTTTAGCTGCTTTTCGGTTTGTTCCGTGTGGTTTGGACAAAGGAGTAATAACGAGTTTATGAAAAATAGTTACTGGAGTGTTTCAGAAGAAATGTAACTTTCTCTGTGCATGATTCTAAAGAAATAATGCTGTCTGGCTTGTACATTTATGGCAGTTGTTCAGATGAGGAGGTGCTGGCTGATTCTCCCCTCAGAGATTGCAGGTGGTGACATCTGATACAGAATGTGATGGGTCTGTGTAGGAACATGGGAATGGAAGGAGCTGAAACAGCCAGTACTTCAGCAGGGAGATGGCAGCTGGTGAGAAGAGCAATAGTGAGATGTTACTTCTGATTTTTTGCTTATTTCTTTTCATGTTATGTCTGTAAATGGTAGCTGCAGGGTCTTTCCTTGCTGTGGCTTTGGTTAATGTGTCACAATGCCACAGGCGTGAGTGCCAAGCTACAAAACCAGAATTTGTCAGCATTCAGCCAAAAGGGATTTTTCTGCTTAGAGGGATGCTGATCTCAGGAACCTATTGTACCCAACTCCTTTTCCCATATTCACTTAAGGATCTGTGACAGAGGGTATTCTACAACTTATATTGATGGCAATTGAACATTTTATTCCCAAAAAGTCATCTCTTTTGGATATTGAATTACCTCTGCCATTTGTCTCCTTAACAACATTATTTGTTGAATAAACAAATACTTTTGTTCCTCCCCTTGCATATCTTCCAATTTTGCTTCATGTTTTTACACCTTTAGTATTTTTGTTGGTGTCGCTGGAACTTTCCAACCTGGGCAGTCCTTGAGCTGCTATATCCAAAGTCAGCCAAAATGCTGCAGGGTACTGGAGCTACCAGATTTCAGAATTGCTTTCTAAATTTGTTTTTCAAAAACATCCCATGTTTGTTTGTAGTGATGTGTGATGAAAAATATACTAGAGGCTGCACAGTAGGATATGAGAAGCAGTGATTACCTGATTGAGATTGACTACTCTTGGGCTGCTTCTAGAAAATTATTTTCTGGTTTTAAATTCGATTAGGCTTCTTTTAAATTAGACTAGAATAAATTGTACTAAGATCCAACTTCCTATTTTAAATTCTGATTCTGTTCTCCAAAAATTATGGCAAGCATGTACTTCAGCTCAGTTTCGTGTACTACATAAATCTGTCCTTTTTATTCCATCTCCCTACTTTGCAGTTAGTAGTGCTACACCAAGAGCAGAATCTGTGCAATCTCACTTAAAATATCATCTAATTACTGTGATGGTCATAAAAAAAGTAGATCTGTGAAGACAAATGCAAAAGAGCCATGAATACTTCAGTTTAGTAAGCAGTGCATCTGAACTGCAATGTTTATTTGTCATACTGTCCTTTTTATTTTTTCAAGCAGCAGTTGATGGTATCCTACCATTTTTTCATACAACTCTGTGGACTTTTTTTTTTTTTTTTAATATATATGTACTAATATATTAGAGGGGGAAAAAATATTATGAGGAAAGAAGGAGAATTTGTTTGGAATGGAAAATAGGGATGTACATAAAGGAAATCCAAGTCAATGGGTGCTGATCACAGTGATAAGGGAAGAATATAACAACAGCATCACTGGTAGTGTCTGGATGGGGATTGAAAGAGTCCAGTTGTAGATGTGTGACCAAAGAAGCTTGTACTGGGGAAGGCTGGGAAGGAAAGGTTTTCCAGAAACATGGTGAGGAAATTGGTAGTATTTTTATCTCTAGTTCATGGTACCATTGTTTTCTGTGGGAGCAGCTCTCTTCTTTAGGCCCGTTTTGTTTTTCCTGTCTCATCCAGGAGTCATTTTTAAACTTTCTACTAAAAGCTTTAAATATGAAAAATGACCACATTTTTGAAACAATGTGAGTCAGTCTAAGTCCCAGGTGTGTTCTAAAGGACAAGTGAGATCCTTTGCCATCACAGCATTTTAGTAAAGGTGTCGGATTGGAGCATTCTGTAATGTTGATGGGAATGAGATGGAGTCCATTCTATAGGTTAGGACAGTGTTACAATACAGCTTTAGGCAGTAAGAATCAGCTGTAGGAGGAAACAGTTCAATTAATGCACCACTGAAGTAGATTTCCTGTGGTTCAAGATGGAATCAGTCAAAAAACCTCCTGGTTCAGTATCCTGATACAGACTGAACGGGTGTACAAATAGTTAATTCTGTTGATAGTATTTGTAGGAAATAAAGATCATTGGAGAAGCATTTGGATCAGGCTTTCCCACATACTTGCTGCCCAGGCGTTCTGTTTCACTGTGTTACGTAAAAGAGCTATGGAAAAGGGCAGATGCAGCTATTGAGGCAATTAATTTATGATGGAATTTTACTAAAAAGGTTCCTGGAAACCAAAAGTGTGAGTTTCACTAAGGGGCAATAAAGGAAAAAAATACTTCAGTGAATTTTAAATAATGATTTCAAGACAGTCATGGTATTTCATTAAGTCCATCTCTTGGCAAGTCTGGGTTTGCCCTGATGCCGTACTCCAGAAAACACCCAGTCTGGGTCTTCCCCCCATTCCATACTCCTGGAAAAATCCAGTCCGAACTTCCCCCCATTCCGTACCCTGGGAAAAATCCAGTCCGGTTTTTCTCCCATTCCGTGTTTCAGAAAAATCCAGTCCGGTTTTTCCCCCATTCCTTATTCCAGAAAAATCCAGGCCGGGTTTTCCCCCATTCCGTATTCGGGAAAAGTCCAGGCCGGGTTTTACCCCATTCCATATTCGGGAATAATCCAGTCTGGGTTGGCAAATTTTGGCAAAGATTAATTCCTTGGAAGTATATTCTACTTAAGAACATGTCGTATCTATCATAAAGACAGATGAATCTTTCATCATAAAACATATCTTCACTAAGGTACAAGAAAGGCAGGGAAACTGATTTTCTCTGTAAACATTTGAATGCATAAAAGATTAAAATAACAGATTAGGGGCTCTACTGTAAGGAACTTCAATTTACTTTGGGTTATGGTTGGTTTGGTTGATGTTGGTATTTTCCATTAGCTTGCATTCTGCTGCTGTGTTATAATAATATATAAAATCAGTGATCATTCAAGGTAATATACAATAGGGACACTTTTTTGGAATACTTGTGATTGCATGTCATGATATACTGCATACATATCATGCATACAGTTTTGTTTGCTCTTTCCTGTGCAATTCTGTCTTTTAAGTATGGGATATTTGGGACTTTGGCCACTAAAGAAAAAGGTAGAAGCTTTTTATTCTAACTGACACCCCTCCCTGCTCGTTTTCAAGCTGATTTTGCACTGGTAAAATTATGTTCTGTTGTTTAAACCCCACATTCAATGTAGTATGATCCTGAAGTTTCACTTCTTGCTTTTCTTCACGAAAAGTGAAAACAGTCTCACATTTGCCTCTGCGGAATTAATGTCTTTTTTCAGTGTTCTTTTATCTTTTATCCCCTTGACTTTCTGTGAGGACATCAGCATTTTTTTGCATCAAAAGAAGACTAAAATATCAAAGAAATGCATTAAACCAATCTTCAACAGATATTTCATTTAAAGAAAGTTGAAATCTAAAATTGTATACGCTGGGAAGGGTGGGCAGAAAATTGTGTCAGTTCATGCTGAGAAGGTTTGAACTTAGGAGTTTCATGCTTTGCCAGTCAGTGCCTGGGCATCCACCAGAGTCGATGTCAATGGAACTAAACATTCCCAGGATCTTCCTTCCCATTCCAGTTGATTTTCTCTGCATAATTAATTCATGTGCAAAAAAAGAAAAAAATATTCTAGATTGGGTTCTATCTATTTTCTCTCTGTTAATTGGAAAATAAAGTACGTGACATTTCTGTTCAGTCTTGGTGTTATCAAAATTTACAGCTAAACCCTCCTGGCTGTTGGTAGCAAGTTGAAAAATAGTTTGGGACAGGATTGCACACACACCTGTAAGTGTCAGCATTCACAATCTTGGCTCTTTTCATTAAAATCCCTGCCTTTGCTGATTCTAATTTAATACCTGTATGATTTTAAGGGTTAAACCCCCTTTTTTAATCAAGAGGCTTTCTTGCATCTCTAAACATTGATGGTCAACACAATTCTTTTTCCCCCTTTTGAGAAGTGATCTGAACGCTGGTTTGACGAAACTGAAATCATGTCAGAAATTTCATCTGTTGTAGTTATTTTGCCTAAAAGCTGATAATTTATCTGACATCACTGGGGATTGGGTTGTGTCTACTGCCTAGAAAGATTTTTGCTTTGCAAAACCATGCTAATTAAAAGCCATATATTGAAACATTGCTCCCATGGAGGGTTCTTGCAGTAGAAGAGAGATGAAGAAAAGCAGAAATTAAAAATAATTAGAAAATTTTAGTGTCATTTGGTGTATTTAGTGGATGATGAGGATGTGTCCTGCCTGTATTCAGTTTTGTTCAGCACAGAAATAAGTAGCATTGGTGTTGTTTTGAAAATTAGATTGTCAACAGTGCTGTGGACGATGCTTCAGAGTACAAGTGCAAGTTGGTTTCTTTCTGCTCATCAAAGAGGAAAGAACTATCAATAGAAAAGCATAACAAAAAAAAAGAGAGAAAAAAATCTGTATATTGTTTTGAAGGTTTTTTTTTTTTTTTCCCTCCTAAAGTTTGCTTCCAGTCTGATTTCCTGTGTTTATTGTCTCTTTTCCCCAAGGGAGATGCATTAGCAAAGCGTGGCTATGTGATGGCGATATTGATTGTGAGGATCAGTCTGATGAGGATAATTGCGAGGGCTATTTGTGTGGACCGCCAAAATACCCTTGTGCTAATGATACCTCCATCTGCCTACAGCCTGAGAAGCTCTGCAATGGGAGAAGAGATTGTCCTGATGGATCTGATGAAGGCGATCTTTGTGGTACTTCTTTCAGACACATTTTTTCTGATTGTTCATGATGCTGTCTGTTGCAATGCCTCCCGTTGAGAAAAAGGTTCTCGTGTTAATTGTGCTGAAGTTTTATCGCTAGAGCCTACGGGAGGATTTTTGTTCAGTTAAAATCGTAATGGGTTTATGCTTGAAGTATTAGTTTTCTTCAAATAAGGCAAAGGGGACGGGTCGTTCGTTTTCAAATCCCTTAAAATATTCCTGAAGGTAAACAATTTAAAGGGCATTGGTGTGTAGGAAAGGACTTCACCTCATCTGCAGTTCTCTCCAACTGCAAAAGCTTGAGTTCGTACCGTAGAATGGTTTGGCTTGGAAGGCACCTTAAAGGTCATTCCAACCCTCCTGCCATGGGCAGGGGCACCTTCCAACCTTCCACTAGCCCAGGTTGCTCCAAGCCCCGTCCAACCTGGCCTTGGACACTTCCAGGGATGGGGCACCCACAGCTTCTCTGGGCAACCTGTGCCAGGAACTCAGCACCCTCAGACTTCTTCCCAGTATCAAATCTAACCTGTCCTCTGCCAGTCTGAATCTATTCCTCCTCGTCCTCTCCCTCCATCCCTCATCCAAAATCCCTCCCCAGCTCTCTTGTAACCCCTTTAGGCACTGTAAAAGGTTTTAAGGTCTCCCTGGAGCCTTCTTTTCTCCAGGCTGAACACCCCCAGCTCTCAGTCTGTTTCCAGAGCAGAGGGGCTTCAGCCCTTGGAGCATTTTTGTGGCTTTCCCTGCTCTTGCTCCAAAAGGTCCTCATCCTCCTCATGCTGGGGACCCCAGGGCTGGATGCAGTCCTTTAGGTGGGGTCTCATCAAAACCTTTCTTTCTTTGAGGTCCAGCTTTATTTAATGCAGCCCAGAACACATTTGGTTTTCTGGGCTGCAAGCTCGCATTTCCAGGTTGTGCTTCTCATCCACATCCTCCTCCTCCTCAGGGCTGCTCTCAATCCATTATTTTTTCAGCCTCTATTTGTTCTTGGGATTGCCCTGACTCAGTGCAGGTCCTTGTACTTGGCCTCGTTGAACTTGAAGAGGTTTTCACAGTCCCCACCTTTCAAGCCTGGCAAAGTCCCTCTGGATGGCATCTTTCCCCTCCTTTGACAGCCACAATTTGCTGAGGGTGCCCTCAGTGCCGCTGTCCATGTTACTGATAAAGGTGTTAGATGGTGTCAATGCCAACACTGGCTCCTGGGGATCACCACTTGGCATGGAGCTGTGCTAAAATCCTGAAAGGTTGCAGTAAAGCTACCAGATGAACAGTTGCACATTAGATAATTTTAAAAACAGGTACAGAAATCTGCTTCAGAAATATAAAATTTTGTTTACATGTCTCTTTAGGAAGCCTTTTTAGGTGTTTTGGTTGACTTTAAGTATAAACAACATAACTGGCAGCCCCTGCAGCCCTTAATTTTTTTTTTTTTCATGTTATTTCAGACGAATGTTCACTTAACAATGGTGGATGTAGCCATCAGTGTTCTGTGGTGCCTGGAGGAAGAATTGTGTGTGCCTGCCCTGCAGGATTCAATCTTACTGTAGACAACAAAACTTGTGAGATTATGGATTACTGTACCAAGCACCTGAAGTGTAGCCAAGTTTGTGAACAGCATAAAAATACTGTCAAGTGCTCGTGTTACGAAGGCTGGAAGCTCAGTAAGGATGGAGAAAGTTGTGTCAGTACAGGTAAGCTGGAATTCAGTGCCTGTTCAATATTCAGGATGTTCACAGCTGTTATTTAATAGCCATTTACTGAGAGCTGATTTCACTGGGGTTTTTTTTTCTATATAGGAAATACAGGCTGGGATTATCTAAATGTGGGGTTGATGGCAATCTAAGGACTCATTAAAACTGTCCCTATTCTTGGTGTGCAAAGGGTATTGAGATATTAGGTTGTCGCTAATCTAAGAATGTTAATACCATGTGTTCCTCGGAATGGTATGGTTCAGAATACAGTATAATTCTGAAATTGTTTGAAGTTTTACAGTTTTTCATGTATAGTTAATATGTATGGATATATGTATGTACACCTCTATACATTCTACTATGTATACTATGTATTTTTTAAGAACTGGATCAATCTGTAACATCATGATATTGATCAGTATTAGTTCAGGGTTCAGAAGGTTAATGTTGAACGTGCAATTATGTGCTGCCTGTTAGCATTCAAGATTTAAGCTGGTTTTTTTCCCCAAAGGCATTGTTTTTACACAGCAGTAAAAGCCTGCTCAGCTCATTAATAAAGATGAAAACCAACATGAGCCTAAACAGGAGAGGGGAATGTATTCCCCTCATTGTTCACTTTTAATAAGTACTGAAGCATAATTTGGAAACTATGTTAGGGGTATGTTTTTCAGGTGCAGTGTTGTGTGTAAAACAGAAACATGTATGTGCAATATAAACTTAAAAATAGTATTGAGTTTGCTGTCTAGATTTTCATAATTCAGTTTAGGATTCTTTGATCATTGTATTCTGTATTACCTTTTATTCTTTGATAGTGTCTTAGCAATTCTGAACAGAAATGTCTTCCACATTGTCTATTGCTGATTTGGATATTTCATAATTCAGTAAATATGATTAAGATATTCTTTATGTATTCTTACTCTGCAGTGGTTGCTGTTAAAGTTCTTGCTTTATGTCAGTGCTTTGGTCTGGTTGTCAATGATTTTTGATCAAGCCAATTTGCTATATTATGGACATTTCCAGTAATTGAAAAAAGTGCATTCTTAACTGGGTTAGAGAAATGAAAGGATTAAAAGAATTTAAGGCAGTGTTAGTAGCTCATATGAGGAAAGTTTGAAATAAACTTTAAATTAAATCAAGTAGAAATGACCAATATTTGGAAACTAAACTGGAAAAAAACTAAGTGAAGTAGACTCACTTGTGCTGTAAAATAGGAAAAGTGAGACTACAGTTCTCGGTTTTTCTTAAGCCCATGAGATATTTCTGCTTAGTTTTTACTGGTGTTGGTGAGAATCTGAAGTTACAAACTGATTTTTTCCAGATTTTTTCAAAGAATGTAATTCTAAAGATATGATCTGAGACCTGTGATGTCAGCTGATATAAAGAAAAATGATACCTTTCTTTACAAACTGTAATGATACTACCCTAATGGCATCAGAGCTGTGACAAAATTATTCCATATTAAATATATGGCATGTGCTTTTAGAGTCACTAATCATCTTGGCCCTTTTATGTTTATTTAATTCAAAAGGCACGAGAAGTTCTCTGGAGGACAGATCCTCTGACACTTCAGTTGTTGACTGTGTGAAGGGCATTTTAGGAAAGTGAGAAAAATTTTGGTTCCATTTGTGAATCTGTGAGACTGAAAATGTCCCCATCATTTAAGTCTCTGGGCTTGAAATCTTGAATGAACTTAGAATAAAGAAAAAAAAACTTTTATATAATACTATTCCAAGTAAAGTTCAAAGTGACCTTATGACAATAAGCTGTCCCCCAAATGCCAAACTACTCTTTCAAGAATACCTGTTGTGATGAAGTAATTCTTAGAACAGCCATAGTGATTTAAAATGCCTTGAACCAGGAGTAGGTGTGTATTCTATTAGAACAGTGACTAATCTGTTTTCCAGAAGAAAAAAGAAATTACTCAGAAGAAAATGAGAGCAGTGCTCTTCAGCCATTTTTTTTAAATCTGAAATAGCATTTTTGTATGTATAGGAATTATTTCACACGTCCACAGCAATGACATGTGCAGTTAGTATGCAGCACATTTTCAGAATAGTGTAAAAACATTTATTTGTGAGCCCATTAGAATGGGAATACGAATGCTGAAAATGCAGTAATTATGTGATTCTAACTTTTTCTCCTGATTGCAAGTCAGAATCAAAAAGTGTGTTTGTCAGAGAAATCTAATGAATTGCCAGCGAAATATAATGAGTCACAGAATGATGAGTATATAGAACTAAAATGCTTGAATTGAGCAGTTTTTTTTCTTTCTAGTTTCTCTTTCAAAGCCTTTCTTAGTTTTTTTCCTGTTTTCTTTTTTTTCTATTTATCTTGTCTTCATTTCTTGAGGCTTTTAAGTGTTGTCTTTTTTCTCCTCCAGAGTTTCTTCACTTTCCATGCCTCTTGTTTTCATCTTGTTTGCTTGCTGTTCTGGCATTGTTGAATTACTGACTTCCCAAACACTGAATGTTTCCTTTACATTTAAATTTGTATTGATTGAACTAAGAGTGTGTTACAGAGCCCCATTATTCAAATAGAAAGTCAATACAAATTATATGTTTTCATACTCGTGTTCCTGGTTTCTCTTGGAACACATTTCAAAATAAGTTGTGCTGATATATTGCAGTTGCTCTTTTAAATGATAATAAGCATTCAGAAAAAAACCAAAACAACCTGTTCTTGAAAGATATTTAAATTTCATGTTTACATTCGACCTTTCAGACTGTGGTATAATAAATGTTAGATGAGCTCAGAAACACTTAGCTTAGTTTAAAATTGACTGTCAGCCTTTTCTAAGCAGTGGGAACTGTTATATCACTTCATATATATATATATGTATATATTTAGAAAAGAGTATGATGTGTCTGTTTGATCTGTCTTAGCTGGTTTGAAACTCAATTTTGTTATAATTTCCAGATACCTTTCAATATTTAAATGGGGGTGGGGGGGAATAGTCCAGTCTTCTCTGAGCAATGTCAAACTTTTAATGAAGGTTTTTTTCCGAATCTTTGTGAAGTTATTGTTTTTCTTGCAGGTAATTTTCATAAAAGCTCAGTGTAGATTGCTTGCTGTGCTGCTGTTGTTACAGTAAGCTTCAATCAAACAGTAAGCTTCAGTCAGAATTTTTCCTAAGAAAGAATTTTAAATGTAACCCACTGGAAAGTGTGAAGCATTATACTTCATACACTTCTTTTTGATGGCTTTGATTAGGCAGTTTTCGTCTATCAGAGGCTTTTTTACAGCTTTTCATGTAGTTTATACTTTGTTTGCATCCTATATTTTATATGCTAACCTTTATGGTAAAAAAGTTTGAGGCATTTATGAAATCACAAAGTGCAGAAATGTATGATTTTTCTCTAATAAATTGTTAACAGTTAATTTTCCTGAAAGTTTCAAAGAATGTAGTCAGTGGACCATAATATTGATTTGAGATTTTACAAAAATGCTCTTAATCAACTTGCAGAGTGAAAAATATTTGCTCTCAATTTCTAAAAGAGGAATCAGGAAAATAACATCAAATTTTGAGTTTATCAGGTGATGGAAGCATAATTAAAAAAAAAAAAATTGATTGAGCCTGAAAATTCCAATTCCCTGCAATGTAGCTGATTTTATAGAGCAATTGAATGATCAGGTTGGAAGGAGGATCAAAGCCTAGCTAATACAGCTGCTGTTTATCTGCTTTCCAAGACCTTCAGGACACCCTCAGTGCTAAACTCCAAGTTTCCCAGGGGTGAGATGTTCTGTTGCCTCACTTTCCTCAAGATTTTTGTTCTCCTGGTCTTTCTGAGTCTTCCTGGTCCAGTTTAAGCCTTTAATCCTTGGCCTACTTGTCATTTATACAGAAAACAGGATTTTTCCCCTTTTCAATTCATTAGCCTTTTATGTTTTAAGAGAATTCTATGTGCTTCCGCTCATCATCTTATTCCATTTTTTGAGATTAAGCAGTTCCTGATTTTTCATTCTTCCCTTGCAGGCTGTGATTTCTGGACCTCTTGGAACACCTGCTCATTTCCTCTTGCATTTCTGTATAGATTCACACTCTTCTTTAAGAGCTGTGTTCAGAGGAGGGTACAGTATCACAGGCTGTTGACAGCCAAGCTTAGGGGAAGGGTTTTGCCATGTTTATTTCAATTGTAAATCCTGTCAAGATCCCATTGATCTTTAATCCTTTTCATAAGGATAATTTTCACTGTAGGTTATTTATCTTAAGCTGCACTTCCTCTGCTTTGAATAAAAAAAAACGCTCCAACATAGCACACATTTATTAGGTTTCTTTTTCTCCCATTTTATTGTTAATTACTGAGAAATACAAAAAAAGCTCCTGGTGATGATTATGACTTTTATTCTTATGCATTGGAATTACCAAAAAACCCCATAGGTCAGTAGCCTCCTACATAATAGCTGCCAATTTATCAGAATTTGGGAAGTGCCATTAAAGTGTGTCTCAAGTTCAGATAACTGGTGCTTGTGAAATAGCTGCTAATGTCAGTGATGCTGTTCTGCACTAAATTATTTAACCACTGCAGAGCTTTGAAAAATTGGCTTTGCAGAAAGTCATTCATTGCTTTAACAAATAGGAAGCTCATTTGGAAAGTTCAAGCCAGGTTGTGAACAAGTGCTTCAAGAGCAGAAACACAGCTCTGCTGAGGTGCCTGATTAGCTTAAAACATCACAGATAATTTAGTCTGTGTGTGCAATGGGTATCAGGAGAAGGGGAGCTGCAGGAGGAAGTGAACAGTGAAGTATTCAAGTGAATGAGCAAGAGATAAACTGAGTATTTTCAGAGACTCTCAGGAGCATTGAGAAGCAGGAATATTGCCCGTTGCCATAAACTGCTAATAATATTTTACATAAATGAGTGTTTAATTGTATGGAAAACAAACATCCCAATATAATCTGTTTTTCACTCTAGGAGAAGGAACTCAGGGTGTGGGGGCAACAACTACTTCCCCACAGAAAAGGATTCAGTTTAAAAAATATCAAAGTGGATATACTGAGTTGATTCAACAGTTTATAGAATCCAGTTTTTGTCTTCCTTGTTTGTTTTATTAACAGAGCTACTTGCTTGAAAAACCTTTCCTTTATGTAAGAGCTATAATTAAAAAAAATCAATTTCGCAGCGTGGTTGACCAATGCTGAGCGTGTTTACAGATATTTTTATTCACTTTGATATAAACTCACTGGCACAAACCATGTAGCATCAATTGATTAACAATGGAAGGAGGAGGTCAGTGGTAGCCGGATTTGTGATGACATGTATCAGTAAGCACATAAAATGTTCATTTTCTTGCTTGTTAGTTTGGCATGAGGGTTTTTTTTAAGCACTTCAGTTGAAAACACAAGTTACACTGTAAATTCAAATAGTAGATTCTATATTAGTAAAATGTTTCAGCTAATTGGCCTTTGAAACAATGTATATCTTAATGGTTTCATTTTTCTGAATCTTTTGAGAAGCAGATTTTAAATTTGATAATGTGACTTTTTAAAGTTCTAATTAATGGGCTCATTGTGCTAGAGCTACAAAATACAGTTCAATAGTTGAATCTGATATTTCCAAATTTAATGTCTAATATCTCTAGTTGGGATCAAAGATAATGCTAGAAGGGAGAATTAAGAAGTCTGTTGGACTGAAAAAGTAGTTGAAAGACTCCTTATCAAAAGATGAATTGTTTTAATCATCTGTTTCTCCTGATAAAGGGTTCTGTTTTTCACATTCCACTTGTCATTTATATCAATTTATAACAATATCTTTATTATTCCTTTGAAATGTTTAATCTTCTGCTTCCAGATCCATTTGAGGCTTTCATAATTTTTTCTATTCGACACGAGATCAGGAAAATTGATCTTCACAAGCGTGACTACAGCCTCTTAGTTCCTGGTTTAAGAAATACAATAGCCCTCGATTTTCATTTCAGTCAGAGTTTACTGTACTGGACAGATGTGGTAGAGGACAAAATTTACAGAGGCAAGCTCTCTGATACTGGAGGTATGGATTTAATCTTTATTTTCTTAACAGTTAGAACACCTGCAGTTACAGGGTGTTAGACCTGATCAGTCGTAACTGAGCTGCTATTCACAGAAACAGAATTTATGATGGCATTCTGCCTTTGGAAAGCTGTATATCTAGGTTGTACTTCATGTCTAGCCAGAAAAAAAGACTTCTGTTATCAAAGTTTCCTTTTGCAGTGTTCTACAGGGGGAAGAAAATGGCAAATGCAAAGGGCTGGTATTTCTTCCTGATCCAATGAGTGCAATATTGATTTATTTCATTTTTTTTGCAATTTATCTTCACCTTATTAAAAAAGTATAAGAATTTATCAGATGTGTGATAAATTATCTCCTCTCACTAGGTGAAAGATTCTGCTTTCATAGCATCCAGAAAAGCTTTTTCTTTGCTCTAGTGACATAATGATGGCCTATAACTCAATATAATCTCATAATATGTACAAAAGCATTTCTACAAAATGTTCTTTGTTGCAGCGTATGTGGCAGTGCTTTCATCTAAAAGGCAGACCCTGAATAATCCAGAATTCACTCCAAGAACATCTGATAAACTTGCATGTCCATGTTCACTCTCCCAGTCTCTACATTAGTTCTTTAAGAATCTTTTTTCCCTTTTTTTTGTTTTCTTCCTTCTTTTTTTTTTTTTTTTTTTTCTTTAAGGTGTTAGTGCCATTGAGGTTGTGGTGCAACATGGCCTGGCCACTCCTGAAGGTCTGACTGTAGATTGGATTGCAGGAAACATTTACTGGATAGACAGCAATTTGGACCAAATTGAAGTAGCAAAACTTGATGGCACTTTGAGGACAACGTTAATAGCTGGAGCTATGGAGCATCCAAGGGCTATTGCTTTGGATCCCAGATATGGGTAATTATAAATTAGAAAAACGTTACTTTTTCTTGTTGCAAAGTATTTTAAAGTTGTTTAAATGTGATATGTGTTTCATTTCCTTTTTTGCTGTGGGTTACAGTTTCTAACTTGTCTTTGATAGTTCTTGAAAATCTATTTTGAGTGATAAACGATCCATTATTAGTGTGCTTTTCCTGAGTGAAAAGGATTTTAAAAAAAAGATAAATCAGGATGTACAGGGATCTGTTTGTTGGCAAATTTCTTACCTTGACATGCTGTTGTTTCATTTTTTTTTCTTTTTTTTAAATGTGGATGATAATAGCTGGAGCCTTTGATCTAACCCTTTTGTGTGGTAAATTGACAGATTTAGGTGATTTTTTTCACTTAAAGTCCAATTTTTTGGGGTTTTTTTGTGTTTTGTTTTTTGTTTGTTTTGGTTTTTTGTTTGTTTGGGGCTTTTTTTGCCTTTTTTAGTGTTTGTTATTCGTTTGTTTATTTGGGTTTTTTGTTGGGGGTTATTTTGGGGGGGGCGGTTGGGGGAG
This sequence comes from Dicrurus megarhynchus, assembly GCA_013399195.1. Classification (NCBI taxonomy): domain Eukaryota; kingdom Metazoa; phylum Chordata; class Aves; order Passeriformes; family Dicruridae; genus Dicrurus; species Dicrurus megarhynchus. The sequence continues at coordinate 2,423,152 of VXAD01001641.1, read as the reverse complement.
GTTTTTTTGTTTGTTTTTTTATTTGTTTGGAATTTTTGGTTTGGTTTTTTTGGTGGGACTATAAAAACATACCTTAGATGTTACTGGAAGCCTAATGGCTGAGTGAGGTAAATCCCACCTGTTGTGTTTGGTGTTCATCTCCAAAGTGGAGATAATGCTTGCCAGCTTCTGTCAGTGTTTGTTAGACCTATTCGTTAGAGGTATTCTGTAAACCAGAATATTAGGTATAGTCAGTAACAACATCTTCCTCTCATAATTATTGTTCTTTCAGAGAGGGAAACAAAACAAATAAAACCAACAAACCACCAACCACAATTTAAATGTGGCCAAAAATAACACGAATTATGAGTCTAAAAAGTCATTATATTTATTTTTGTTTAGGACTTTTCTATTTCATGTGTCTTCTCTGAATATTTCTCTCAGAAGCAAAGCTGTGAACATTAAAATAAAAATTGATAAAGGTCCCAGATTCTGGGACCTAAATTGTGAATGAGGATGTACATGCTTTAATGTTTAAGGCTGTTGCCCTCTCAACTGAGGTGCTAGAAAGCTTATTTACAGAGTGCATCGTTTATCTATAAAGATCTTTAAAAAGAGGCATCCTCTTGGCAGAAAAATCAGCAGAGAAGTTGTTCAAATTAAAAGGTTGGGAGGAAGAAAAAAATCAAATCACCACTCTTCTTGAAACTGAAGGCTTAATCTGCCTTTTGAAGAGCTAGAAGCAATTGATGCTACAGTATGTTAGAAGTCGGGAAAGAAAAAGATCTTTAAACATACACAGAAAAATCTCCTCAATCCTTTCACAAATAAATATGAATAAACACAGGTGATTCAGGGGAAAGGGCTTTGTTAGGACTGCACAAATCCTGTATCCCAGTGGAGGCGAAGCTGTCAGAGCTGCGTTCCAGCCTGCAGTGGGGCTGAGCAGGTGTTCTCAGTCCACACACTGCAGATGTATGCAAAATAAACATCTCTAGATAAACACATTCCTGGCCCAGTCTGCAGAAACAGAAACTCAGCACTGAGACAAGCAAACAGCACCAGTGGGCTCATCCTGTAAATCTCCCTGCCTGTTAAGGTTGAAGGTTTTTTAGTGGGAAATACGAAAACTCGTGAGAAGTTTTGCTGCAGTCTGGCTCTTTGCAATTAACTCTTTACAACTAACCACAAGTTTTCCTATCAAAGGTATAATTTTCCTTTAACAAGTCTGTGTGTTGTTGAAAATTCAGTAAGCTAAGAAGAGTTTGAGTTTGTTTCTGCCTTCTTGGTGATGCTGCTTCTGTTATTTAACAAGAAACTCCTTTGGCTATAAGGATGAAAGTTCTCCTTATTAGAAGAACATTGGAGATGGTATAAAACTGAGAGAGACGACAATACAACCTGGCTTTGAAATTCTCTTAGCAAGTGTAATCTGCATAAAATTCATTGGTGACTTACCAAAATCCAGGGGTCTTTGGAACACTTGAGAGTAGATGAAAATCTCTGGTTTAGCCTGTTCCTTGATCCCTGCTACCTCAAATCACCTTTCTTCCCATTCTGTCCTCCCCATCCTTCTTATCCATGGATTACTTTCAAAGGCTCTCATTATAATTTCTTTTAATGAGCTGGGTTTCTAATTATAGAGGGAAGACAAGGCAAGCTGCCACTGTACAAATGGACATGAAAAAAAGAATGCTATTAAACCTCTAGCTTTAAAAAACTTCTTTATTTTCATGATGTCTCTAACACTAATAATGAAATATCACCTCCATCCTGTTACTTCAAGGAATTTATATAGTTGCCCAAATTGATCTATGTTTAGTCCTTTCATTTAAAGTATGTAAATGGTTGAGCCTTTTTTCCAAGTGTTGTCTCATAAACCATTTCAGGTTTTTCTTCATGCTTTAGTATTTTCTTCTGTCCTCTTTCTTTTCCTTTTCCTCTCACCAGAATTCTGTTTTGGACCGACTGGGATGCAAATTTCCCTCGCATTGAATCCGCTTCCATGAGCGGAGCAGAGAGGAAGATCATCTACAAGGATATGGATACTGGAGCCTGGCCCAATGGCCTCACTGTGGATCACTTTGAAAAAAGAATAGTGTGGACAGATGCCAGGTAAAGTGGTGACAGCATCCTTATTGTCACTGAGAAATCCTTATTCCTCCACACAGAAATGTGAACTGCAGTGCAAGTGGAATGTAGTTATGGATGTTATGGACATAAAGAGCCCTGGGCATGCAAGTGTACAATATGTACATTTATTTAATTGCCCTGCCAGCTGTGGTATCACCCATGGTCCTGGCTCCCTGTGCCTTAGAGAGCAGCTCCCATATGTCCTCCCTGACACTCATCCATGGAAGGTCCAAGTTAGTTCATTATTATTTTTTCTCTTAAGTTCCTCCAAAAGAAAACTGAATTTTCTGCTGTATTTCTCACAGCATAGAGATAAATTAAAGCATTATACAAACCAGTATTTCATATGTCTAGTTAAATTAATAATATGGATTAATCATCTGTAAAGTTAATGATTGCACTGCAAACATTCTTTGGTCTTGCCACACTTACAGAGTAAGTTTTTTTTACACATTTTGCCCAATGTCATAATGGTTGTGTGCTTTTTATTTTATTTTTATGTAATCTTAAATTTGGGGTTGTCTTTTAGATCGGATGCCATTTATTCTGCATTGTATGATGGAACCAGCATGATAGAGATTATACGGGGTCACGAATATCTTTCTCACCCTTTTGCTGTTTCTTTGTATGGGAGTGAAGTATATTGGACAGATTGGAGGACCAATACCCTCGCCAAAGCCAATAAATGGACTGGCCAAAATGTCAGTGTAATACAAAAAACAAGTGCTCAGCCGTTTGATCTCCAGATATATCATCCAAGTCGTCAGCCACAAGGTGAATATTTATAGAATGATGTATTACTGAGGGGAGAAATAAGTAATCTTTTTATATATAAATATCTGTATTATTTGTAGAATAAGTAATTAATTATTCCTCCTCTGAGGGGGGAAATCCGTATTCTTTTTGTATATAAATATCTGTGTATGATTTTGCCTTTAGCTGTTGTATTCAGCACTAGATGAAGTGAGGTGCACACAGCCCATGTGGCAGAAGTTTTTATGAGGTTCATATATATATATTTATATATAGCTTAGGATTTACCATGGAAAACAGCAATGCTGAAAAAAAATCTTTTTCTTTTTTTGTGAGATATAACAAAAGACAGTGATTCTTTTGTGCATAGGTATTGGAAAGTAAAAAATACCTCTGGAGGATGACCACCAATTAGGTACAGAATGTTCCATGTTAGCTGGATAAATTTTAACTTTCCAGGCAAGAAGTTGATGTTAATAGAAACTGTTTTAGAATTCATCTCATTTATACTTGCTGTTGTTTGTTTTTCTTTTTAATACTGGGAAATGACATTTTGCTTTTCTTCTCATCCAGGGTTTATAGTGCTCGGTAAGCCACTTAGACTTTTATGTTAGTAGGTCCTGAGCAATCTTGATTTGAAAATATCAAATCCTGACAATTTTGGATGGCTCTGTAAATGTGTTGGAACCAAGTCCTGCCTTAGTTATACATAGAAAACTATGGTTAAAGCTCTAATGTAAATGAGTACCAGCAAGTAAAATTCTCCCTGCTCACTAGAAGGCAAAGGATTTGAAGAATGTTCCCTAATAGCACATGGAAAAAAGGAAAAGTGATGAATACCGCTCATTGTTAGCCTGTCCAAGCGTGGTGACAGCTGTGACCTCTCAATATGTGACATATATTGTCAGCATACATTTTCCTGTTTTATTCCTATTTTAATTTTTATTTCCTATTTTATTTTAAAATAGTAATGAATGTATATTGAATGTTACTGGTTTTCAGTGGATGTCAAGTTTCTTGAACTTCATCACTTTCTGAAATAAGCCACTCATTTCCCTCACTCTTCAGAATTTACTGTTTGGAGCAGGATATTAGTCTAAAAAGCTCTCTGACTTTTACTTAAGATAATATGTATGCCCAGGCAGATAAATAGGGGTGGAGTAAATATGCATCTCTGCACACACCTTTCTAATATTGTTTGTTTGGTTTTGTTTTGTTTCAGGGTTTTGGGTGGTTTTTTTGCTTAGAGTTTTTTGGGCAATTTTCTTTTAATTGGTCAGCTCCTGAACTTTGGGATTCGAGGAACTGTGTTCCATATTTGGTGTTTCTAGAGTAGCAGCAGAGTTGCTATTTGCCTTTTCTCGCTGTCAGAAAAAGAACAACTCTCTTCTGTTTGGACTGGGGCCAGGCAGCGTCTCCGGAGGGATTCTGTAGCCTAGGGAGACATCAGTCAGTATTCCACAGTCACTGACATCTTGGCCTCCAGGCAAGTAAAAGCTGTAGGAGAGTCTTTAGTTGTTTTTTGCCAAAATCAAGAAATTCAAGTATCAAGTTGTGTAATTGCACCTTTTATGATGTAGAAAACGCCAGATTCTGATTTATTATTGGCCTTCTGGGTTTGCTCTAAATTATTGTCTTCCAGCAGGAGCAATTTCTTTCTCCAAATCTCCCATACCTTTTTATTTGAGCTAAAGAAATTATGGTACTGCCTGATTACTTCTTATTTTTTCCTTTGAATTTGTAGTTATTTTGCAGTAAATGAGCAAGATAGTGTGCAGGTTAGAATCCCAAAGTAAAATTAACAGTAGATTCACACTGCAAGGTGTCAGTTTGAATAGAGCAGTGAAGGATGAACATTTTGTAGTTTCATCTCCACAGACCTACATCTGGGTCACCAATGTGGGTGAAAGTTTATTAGCTTTTAATATATATCAAGCAAGTTATTTTGATTGAAATGAAGTAGAGCAGAGCTAAATAAGTTCTCGTAGCCTAAAGGCACAGTTTTTGAGCCAATCTGAGACAGATGCTAATTTAAGGTAGCGCAGTTAGAGTGAGATATTTGTATGGATGATAAGTTCAGCTGTCAGGAAACCACAGGGGATTGTGGAAGGCTTCTCCCCTAATGCAGAATATTTTCAGGAACACAAGCTTGAGGCCCACTCATCTTCCCAGAATCAAAGCTGTTTGTTAGGAGTGCTGGTATGATGGCAAACACAGGGTTTCTAGGAAGATATTTAATATTTTTTCAACTACCACTGTAGTTTTAAAATCCCCTTGCTGCAAAGAACGAGGTCCATTTTAGTCTCGAGAAGCTGTACCAGTGCAATGCTGAGGACAGTGATAAGAGGGGTAAATACAGAGCATTGGGAGGGGCACACCTTGAAAACACTTCCACAGCTGTGCATTTCTCACACATTCCCCTCTTTTTTTTTTTTTTTTTTTTGGTATTTCTCCAGGGTATTAATTAGAATTAAAATTAAAAACCAAACATGGCTATGGCATTATATTTCTTTCTGCAGATGATTTTTTTGTTTAAAAATTAGGACAAACAGTACAATAACTGTTGCATATAAAGTACATTGGTACCATCGGGCTGTTTTGTAATTAAAAAATGAAGACCATTTAACTTCATAGCACTGTTTTGTTACAATATTCTGCTGAGGTCTAGATTGCCAGCTGTTTAAAATAAATAAATTCTTACAGAAATATTGCTTAAGATGTGGAGATCTAAAAACTTTTATTAGTTTGAGATTTTATCTCAACCTTGTATACATTCTTTTTGCTTCAAAACTAGCAGAAAGTTTGCTATATGTATTATAAATCATGCAAAATATATCTACTAAATATATATATTGTAATTTTACTTATATTTTTATTATTTTTTTTAATTTTATATATATATACTAAAATATATTTTTCTGAGCTTCATCAAGAATTGTGTTAACTTTGTTCTAAGAATATTCTTGCTTAGTTTCGTGGTGAATATGTAAATTTTTATACTAATTTTTGAAATGAATGATTAAAAACTGAAACACAGTGATTAGAGAAAATTTACTTTAGAACTTGCACATCTGCTCAGTCCTAACCTGAAAATTTCAAAGATAAGTGCTAAAATAATCAGGTATAATCAAGCAATTTAAAGATTTAGCTTGACTGACTACTTTGGCCTTAGGAAAAGCAATTCTACTGGAAGTATTGACAGTGAGCAGAGGATTGGATCTGTAACTGGTTTTAAATATGAGTGGGAATTGATTGTCAGCAGTTTGAAAGGACCTTTAGATGTGACTGTAGTGCAGATATTTGGAGGTTTAGGCACAGTTTGAAGGCGTTGTGCACCATTAAAGTATAAGATCAAACTTTGTCTTGCTGGAGTCTGGTGCCATGAAGGGACAAGTTCGATATGAAGTTAATGCAGGGGATAAGCTGGCCATAGGAAATGCATATTGAGAGGTTGTCAGAGTAAGTGTTCACTTGTCAGCTGGTGATGGAATGTCTGAGGGGGTTATTTTTAAGGGTTACTGGTCAAGAAAAATAAGCATTTTGTTTAAACGAAGTTTGGAGAGCAGTCAAGAAGTAAGGTGATGACAGTGACGTGTATATCTGTGCACAGCACTGGGAGAGAAACAGATTGGCAGGCAATCAGCAGTAGAAATCAATTAAATGATGAAAAAGGGTGTCCAGTCGGGGAAAATGCCAGTTCTGTGGCTTGCTGTGATCAAAAGGAAAACAGATTGGTAGAAATGATTAGGAAAGGGATAAAGCAGCACAGGTAGTGAACTGTGATGCTGTATAGATCCATATCATTCCCACAGCTTGAATGCTGTATACAGATCATATACAGCACATCAAGAAAGCTTGACAGGCTGATCAAGAGCATGGGAAAGCTTTTGGTCTGAGGACAGGTTAGCTGATGCTGCTTGAAATACTGGTTATAGACAGGCTTCTGTGTGGTGGCAGTCTGTGAAATCATAAATGGCATGGAAAAGGTGAGTAACAAATGCGTATGAGGTTATTCACAATAGAAATAGAAGTGTTAAAATGAGCACAAGGTAATAAAAAAAGCCAAATTTTTGAGAGTCAGAGCAATAACAACGTGTCTTCAGGAGAATTAGTTTTTATTAGGAAATAAAGAGCAGGCTTAGCTGTTATTCAGTGAAAGCAGTATGAATATGAAAGGGATATATAAATATGTGCTGCTAGAAGTAATGTTTAGATTATGGTACTTTGCTCCTAGAGTTGTGCATTCACGTGGAAACAAACACATCTGCTTTATAACACCTTTTTTCTACCAATTTTGTGTTCTGTATGATATGGAGGGCGTTGTGATGTGAACAGCACATGAATTGGAGTGACTTCTCTTGGATGCTTGGAGCACACTTGAACCACAGCACTCTCTCTGAAATGATCATTAACCAGCATGCCTTTTACTTTTTTCTTCTATCTGTTCTTCTGTTTGAATTCCATGCTCAAATAGAAACTTTGGTGGAGAAGAACAGGACACACTTCTTGCATAGAAAGACAAGACAGGGATTATTATTCTTAATGCAAAATAAATCCTTGTCACAGATGGTTGCATGCATACAGAGAGGTTGAAATTCCACAGAAATTACTGCTTTGTATTGGTAAATAAATGAAAGGAAATGCTACAAAAGGACCAAATTTTTACCATCTCACAGCACCTGTGGAAAAGAAAATGCCAAAAAAATTGCAGGAGGTTGAATCTCTAGCTGGGCTCCTGACATCTCTTACAACAGAAATGATTCTGTGATCTCCTTCAAAATATTTCCAAAACTCTAAGTTGTGTTTCCTTTCCGAGATATAGTTCATAGGGATAGATGAATTGCAATTATTAATGCACTTGGTAAATATCTGGAAAGGCTCCCTGAGTCTTGTTAAATTCAGTGTCTTTTCTTCTACTTAATTTTTTTTTTGTCTTCCACGTGAAGCTGAGAACTTATTGCAAGAGATCACCCCGGGTTTTCTCACAGTGTTACTATAGATACAAGAAAAGTGATGTTAAATAAACATTCCTCAATTGTAGTTTCTGGGAAGGTTGAGTGGCCTGAGTGCTCCAGTGCTTAAAAGGGGCACATGGGGTGACTTTATAGAAAAAATAGAATGATGACTACAATTTATGGAATAGATAGAATTGATAGAATGATGGCTACAATTTAAGGAAAAATTTAAGGAACCATGCATGCACTGGTGGAAAAAAGAATGGTTCAATGAAGCAAACTTTGAGTTTGTCTCCAAATTTTAATGCTTGCATTTGAGCTAAATTTCTTTTGTAAGGAAGTTCATACATCAGATTGCTCTGGTTATCTAATTACTTGTACTGCAGCCTAGCACAACGTTAGAGGAATATATTCTACACTAATTGGTTTTGTTAATTATAACTCTGTCTTTGAGTCAGTCATTCCCACTTCCCTTTTCATCAATGTTCATTTTCAAAGGGGGTTTTTTAACAAAAGGAAGAGTCAACATTACTTTCTGTTTATGCTTGAAATGTCTCTTCAGCAGAGCTCTGGAACTTAACAAGGAATGAAGAGAATTAGAATGATTTCCAGGTTTTGTAAGATTAAGGGGTCTTCTCTGGTCAGTTTTCTTCCTCCTCTTTAAAGCAATTTTAGCACATCTTCTTTAATCAGTGAGCTGTAGGAAGGTACTTGTGAAAACCTACACTTCGGAGAGGATTTTTTTGAGAAAAGCAGAAATACTTTGCTGTGTGTTTTTGGGGGGTTTTGTTTGTTTTGTTTGGTGTTGTTTTTTTGTTTTTTTTTTTTTTTTTTTGTTTTTTTTTTTTTTTTTTTTTTTTTTTTTTTGGTTGTTGTTTTTGGTTTTCTTTTTTTCCTTTTCAAATTATCTTTGTGTGTTAGATTTCCAACTAATATTCTAGTAGGGTTATGAAATTGAGAGGAAACATTGAATTTACCACAGTTCAACTCATAATCTAAGCTTTGACTATTGCTTTCACACAATTAAATCTGTTTTTCAGGTCCTCATCAAATTGGCATTTTTTTAATCCCATGTGTTTTGATTAGGAGTGTGAAATTCTATACGTTTAAATCTTATGAATAGGCTGCAAAATTAATGTCTCCCTGGGAAAATTATATCCAGTGGCTTCCTGAAGTTGCAATTATAAATTGTAATTTATAACTACAATTATATTAACATGATATAATTGTGGCTGTATTAACAAAACAAAAGTTAAATATATATATTTTCGTGGACTAGAGTTGAATATTAGCCTACAAAAAAAGATTAGAGCACAATCTCAGTTAATCACTGAGACTGGGTTTGTCTTCAGACAGATTTTTTTACCTTCTCACAACTGTTTGACAAACCTTAATTTTAAAAAAGTGGTTTTACTCCTTGTGTGCTTCAATTATTCTGTTTTAGCTTCCAACCCGTGTGCTGCTAATGAGGGCAGAGGCCCCTGCTCTCACATGTGTCTGATCAGTCACAACAGAAATGCTGCCTGTGCCTGTCCACACCTGATGAAACTGTCTTCAGACAAAAAAACATGTTATGGTAAGTTTTCCTCCCACAGTCCAGCAATTGCATTGATTTTAGAATCGATGGACAAATTAATCTTAAAAACAAAATCTCTACAGTGGTTTTTAATGGTGTATTTTAAAGGAGCATCTACTTTTCGAGAATCAATGACCTATTCTAGTAGTTGAGGTCTGTAGTACTTTGATATTTGCTGCCACAGCCATTTCTTTATGCTGCTGGTGTGTGTGATGTGTTCATAAAATTTATCTCTGCAAAACAGCAAGCTTTATACTGAAATGTGCATCATCCCAACATTCTGAGTCAGGTAAGCTGAATAACAAAAAGATGCTTAATAGCTTAAATCTCTACCTGCTCTAGAGTTGTCTTAGTTGCATTTTCAAGGATTAAAAAACAAAGAGTAAATATTAGAAGTGCATCCTTGCAGGGGGAGTTTTATAAAAAACTGCAACACACACTTTTAAGCTCTAAAAGCCCTTGAAATGTCAAATAATTGTGTGTATTATCTATAAAACCTTGTACTAAATTACTCTTTTCAATGTTGATTAATAATCTTCAGGAAATAAAGAAAATAGTATTTTGTCATGTCAAGGATATTGCAGGGAAAAAAGTTACTTATGCTGTTCATTCGTAGGCATTTGCTCCAATCATTCAGACTTCTGACATTAAAAAGACAACTCTGCTTTGCCTTTAATGTATCATCTTTTTTCACTAGTGGAGGTGTAAATTAGAACAACCAATTTGCCCTTTTTTTCCAGCTGTTTGCCTTTCACTGCTTACACACACACATTTGCTGTTGGCAAAACTTCCCTTTTACAGTGAATCTGTTACCCTGAGATACCAAATGTTAATTTCTGGTACGACGTGCAGGTGAAACAGGATTTGGTTGAATGGTAAGGAGGGTAAAATTTTTTAAATAACATTTTAAACGTGTTTTTCTTGCACAGTCATAAGACTGTATTGATTAGTGGTGTGGGAACAATGTCCAGCATCCAGAATTTTTGTGTTTTTCCTGTGATTTTTAAGCTCTGTAACATTGTTTCTCAAGTGTCACTCGCCTGCAGGTTTTCTGGAGATGTTTAGTCACTCATATGAATGTCATTTGCACCTTTATAAAGTGATCTCAAGTGAATTACTTCGATTTCTGTTAGAGATGTTGTGAAGAGGATGAGGAATGATGTTTTCCCTTTTTCTAACAGAAAGAAAGAAATTTCTTCTTTATGCAAGGCGTTCAGAAATAAGAGGGGTGGACATAGAGAACCCGTATTTCAACTTCATCACAGCCTTCACTGTTCCTGACATTGATGATGTGACAGTCATAGATTTTGATGCTGTTGAGGAGCGTTTATACTGGACTGATGTGAAAACACAGACCATCAAACGTGCCTTCATTAACGGGACTGGCTTAGAAACCATTATTTCAAGAGGTAAATAAAGCATTGACGTAAAAATTATTCCTTCTAGGTAAATCTGTGATATGAGCGTGCTAAAATAGGAGCATGCAAGTTCTTCATGTGTACCTTGCACTGGTATTGGATAATTGAGCTAAAAAATAAGCAAGCAGAATTCTCTTTAGGATTCTCGTTCGCTTTATTGATTCATAATTCAATTTTATGTAAAAAAATTGGGATGTAATTTCACATTGATTTTGTACAAGATTGAAATGTGTGGTGGAAAAGGAAAAGAATGTCTTCAGGGGAACATAGAAAGAATAAAGATAAAAACCAGGAGAAGCACAGTGTCCTCTCATAGCTTTGCATTGAAGAATTTCCTATGTTATTGGCTACCTATGTTGACCTAGCAATGAAATTGGCTCTGTCAGGGTTATTTTTACTTTCCAGTCCAGGTAGATCTTTCAGCTGTGGCACCATTAGTGAAACCACAATATGGCAGCTTGGTAATTTTGGTGATTGTAATGTGTTTTTTTTTTTTTTCCCTATGCAGAATATGTACGTAAGTACAGAAAGTTAAAGAATGTAAAATCTATATCTGATTGCTTCAACCCTGTTTTGGTAGCTCTGATATTGAAGTGAAAACCATTTGTTGTCCTTGGTAACATTTGTTTCTTGTTTCCAGCCACTGGCAGTTCCTCTCCTGGCAGCACATGTTGTTCTGCTTTGCAATGTACCTACCTGCTTGAAAATAGTAAAAAGGCTGATCATGTGAAAGCACATTTTGCTAACTCTGGTTCCCCAGCAGTTAAATGAATGTTTGGTGAGGAAGAAGAGAAAAGAAATAGCTCAGTTGTGTAAGATCAGACCTTTTCTGACTTGGAGAACAAATAAGCCATATAGCTGATTATCTGGGGACTTCAGAAAATAATTAGTTCAAGCTCTGCCCCTTGTGTCACTTCAGAGGAAATTAGTTCTGTGTTAGCACATTTTGGGAGATGTTTGGACAAATATGGCAGTACCCCCATTTGGCTGTGTAGACTGTGAATTCATTTATTTTGTGTGGCTACTTTTTTGTTTTCCCCTGCTATCTCAGAGACAACTTTATGAACAATTAGATATGTTTTTTGGTCCCAATAATGAAAACAAGGCTTTGAATGTCTCCTAGAGATCTTTATACCAGATATTCAGGTGCCCAACAAAGGGACTTGTTTCTTGCTTTTTTCCAAATAGTAGTAGAATAAAAACATTGTTTTTTATAGAAAAATTGCTGAACTTGTCAAGGAACTTAATGAAACCAAAAGAAATATACTGTGTGTGAGTGTTTATCAACATTCTTTCATATTCCTTTTATTATTCTTCTGTGGTGGAGTTTTTTTCTATTTGGTGGTTTTGTTTTTTTGGTGGGTTTTTTTTGTGGGTTTTATTTTTGTTCTAGATGTAACGTTATATAAAGGTTAGAGAAAATAACATTTTGGCACATCAAAACATTGTAAAGACTATTTATTATGTGTAAACTATCTCATTTGCTTACAGTTATACTTTCATACTTCTTATAAGAACATAAGGAGATTTGTAAGCACGTGCTGGTGGGATTCTCGTTGGGTGAAGTCTTCTGCCAATGTCACAAAGACGCCCCCTCATACGTTAATCTTTTTAAGAGTATGAAGTGCTTATTTTCTAGTTCCTCCAAGCAAAAAAACCCAGAAGGGCAGGGGATCAATTTAAAATGGGTCAAGGACTATGTATTTGGTGTCCTTTGTTGCATTCTGTGAGGTTGGCAAACTTCCTAATGCCCAATCACTGCTCAACCTTATGGCCGTGCAAACCAGTCTGCAGCCACATCCATGTCAGTTTGTCAAGGACAATAATCCTGTCAGTGGAAATTACCATGTTAAGTTGACAGAGGATGTGTATAAACAATGAACTATAATGAAATCATTAAATCACCCTTGGCCTGCTTCCTTCTCAACACAGATGCCGGCCAATATGAACCAGTTCTGTCTCAGGTTAGAGGGGCATGTTGGTATCTAGAGATGGAGCAGTGACTTTACACCCAGTATTTCAGGCAGATATTAACACAGATTGACATTTCTTTAAATACCTTGCTAAGCAAGACCATCAAGTTACCAAATCAGTCATATCATATTCTTATCTTGCTGCCTCAGGTAATAAAGGTGCTGTAGGTTAACCCTCAGCCCCCCGCAGCTGCTCATTCACTCCCCACAGTGGGTTGGGGAAGAGAATCAGAAGGGTAAAAGTGAGAAAAGTCATAGGTTTTGGTAAAAACAACTTAATAGGAAAAGTAAAAGCTATGTTCACCAGCAATGCAAAATAAAGAATTCATTCAGTGCTTCCCATTGGCTGACAGATGTTTTGCCATATCCAAGAATGCAGGGGAGTAACTCGGAGTCTTCAAAGCCTTCAAAAATTAAACCAGTAAACTTCTCCAGTGACACAACTACTTATGAGCTACAGAACTATGCTATAGACCAGTGGTTTTAATTCAGATCCTCTGTACTGAGCCTTCATGGAGCTGAAGAAGGAAAGAGGCTTTTAAATTTCAGCACAGCATTGTTTTAGAAAGCCACTGAACAATAAATGCTTTCTGAAGTAGAAAAATACAATATAGAAGTTCAGCATCTCTGACTATTATTTTTGGACAATAGGTTTCATACTGTGAATATTCAGTGTGATTTTCATGTTCCTATTGTAAGTGTTTCAGGCCCAGGAAGAAAAATAAAGATTATTAATTCTTGGCAACTAGTTAATAAATCCATCTGAAAAGAATATTGCACAGTATTGTTAACAAACTGTAGAATAAATTATTCTTTTTCTTCTCTGACAGTAATCCAGAAAGAAAATCAAAAGAACTGCTTTCCCTTTTTGCAGATACTCAGAGTATCAGAGGTCTTGCAGTGGATTGGATATCACGTAATTTATATTGGATTAGCTCAGAATTTGATGAAACACAAATTAATGTGGCACATTTGGATGGTTCCTTGAAAACCTCAATCATCCATGGAATCGATAAACCCCAGTGTCTTGCAGTTCACCCAGTAAAAGGGTAAGGTATTCATGGTTGTAATAAATAAACTGCAGAAAAGCTCATCAGAAGGAGATTCTTCATCCGTATTTTAAGTTTGGCCATTCTGTTTTCTTTCAAACTTAAAGTTTGCATGATTTTTAAAGATTTTGCTGAAAATATCTTAGCTGAATGCTTCTTTCCTTAGAAAGCTGCTAATTAAATCATGTAGCTGTTAGTTGTTCATTTTGTCTCCTAAACTGATGAATGCTTTCACTACTGACTCATTAAAAACATTGTGCACACAAAGCAATATTGTAAATATGTTAAACAATATTGTAAATATGTTAATTCTCTTCGTCAGTAAGCTGTACTGGACGGATGGTAACACAATCAACATGGCAAACATGGATGGCAGCAACAGCAAAATACTCTTTCAGAATCAAAAAGACCCTGTTGGTAAACACCTTTTTATCCTGTTTCTTTTTTAATTGATAGTGATTTATTATGGGCATTGTCTTGAACTGATTTTTAAGTGTACAATGATGTATTTCTTCTGCAATGATAAGAACAGGCATAAAGACATGAACGACACTCACCTGTTATTGTTTTGTTTCACAATTTAGGATATTTTTGGCCCATTCTAACCGAAATCTACTGTAGAATTAGTGGAGTAGTATCAGCTCCTAGGATTAGAGTAGACTGAAGGAAAACCCATCTGTATTTCTCAATCTTTGTATCACGGTTAAAAAAAAGTGGAGGTCAGGGTTTTATGAAGTCGTGGATATATGTGAGAGGATGCTTTGACTGCAAATGTGGATCCTTCCTCCCCGGAATCTCAGCTGCATGATCAAAAGATGAATTGGCCCTTAACTTTTCACACAGAGAAAAAAGGCATACATTTCATACCATGACTTAGCCTCAGTTCTAGTATTTGGGAATTAATCTAGTTGATGATAAATTATGGTACTTTTAAAAAAAAAGCACTCTTTCTATGTGTATTTGTTTTGTTCAAGTCTCTTTCAAAAGATAATTTCATTTTTTAGGGAGTTGAAGTGATTATGTCAATCGTTGCTGCCTTATTAATGGCCCATCAATAAAGTAATTATATTTTAAACCATTTATTTTTTTTTATAACTGAATGCATTAAGCAAGCAGAAATGAAAGTGATTTAAAGAATTCAATAAATTTGACATAAGAGCAACATGACATGCATTTAACACCCTAAATTCAGTGAATTGTGTAGAAATTACTTGATAACTGTTTTACTGTTGATATGATTATCTGTCTAACCACTTGAAGAGACAATTACCTTTTTATCTGGAGAAAAAAGAGTGGCAAACCCACTAATTTAGAGGTGAAGAACAAGCACTTTTAATAATACTAGAACAATACTAAGAAGGATGGTTGTGTGCAACATTTTGCACTGAATATGTTGTGATCACAGGTCACAAAGTCCTAAACTGCAATGCTTAGGGTTTCCAATATCAAACTTCGTATTGAAATATATAAAAAATGCCAGTTTCAATGGTTTAAATGATTTTTTACCATTAGTATGATAGTCTCATGCTAAGAACAAGAGAACCCTTCTAAAGACCCAGAAAGTAGCAGTCTTAAAATCTTAATTTAATATTTCATTTCTAACTGAAAAAACTGTCTTTGTAAGTGAAACTCTAGTGCTAATTTTGAATGTTTGGTGAGTTCTCAGGTAGATTGCCTTTTTCAGCAATCTGGCTTATTAAAATGGGATAACCTGGTAATGGATGGGGTGTTTAGTTATCTTGATGCATAAATTCAGAGTTTGAGAAATGAGGGAGTTTTCCAGTCTGGGACCTGAAGTAAGCTGATGGATTTTTGTTTGCTTTTCTATTTGAGTTCTATCAAAAGAAAGACACAATTTTTGAATTGCAATATTTTCTATTATCACCTAGACTATTTGTAGTTTGGAAATTTTGGGAACGGATACTGTTAGGAGGACAGATGGTGATTTTTCTTTTTATCTTAACTAGTGCACACTAGCTGTGGCTTGCTGGTCCATTCTGCAGTTCTAAAAGTCTCCAATGCCAACACATGTATTTGTTGATAAAAGAACTGGTCAGTGGAGTACTGTTAAACTGTATTCTCAGGAATTCAGAATTAATGCTTAATTTTTATACTTTGGGCAAATCATTGGCTCATTTGAATCTGACCAATACTGTACAATCCTCATGCTCAGGTTCACTTTAGCAGGTAGGCTGTAAGGTGTAAGCCAGTTACCCACACTAGAACGCATCATGAGTATCTGTGATGCTTATGGCTAATAAACCACTCATTTTCACTGGTAAAACAGGACAATTCCTGAAAAAAATCTTAATAAACATGCTCTGCCCACACTAGAAATAATGTGTTTTTGCAAAGGTTGGTTATAGGTGGAAAGTATTTGGGGAAGAATAACGTGGTTGACCTGTGCAGAAAGATATGGGAATGTTATTCATGTCAGTTGCTGCTGTGTAATTGGAATACCTGGGTGTAGAAACACCAGTCAAATATCTGAAGTATAAAACCAGACAAGACAGGACTGTAATTGCTGCATTGCTTGTGTTGGCAGCAACCCCATAAACAGATCCCACCTCGGTGCAAGCTGTGGGCAGCCGGTCATGCCTGGGAGGTGCCATCCATCTTGGAGCAGGGAAACCATCAAGCTGGTGTATTCCCTTTTAACCCACACTGATATTCCCAGGGAAGTTCCCTGTGCTAGGCTAAGCACTGCAAGTGCTGCTTGTCTCCAGGATCCGTGGTGCTCTGTGCTTGGGGGGATGCTCTACAAACATGAGACTGTGCGTGCAGAGACGCTGTGAGACGAGTCCCTCCTGAAGGCACAACTCCGGATCCTCTCTCCAGCATGTGTTGTTTCCTTCTGGGTAACACACTTGCAGAGAGGGAGGAAAGAAATATCAGTACCTGCAGAGGGACTGGAAAGCTGTTTTTCAGAAGCTCAGAAAGCAGACACCTTTTCTCTGCCATGTCAAACGTGCATAAAGTAGTAGTGACATGATGGCAGCTGTAAAAGCTGCAGCCCATGGCACTGCTTTCTCCTGTCAGGGTTTCCAAAATAGCTTTCCATGGGAAAGCAGTGTACAGGATGAAAAAGGCTACAGTACAATATCTAGAGGTTGACCCATGCAGTGAAATACAGTATTTTTTGGCAACTTGCTGCTGGATACTTAACGTGAGTTCTGGGAAAGCTGGAGCACCAAAGCAAATTGTTATAGCGTGTATTGTTACCATGCCAAGAATATTTCACTGTGGAAAATCTCCTGCTACCACTTCTTGAACATTTTTAAAGGATTATAGAAGTCTGAAATACATTATCTCCTGGTTCTTTGCTCTTACTTTCAGAAAACTATATACTTTATTCATTTAGTAGCTTATTTTGCAAGTATCTTTTTTTTGACAGTTTTTTTGCTTCTAACTCCAAAGAACTGGTTATGAGGTCAGCTCACTATGAAGCAAAATGAAAAGTAATACTATAAATTTATTAGGAGTTTGGATTAGATTTTGGTATTTCAGTATCCTAGGCAGGGAGAGAATAGACTTTTTATAGTTCTGAATCACAAAAAGTACCTTGTTTACTAAGTCTCTGTGTATTCATAATTTTAGAATATAAATGATGGCTTCTGGTTTGCATTTACAAGTTCATAATGACCTCGCTTAGGACCTCAGCTTATTCAAGTAATTCTTCATTGCCAGATAATGCTCTTTCATCAGTCAGTCACTGATTTCTGTAACTGCTAATCAGAATAAAAGGAACAAATCAACAAATCTTTCTAAAAGCAAGAATTTTAATTGTAAATTACCAANTTTGTTTTTTTTTTTTTTTTTTTTTTTTTTTTTTTTGAAGTGTAAATAGATGAGTGAATAGATAACATAATTGTGTGTGTGTGTGTATATATTTCTTAAATGCACTTTAATAATGAAAACAGCTTAACAATAAAGGTGTATCATCTGTTAAAGCCACAGTTAAAGTTGTATGCATTAATTACAGGTTTATCGATAGATTATGGGGAGAACAAGCTTTACTGGATCAGTTCAGGAAATGGAACCATAAATAGATGCAATTTAGATGGTGGTAATCTTGAAATAATTGAATCAATGAAAGAAGACTTAACAAAAGCTACAGCTTTAACCATTATGGGTAAGTCCAGCAATAATAATGTTTTTAAATTATTCAAAGCTAATTAATAATGAAATATAAAAGGCTTAGGGAAGCAATCATTGTTTCTATGTAAATAATACATACGGTACATTCACGAGTGAGACTGTGTTGTCTGTGAAAAGTTCTTTAATTGTACAGTTTGCAATCTCTATTACAAGTATATTTCTAAATACAGTCTTGCATATATATATGGAATGAAGGTAACAAATGGAAGGCTTTTATTTACTATAGTCATGTGTAAAGCATGTTGGAAGAAGAAGGAGCTGTGTTATGCTCTTTATTACACAGAATTATCCATGACTTGTTTCCTCTGCTCAATTCTTCTTCCTACTCAGTTCAGAATATTCCTAGTTTGTTGGATTGGCTGGCATTTTGTGAAGATTTCTTTGGGTTATGAATTGATGATTGAGGATTTGGATTTCCAGATGTCTGCTCATATTCCATGTATTAAATTGGTGGAAAGAAAAATATTCTGTTTGTTATGTTCAAAAACAGGCATCAGAAAAATAAAAAAAACAGTAGCATAAGGAAAAATTCCTAAAAAAAAATCAGCTGATTGCTGATCACTGAATAATATAAAAATATTGCTTCACATTGGCTTATTCTCATATACACCTTCAGCTCTTGACACCTGCTGTAGCCGGGACAGAGTTTAGTAAGAAATTCCAGTCTGACTCAGAATTTATGTTTATGCTTCTGTTTTTCTAGAGATGACTTTAGAACTTTCCATATTTCCTACAAATTGCTGACCTCTATTCTGGTTCACTTAAAAATTACTTACATTTATCTTGGATATTAAAAAAAGAAAAAGTTCAATTGATAAACAGACTTTTGTTGGGACAGGTGGTTCATCAACTACCAGTCTTTTTATGAAGTATTTGACTGATAAATTATGTAATAATTATGTACTTATAGATAGTGTGCTAGTGAAAATTAAATAAAAACTAGTGATTTTTATGCACATTGTGTAAATTATGTCATATTTAAAGTGGCAATTACTAAATTAGATTTATTATACACATACTTGGCCAGTACTGAACTCTAAATGCTGTCAGTATCTGTTGGAGATGGGATGCTTTTATATGTGCATTCATAAACACAAGCAGGTTTGGTGTCAGAAGGAATCATGAATGTTAATTTGGACAAATTGTCTTTTATTGATTGGTTTGTGGCTAGAAATAGATTGAATAAATGACCTGTACTCTGGGGAGCTGTTGGAAGTCTTTAACAGGAGGTGTAAAGAGGGTTTGTTCATACTGTCACTGAGTTGGTGGTGGTGTCAGGTCTTCGTCTGTGATTCACAGAGGCTACAACAGTGATGATCCCTCTGGGACAGGCAATAAAGAGTTTATAGCTACCATGTAAAGAAGAGTGCATGAATGTAGTTGAATTTCTGCACATCTGGAGATGGAAGAATATCTACTATATAGGATTTAAACACATGTACCTCTAATATTCATAGTTTGGGATGCTTTGTTTTTATGGGTGATGACAATTCTTCCTACTCAAAAATGGTGAACAAAACTTACAAAGAGCTTGGAGATTTGTTTGTTTTACTTTGGGGTTTTGGAGTCTTAGTTGTGCTAAATTGTGGCTTGATATTGCAGTGAGATTCCATATAACAATCTGCTGGAGAAAAGTCCAAGCACATACAGTTTTATCAGCAGTATTGTATGTGCTGATTGAAAAACATGAAAAGTTTCTGCATGAATTTCTCCTGTAAGTTTTCATATTGTGGAACATACTGTGGTAATATAAATGCCATTTATTTTCCTAAAGAGCGAGTGGCTGTACATCAGCTTCTTATAAGCAGGCTTTTGTGCATGTAAAGTGGGTCAGAACAGAAAATCCGATGCCATATGAAGCAAGATAAGAGATCTCTAATTGATAAATGGTCATAACTAATAATATATAAATAAAGAAGAATGACTAATTTGTTCTAGCGTAAGATTTAGCATGATAGTGTGTGAAAATTTACTACCCCTGCTGATCTGTTCGCCTACTAGTTTAATAGGAGGTTTTAGCAGGTGAATCACAGTAATTGCAATGTTTATTGCATCATTTTTGCTCCTATTCCTAAATTTGCTTGACTGCTTTTATCTAAAAACACAGTAAACACAATAAAACAACGTAAATGGAATGTTTCTCCTCTCTGAATATACTGAGCTATCTTTTTTTTTTCAATCATTTGAATTCATCAGTGACTGAAAAGAAGAGAGAGATGATACCTGTGCCCAATCCCTGAACTGTTTAGTAGGATTTAAGTTCCACTCAGTGCTGGAGAGTCTTGTAATCTTCAGCTTTCTTTTGTATTATTCTGTCTTTTGCATTTAGTGTCTCCCCAGATAAAAGCAGGCTTTTACTGCAACTTACTTTCTTTGTTGGTATATTTTGGTTTCTGATCTTGTCATATTGCTGGGTTATGTTTCCACTGAGGCAGAAAGAGGCGATAGAGTTTGGTGGTTTGAGACTCCCTTTGTGCAGTTGTGTCTCCAGGTCATGCAGTTGGTGACTCGTTGATCACCAGAACCTTTGTTGGGCTGAGGAGCTGCAGCAAGCAAACAGTGGAGGGAACCTCAGCGGATTGATGGGATGGGTAATGTGATCTGAGATAGCCTTGGCTGCCATGCACCCATTCCCTGCCAAGGCTAGGTGCACTGAAGGAGAGAGGATCTTCAGAAAAATTGCTGAATTTCTAATAAATTTACTTGTACCAGCGATGTCTCTTCGAGCACCTCAGTTGTTGCTTCTGCAAGTTTCTTTCGCTGTTTGTGAAGCTTCTTCCCCAGCCATCAGCCTCCTAGTGAGAAGGCATGGGCTCACAGAGACTCCCAAGGAGAACCCCACAGCCTGTGTCAAGAGCTAATGCCTTCCATCCCTTGACTGGATGGCCTTTTGCACAGAAAACTCACAGAGCTGAGAGATTCCAGTGGCTTTTGCTGTATCTTAAACATCACGTTCCAGAAGATTTTTCAGAGCTGTAAAAAAAGTGATGACTGGGAGAGGCTTGGCCCAGCCAAGACTTCTTTACTTGGCAGTGGTAATCTCTGTGCTGTTCTGATATCTTGAGTTTTGTGATCTCTGACTCTTTTAGTTTCAAAAGTGGAAAAGAGAAGCAGTTAGGCACTCCACTGTTGCGTTCTGTGATATGAACTCGATAGACGCTGCTGGTGAAGTCAGTAAAGTGTTGGTTTGCTTCGTAATACAACTTATGGAGTGGTTCAGAGCTTCACCAGCAATGAGAATTCTCCTTTAGCACGACCCCTCAATCTCCTCATTGTTTCTATTGCTTTCAATTCCTCTATTTTAGCATTGCAGTTTAGCTGTTGGAAACCATTTGGAAGTTACCATTTCTGTTTCAGATGTTTGCTGTTGTTCAGTCCTTTCCAGGCTCTGTTTAACATCTTTCTACTATTGCATTCTTTAGTGGGAGCTTGTTGAAGGTAATGAGAAGACATAAAAAATAATGTTAGCAAACAAGTTGGTGCCAAAGTAACTGTCAGGTTTATCCTTGAGGGAAATGGGAACAATATATAATTCACATCTTTCTGTATTTTGGGTCTTTCATTTATTGGTTTTCTACTCAGCAGTGTCAGTCATCTTTCTTTTTCAATATGCTGAGCAAAATTCCTGGTCTTTTGGTGCCTGCATTTGCTAAATCTTTTTGAGCGTGATACAGACGGGATGAAAATGATATTCCATTTAAAAGTAAAGCATTTGAATATATACAAAATTGCTATTTTCCCATGCCTTGAAGCATACAAAAAATATTTTTGCTGTTGCCATTCTGTATTACAAAGAAGTTGCTGTAAATCTATGAAGTCATACTTGCTTTTCTACTCTTCCCAGTTTTTCTTCAAATCCATATTCTCTATATGAGATGTCAGTGTATGCAACATCAGCCATGCGTACACTGCATAGTTACTCTATCAGTCAAAACCCCGTGAATGCTTTGTCTGGTACCTCCCACTGGTTATTGTCTTGCTTTTGATCAACAGTAATGTTCTTCTGCTACACTATGTTAACTTTACATTTTGTTTTCTTCAAAGACCTCTGCTGTTTATTTCAGTCTTTTAGAAGTTTATGTGATTCACAGCACCCTATGTCCTGTATAATTTTCAACACCTGCTGCTGGCACCATTTGCAAATTTATATCAAATATATCCACTGTTCTGGGATTCAGGATGTGAAAGAATCTCTGAATTTCTTATGCTGTGCAGCAAAACTCTTTTCAACAATGAGAAAACACTTCCTATACTTTAAACCTTTGTCTTAAGGTTTGAGTTTAATATATCATTCAATATCTGATTTTAGTAGCTTTCCTGGTAGCCAGTGTCTTGAGTGGGATTATATGATAAAGATGTATTTGGAATTTGTCATAAAGTCTCATTTCCTTCCTTCCAAGTTACTTAATGAAAACGGTTCCTTGCCTGTTATTGAAACTGGTTGGAAATTTACCTTTGTGGTGAGAACTGTGTTTCTGGATTGGTGAGCAGAGTCATTATTTCACGAGATCTGAATTGCAGAGGGGCTCGCAGCCATATCTGATGTGTTTCCAAACTGGTGTGTTGTTTCTTGAATGACAAATGGCTCTGAATGAGAAACTGGGCATTGCTAGAGAAGTATTGATTAGTTACCATAAGTCTGTAGCTGAGAAGAAAAGAATGCTGAAGGCTTCTGTCAGCAGTTTCAGTGGAGGCATTTGATTGGATTTTGTATCAGGTCCTCACAGAAATACAATTTACACAAAGTCACAAAATTCAGCTCATGTCTCCACAAAATAGGAATATAATGTAGATTGTATAATGAGGATATAATTTGTTGTGCATTTGGTTTTTTTTTGGTAGAAAATAGAGTACTCCATGTAGTGAATGATTTATGTGTAAGTGCTATTTCTGTTGAAATTCGTATTAAAAAAGATTCAATCAGCAATACAACAAAATCAGATACACATAATAGCTTTTCAACGGGCTTGCAGATATTAAATGAATATCTTTTGAACAAAAAACTGTATATAAATATAGCCATTAAGCTATATTATCAACCAATCAAAACAGAAAGTAACAATTATAGTATTTCATTTTAGACAGAAAATGTAGGTTAATATTACCAAAATATATTCATGCTCCCGTTTACTTTCATCATGCATTAGATGATATATTGGTTATTTGATTTTTGTTTCATCCTAAATAAAGTTTCAAAAATAACACCAGAATGCTTTTCTAGTGGCTCAGGTGGTAGGAGCTGTGACTTTGCTGGATCTATTTGCAAAGTGAAAGGAGCTGCTTAGATCAGGAAACTTCAAACACATACACCTTAATTTTCCAAGTCATCAGTCTTCTAATTGCCGTAACACCATTCATTACATTAGCATTAATACATGAAATATATCTAGGCAATTTGCCCGGTTCTAAGTGCAGTACATAGTTGTCTTCCATAAATACTCAAACCACCATTAATGAAAACTAATGGCCCATCAAAATTTGCATTCAGAGTACTACTTGAAATCTCCAAAGGACTGTCCACAATGCTGGGGTAGCAGTTCTTGGCATTTGAAGTTGCTGTTTCCCAATATGTTGCTGTGCTTAATGCTAATTACCCAACAGAATGGATAAATACAACAATTTTAATATATATTATAACCTAGTTTCAGCAACAAGATTGTAATTAGCGATCAAGCAACACTCTCGTTAGCATAATCAAGCAAATAAATCATTTCAGTTTGACGTTCATAGGTCCAAAATAGCATTTTTTCTTCCCTTGTGTGTGAAAGCAAGTTGTCTTTATGCTAAAGTGGTTTTTTTTCAAAATCATCTACTATATCTTAAAATTAATATAGAAATAATTAGTTCATCCTGAATGCTAGAGATCATAGTTGAGTTATCTACTGACAGAATATATCAGTACTGCAGAGAGAAATAATCCAAATTTTACTTAGAATTATGGTCAAAAATAACTGTGTAATTGTTTTTTTTTTCTTTTGTTGGAGACTGCAGTGATGTATGTTGGTCACCTAGCAGTTTCTGAAGAATTAAAACCTTTGTTTTTTAGATCTTAGGGCATAACTGGAAGGTTTTCTGTCAAGTAGTCGTAAGAGGTTTGACCTCAAGATACCTGTACTTCAGAATTTGTGGGTTTTGGGGGATTTTGGTTTGTTTTTTTTTTAGATTAGTGGGGTTGTTTTTGATATAATGTTTTTGGGTTTTTTATGTTTTATGGTATTTTTTACCTTTTTTTTTAACTATACTTGAAATGTCAGGATTTGTATGACCCTACTCATCTAAACCCCCCTACTGTATCCTTGTCTCCTAAAAATCAGTACACCATTCCCTGTAAGAGAAGAATAAGCATTTGTTCAGTAAGATTTTGTAGGTTACACTTTTATTTAAAGGTTTATCTAGGTTTCATGTTAACAAGAATGAAAGAGGAAGGTAAAGGAATCATTTGAAGAGTATTGTGATACTTCACTTTTGAATTGTTGTGGTTTGTCCTTTTTATTGGTGTAGGGGATGTAGGAGACTCCTCAACCTCTGCAGTCACAGTCAAGTACTTCCAGGACTAGTAATGAGTTTATGAAGTGCTATTTCTTCTGTTACCAGAGGAAAACAACTCCATGATCTGACATGTCTGACACCGTTGATGGAAATTGTTTAGACACTGTTAACTGTACATGGAAGCAGACGTGGTCTCTTTGAGTAGCTGAGTACACAAAAGAGGCACCTGGTGGAACATTCAGCTGCTCGTGTACACATGGGTTTGGCTCTGTACTAATTCCAAAAAGGAGAAATGAAACTATTTGTAGATAATCATTGGTAATTGAACTTCTTGATTAAGTATATGCTATGACCTCATCTCTTGGTAAAATAATGTGACAAGTTGGTTATTTGGAGTTTTTGTTTCTTTCCTTTTCCTAAGGAGACAGGCAGGTCAGCCAAGGGCAGGTTTGGGAGGTTTTTAGCCAAAGTTGAGGTTTTGCACAAAATATTAAAGAAATGCCTGAAAGAGTTTGATTACTTTGAAATAAAGGATGAAAACACCAACACCATATGTAATTTGTTTCCTTTCTGTACCCCAGTCCTACAAAACAACTAATTTTTTATAGATGGGTTTGGATATGTAAAACAGTAAGTTCATGTTACTATGCACAAAACACCAGTCATTACCAAAATTATTTAATGACCTTTTCTGATTTGTGGTCACATAGAGGATGTGAAGAACAAAAGCTCTTCTTCACACACAAACATTTCATTGAAAAAGTTAACCTTTAGGATTGTGGGTCATTAACTAACAGGAAAAAAAAGTCCAATTCCCATTATTTCATATATAGATTGTGGCCCACAGTCACCTTTCTATTTTTAGCTTTCACGTGCCTTTTTGTTATAATTGACACAATCAAAATTGAGCACAGGCACCTTTTGTTCTAAGGATTTTCTGATAAAGTGTCATCAGATGCAAGCTACTGCTAATTGATTGTTATTGCAGGATGATGTTTTGAATCAGTCAATTCTAGATTGACCTAGTCACTGCATAAAATTATAGACTTTCTTTAAAGTTTACCCAGCTTTAAATAGAGTTCCATTTCTGTCTCCAAATCTTCATTTTCAGAATATTTTTCATTCCATTGATTCTGCTCTTAGCATATATCTGTGGAGAGTGTGGTTTTTTTGGTTTTTTGGGTTTTTTTTGGGTTGTTTTTTTTTTTTTCTCTGTGTGTTTTTTTTGTTTTTTTGTTTTTTTCCTGTAACTTTTTACCGTTACCACAGTGGAAATTATTTTTCAGATCTGCATGAAACACTTTACTGTGTGGCTTTATAAATTAGTTATTTAAATATCAAAACTGCAGCAGAGGCAAAAATTCATTTACCTGAAAAGAAAGTTAACTAAAAGTGAAGTTAATACACAGTATTTGTTGGGAAGGCAGTGTTCCTGAAGTTTAAAGGTTTTCAGTTTAAGCTTTTACTGTTGGTTTCTCTTAGTAACAACCTTTTCTGTCTGAAATTAAGAACCCTGAGACCATCTCATTGTTCATCTGTTTGTACTCAAGGAGTGAGGAGTTGTGTGACAAGGACAATCAGAAAATTGGCTTCAGTCTTCAGCCATTAGTTCACTGAAGTTTGAGCTTGATATCAAAGCTGTTAAAATTTTAATTCTGGAACATTGGGAAGCAGGACGTGCTTTTCATTTTTTTTCATGATTTCTTAGTTACTGATTGTGATTTTTTTAATAAAAGATGTGGTTTAACATTTCGAGCAATTTTGTTCACTTGTGAAAATGAATTTCTTCCCTAGGGTAACACTAGAACTTCCATATATATATGAAAAATGAGGCATTTTTCTATGCAGGTAGCCTTAAATCAGCAGTTGTCACAGCAAAAGTGAAGCTGGTGAAAACTGTTTTCATGTCTGCAGAATCTTAAAAACACAATTTCTTCAGATTTCCTCTATAACCTCTTTAAGCAATTCCCCTTAAAACTGATCTGAGAATTAACCTCAAAAGCTTTTTCCCACCTTAGGTCTGAACCATATACAATTCAATAGCAATCCTCTTAATTTTTAAAACCTGGAAATTTTACAGATAAAAAGCTTTGGTGGGCAGACCACAACTTGGCTCAGATTGGCACCTGTAATAAAAAAGATGGAAGAAATCCAAGTGTCCTGAGAAACAAAACTGCAGGTGTTGTTCACATGAAAGTGTATGATAAAGCAGCACAGCAAGGTAAGGTAAATTTTAAGTACGTTTAACCAACTTTTAAAGTGCAGAGTATCTTCTGTCATGTTGTTCTCCCAATGTGAAGAAAATAATGAATGTATTTTATTGTAATTCACTGAAAAAATTCATTGTATTGGTAAAAATTCTTTCATTTTGAATAAATTAGTGGATATAATAGGACATTTGAATTAGCATATCTGCCTGATATATTTTACTTTATCAGATGTTTACACTAAGGTGAAGCTTGACGTTCTTTTAGAAAGTTTAAAACTTTTAGTTTAAAAAAAAGGTTTAGCATGTGAAGCTCATATCACACTGTTGAAACTTTAAATGAAGTATTATGAGAGAATTCATTAATATTCTTATCTGTTTTAAAAACAGTTCAATTCATCTACGTTGACAGAAATGACAGAAGTATAAATCAAAATTGAGGCAGCAGAAAAACAGGGGATATTGCTAATGCGGCCAAAAATTAGTTGGCATAGTGGGAGCTGTGATAGGATAAAAAAGGTGTAATTCGGGGTCATGCACATTCTTTTATGAATTTGGGGACTGGTGATAAAAACATTTGTGATTTTCTTTAGAAAGAACTTAATCTGGATTCCAGTTGAAAAGTGAGGAGGATGAGATCTAAATGAAACAAATTATTTCATTTTCTTGTGGACTTTCCATCCCTGGACATGTCCAAGGCTGGGTTGGACAGGGCTTGGAGCAACCTGGGATAGTTGATGTCCCTGCACATGGCAGGGAGTTGGAACAGGATGATCTTTAAAGTCCATTCCAACCCAAACCATTCTGGGATTCTGGTTTTTTGTGGAGAAGCTTCCAGGAGAACCATTCCAGGTAGTTTCTGCAATAAGTAGACTTTGTATGGAGCACAAAAATTCAGTTCCATATTAAATATTCCTGGGACCTCTCGCCATTTTACCTAACACAGGAAACACCAAAGGTGCTTTGCCAGCCTGGCCCTTAGTTTTAAGTGTGGTGGAACAGCAAGTAACAAAAATTTAGGCATTCAGTAAAATTTCTATCATTTTAAAATGCTTTAACTCCCTACCAGGGAGACATGCACGTTGCCTCCTAAGTGCTCAGACTTTAGCAGTATCTGGTGTCTGCTGCATCATTAGAAAATTTCTATGATTTTAGGTGAATAAATGCTTTCTACTTCAAAATAAGGAATGTGAAAATAAATGCGACAAGTGGTGCTCTGATTTTTGTAGGCTTGGTAACTTGCAATCAACTAATTCCTTGAGTGTCTTAGTGGATTTAAATGTTTCTTCATGAAGCTTCAAATTTCTGAGATCTGTTTAGTTTACTGTGTATAATGTTTATTATAAATCTTACTAAAATATGTTCGTCTATTACCTAAAATTAAATATTGTATTAATTGAGCAGTTAGGAGGAGCATGGATTTGTGAGATTACTTTGGACTATATCTTAAATACAGTAAAAAAAGGCTGGTTCATGATGATAACAAGGTTAATGTAACATTTGGTGAATGAATAAGATACAATGAATGATTTGTTCATGGTCTGGAATAAGATACACTAACGTCAGTGAGATTTTGTCATTAACAGAATTTTCAGGTTTTTCATGTGCTTTTACTTTAAAATAGGCAGATTTTTCAGGAAATGAAATTATTTATATTCTGAGGGGAAATGTGGGGTTGAAATTCTGCAGGAGTGAAGCATGGAAGGGTATATGAATATATGGAATATTTTGTGCTTATCTCAATTTTTTGAATAAGTTACTTGAACAAAATTTGGAAATAATAATATATTGATAACAGCACTCAGTTTTAGCCAGTTTTGCCCAGGTTTTGCTTTCTCTCCCTCTTCTCCCATCATGTCATAGGCAGCAATTCCTGCCAGTTAAACAATGGGGGATGCTCCCAGCTTTGTTTGCCAACATCAGAAACCACCAGAACTTGCGTGTGCACAGTAGGCTACAACCTCCAAAAAAACCGCATGGCCTGCAAAGGTAAAATGGCTTTCAGTATTTATTTTAACCAGCTTGAGTTCTGGGGGAACATTGCAGTGAGTAAATAAACTTACTTTTACTCAGTTAAATAACTTTACTTAATATTCTTGATTGAAGCAGTAACACAGAAATGTCTATTGTGGTTAAGACAGAATTAAATTTAGCTTTTCATTTAATTATTCAAATACATAAATTACTGTGGGAACTCTGAGGATTTTTTTTTTTGTTTGTTTGGGGTTGTTTTGTTGGTTTTTTTTTTGGTGTTTTTTTTTAATGTAGGCAGAAAAGCAGACCATCCAAACCATCATTAATAGCAGTAAATATTTGTTCAAGGTCATATACCTTACCTTTAAACTAAATTATGGGCTGCAAGTATCTGAATGGTTGGGTACCTCATCCTATTGTTTTGCACTTAATATGAAATAAAACCAATTTTTTCCTTAAATCTTTTAAATCTGTTTTAGTTGGCAAAAATCAGAACATAGCTTACAGCCAAGGTCATACTCTTTGCCTGAATAACGTGAAACAGCCTTGGTAGAGGTGCCTTATAGTTTTATAAATTTAGTATTATTTATTACCATTAATTAAGACTAAGCAATTCCTGAGAATTACTGCATAAGAAGACCTCTACAGAGTAGAATTTATTCCTACTTAACAGAAATAGGTGCATTTGGAATGTGATTAATCTAACACAAAAGTAGACATTTAAAATGCATTAACTGTGTTGGTCACTAAAACTGTGTATTTCCCTCTCCTGTCTGTGAAGGAAACTTACATAACTGAGGTGAGATGAATTCTGTACCTCAAAAGACAATTTACTGTCCTGTTTTCCACAAGTTCTTTAAAATTATCTCTTGCTGAATATGCTCACAAAGCGCAGATGTGCACTGAAAATATTCTTATATTTCTCATAATTTAAAACTGTTTTTTTCCTAAATTTCATTAATTCATTTTTCTTAATTTTCATTACTACTAATTAGTTAACTATAAGGTGGTGGTTGAAATGGACAGTGATTCCCTTCTCTTTATAGGACCACATTTGCAATTTAATTAGAAAGACACTGTAATAACTCATGGATATTTTTTCAAAGAGCTGGCACTCTGAAAAACTGTGGAACACTATTAGAAAATCATTGTCCAATGCATGTTAGCTCCTCAAGTCTTGGAAACTGGGAAAGTTTCTGCTTTGCTCTCATTGGCCGCTTTATCTTTCCCGTAGGTATTGAGTCATTTCTCATGTACTCTGTTCATGAGGGAATTAGAGGAATTCCTCTCGATCCAAATGATAAAATGGATGCTTTAATGCCAATATCTGGGACTTCATTTGCTGTGGGCATAGACTTCCATGCAGGTAAATATTGTGTATGTATAGGTTATTGCATATATGGTAAAAATTGTAAGTTCTGCTCATAAATGAAATAACCCCTTGTTTTCAAACCTCCTAAGTGATTACAATTGCATTGAAAGGACTTGGAAATGGATCATGTTAGCAAGTTAAGCTCTACCTTTAGTATTTACAGTAAATAGGAGAACCTGTACTGTGCACCTGCAGATTGTTCTGGCAGCAGCAGCTGCTCTTTTTTGGTGGAGTCATCACTGAGGACTTGATTAGGAAATTGGTGGTTTTACTGAAAGTGTTCATCGAGGAAAAAGGCTTGTTCCTGCTGTGACACTTTCTATGGAATTTTCTTAGTCCTGTGTGGTGGTGTACCTAACAGCTGGCTTTGACAGCTGAGTGGGATGGTTTTCTCCCTGTCCAGCACAGCTCAGCCTCTTCCCTGCAAGGCACAAGCCAAGTTTGGTTCTCTTTCTTC
Source organism: Dicrurus megarhynchus (assembly GCA_013399195.1). Lineage (NCBI taxonomy): Eukaryota > Metazoa > Chordata > Aves > Passeriformes > Dicruridae > Dicrurus > Dicrurus megarhynchus. The sequence goes on along the minus strand of VXAD01001641.1, from coordinate 2,392,660 downwards.
CTTCTGGAAGGTGCTCTGACAGCCTGAAGAGCGGGCATTTCCACCTGGAGTACACTACGTACCTTTCCCCCGTATATACAGAAATAGTTTTTAGTTTACACAGCCTCAAAAAATTCCTTTGAAATTAGGAGGTTTCAGTTTTGCATGCATGTGAAATAAGGTGGGAAAAAATTGAAGATCAGGTTCTAAAAGTGATTGGAGACATTTGCCAGTGGTGTTTGGATATCTTCAAACTTGTTAGCACTTTTGGATTAGTTTTTGGAAAATAAGTAATCTGTGACCAAGCAGTGACCTGGAAAATATCCTGTTTCTCTATTTTTTTAGCCCATCAGCTCTTTGACCAGTTGGCAGTCTAGAAATAAAATCTTAAGCTACGTATGTTATATAAACACAGACATTGCCTTCTCGGAACATACAATTATTTTGTCATACTCCATTGTTTTTTATTTTGACGTAGATTCTGCCTGGGAATTCAGCATTGAGAGACCCTAATTTTTTGCTTAAGTATGTGTTAATATTTGCTTTGGTATTGAAATCAGACCTATTTCTGTTGGCTCTGTTGGATTACTTCATCACACAAACATCACTAACCTCTTGTTAACAGGTTAGAAGTTCATTAAAACTTCTCTGTTTTTGACCTGCTTCTTCATTGATGTTCTTGCATCTCTGCCTAGCAAAATTTCAAGTTCTCACAACATTTTACAGTGCCCTCATTCTTGAACACTTTCGAATCAGTGGCAGCTTTTCTTGTATCATGGGTATAGATCAGTTACAGTCTCCAGAGACTTAAAAATCACTTAACCCGTGCCTTTGTACAGACATCTGAGATGGGAGAGACTCTGATACAGAGATTTAATCTATTCCTGGAAAGATACAGGAGGTGAGAAGTAGAAACCACACATGTTTATGACAGAGAGTACTAAGACAATGCAATTGAGTTTTCTAGGGATGATTTTTTTTTTTTTTAATTTCAATTATGCATACTTTATTAAATTATGATGTCTAATACGGAAGACTAAAATTTGACCTTTTTAAATTTAAAATACCAATACCACAGTTTTACATATATAGGATATACATATTCATATTTATGACCAATACGAGGATGCTCTTTTGTATATCATGGTTTTTTTTTTGGGATTTATTTTTTTTTAACCGTAGTATAAGATATGCTAGCTACTACTTTAGAGAGTTTTATGTGGACTTAGCTAATAAATATCAAATTAATATTTTGGAAGAATGAGATTTTTGGCTTTTTGGAAAAATTAAATTTGAGGCATGATGAAATGGAGTGAGGTTCTCCAACTTGGCTGATGATCAGTTCCAGCACAGGGAACATGAATACAATTGGCAGTGACAAATGCATTGCAAAAGATAAATATAAATGGTGTGCAACAGTGAAATCACAAGGGGATAGTGTGTTATAAAAAAATTACAGTGCAGCTTTCAACTGCATTTCAGCTTCAAAAACAGTTGTTTTTCTCATTTTGGTACTTTATATTGAATTTTATAAATTCATTCCTGAAACCTACTTACATCAAATAGGATTCAGAAAGCAAGTGGAGGTAGTTTCAGATTTCATCTCGTTTTTTTATTTTCCACTTTGTGAGTGTTACTTGCATTTCACTGGTATTCTGGAAGGTTTCCCAAATTTTGCTGTTCTCTCAGTAAGTTAGGTATGCAAAGTGGATAAAATATATTTACATATGCTAGTAGTACAGTGTATCATAATTAAAAGTCCAGTGACAATGTCTTGCAGACATGAACAAGCTAGAAGATGCATACATCTTTTCTCTCCCTGTGTTTTGATACCTCTAAATTCTAATTAGCAAATAAGTAGCAAAATGTGTGACTCCTGTATTTGTTTTGATTGCTTGAAGCCAGAATTGTCATTTGTTTAGTTGGTTGTGTGGTAAGATTCTTGAGCATACCAATATTGTTTGGTCACAAATAACTCTCTTTTTTTATAAATATATTTATCTATCTACACAAATATTTACACATGTGTGTACAGATACATGTGTATGTAGAGATAAAATATTTATATCTATTTATACAGGTAATATTTCTATGCTATATATAGAAATATATATATTCTATAAATACACACACTTTATTATGGAATTAAAAGCAGATATACAAAGTATGAAAAAAATAATGAAGGAACAAATATTTAATATCTGTGAGCAGTGTCTTTCCCAAATAAAACATCTCACTCAGGAGGTCATCAGCTGATTACTTTGCAAGCAGAATATTGATTGCAGCTTCTCTACAGAACCCTGTCAGGGGAAATAGAGACAGTTCTGCTTGAGGGATGTTCTCACTTTGTTTGCCCCATCTCTTTTTTGAGGTTATTAGGTGCAACAGAGGGGAGTTTGTGCTTGGGCCACTTCAATTCTTGGCCTGGCTGTTGAGTTTAAATGGTCAAAGTTGTCCCTTTTTTTCCGTTTTTTGGACAATCACTGCAGCAGAAAGGCTGAGAAGTCTTGAAACATCAAAAAAAGAAAAAGACTTAGTGGAAGCTTGTCAGGACATTTAAAATAAAAGCTGAATTGTGGATGGAATATATTTTTTTTTTTTATTCTTTTGTCAGCATATCACTCTCAAGTGTCACTTTTTATTTCCCTAGTTAATTTCTTTTTCCTTATACTGTCAAAATTCAGTGTGTCTGATTACCGAAGGAAAACACTGTATAAGCAGTTTTACACTGTAGCTTTTCAGACTCCTGAATATTTTGGAATGGTGATAAACAAAACTGTATGTTTTTGAAGCATTTATTCCGTTAGGGAGAAGGTAAAGACAGCATATTTATTGTGATTTTTAACAAAGGTAGTAGCTTCCAGCTGTTGTTATGGCCCTATTGTGCTACCTGCGCTGTACCAAACGACCTAGAATTCTGACAGCATTATTTTAAACAAAATTTAAGAAAAGGAAAAGGAATGAGGAATTAAAGCTCATAATTTTGATACTTAATACATATTAATAAAGCTATAACTGGCAATATTTACAGTTGCTAATGAAGATACTTGGACTGAAGTAGATTAATCTGAGAATCACTGGCATGTGTTTTATAGGAAATGATACAATCTATTGGACAGACATGGGTTTCAACAAGATTAGCAGAGCTAAGCGAGACCAGACCTGGAAAGAAGACATTGTCACAAATGGTTTGGGGAGAGTTGAAGGCATTGCCGTGGACTGGATAGCAGGTAGGTCTGAGCCTGCTCCAGGATTTGTCTTCATTTCTGAGGGTACACTCTTGCCTCTTCAGCCCAAGATTAAACAATTTATTTTCCTTTCAGCTCTATTTTCTAGTATTGCAAATGTCTGGAAATTATTTATATATCTTGGCTGGCACTTCTTAGATGAACACTTTCAATACCAGTTTATGCTCTAAAAAAGGCTGAACAGGACTATAAATCACAAATACAAGACCCATGCAAATGAAAATCCAGCAGTTAGTTGCCAGTTCTAACTTAAACGCTTTGCAAGTAGTCTTTCCTTCATGCAGTGACTTCCAGGTGTTTTTCCTAGGTAACATCTACTGGACAGATCATGGTTTCAACCTGATTGAAGTGGCCCGGCTGAACGGCTCGTTCCGATACGTGGTGATCTCCCAGGGGCTGGACCAGCCACGCTCTATCGCGGTACACCCAGAGAAAGGGTAACATGTGCTTCCTAACGTCCACAGAGCTTCTCCTTGCTCTCTGTATTCATGGCATGCCGTAATTTCTCTGCAAAATGGTTTTAATTTTCTAAGGAAACCATTTCACCCGAAGGTTAGGTGTTGATGGAAGCTCGCTTCAATCTGAAGCTCCCAGCAAATCCAAGGAAGCCACATCAGCTCGTGAAGGATGTCATGATGACATCCCAGAGCAGTGTAATCCTTGGTAGTTATAAACTCCAGGATCATGTAACGTCCCAGTGTAACAACCAGGGGGACTGGCCAGGGTAGCTGAAAGTCATGTGAGAGGAAGGTTGTGGATTGGAGAGTAAGGGCGGGCAAAACTGACATCTGTATTCACCCAGCTGATTGTCGAGGGCAGGGACAGCACCAACAGAAATAGGGAATGTACCATCCCCTTCCACCTCCAGAACTCCTTGTGGAGTCCCCATCCCTGGAGCTGTTCAAGGCCAGGATGGACTGGGCTCTGAGTAACCTGGCCCAGTGGAAGGTGTCCCTGCCCATGTCAGGGGGTTGTTGAGAACCCTTCAGGAGGGTGGGAGGACCACAGGTCACTGTTTTACGTCTGGTAGGTTGGTGTATCTTCCGCAAAGGCAGGTAGGCTTCGTCTATTTTGTTACATTGTGCCACAAAATGATAACTGGAGGTATCTCCACTCAGTTCCTCCAGGAGAAGCACAGCAGTGTTTTGCTAGTGAAATACAGGGCTGCCTTTCTGTGGAAAGATTAAGGCCTTTTTACCCTTTGCATTATTGTTACATCTTTTCCCCTTTTCGAGGCAAAACTTTCAAAGGTGTTCTTCCCTCCCCTTGCCCTGACTTCACATTCTGCATTTCTCTGGAAGCTGGAGTTGACAGCTGTAAGAATAGAGAAGAAAATAGCAGTTATTAGAGCTCGTTGATCTGCCAGTTATGCCAAGATGGGAAGCAGGCAGCATTCAGCTGGTTGTTGACATTATTTATTGTCACTGAGGAAAAAGTGGGAATGTGTAGCCCTACAAAAGGGTGTCTTTGTCCCTCATCAGGTATATTTATTCATGCAACATGTTTTGGCAGCTATTCATGATTTTCTTTGGAGGATTTTAGGTTTGTTTAACCTGCTAATTATGGGGTTCGTTTTCTGGGTTGGTTTTTTTTTCGTCAGAGTACCTGGTTTAAGGAATATTTAATTTTAGTATATTCAATATCTGCTCTTCTGTGGCCAACACTTAGTTCACATCCTGTATTAAGAAAGTCTCAAATATCTCTGACCAGATGCCTGAAAGCAATTTCGCTCTGTTTACAGGTGCTGTTAATAATCTGGTTAAAGTTGCATCAAACTTACACAGTGATTGTTAAAATCCAGCTGAATAATACTGCCTATTTTAACATTCCTCAACATATTTTTAATTTAACTCATGTTGCAGTTCAGTTTCCTAGTCTGCCTGAGTTTTATCATTAGTATAAATGCTATTGTTTGTTATATCAACAACTATAAGAACAGATTCATTTTTCCTAGAGCCAGAAAGCTCTGCAATGAGAGCCAAAGTGGGTTGTTTCAGAAGCTGAATTTGATGAGCAAATTATAGGATTCATTTTTTTCACCCTTATCACATTATTATCTCTCATTATTTCACATATCTGCAGTCATCTAGTCAAATACAGCTGCTTACCAGCAGGTTTGTGTAATGTCACCAGATACAGGGGGAGAACTGTTTAGTAATGCCCAGAAGACTTTTGGAAGCTTTAAAAACAAACTAACACATACATCCCACACAGAGGAAAGCACTGGAGAATGGTTTTGTGTGTTCTGTTCACTTTATGTACAGTGTGTTACTAAAATGTTTTAGTGTTCTATGAATATTTGCTATGGAAATTCTTCTCTTCAGGCAATTAGTAATGTTCTAGGCCTCAATTATGTTATATTAGATACTTCTTCCTCAGAATACATGTTATTTTGTGTGTTTATAATGTATTTTATCACAGATGTACATACATACATTTATATTTGCAGACTCAGAGATATTCCCATAAAGCTGTTCCATAGGTTACTGCTCATAAAGGAAGTGCTCTGTGTAGATTAACTGGCCTCATTTTGCTATACCTGAAGTAACAGACTGAGAGGTTTGTCAAGGCAGAAGTTTGACCTAGCATCTTATCCTAAGTTAGTGATGTAAAATGAGAAGTATACAGGAACATGAGATTAGGTAAGTAAGATTCAGATTGTTCCCATGAGGCATTTGGCAGAATTTGAAAAATATTTTCCTCTCAAATAAAGCCCCTTTGCTCTACCATTTCCACAGTGCTTCTCACAGCCTCATAACTAAAACATTTTTAAGTTAGGCATCCCTTGTATTATCACAGCCTTTGTTAGTGATTAGATTCAAGTGCTTCTGTTCCAGAATTTTTTTTTTTTTAATTTGCTTTTATTTTTCCAAGCACAAAGCTGAATTCTTTAAGGAATAGAATTTCATGTTGACTACTAGAATACAGTTTTAAGAATTTCTTCATATATATTTAATTTGAAAACAATGTCGTAACAAAGTGTTCTATTAACCAAGCATTGTAATACATTTAATTTCTTAAGGTTATTTAGAGACATGAGCCTTATGTTTTTTTAAGTGCCCATTTAATGGTAATAGTTTTGTTCCTTAATGGTAATAATTTTATTTGCAATTTTAATTGGTGATTTCTACAACATTCTAGGTATTTATTTTGGACAGAGTGGGGGCAGACCCCTTGCATAGGCAGAGCACACTTGGATGGCTCTGAGAAGGTTGTCCTTGTGAGCCTGGGGATTGCATGGCCTAACGGGATTTCCATCGATTATGAGGTTGGTTCCTCTGTCTTCCAGTGTACCTTAAAATGTACGTTATTTGTCACGTTTCATTAAAGCCAGCTGGTGTTCCACCTTGATGTAATCTTAATAACTCTTAATTAAATACTTGGACAAGCCTGTTGACGTTTCCTTTGAAATTAATCTTTAGGAAAATAAATTGTATTGGTGTGATGCTCGTACCGACAAGATAGAAAGAATTGACCTTGAGAGTGGAGGGAATCGGGAGATTGTGCTGTCAGGGAGCAATGTGGATATGTTTTCAGTTGCGGTGTTCGGAGCTTACATCTACTGGTCTGACAGGTAATTTATTTTTCATAAGTATTTTAAATCTCAAAACGTTATTTCAGTGCCAGGTGCTTCACCTTTGTAGGATTAGCCGTTCCTTAGCAAGGTCACAGGCGGGATCGCAGAATCCCGCGCGGTTTCCAAGGAGGAGAGGGCGTTCTGATGCTGAAAGCTAAAAAGTGCCTCGGGGCCGTAGATGAGAACAGGCTTCTCCACCTCCTGTTAAGTGAACTCTCCACTGCTCTTCAGTCATTTGTTCAGTGTGAATTAGTTGAGGATTGTTAATGAGACATCTTCAACTTTTTTGGCAGAGCACATGCAAATGGCTCTATTAGAAGAGGCCACAAGAATGAGGCCACGGATGCTGTGACCATGAGGACCGGCCTTGGGATAAACCTGAAGGAAGTGAAAGTCTTTAATAGAGCACGAGAGAAAGGTTGGCTGTTCTTAAGGATGCTATTGATTGTTTTAATATCACCTGCTACTTTTTCTGTATATTAGAGCATACCAAAAATTAAGTAATCAATTCTATCTCCACTTTTTACTCTTGAAGTAGTTTTTTAAACTAAAATTAATGTACTAAAGAAAACATATAGTACCAATCCTACTGAAATTCTTCGGAGTGTTTCAAAGAGGAAACCTGAAACCAAAACACTTCCTATCATTCCAGGTTTGATGGTTTTTGTTATGTTTTTCTGAAAAAACACTCTTAGGATTGAGAGACCTTGACTTGTGCTTTACAGAGCAGTAATCTCAGGCAGTTTCAGATTTTTATTGGAAAGCAAACCAGATTTTTTTTTTCTTATTAGAAATTCTGAGCCTCTGTGTCTCAATATTTATTTGCTGAAACTACTTGGGTTTGAGTCTCTTTTTTCTTTTTTTTTTTCTTTTTCTTCTGTGGGAAGAGACCTTGTAAATAATCAGATTTGCTTTATATTCAGTTAGTTTAGCAAACTCAAGAGACAAAAGTTATTATAGACTGTCTGTGATTTATGGTACTGATGGTTAAACTTTATTCTCCACGACCTGACTAAGAATAATCTTGCTTTTTAGCTGTCTTTTTACTTCTAAAATTCTGGTTTTGACAAGACCTTGAAAAACTTGCTTTAGTGAGCAAAATTGGTTAGGTGTCTACCAAAAATGATGATTATTTCCTCAGAAAAAACTGAGACAAAATTTCCTACAAACGTGTTCAAAAAAAGAGGAAAAATATTTCTGGTGTTGGTAGCACTTAAAATTTGCTTTAATCACAGCATTATATATCCAAAGATTCTGTTTCTTTTACATACATCTTTCCTAAATAATTGCATTAAATATGACATGTTAAATAAATCTGCATTTTGAAAGAAAACATGTTTATGAAGAAGAAAAACACTTTTTTAAAATTTTAAATGTTTTTGAGAAAAATAATTTGCAAACTTATATGCATATTAATTTTACTAAGGATTTCTGCATGCAGTTTGAGAGCATCATATTTCATGGATAAAAATAAAAGCCACACCAAAACCCATCTCTTTTAACTAGGCTAGAAACTGTTAATGTCTGCTGGCTTGGAAGGGCTGTATATTACAGAATTAGGAAAATAGAACAGTGGGATAAAACAATGCTTCTTTGTGTGTAATTTTTATTGATATCTTTATAGACTTGATCACATTAGGAATAGGAGAAATGTTTACTGAGGCAACAATCTACTGATGTTAGTTTGAAAAACATACTGAATGATTTTTTTAATACGTTTTTCAAATTTTACTAGGGTACAAATGGTTAATATCATTGGGAGGGGATGTCAGTGAGCCAGAAGGACAAAAGGGCAAAAACAGGTGAAAAATGTTATGTTTTTGGAATATTTTTCTATCTCACACTCTTTATATATATATATATATATATATATACACACACACACATATATATATTTAAGTTTATTGAATTAGAGGAAGTTAACTGTTTAAAAAAACCCAATGTAATTAAATAGTTTCCAGACCTTTTGTCGTTAAGACAATCCCTTTAAACCAAAAAGGAAAAAAAAAAAAAGGGGGACTTGCAAAGATTCCCATCCTTCAGTGCAACTTTACAGGTGTGCAAGGACGTGCCCTGACTACACTGGCTTCAGAACTGGCCACTTTTAAAGATGTTTACAGCTGGTAAACCATGGAAGCATTGAAGTTTTCCAAGAGATTTTAGAAGCTTGAGGATCTTTCTCATATGTTTTCTTTTTTTTCTTCTCAACCTCTCATCCTTCCAAACCGATATTAACTTTTCTAGCCTAATAAAACTTTTAAAGAATCTTTTAAGCAAACTGAATGTAAAAATGTGTGTAGGTGAATCTCCACATGTTTTACATAACTTCAGAGGACTGTGTCTCATGGAGATTTTCCTAGGAACACAAAATTCAGTATTTCTGCTTTTTGACAGCAAGTTACCTCTCATTTCCCATGATTTTTTATTAAATGGATTTTCAGCTTGAAATGTAGCAGTTAAAGAATTCAATCAACAGTACTTTCACACACTACATATTCCCCAACAATTATGGTTTTGTACCTGAAAACATTCCATTAAAATGTTTTATTCACCTTCATTATGTGGAAAACTTTCAGAAATGGGAAAATCAGTATACTGAAAGAGCTGAGTTGTCACGTGGAAGGTGCTGTCAGAAACAGAAACTGAATGATCTTAACTAACTATAATAGTAATTCATAAATAGTCCAAAATAAAAAAAAAGAAAAAGACAAATAGCTCCCAATTATTGATGATTACTGTTATTTTAATCATTACTTGCAACAAGTGTAGTTACTAATTTGACAATGATTTCTTAATGGTGTGCAATTGTCAAGGAGTAAGTTTTTGAAGTCGGGTTTTAAATTAGAACAAAATGTTAGGAAATGACTTCATTTAAAACAGGAAACTGGATTCACACGGTTTTTTACTAGTCAATACATATGTTTTTAATTTGGTAGAAAATGTCTAAAAGCAGTACTGTATTCTGATGGTAGCCAAATTTGACTTTTTGCCAGTAACAGGTGTTTTAAAAAAAATGTAAAGCTCAAAGCACTTGAAACATTTTCTAAGTCTTCAGCTGGTTTTAGAAGAATAATCCATTTTATCTTTTTCTATTAATAAAATACATACAGTCATGAAGTGAAAAGGGCATTAATTGTATTTGCTCATTAATTGTGTTCTTTATAATTATCTTTTGGTTGTGGTTAAAGTTGCATTATCTGTTTTAGCCTTTGTTTTCCTCGTGAGCATAGTACAAATAATTTTTGAGAGGAGAATTCGCAGAACACATGGAATTTCGTTTCTTTTTAAGTTAACCAAGTATGTTTTTATTTACGAAAGATTTCATTATGTTTTTTTCCCAGGTACCAACGTCTGTGCCAAGAACAACGGCGGGTGCCACCAGCTCTGCCTTTACCGCGGCAACGCTCGGAGAACTTGTGCCTGCGCTCACGGGTACCTGGCAGAGGATGGCATCAGCTGCCTCAGACACGAGGGTTATCTGCTCTACTCAGGAAGGACAATATTAAAAAGCATACACCTGTCGGATGAGACCAACTTGAATTCTCCAGTCAGGCCCTATGAAAACCCAGAGTACTTCAAAAATGTGATCGCTCTGGCCTTTGACTACAGCCTGAAGGGAAGGGGCACCAATCGCATCTTCTTCAGCGATGCCCACTATGGAAACATCCAAGTTATTAAAGACAACTGGGCTGGCAGAAAAGTGCTAATTGAAAGTAAGTAAAAAAAAAAAATATATATATATTTCCCAAAATGCGTATTTTATTTCAGTAAACTGTATGGAGTGAAGAGTTGGTAATCACTTTGCTTCATAGAGTAAAAATGTCAATGAAGTTTTACCGTAATTAATTATGATATTTTATCCCTATAAGATACATTTAAACATTAACCACTTCAAAATATTTTGTCTTGAAACAGGCTTATGAGGTGTGAAGCATGTTACTGGAAAACAGAAGTGGTGGTGGCAATGCTTAATTTATATTACTGTGATTGAAAGGAGCTTTACCGTTGAAACAAAACCTCGTTGTGCATTGCTTGGAAATGAAACTATTTGGTTGTTAATTTTCTAGTCAGTGAGGATGAAATCTCTGTTGTGGCCATTTGCCAGTATAAAATTTTAAGACCTTGGCCAGCAAATTCAGTTGATTCACCCATCTTGAAGTGAAGCCCAAGAAAAGGGACTTGTGCTCAATGAAAATCAAAGCCATATTCCAACCTGCAAAACTGTTTGGTTTAATAGAGGCTCACTTGGTAATGTACTTATTTACTGCTCATGTTTACTATGCCTTTGTTCACCACAGCAGTAGGAGGGATTTTATGAAATGTGACCTGTTTCTAGCCTTTGAAACTTGTGGCTTGGCACTACTCTCAAGAAATTGCTGCCAACATCTTTATCAAAGTCTTCAGGATAGGACAAACCACGTTTTGCTGCTGAGGTCTCAATAAAATCTGAGTATCTGGCAATAAAATGTTTATCAACTGAGTCTGACATAACTGTAATACAATATATATGTAGGAAGGTACGAGGTTTGTCATGGTAAAATCTGAATGCAAGGAAAATGGGAATGTGAATACGTAAGGAATGCATCCTCAATGCTAACCATCCATAAATCTGTGTGACAGAAGTGTTAATTGTAAAAACGTCTGCTGTCTTTCATTTCTGTTCTACTTAATTTGTTCTAAAATATGCAACAAACCACATTCACCTGAAGTCAGTTATCAGATGCAGATACTGAATTTGTTCTCTTGCTTGTCCTTTTTCAGTACTGTCTGGCTTTTTTGAAGGCTGCAATTTCAGTAATTGTTTTCCAAAATGTCTGCAATGCTATATAGTATTTGCTCCTTAAGTTGTGGATAAATCTCATATGAATTTCTACTGTTTTATGCTATGTTGCCTAAATTTAGCTATTTGTTTGGGTCAGTTTAATAACAAAGCCCCAAAGAGTGATGAGGAAAAATGAAAGTTTATTTGATGTATCACCTTTTGCTGTTGCATGGTAATGGGAATATAATTTGGAAAAGAAAAAAGTGAAACAGTTGCAAACTGACAAAATATTATTCCGCAACTGGCATTGGATAGTTGTTATACATTCTACCTCTGCACTGGGGTTCTGTGGAGTCATTTGTGGTTATGAAAACAGTTGGCACTAATGCATGAAAAAGAATTTTTGAAATATTTTTGAACTGAAAGAGGGTAGATTTCGATGAGATTTAAGGAAGAAATTCTTCACTATGATAATGGTGAGGCCCTGCCACAGGTTGTCCAGAGAAGCTGTGGCTGCCCCTGGATCCCTGGAAGTGTCCAAGGACAGGTTGGACAAGACTTGGAGCAACCTGGGATAGTGGAAGGTGTCCCTGCCATGGCAGGGGGTGGAATGGGATGATCTTTTAAGGTCTCTTCCAAACCAAACCATACTGTGATTATGTATGATACAAGGTGCTTGAGTTTTTTCCTGTTGATTTCCTATGTGTGCATATCTTGGAGGAATTCATGATATCTGTATTGAGATATGTTAAAGATAAACTAAGCAATGAATCAGGATGTTCCCATTACTCCCAGAAAAGCATTAAACCTAAGGGTTCAGAGTTGAGCTTAGCTGCACAAGAGACAGAAATGTGCAGTGGTGACATAGAAGCACAATTTTAACTGTGGTGGTTTAAAAAGAGATTAAAAGTATCATATGAAAAGCCATTGGACTTTTCAGCATTTAAAAGAGAGAAAGAAGAGAAATAAATACTGGGGAAGCACTAATGCAGATAGAAATTGGTTTTTAAAAGAACAATGAAGTATTCCTCATTACTTCATAATAGGTTGCTCTATAAGAGCTAAAGACATTCCATAAAGCATAGCTGGGAATTACAGTTTTAAGAAATTGTTAGGAAGTGTTTCTAATTGTAGCTTAATATGCCAGATTTCATTTTTCATTAGCAGAGTCAGCACTCTGAATAATTGAATGACAGCTGAAATTTTGTATCCTTGCAAAAGCATTCACTGTACCTGCTTGGGATGTACATGTGAACTGTTGGGTTTTGTAGAAATACTCTGTTATTCTGTAGAAATGCTTCTTTGTAAGTGAGAAGGGATATAACATCCCAGAATATGTTTATTGCTCTCTTTCATGTGTTTTAAACCTTTTCAGTTTATGTTGAGTCATTCCTTTTCAGCTGGTATTTTTGTAGCCTTTCATCCCACAGTCTGCATGTGATTTTTTTTCTCTCACTGTAAACAGGAGACATTCATGAGGCTGTTTGATATAATGGAAATATTTGATCAACCTCCACCTTTGAGGAGAAAAGCAGTGTTTGACACCACAAATTCCATTCACTGGAAGACATACAATTCCCAAATTTTTGCATTTCTGAGTTAAGAATCTGTGATCACGTAGAAATTACTGAATGGAACCCAGCTGAAAAATTTAGTAATAATGTTTCATCTCAGAATTGAAAAATAACATCTTTGACATTAATTTTGCTATTTTTCCTCCAAAATTATTAGAATACATCTGTAGGAAGTTTTACTTGATTAGGAAGAGATTCAAAACCACACTGGAAATACCTAGTGTGTTTATATCAGTTCTACAACCTTTTTCTACCTCATTAAGTTGAATTCCACAAATAGTGTAAACCTTTCCTCAGTAATTGACTTTAATAGAGAAAATAGGGTACGTTACATACAAGACACAGTTGTCCCAGATTTTTAGTTCACTGAATGTAAATCTGCTCCTAAAGGATCTATTACCAGATGGATCTCTGCCTCCCTGACATCAGATGTGCCACTCAAATCTAATAGATCCGTGAACTTTTCTGCACACTAAAAACACTTAAGACACATAGAGCTCTTTGTTAAACAGGTTTCCAGCTCACTAAAAACAGATTTACAACTCACGAGCAGCCCATTATCTAACATGTTTTTAGCTCGCTGAGAACAGATTTACTACCCAGAAACAACCCATTATCTAACATGTTTCCAGTTCACTGGAAACAGATTTACAACCCATACGCAAGCTATTATCTAACATAGTTCCGACTCACTGAATATTGATTTAGAATTCATAAACAACCCATTATCTGACAAATTTTCACCTCACTGAACAGATTTGCAACTCATAAACAACCCATTAGCTAACGCATTTTCGGCTCAGGGAAGGTAGATTTACAGCGTATAAACAACTTTATCTAACTTGTTCCAGTTCACTAAAAACAGATTCAAAACTCACCAAGAATCCTGTACCTGGTGGGGTCCTGTCTTCAGCAGGAAGAAACAATGACAACACCAGCTGTAAACCAGGATGTGCATAGTGTGTCGTGCCCTAACACCTTTATTATTTGTGCAAATGGGTTTTTTGGAGGGGATTCTTTCATCTCTCTAAACTCTCCTTTGGTCAATCAGCAGCAGCTTTCTCTTTCTTATTTTTCTAAGTAATATTATCAGGTTAATCTTTCTTACTCCCACTTTTTAAAAAAAGTTTACCTTTTTCTTGGCCTGTGATTTTCCACAAACACTCCTTTGGCTGACCTAAGTTGTTCCAAAGCTTATGTTTATACAAAGAAGCCTTTTTAGGAGAAAAAACTTCTAAGTTTCAATTTCTAGGCTATTAGTGCTTTTTTTATATATTTCTCATAGGGAGAAGTTTGAAGTAATGTATTCATTAACCAAAGCCTTCCTCAGTGTTGTAGAAAAACAGCGCAGTGTTCAAATAGGTTAATAGAGTGGTACAGCAGCAGACAGAAGACCTATGAGCAAGTTAAAAATCAAAGAAAAAAAGGTGGAGACGAGGAAAAAACAAACAAAAAACCGAATGAGAAGCAGGGAAAAGTATTAAGATGAGATACACTGGGTGAGATGGTTTTATTTTCCTGCCTGTGTAAACAATGGCACTGAGACATTTTGCCAGTGTAGTGTCTCTCACAGCACAAAAGGGAAATGTTATGTGAAAAAAACGCTCCTGTTTTGAACCTGAGGCACTCATGCCCATGGAACGCAAAAATCTTTTCACTGCTAACATAAAGTGTCAGATCCTGTGATGTGTTGTAAGGCTTTTTACAGTCTGAATCTTTTAAAGGTGTTCCAATGTGTGCTGCTATTCTTCCTAACTAAATGGGTCCAATTTAACTGTCAAAAAGGCATTTATGTTCCCATTTTTCTTACAGAGCATTACATTTTGTACATTGTATGAGATCCCTTTAGTTTTGGAGCTTTCTTCTCCAGGAAAGAACTTTTTAATCTGTTAAAAGTAAATACTTCAATATTGCTGCTTTTCCTTTCATAAATAAATGGGATTCATTATTAACTGTATGTGTTGGAACAGAGGTCCAGGGATTTTCACCTTTTAAAGGAGGGAAAGTGAGAGGCTGTTGTTAAGTCTAAGATATTTAAAGAGTAAAACATAGTATCTATTATTACAATGCCAACATTGTTAGAGGAAAACAAAGTGTCTGGTTTGTCAATGTAATTTGGTTTTCTATGTTGTTGCATATTAGAGAATCAGACATGAATGTTTTGGTTGGAAGGGACCTTAAAGATAATCTTGTTCAACACCCTACCAGGGCAGGGACACCTTCCACTAGACTAAGATTAGTGGGTAAAATTTGTGAGTTGTTGTTATAGGTGGATGAAATTTACTAATGTTATATTAACCATTTATTTTTAATTTTAGAAATGTGTATTCCTGCACATTTCATGCTTTGTTTAGGTGCTCCTGGTGTGAAACTCTGAAATATATTCATGATGGGAGCTGCCTCACACTGATCTTTTAGTTTGGTACGTCCTGAGCATTCCCAACCTCAGTACTGAGGAAAGGTGTTTCTGCCTACTGCACTTGAGAGTGTTCCTGAAGAATTAATAACATCTGCGACTGAGTCAACTTTAAACATTGCCCTCAAATCTATATTGATGTACATATTTGCTAAATTTTTCCTTCAGCAGCTGTGACTTAGTTGCATAAAATGTAAAAATACGTTTGGTGAATTGTCAGGAAAAAGCTACCCAGGGGAACGTCTCTCAAATTTCATTGTTTTTTTTGGTTTTTTTTCTAAAGAGTAATAAGATCCAGCGAATATCATTAGATTGTGAGGCTATTCTGTCATTAATGCCTCAAATAGCTCTTTTTCAACAGTAACACTAAAAATGTGTGATTATACATATTTATTGGAAGGCTTATTAGGATAGTCATGGTATTGTTCTGAAGGTGGTAAGGGTGAATAGTTTTGGGGATTTTTAGAGTCCATATGTAATGCATAAAAAGATAATGTAGGCTCTTGTAATTAGGAAGACATTTCTTCCATGACAGTTGTTGAAATTTTTAATAGTCTAGTAAAATACTTCCATCTCTATAGGTTAGCTTTCCATTCTAGGTCTCTTTCTGCTTTTAAAACCTCTTTTATATTGATATGTTTAACTACACTGAAGTTATGATATTATAACACTTGCTAACTAGCAATGACTTGTTGAACCATACTGGGAGGGTTTCAGTCACAGTTTTACAAAATACTATTGGTTTTCTAAATTGTTGAGTTCCCTGCATTTCCTTAAGCTTGTGATGTATCATCCTTTGCTACATTATTCCTACTGACCCTAAGACAATCCCTAAATGTAATAACAGAGTGAGTTATATATCGGATAATGAAGGACAGAGTATTGCAGGTTTGCATCTCTTGTGGTTTTCCTTGGTAAATAATCAGGGAACATTTGTGGAAGGGCTCTATCCATTGTCTAGAAAAAAGTAATTGGAGATAGATACAGATTTTGTCATAAAAAGCTGTTGATTATTATGGAAGACACCAAATGTTTTGCTAGATATGAGATTTCAGTATTACACTTTCCACAAAAAAACCCCAAAAGACTGAGGGTTTTTTCCTGCTTTTAGAATGGTCTTATATTTCTTTATCATTCCCCACAACTGTTCATTTTTTCCAGTATTGGCTCAGGAAGTTTGAAGAAGTAATAAGGTCACATCCGTGGAGATCTTTGTAGTTTCTTAAGCTAATTGTTACCTTGAAGAACTCAAAGCCTTTGCTTATGCTCTCTTATTGCATTTAATAATCTTTAATGTGAGATAGCTTATAGCATGAGTTTATTTTTTCAAGATATAGAAAAATGGTACAGGTGTTTGATGATTCTTGGTATAATTTTAGCAAACTTTACATCTGCTCTGAAACAAAATTGTATTTTCAGGCTAAATAGAACGATGGTATAATTGGTTATTGCAGTTTATTATAAACTTACTACTGTGTGAGAACTTTTATTTAGCAAAAGGTTTCCTGGTAGCCAAAGAGCAAAGTGAGGGTGAGAATTATGTAAAGTTCTGATGGTGCAGTCAGCGAGAGATGTGAATATAAACGCTTTCCTTCGGGTGCCTCGTTGCTCGTGAGGCTCTGCTGTCACCCCAGATCAAACAGTGACCACCTGTTACCTATCACTGTAATCCTGCACAAACAGAGTGACAGCAACCACCACCCCCTCCTGTGACCAGTCTGCTGTGACAACCCACAGGCTGAATCCTGAAAGGGAAATTGCAAAACCCAAGTCAGGGAATGAATAAAGATCAAACAGGTGTTTCACTACTGATCATTAAAGCCATCTCCAATGTTCTGATATCAAAGTGCTGTTTATGCTCAATTTTGTTATTTTGATGGCTTTTCAGTGTTAAAAAAAAATTATGGTGACAGTTGTTCTTGCTTTACATCATTGTAAAGAAAAGGAGTTGGTTAAAATAGGAAATTAAAGGAAAAAGGTAATTGAAGTGGTGCAACTGGAAAAGTTTTGACTGTGAACTTTCTAGATAGTTTTAAAAACAGAAGATAAGTAAAAATCTAGGAAATGGAGAACTAGTGTGTATATGTGTGTGTGTATATATATAACCAACGTCAGTGGCAACTATTACTGGATTATTTAAACCTTGCCCTTTATTATTTTTATTTTCTGGTTGCAATAATAAGGGAGTGTATTCTGAGTTCTTCAGTTATTGATTTCTTGCTTGTCTGTTCCCTGAGAAAGTCAGATGAAGATCAGCATGACAGTATTTATAGGCTGCATCTCATCTGTGGGATGCAATCTATCTTCGTTAACTTCAGTAAAAGTGATAGATAGCATTTGGCAACGTAATGATGTGATCACTCTGGCATTGCCTTTGTAAATCATAAGCTGTTGCATTCTCTTGTGTAGATATTTAATCAGTTATACACCCCATTACTGATTTAATTCGGAACGTCAGTGGCAGGTGAATAATGTGAGTATTTGTGTATTAATATCATATTGCATTAATGTTCTTTTCATTTAAGTATGCTATTCATGTGAAAATCATAAACTGTTGCTTCATGGCTTGAATAAATTTAATCAGTGCTGTAGGCATCTAATGCCATCAGTGTTTTAATTCAATATGTCAGTGAAACAAATGGGATTCCTTTCATTTCCAGTTTCTTTGTGCTTTACCAATTCAGAATATTACATGATGCTGCAAAAATATGAAGCTTAGAGTAAACAAATTGGTAATTTTCAACCTGTCAGTGGCATTTGGGACTAAATCCCCCAACTGTAGCACCAGAGAGGATGAGTTCATATTTCCAATGTATTTTATAGTAACTGAATATCTAATGATAAAGTAAATTTAAGAAAAAAAGTGCTCTAGAATATTCTTTAGAGGAGTATGAAATAAGTAAATATAAAATAATATCTATGCAAACCAGTAATGATGTAACACTGAAATGCAGTTGCTCAGGAATATTCTCCAGCGTCTTGTCTTTAGCAATATGAAGTTGCTGGGAGGTTTTTGTTTTAAGGAACAGCCTAAAGGTCTAGAGGACCATTTCTAGGATAATTCCTGTCCTTGGTCACTGTTTTATCACTGATAAAAGGTTTACAGGAACTTAGAGATTCATCAATAACCTCTAAACAAAAAATCAAAAACAAAACAAACAAAAAAACCCCCCTAGAAACATATAAACTAACCAAAAAAAATTGTATTAACAGTGAGAAATTCTTATCCTGAAGATTTGCCTGAATCGTGCACTGCCAGCACATCCAGCTCACACCACATGCTAACAAGAACAAAGTTACTTGTGTTATCCATTGGAAGAATTTATCTAAAAGTTGTATCTCTCTCTAGATCTTATGCCCTTGACTTTAAAACCACCTTATTTATAGATTTCTAAAGCTATTAAATGAGTCACTTCTATGTTGGTGGAGTTCTCAATTCCGTAAGTACAGAACATGATAAAACTAAAAGTTTATTAGCACATAAAAGAGTGTGCCTGGTGTAAATCCTTCAGAATTAATACTTTTGGTGGAGTGAAGAAGATGCACTTGGTGTGTGCTTGCAGCAGTTAGTTTTCTATTTAATTATTTTTTTTTTTCTTGACTTAAAACATTTCAAATCTTCTGTTTTGTTTTTTTTTTTTTTAAGAGAATATTTTTTTATTCTGTTTTTCTGTTTGAGTTATTTATGAAACAGTTGTCATCTACAGGTTTCTCCCCTGAATCTTATCTTTGAATTAGTGCTTTATAGTTTGCTTTCTTTCAGCTCTGCTCTGCTGGAACATATGTATATATGGCAAAGGTTTTTTTGTAAAATTGCATATGTTAGATATTTTATTAAAACATTTTTCATCTGTATGCTAAATGTTTGCTTGTCTCCATACATGCCATAACCTTCCACATTGCAGTTCTCTAAAAACTTAGAAATTGCCATTATATGAATAGTAACTTGGATTTAAACCTTCTTCTGTCACCATTTACAGGCCTAAACATGGAACTGCAGTATGATGTGTTTGTCCTGGGTACAAAGGGGAAACTTTGCTTTCTGATACCTGTGGGAAAATTCAGTTCTCCTCTTTAGTACAGAAATTACTCATAAAACAACAAATCTGATATTGAAGAGCACTTTCATCCTTGTAGCTGAGTTTTAGTTGATCACATCTTGCTGTGACAGGAGCAACATCATTACCTTTTGTCTGCTACAGAAGAGTTTTGGGCCATGCTGTGTAATCAGTATGCTCTCAAATTTTTTGACAGATTCAGACAGGAGAGAAAGCTGAAGTTGATAGAACTTCAAGAGGTTACACAAGAAAAATGATTTTTTTTTTTCTGTTATCTTACAAATGCAGAGCAATAAGTGCTGTGATGGTTTGTTCATTACAAATACAGGGTAGAATTGTTCAGAAAAGTGTCAATACATCTGTTATTTTTTAATAGAATTGCAGAATATCCAAGTTGGAAGGGTCCCATGAGGACCACTGAGACCAAGTTGTGATTCCACACAGGGAAACCTAATAGTTAAACCAGATATCTAAGAAGATTTGTTTTAGTTTAGGATACACATTTCTGTATGTAGTGGTAAATTTGGATTCAGTGTATAATTTTAATGAAAATCTCTGTCATGATATTTGAAAAAGCTGATTATCTTTGAATTTCAATTGCTGATTTCCAAAACCTTCTCTATATTTCAATATTTTGAGCTACTTGTAGGTGAGCTGAAGATCCATGTTTTTTTCTTCATCAATTCTGTTTCATAAGTAGGCAAACTATTCTTACATATAATCAGCTCCCTTTATGGAGTGTCATCTCATTTATTTTTTCTGTTGTTTCTTCTTGAAGACAAATCACTGATATTTCTGCACAGATATGTCACAAAATAGTGAAGTCAGAAGATAGCCAAATGCTATAACAAGAAAAATACAAAAAACTGATAAATAATTATTTTTCTCACAGTTTTGACTTATTTGCTTCAAAGTTTTGATTCAGTATTTGCTTTTTCATTGTGATCAAACCCTTTTTGGGACTTTCTGTTCTGTGTATATGAACTGCATAGTGAAAATTACATCTTTCAGCAAGCTGAATGTAAATTGTGATAGCCAGCATAATGAAATCCTAATTATATTTCTAAATTTTTGCCTTCTGTAGCTCATTAATAAGCTGCATGAACTTTCTGGTCGAAAAATATTTGTTTCTAGCAAAATAATAAGTGAAGTTATCAACATATGTATTTATGTAGTAATTAAAAAATAATGGTAGGGAATAATTATTCCTATTTCTCACAGTCTGTCACTTTTATATATTGGGATTAAATACAATTTATCTTTTAAGGACATGAAATATATGTTTTAGTTGTTTACTAATATTTTCTTTTCTTTTTTCCTAGCTCACAGTTTTTTATGTTGAATGAATGTGGTTTCAGGACTTATTAAAATTATATATTGATGCTGAGACCTTCAGAGTTGATATTTTTTCAGTATTTTTCAGGTGTTTAACAAAAGCCAACAGAGTTAATAACAACAGGACACTTTGAACACTATATGTGTCAGTGTTAGAAAATAGAGAGAGCTAAATAATACAAGCAACTAGTGAAAAAATGCCCAAGACTGGGTTTAAATCATATTTGAAGACATGACTAAATAATTGTTGTCTTGAATAAATGTTTGTAATTTCTGATGTATTATCTGGGGACACTGTAGCGTTAATATTAGTTTGATGATTCTTAGAATTGACCAATATGGTACAGGTTATTAACTGTGTGGTCTTGCCCTCTGTTTTTTTAATTTAAATTTATGGAAA
Organism: Dicrurus megarhynchus; assembly: GCA_013399195.1. Classification (NCBI taxonomy): domain Eukaryota; kingdom Metazoa; phylum Chordata; class Aves; order Passeriformes; family Dicruridae; genus Dicrurus; species Dicrurus megarhynchus. The sequence continues at coordinate 2,371,311 of VXAD01001641.1, read as the reverse complement.
AAAAAATTATAAGATTTCGGTTCCAATGAAAATGAACACATGATACAATAACGGCAGCGGCAATTGGCTGAAATAGCTGAACCCTGCGAGTCTGCAGGATCAACTCTGGGGAAAATTAAACCCAAACATCTCGTTAGCAGGAGTTTTATCTGCTCTGTCCCCGTGTCTTGCAGATGTCGGGTCAGTGGAGGGCCTGGCTTATCACAGAGCTTGGGACACCCTGTACTGGACCAGCTCCACCACGTCCTCCATCACCAGGCACACCGTGGACCAGCGGCGCCGCGGGGCGTTCAACCGCGAGGCCGTGATCACCATGTCTGAGGATGACCATCCCCACGTGCTGGCCCTGGATGAATGCCAAAAGTATGTGTTAGATCTCCCCTACAACATCCTAATTCTTGCCTGGTGTCAAGCAGCACTTTATTTTAGTCAGCCAATATTGCTGAACCCTGCGAAGGTTGATTAGATTTCTCTGTTTAGGAGACAGATGTTAACATGTTTTATTGTTGGTATCTTTTAGTGTCTTCCTCGTATGAAGGAGTTGCAGAATTATGATTCAACGTTTTATATGTTTTTATGTTTCAGATCAAATAATCATTGCATTTTCATGGCATGTTAAAAAATTCAAGCTGCTTTTCTTAAGAGTGAGCTAAATGCAAATTATTGAGTGGTCGTTTTGTCAGACGTGTTACTCTTATTGCTTAAGTGAAAAATAAAATTAATTTAAGCACTTACAGAAAGAAGTCTGGAGTTTCTTGTATGCAAAATAGAGGCCCATGTGTTTATCACAAAAATCAGTGTTCTATAAAAGCATGTAACAATGGACAAAATCCTGCGAAGAAGTGTAATTTAGTTCCTTCCCGCCACTCTCAAAAATACTGTGTTAGTGAGAGGATTTTTATTTTTACTTCAGTGTCTTACATATTTGAGGTACTTGAATTTTCTCTGTTAATTCTAGGAGAAAGGCAACCTTCTTTTTCTGCTTCTTGTAACTGTCTCTGTCTTTTGGGGAGGTTGGGGAACATTTCTGCTGTATTAAATTCTATTTTTAATGTGTGGTAGCTGGATGTACAAAGCTGCATGAGTAGTGGAGCTTATTTCTGTGTGGCTTCATGTCCTGTTAATGCAAATCAAGAGTTTATGCTCTATTGTAAAATACAATTACCAAGGTATCATAAATAAACCACCCAAGCTCTGATGGAGATTGCAACGAGAGGAGGGTCAGGTTCTGATCAGTCCATGAGTTGGAATTACATTGGCAGCCCAGACCATAACATTTGTCTGTTGCTGTTAACCATAAAAATGGGCTGACTGAGACTCCTGTAGAGCACATTAAGGTCCTTTTCTTCCCATTATCAACTTTCTGCACACCAGTCCTTTGGTCTGTGTCATAGCTCTAATATGGGAGAAGCTGCAGATTAATTTCACTGTTAAAGATTACTAATACATACATTAGCAAAATGAAGTTTATATCATTACACAGCTTGTATCTCTCTGTAATGGTAAATTACTATAGAGACAAGATCAGGACTGAACAGATCTGTAAAAGAAAAAAATCTACTCCTATACAAATTAATGAACTAGGAAACTGCTATCATTTATATCTATATTTTATTTATAGGCTATTACATTTTCCTATTCACCATTGATTATAAAAATTACTTATAGATGCCATTCAGAATTGTTTATGAAGGCATTTGTTTTTTTTTTCTCTGTTGCTCATTTCGTAGAGAATTAAATTATAAAATGTATCTTATGGTTTTGTTTGTTATTTTGATTTTAATACAGCTTAATGTTTTGGACTAACTGGAATGAGCAGCTCCCGAGCATCATGAGATCCACCCTCTCAGGCAGAAATGCCCAGGTTATCATTAGCACTGATATTCTGACACCAAATGGACTCACCATTGATCACAGGGCAGAGAAACTTTACTTTTCAGATGGCAGCTTGGGAAAAATTGAGAGGTGTGAATACGATGGATCACAAAGATATGTAAGTAAACCAAAAGTCCTGAACATATTCACTGTATGTTTGTTTGCAGTTATTAACATCTTCAGAGTGAAATTGTTACAGAAAGATTATTAGCTGCCTAAATTTCTCCTACTAATAGTTGTATATTAGATTTAAAACTGAAGACTTTTGAAATACAAATAATGCTCAGTTTGCTCAGAATTTCTTTTGTGTAATTCTTGAGTGTTACTTGACAAATCTTATTTCTAATATTTTCTAACTACATTTTCAGATATTGAACTCTCTCCATTACTCTTCCATCATAATATATTTTGGTCCTTGAACACTCTTTTAGTTTCAGCTCAAGCAGATCTTTTACTTGGAGTGTGCTGAAGGCAGTTGATCTGTGCTTGTGGTTTTGTTACATCTTTAGTGCTACGTTTCTCATATTTCATGAAATCTTCTTTTCGGGGATTTTGTACCTCCCAAAGTTCAGGATAAAATGAATGGAGGGCATGTTCTGGCTTATATTCAATTCCCAGCCTTACAAGAGAGTGCACATCATCTCACTTTGATATCTATTAACTTTTAAAAAGTGCTTCATATGCAATGTATGAGCTTTGAAATATTTTTTCGTCTTAAATGAAAATTACATGTTTTTTTGGAATCTTAACCAGAAGTTCCATGCACTATTTTTAGACCAAATTTTTTCAGAGTAAAATAGGAAAGCCAAGCTTGTGAGAGCAGAACTGAGGTACAGTCAGCATGGTTAGGCATGTGCTTCTCCTTTTTTCCTTTTGTTTTCCTTTTATATAAATTAACCACAGCTCACAAATGCTTTCAGATGCAGTAACTGTATCAGAAACTGGGCAAACCAAAACCAAATGGATTCTGAAGTTTTCAGTCTCTGACTATACACTTATTAAAACCAAACCGAAGTACAAGGTAATCAGCTGAGCACAAGGTAATTAGTAGGTTGTGATTAAGCAGTTTAACTTCATCTTTGCATAAGTTATAACAAAATAGGCATCACAGATGTGAAGTAGGACATGATGCTACTTAGTTACAGAAACCATTACTAAAATACCACTTTTTTATCAGGCCTTTGGCTTTCACTTTGCTTCAGCAAGAAAAAAAGGGTCATTCCGTTTTCTCAGCAGTTGAACATTGAAACTTCCAATTTTTCTGATTATCTTGTATCTTGGTTTGGCTTTCTGATGATTTAATTCTTCTTTCCCATTGCAGTAAACAAAAAAAGCTCCTGAGCACAATAAACTGAGTCCAGCATGCTCTTCTGAATGGTTTTTGGGAGCTCTAATGTGTTACGACACCTATTTGTGGGTTAATCAGCTATTTCTAGTGTCAGAAATACTGACCTGGGTTCTCACTGTTCCTGGATTACTTAGATGAGGGTTGTTATACCAGAAGGAAAAGCCCAGCAGGCTGCTTGGCCTCTGTAGCAGCACTTCAGCAAAGTGGCTGATCACGCTATAGACTCATTTTTATTGATACAAGCAATGCCAGAATCCAGCCTGATAACTGTATTGTTGATCTAGAGAAAAATAACACTTCCAGGGCAGTTGTTTTACTTTGTTCCTACGCTGTTCTGCTGTTCTGGTGATCTCAGATTCTTTGGGGTGTTTCAGTCATCAACCACTTGTCAAAAATAGTTTAAACAGATTAGCCTTTTCCCCACTATCTCTGCTTCATTGCTCTCTAGTTTCAGTTAGGTTAACAAGGGTAGGAATTGGATAGTAGAACATGAAAGGCTAATGGTAATGTAATTAATTTCCTTCCAGATAGCAGCTTCTTTCTTCATTCTGCTCACCACAATAATCTAGTACAATGAATTAGTAGAAAATCATTTAGCAATATTGAACAGACTCTTTTTAAAGTGGATTGTAAGGCTTTACTGATTTTTGTGTTGAGCTGATATTTTAATACTAGTATTTGGTTTCTGGAATACTCTTTCAAGTTTGGAAGCTTTTTTGTTGCTTTTGTTCTTTTTTATTACTTAGAAGATACTAAGTTTGTTGGAGTTTGTTTTTTTAACATTTTTTGTTCTGTTCTGTCAGATCTTCTGGTTTAAAATACAGAAGTGGCAATTATGTTTTTCACAACTCTTCCCCATTTTCCTCCATTTTTTTTCCTGTCCTTACTTGGATTTAATATTGTGGCCACAGCTGTTTTTATCTGCTTAGTGCTTTAATTATAACATTTTTTCATGTACACAGAAGCTGAGCTAAGAGCAAATAAAAAAGCTGATTTCAAGTTTTAGACTTATTTTTCCAATAAATCATGACCTACTTGGATTTATTTTTTCCTTTTCTTCTTCAACATTAAGTATTTAGTAACATTTTACATGTGAAAAACTAGAAATATTTTTAACTTCCTGTCAACAGTTATTTTTTTTAACTTCCAGGCTGGAATGTTTTGGTCTCAGTTATGGTTTTGTAGGCATATGGGTGTGATTGTTAAAATCAGTATGGGTTTAGAGGTGTTTCTGGTAATTAAACCTTCATTTAATTGCAAGCTGGCAGTAACTGTACCTTTCAGTTTCTAGGATGTATGTTTTTATTCTGTTGAATTTCTGTATTAAGGCAATTAAAGAAGTTCCATAGCTGGTGTTCAACATCTGCTTTATTCAGCAACATTTTATCAGATATCTTCTTCAGTCTACAGCAGAAGTGCAAGCTTTAGGTTTGGCTGAACATTTATGAAAAACTTGAGTTTATGGCTGACCTCTGAAATCACTTTCCATGTGTGTTGTTATATTTATTTCAAATACAAGTATCATGGAGGACGGCAGAATAATTTTGGCCAGTTCTGGGAAGGCATTCATGATGACATCAATGTTACCTTGAGAGGTGACCAAAAAACTCACTAAGGCAGGATAAAAGTGAGATCAGCCAAGGTAGCTGGAACAGAGAGAAATTATGCAAAATAGGAGCAATTTGAAATGTAGAATGTGTAACTCCATTAAAATAAGAATGTGCTAAAATGTATTAGAAGAGGTTCTCACCAAGATCTGAGTATTAGAGGTTAAAAATTATGCAAGTCCTGAATGTGATTCTGTGTTGAACAATCTCATTGCTGTATTCTCCATGTACCAATAAATATTCAGACATAAAAACTGACCCAAAGGAAAATAATGTTAACTAGAAGGCAGATATTTTAATTAGCTTTGATGGTTGGTCTAGGAAAAAAATAAAATTGAGCCTACTTTCATAGAGAAATTACTTCATCAGTTTCTGTGGTTTCTCCATGATTATTTTGAATGGCACTGGAAACAATAATAGTAGAGAAACAAGAAAGACCAGAAAAAATGTTGGTTTTAGCACAATATGCACAATTTACCACCTGGACATTTAAGTTCACCATGGTTTGCTTCTCCTATTTCCCCCTATTATGATTGTTAAGGGAACAAGAGTTAAGTTCTGGGCTTTTTAATCAATTCTTTCTGTGTTTGAAAAGCAGCTGGAATAGCATAGGTGTTCTTGGCAATTAATGGCCCTAGAAGTGAAGTTGTGGACTTTTTCTCTATCCAGCAATATAAATACAGTAGTTGTAGCAGGAGTGTTCTATCCTTGATTCTTTTCTCTCACAAATATATATATATAAAAAAAAAAAAATTGTTTCTCAACTTTCCAAATGTCCATGTTTCCCTTCAGTGTTCATCTGAATAAGCCCAAAACCAATAGAAAGAGTGAAATAGCCACCCCCTGCTTAATTTGTTGTTTTTCTGAGGAGTTCTCCCCAATGACATTGATGAGTTGCTTTCTTTCAGTAGTTCTGTAAAGCTTGAACCTTATGAAAGTTATTCCCTAGCCAAAAGCAGTAAAATCCTCTAATCCCTGAGAGGCAGATGCCTGGTTGAGACAGTTTGCTGAAATATCTTAATGTCCAGTGTTGGTAGCCTGATAGAAATTAATTTAAAGAAGGAATTAATGAACAGGTAAAACTAATCTCAAAAGCTATGGAGAACAAGATTATTTATAATACCTCAGGATCCAACAAAATTCTAGGAGAGTGAAGTAAATCTAACATTAGATGAAGTCATCGTTGTCACTTATGAAGTTGAAGATAATTATCATGGGATCGATAAGCATGCAGTTTCAAAGAACCTGGTTAATATAATAGTGGAAAATAAAAATAAAGCAGAGCTGTGTACTTTCCCTTTCCATGGCACTGAGAAGTACAGGGTTTTTATAAATGGTTGTTTAATCTGTCATTCTGCTGAACTGCAAACTAAATAGCAGCCAGGGCACTGCAAATTCAGCCCTGAAGTTTGGTTTTAGTGTCTTAGACGTTCATTGCTAACGTGGAGAAACAAAATTGAATTGTTGAAGAGGAAGCACTTCTGATTTTGTTTAATTGGGCTTAGAAAATTCCATGCAAACATGATCTTGCTGTTCTTGGCAAGCGTGGTCTTCTGGTAAGTCCATTGTATCCTTTTCTATAATTCAAGTTATTTAGAAGGCAAAAGTGAAAGATAAAATAAATGAAAGGAAAAGTCATGCATTAAAGCTATGTTGAGAGTAGTCTTCATTCAAACCAAGCAACAAAGAGCCTCACAACAATCACAATCAGGAGTTTAATCTGAATGTACCTTTGTTAGTAAATAAACCAAATACGTAAAAGTTATCACTTAAATTATTTTATTTTCCCCCATCTGTACAACAGGTTTCCCTGTATTTCTGTCTCATGTGATTTTTTTTCAATAGATTCCTCTTCTATAATCTTTTAAAATCAGTATTCATAACTTAACAATAAGTATGGGATATTATTTTGTGTCTTTCATTTTAAACAATAAAAAAAATAACATTGACTAACATGATGCTCTGTATAAGTCAGTTCTGTCAGATTTTTTGTTATGCAATTGACTTTAAATTGTCAGTATTTTTAACCTTTTTAAGTGTTTTTTTTTTGTACTAGAGTTTTTATTCTGCTTTAGCCCTCTAAGTAGGTTTGGGTATCTTTAGAAAAGCAAAGAACCCTTAAAAAGCATTTAAAAGCTTTCTTAGATAGTGCTGCCCATTTAGTAAGCATTTTGAGAGAGAAGTATTATCAATAATCCATTCATTCGAGTTAAAATACTTACAAAAAAAAATGTAAATCATATTTTCAGCTGGTGCATTAACTTTATGCACTCCTCTTTTTTTTTAAAAAAACAGTATTTCTATAAAAGTTTAGTGTTGTCATGATAAGAATCATTGAGTCTAGTTCTTACTGCCAATCTAATAAGAGTTTTATATAAAACATCAAAATTATGGTATTCTGTCAGAAATTCTTCTCTGCCTGACATGTCTACCTGGCTGGCTCCAGTCCTTTTTCAGTCATGTTTTCTGGAGAAACTGCTAGACAGTTCTCAAATGAGAGCTGTTACACGCTAAACCAAAAGATTTCTGGACAACTTAAAAAGCAGAATTCAAAAAATAAAGGATCACCATTAAAATTAAATTGGTTTTGAACTTCTGACATCTGCCAGCCTCCACTCTCATCACTTTACATAGAAAATGTTTTGTGTTACTCAAGGCTTGAGATATCTGCTGTAGCTGAATGTTGGTATCATTTAGTATTAAAACATGGCATGTACTCTTGGATATATCTGACTTCCACTCTTGCAGGTGGAAGGGATGGTAGGGATGTCTTTTCACGATTCCTCAAAGTTTTAAAGTTGTACTTGGGTTGTTGCAATTTTTTGGTATAAATTCAGACTTAAAAAAAATAGAAATAAAAAATTGTCACAATTTTTGGTGTTTATTCTTGAAATTAGAATGTTAAAAGGGCTGTAAAGCTGGCCAAAAGCTGATAGCAATATGAACTCTTTATTTTGGATGCTTGAATAAAACCAATGTCCTTGGATAGTGCTGTGACACAATACAGAGACTCCAGGAAATGAAATGCAGTGAGCAATAGTGAAAAAAGTTTGGTTTTTTGACACTTTATTTGGATCTCAGCTCTCCCAAGGTTGAACAGCGATGATCAGTTCTCTGATGAATTCACATTCTATTGTTACAATCTGAGAGAAATGATGACTGTGCTGCCCAACACAGAAAGCTGAGCAGGGCCGTGCTTTAGCATTGGTTGGAACAATAGAATCTTTCCAACTGGGACAGTTTCACACTATCACAGAGAAGAATATGGGGCTGCAAAATCTGCATGGCCTGATTTTGTACAGATCTTTCAGAAATATACATGATATTTTTTTTTTTCCTGAAATGTCTGAATATGAATAGTGCAGGCTTTTAAGAGTGTATTATGAAAAGTGTCTTACTGTAAATGTGCACAATTAGAGAAGAATTCTTTTGCCATTAATATATTCCCATTTATCTTTTAATACTTTTAGTTCTGGAAAAAGGTTGGTTAGAGAAAAGTTGTCCTCTTGGGACATTTATCACTGGGAAAAAAAAATCTTTCCTGGAAAAAAGGATTTGCTGTCCAACCCTCTTTAAAATATGCAGAAATACATGATGTGCATAGGGAAGCAGAATTTGTTATAATTATCTGATTAATGTAAGTAATTTTGACATTCTGTCTGTATAAGTGAATTTAAACATGGACAGGAATGCTGCTGTGCACAGGACTGGAATTATTTATGTTAGCAGATTGTTGAGATACCCTGCCCAGTGAATTGGCACAGGTGGGAACAAACCTGGAGCATCCCTTGGTATTGAATCCTGCAGAGCTGGGGCACTTCCTTAGTCTCCAAGGCATAGCTGCAGTACCAAAATTGGGGGGTTTTGTTTCACAAAATGAAATTTGGATGTTCTGTATATTAGGTGCATTTGTTATGTGGAGAAAAAGACTTCCCACACACCCACAATGACTTATTTAATAATTAAGTATGGGCTTGACTATTGCTACTCCTTTCTCATTATAGCATTTTTTAGAGTTGTCACACCCCATCCCCTTGCAAGCACAAAGGGCTCAGATCCATCAGATGTGCTGGTTCATGGAGATTGCCATGAAATCTCATCGTTGTTATAAACTCCCTCTGGGAAAGGGGATAGAGCACACAAAGCAGATGGAAAACCATGGTGATTAAAGTAGAGATATGCTAAAGGATATTATTTTTCTGGTTTTATCCCAATTTCCCTATGATAAGCAGCACATAGGCACTGGATTTCTTTTTTTTTTCCTAGCCTGAGTCAGAATTGATCCCACTTTATAAATATACATAAGCTACTATTTATTTTCCATAGAAACCTGGAATACAATTCAATAAAAATAATAAAGATTATTACTTATATCCATTATCTAATGGAGAAATCTTGACCCCCTTCCAGTAATTCTGTTCAGCCAGAACTAAACTTTCAACTAAAACACTGATTAAAAATTTGTCAGATTCTTCAGAAAAGAAACCGTTAATGTGAAATTTTTAATTCTAATACCTGGAAAGAAAGAACATATGCAAATATTTTTCAGGAGCTGTGATTTGGATTGGGATCAAACATTGTATTTCTAGACTTTTCTTTTAAACCTTGCTATGTACTGAACTGCAATTCATTTTTTCCTTCTAGGTTTTAAATTGATTATTACTATGGTGAGATATTTATTTTCTAAATTGCGAAACACGAAACATTTACTGTCTTGCATTCAAGTTGCTTATGTGATGATGTGGTGAGCACTGTTCAGTTCTAAAACTCTTCACTTTGGTTCATAAAGATGGAATTTTTAGACTTTCAGCCATGCTGAAAGAACCTCTTTCCTTTTCTGTTGGAGCTATTACACAGGTAGAGTGTTGAGTAGATATTTTTACAGGCATGTTTAGATAAACTGTGATTTTTTAAATTAAGGAACAGATGCCTGGTTTTCTGAAATTTGGATGCCTGTAGCATCCTTTTAACACATTTTAAGTGCTGTTATCTCATTTTCCCAGGTGCTGGAGGTATAAAAATATTAAGTGTTTTGTCTAAAAGTGATGGGAGTCACAGTTTGCGCTTTAAGAACTTCTTATTCAGTGACAGCACTTCTCCTCCTGTTTCTCTTTGCACTTTTGCATTTTAGGTCATCGTAAAGTCTGGCCCAGGCACCTTCCTCAGCCTGGCTGTGTATGATGAGTACATCTTCTGGTCAGATGGAGTGAGGAGAGCCATCCTGCGTTCCAGTAAATACACGGGAGGAGACACCAAGGTTCTCCGTTCCGATATCCCGCACCAGCCAATGGGAATTATTGCTGTTGCCAATGACACCAACAGTTGTAAGCTACAAAACAGTTTTCTTAATACCAATGTTGTTCATTTCAGGAATTTTATTTAGTTTTAGCCAAGTTAAAAGATTATATGGTGTTTCATAAATTATTTTGTTCAGAAAAGATGGGGTGTAACCTGTTCCCGAGTAAATAAGTATTACTCAGAATTTTCTGCTATGGGCGTCGAGCTCAATGGATAGCAGTTAAATATTTTCTTGTCAAATTTCAGTAGTTTTGAATGTTGCAGGTTTTAAAAATTGTTATTTTCCAGCTGTTTGTTTATCTTTAGCGTGCCAGCATCTGAGGGATGCTGACATTTTCATCCGTCTGATAAAACACGAATCCATTGCCCATGAATGTGAGATATGGTGATCTTTGCTCTCTCAAAGACATTGGCCATTGAAGCAAATTTAATAAAACAGAGTTCATCTCTTGCTGTTTGTTTTTCAGGTGAGTTATCTCCCTGTGCACAAATGAATGGAGGCTGCCATGATTTATGCCTTCTGACGCCTGATGGACGAGTGAACTGCTCGTGTAGAGGGGACAGAGTCCTGATAGATGATAACAGATGTGTGAGTAAGTAATGGTAGCTGACACGACGCTTTTCTGTGCTGTGAGGCACTTGGCTTTCATAAAACAGTTGGCCCAAGCCATTAATTTTATTTCTTCTATATACTGTAAAAATTGATCTGGCAATTCAGCAAAACCAAGCTTTTAACTCTTTTTTCTTATAAGTCTTCTGGGAGGGTTAAGAAGCATTAATACTCTCCTTAAAACTCCTCTTACGGTCATGGGATACTGTTCCTTATTAATAGCTAGGACTTTTACATGTGTATCACAATTACTGCTGAGATAGAAATATCTGTATTTATCCTTCAGGTCTGTCTAGGGTTATGTGGGATAATTTACTGAAGTTGAATCTTAATCAAAGCACTTTCTCACCTCTCTCTTTATGTTGTCAAACCAGTGATTGGCAGTGGAAGTAAAAGAGGTTCAGCAGATAAATTATATGCCTAAGAATTTATTTTATAATAATTATATGGCATTTATATTTTCCAAATGCACCACGACTCTTAAAATTGCTCTTAGGTAAAACCACGTTTAAATTGTCATCTAGAACACGATGCAAGATTTAATCTTCTAAATTATTCTGTAGAATGTGTGCAGGAAATATTGATCTGAGCTATTAGAAAAAAAAATAAGAAAGGCATTAAATGTTGTGGTTGATTAGCACAGAAAGGATGGAAACAAGACAGTCTTTAGTTGTGAGATCAAAAGTTTCTTTCTTCGTAACTCAGTTGAAAGGGATACTCAATAAAATTGAAAGTTAGCAATTCCAGCTAAGAAAAGGAATTAACTGTCCTTTCACAGTGTAATTAGGCTGTGTAACTTCCTGCCAGTCAAGAGTCTTGAGACAAAGCTTCAGTGAAATTCAAAGAGGGAGAGATGATGATATGGGTAATGACTACTCCAACTACTTACTTGTCATCAAAGAAACAGTCTGAAAGCATTAAAATGCTTTGTTTCTGCAAGATGGAGTTTGAAGCAATCTCTACAAGGGTGTCTGGTTGGATTTGAACTGAGGGCAGATTATCCTATATTTACTTTTTTCTTTTTTTTTGTAAAGATTGCAGTCTAAGATGTTGAACTAGATGAACTAGAAATGTAATTGAGAATTACTGTCCCTAAGATCTAAGTTCCTACAATGCCAGAAAAGGGAGGGAAAAGAGATAAAAATAGTTAAATTAAAATTTAAGGGACTATGTAAATCATATTCTAGACCAGATCTTACCTTGTCCAGAATCTATATTTTTCTTCATGTTTGAATCAAATCAAGAAATGCTTTCAGTTTATATTGGCTTGGCTATTGCATAAAGCAGCTGTTGGTTCTTCCTGAATTTGTGCTGAAGTGATTAGAATGGAAACAAGAAAGAAGCATAACAGCTGGGTATTGTTTCCCCATTGTTCTTCTTCTTGAGTTGCCCTAAATACTCCTCTTTTCTCTGCACTTTGATGTTTTGTTTAGAACCATGCTCACGAAGCGGATGTATGACCTTTCATGAAGTTCATGACCAAATTGTTGTGTCCAATTTGTGATATGTTTTAGTTTCTTAAGTAAAAGAGTAAAAATTTTAAGTGTGCACCTGGTTCTCTTCTAAAATAATAGCTAAAACATCCACTAGATGAGAAGGGGAGTGTTTTTGTGAATAAAAGAAATAACTAAAATGGAAGCAGCAGGTTTCCTGCATTGGGGTTCAGGCTGTATCACTCAAGCTGGGGGTTGGAAAGGCACAGGTGAGTAGAAGGAAGGTGAGCACAGTAGTTGCAAAGTTCTTATCACAATCAGTGCCTCTGAGTTGTTTCACTACATGTTCCTTCATGGATATTTGTCAATGTATTTTCTTTTACAGGTTCTCCTTGTAGAAGCTTTTAATTTCTGATACCATGGTGTGTTTTACTGTTTTGTACTTAGGTTTTCAAAATTCACGTAGGTCAAATTTGAAATGCAGCCAGCATTCTTTCTCATTTTCACTAGTTGTAAAAGCTTTTAAAAATTACGTGTTAATGTGCTTTATTTTTAGGTAAAAATTCAACTTGCAACATCTATTCAGAGTTTGAATGTGGGAATGGTGAGTGCATTGATTATCAGCTGACTTGCGATGGCACTGCTCACTGTAAGGACAAGTCTGATGAGAAACTTTTCTACTGTGGTAGGTATTTCCAGATCTTTCACCTTCCTGTTGTAATTTTGGAGTTACACATGCTTACATTGCTTCCTCTGTGACTTTTCTACTTACTCACACCAACTTCTCAGCCAAGATGCTCAGCAAGAAAATGGCAACACACATTAAGAAAACCCTGACAAGACACGAAGAAAATTACCTGAAAATATTTTTTTCTTGCAAACTTCATGTATTAACTGACATATTTACTAAAAAGCATCTCAAACGTTCTCATATTTCTGTCCCAAAAATAAAAATAAGGAAAAACATGGCTAGCTGCTTTTTCAAAGATGGAAGATACTTATTCTGCAATACTGGAAAAATATATGAATGCTAGTTTATAAATTTATAAATAAATTTATAAATACAAGATTTGTTGCCCTGAGAAGCTGTGGCTGCCCCTAGAAGTGTTCAAGGCCAGGTTGGAGCTTGGAGCAACCTGGGATAGAGGAAGGTGTCCCCACCCATGGCAGGGGTGGAATGAGATTTTAAGGTCCCTTCCAACCCATTCCATAATTCTGTGTTTCTGAGAGACATCAATTTGTCTTTCCATGGATTTGCCACATAATTTTGTGAAGGACATTCTACTAATTTGCAATGTGCCAGTGAACATTTTGCCTTATTTAAATCAACCATACCAAATTTTTTGCTGCACATTGGAAAAAAACCAGGAAGAGCTGGGGTTCTGTGATGCACTGGGTCATATACAGGGTGTTGCTTTCTGAACCTGATAAAGAACAGGATGGTGGACTCATTATTGTTGATTAACTAATGCAGTGAACATCATTATTGTAACTTCTGCGATGATTAGGGCTTTAGTAAATCAGTCCTGAATTTTCAAACATATCCTTATGTAAAATTCATAATGTTCTTGAGCAGAATGCTGTTGGTGTTGGTGCTCAGAAATCCAGAAACCTCTCTGCTAATATTTATTGTTATTTTATTCTCCATTTACTCCTCTTTTGGTTTAGGCCAAATTTGGTATGCTTCATTCTATATGATCACAATATTGATGCCATATGCAAACATTCTTCCCAAAAAAGTGTCTCAAAACACATGCATTTAAAGTACATGGGTGTTTTACACCACAAGATAATGAAAACTGAGAATTAGGCTTCACCTTTTCTCTTTTTTTTTTTTGCCATTCTTTCTTATCATCCTTTATTGATTTTTCTGTATCCCTTTATCAGTCCAAGTTCTGCTGCATAATAGATGAACAATTTCTGAAGTTTTCTTCCTGTAGCTTCGAATGCATTATCAATTAAAATATTTCTTCTGGAATGTTTGTTTGGATTGAGTGGAAGGCTGTTTTCATTAGGTGTCACTCCAATCATGTGCTTGTTTTTAACTTCCCAGAAAACAGAGGCTGTCGGAAGGGTTTCAAGCCGTGCTCCAACCGCCGCTGTGTTCCCAGTGACAAAGTCTGTGATGGGGCAAATGACTGTGGTGACAACTCTGATGAATTGGACTGTAAAGGTAAATGGCAGGAATTTCCAAGGTGATTTCGGAATATTGCTTTGTAAATGTTTATTATGCAAACTGGAGTAGCTGGAAAATAAGGTGTGATTTAATCATATGATGGGATTGATATAAAGGCTGATTTGGGTTTGCACCTACAGTCTTCTAGAAGGAGAGTGGTTTGGGCTATAAAATGTCAAATATATGCATTATATATATAGTATTTTATATGTATAAAATATAAAATACAGGTGCTGTTTCTTCTGTGAAGTAATGAGAGAGTAACTTTACTGTAGACAGGTTCAAAGATGGGTGATTTCTTCTCTGCATCTGCTTCTTCTTTGAAGCAGCAGATGCTCTTTTTCTCTGCTTCTCAGATGCGTGGCAATGACTGTGTCCTTTGCAAAGCTTGGTAGAATTGTTCTCCTTTTTATATCAGAATTGTTTTTTGGTTTTTGTCTTACAACATGAATATTTATATCTGTGCATCAACCAATGCACGAAGACCACAAATCCTTAGTTACAATTCAGAAAGTTTGGAGGGGATATTATTCCACAAGATATATAACTAAAAAGCTAGATATCCGTATTAATTAGCATTTTTTTGAAGGCACGAAATAATTTTTAATCATTTACCTAAATATAAGTAGAGGGAAACACATACAGGCAAGAACCCCAAGCTGCTTTTACAAGAAATAAATCTGAGAGATTCATGGATGATCCTGAAAATGTTTCTTCCTTCCTCAAGTATTGATTATCTCAAAATGAGTTGAATTACCCTAGAGACGCTTCCAGGCTAAAAAATAAATTAAAAAATTAGAAACTTACAGGTGTAATAAACTCAAAATCATATGTCTGCTGGAAGGTACGGTGTGTTCTGAGTGCCTCATTCTAAAAGGCAGAAGGCTTAAGCATCATCATATGTATAATGTGCATCTGAAGAGTCTGTTTAGCAGACAAATTTACATCCTTTATAACCATATGTTCCAGACTCGGCGTGCGCCCCGGCAGAATTCCGCTGTGCAGATGGGGTTTGCATCGGGAAACCGGCGCAGTGCAACCAGATCATTGACTGTGCAGATGCTTCGGATGAAAAGAGCTGCAGTAAGTTTGTGTTTGTGTTCCCTCGCAGCATCTGCTCCGTGATTATTCCTTGTTATGTAGCAGTTAATTCCTGGGCATTGCTGCTTGGGATACCGACACCTGCGTGGTCTCCTCGAGCTCAGTGTGAAAATTAAACTGTGAGGCTCTCAGTCTGTGTTAGGTGTGTGGTAATTTGCTGTCTCTTTCCAGATAATACCAACTGTGCTTACTTCTATAAACTTGGGATAAAGTCTTCAGGATTTATCAGCTGCAATTCGACTTCCCTCTGTATACTGCCAGAATGGATTTGTGATGGCTCTAATGACTGCGGAGATTATACAGATGAGCTAAAATGCCCAGGTAACTGGGGGAAAAAAAAAAAAAAAAACCAAACAACAAACAAACAAAAAAAACCCCCCAACATTAATTTACTTTTTAAAAAGAGAAAACAAGTTTTCTTGGGGGGGAGTGTTTCTCATTGTGTTGCAAAATGTTTATTCAGTCAATACTGATTTATTTAAAAAAGAGAATAATATAATGCTGAATGCAGTTTATTCACCTTTATTTTGTGTTTCATGGGATTTTGCAAATTATTACAAAAGAATACTGATTTTTTTCTTTTTCTAAAGCATACTGTAATGTCTAGCTTTCTACTTCCTCCAGGTTAGGTCTGTCATTTATCATTTTTATTTAAGTAAAACATGAGTCATTAAAATGTCAAGCTCATCAAGCATCAGCATAATCACTCAGGAACTTTTATTAGCTACCGCTTTAGTGGGTGGTATTTCTTTCCTTGCTGACTTGTTTTACTTTCTCTTGTATTTGGTGGAGGTCCTTGGAATAGGCTGCCAAGGTAGAATCCAGGGTTATTGCTTTTGTGACAGTTCTGGTCTTCGGCCAGGAGAAAGGGATCGTGTCAGCTTGAGCCCCAGACTCAGGACTGAGGTTATTGCTCGATAATTAATGTTAACCAGTGAATTATTCACAATATTCAGTTCTTACCTAATGAAGGAGGGCATTTATGTGTTTGCTCCATTTTTATCCAGAACCCGTCATTTGAGTTTGAGAATATTAAGTACAAAATGTAAACATTTTTTATTTCTTTGTTTTTATAATTGATTTATTCTAGAGTGAAACTAACCTCCTGTTACCACTAACTCTTTCCTCTAAGAATAAGCATTTAATAAAAGTAAATATTTCCTAAATAATAAATTTTATTACTTTGTAAAATTAAAACTCCTAATTTTATGTTATTCAGTGCCATCGAAATTGTGCTTAGTAGTGGACATAATCTGATTATTTCCATTTAATATTCTCTTTTTCTGTGTGATAATCCTGTTATGTCTCCAGAAGTTTTTATTAGAATTCTCATATACATTGTGCCAAATTTATTGATGAAAATATTACCAGGATCCAGAGAAACCTGGGACTTCAGCAGTGCTGAACATTAACATTAACCTGACATTAAGAACTGCTATTAATCCTATGAATAGAAGCATATTAAGTTAGAGTTTCCATTCTTATCTCTACATTCTCCAGATTGTCTCTTAATTATGTAAATTTATTGTATATAACCCTTCATTAAGCTCAAAATAGCTTAGGTTTGCTGTATTTCCATACAAAGAAAGGGTTTTTGCCATACCAAGGAAAATTGTGAGGGCAATGTGCTACAGCTTCAGTAAACTAATGTTGCATAAGTACACTAATGTGCATTTTATTCCATTGTCCATTTATTTGTATTACTTCTCTCTGAATTCCAAATGTGTGCCAAAATGTTCCATCATTTTAATGTGTGACTATTTGCCTGGATCATTCCTCTCTTTACTTGGAAGCAATACCATTCCCACCATGTGATTCCCTTTGCCATTTCATTCAAAACTGACCAACTCTGGCACATTAAGTTTTTGAGTGTTGTTTCTATTATGAATATTGCAATTCCCATTAGCAGTTTGGTTCAGTGTCATTGTTCTTACAGAAAATTACAGCAAAATACTCATGTAGGGTAGCTGTACTTAGAGAATCCTTAATATCTACCAAGTCATCACAGATGTCCCAGTTCTTTCTTTATTTTTTTTTTTTTTCATTCATACAGCTGTAGAAGCCATAAATGTTTAACTTTCCTTTTAAAAGAGAGGAGGCTGACAACAAATCCAGTGCACAGAGGGAATAATGAAAACCATGGCAGAGAGTTTCAGTGGTTTCCAGTGCTTGGAACTCCTGGGTTTTCCCAGGACTCTGCTTAAGATTTTGAAAATAAGTTGTTATTAGACTAATATTTGTGCTTGCAGCATGAAACTCAATGTCTGACATGTTTTCTCTCCTCACACCTGGTTTCTAAGCATTCATGAAAGTCAAATTTTAAATTATTTTCTGACTCTACGAAATAAAAAAGACAAGGGAGAACTTTTTAATTTCTGACCAAGTCTGATCCTCTGGCTCCAGCATCACTGGTGTAGCTCCTGTTAGTCAGTGCATGCATGAGATTTGCAGCTTCTCCCAGTGACAAAAATACTGCCACAATTTGATTATCTTGTAAATGACAGCAGAAAGATCAGAAGGGCAATTTCTTCAGCTGGTGTAAACCAACAAGCAATGTTGACCTGCCTGACCTCAAAACCTGTAAACTGAAATACTTTCCTCTATAGGCCTTTTGATTTAGTTTGAAGCTGTGCTCTGATTCTTCTCTAAAAATATAAAAAATAACCATTTCAGCTCCCTAAACTAAGTAGCTATCACCTTTTTTTTTCAATTTTTATGAACACAAATTATTTACTTTTTTTTCATTTTTAAACATAAACACTTTGTCCATCAGTATTCAGAAATTTAGCAGAAATGTATTAGGCTCCTAATCATACTAGTAGAGACCATTTTACATTACATTCTTTATTTTATCACAGTTCAAAACAAACCCACATGTGAAGAAAATTATTTTGGTTGTCCTAGTGGAAGATGTATTCTGACCACCTGGCTTTGTGATGGGCAGAAAGACTGTGAGGACGGAGTAGATGAATTGCACTGT
Source organism: Dicrurus megarhynchus (assembly GCA_013399195.1). NCBI lineage: Eukaryota > Metazoa > Chordata > Aves > Passeriformes > Dicruridae > Dicrurus > Dicrurus megarhynchus. The sequence continues at coordinate 2,352,883 of VXAD01001641.1, read as the reverse complement.
GGTGAGCATTTTGTCTTATTTGTATTTCTCTGGTCACTAATGCACTCTGGCAAAGAAGTGTGCACTTATCTCAGAGATTATATAAAAAGTTCTTTGGTGCTGTATTTTCAGATTCAGCTCTAATACTCCATGCTGTCAGTACCTTAAGTTCTATTTCATGGCAGAATGAAAGCCCTTTAGTTTTTTTTCTCTCTTAAGGGTATATTTATATACAGAGTTTTCTATTACTTTAATATCTAACAGTTCCACTAATTCTAACTCTCTTCATGACCCAGTTCCCATTAACGTGCTTCCATATTTGCTTTGTGGTTTTCATTGTATATTTTTATCTTACAACTTCAAAATTAGGAACTGCCGTGCACTGTGACAATCAGAATCTTTTCTGCTGGCCACATTTGTCAAGCATAACTTGGTGTTTGCACTTCCAGGTTTTATTCACTTGTGTACAATATTGTAAACTGAATTAGCGGATTTTTGTGGGCTAAAGGGAAGGGGCTTTAAGTCACTTCTTCTTTCCCCATTGATCGCTCTTACCCATTTTGAGATACCTGTTACAATGCTCTTCATTAAATTCAGATTTCATTACCTAAAATTATTTTAATGTTAATGTTAGAATTTGTTGTCATCAGTTGCAACAAAATAAACTTTATTCTTAAAGAAAGGAGTCTGGGAAACATGGAAGACCTGAATGTTTCAGAGGAGAATAGCACTTATTTAGAGCAGTTGTGCAGTCTGATTGTGAAATGCAGAAGCTCTTATTTTCAATGTACAGAAAAGTGTAAATGGGATAAAACAAACACACAGCAGTTTTTTCTTGTGAGAGACAATAACGTGAAATCTTTTAGAGTTAAATACTGGAATACCAGGAGGAAGGCTGGGTTGGAAAATTTGGACTGTGCCCTCAGCACAAATAAAGCAGTTGACTGTAGCTCTAGCATCTATGTTAAATATGCAAACCAGGCTTCAGTTTTTAAAGTGTTCATCCTCTTCCCACTAAAAAGAAATTGAAAATTTCACTATTTATTTTTATAACTGTGTTGGTGAATGCAAACTCTGAGACAAACTGATAATGTGCTGAATAACAAGATTAGGATTTTACTGTGTTGGAGTGTTTTAATACATGGAAACTGGGAGGGGAGAAAGGAGCAGTGCAAAAAATCCTAAACTGTGGCTGAAAACACAGGGAATGCAGTGATGTTGTGAACCTAACAAATGCAGTGCCTGGTGTCATCCCCAGATTCGTCCTGCTCATGGAATCAATTTGCTTGCTCTGCAAACAAGTGCATCTCCAAGCAGTGGACCTGTGATGGTGAGGACGACTGTGGAGATGGCTTAGACGAGAGCGACGCTGTTTGTGGTGAGTGGGACCCTCTCGGTTCTGTGCTGTGGCAGATCAGGGGTAATGAGAGAGACCACGTGGTCCAAGGAGAGGCTGGGAAGGGAGCAAGGACAGAACCTCCAAAGGGTGTGAGGGATCTCCTCCCTCAGCCCCCTCCAACCAGCAGATAGGTTCCTTTTTATGGGAACTGTATGATTTGTGAGAATTTTATCAGTGGAGTTATGAATGGCAAACCAGCCTGGGGGAAAGGACAGCCAGCCTGTTGTCCAGTTCTTATCCTTTAGGTAAAACTGCTGTGTGAATTTTACATTTGAGTGCCAGGTGCTCAAAGACCCTAACGTTGTTGTATTTTGGTTTTGTTTCTTTTTTTTCCTACCTCTTTCTTCTATTCCCTCTAAAATTTTTTATGCCATAAGCGTATATTTCATGATATTTCTCTCACATTCCCAAACCCTTCAAGGTGCATGAGGAATTGAAAATTTTGTTTTCATTCTAGGCTCAATGGACTGGAAATGTATTAGTGAATTCTTTCCAGAAGGAAATCACATTGTGTCAAGTCGTGCTGTCACAATTTAGTGATTTTATACATTGGTTCCGTCATTCTCTGTATTTTAAATTTCTTTGTAAAATTTCAGCTTTTAACTCTTAAATATATTTTCCTTTTCAGAAATCCTCTTACTTAAAGTCCATTCCACAAAGAGTATTTATTCCATATTTCCAGTGTGCTATCACAGTAAAAATGTTGTTGATAACTGATAGTGTTAAGTAGGCAGAGAAGAAATCTGGTTTGTTAAAGTAGTCGCTTAGTCAAACATAGATGTAGAAATGCCATCAAATGAAAAGGATGGAGGTGGAACTTACACTGTTCTAATATGGTAAAATATGAATTATTTAGGACACTAACTTCTCTCAAAGAGGGAAGAACCCGCACTGGTTATGAAGAAGGGAGAGTCAAGGCTTCTCCTTAGGAACAGGTGTTGGATCTGAATTGCAAGGAGAAAAGAGATCAACAGGACTTCAGATTTTTCTTTTTTTTTTTTTTAACTGTATTTATTCAACATGAAGTTCAATTCCAGAAATATCAAAAAATGACAAATGAGTATAAGTAAGCAAAAGTTGCCCCTTTTGCATAAGTAGGACAGAAAATATTTTTTAAAAATATTTTAATATTTTATTAATTTTTAATTAAAACTTGTAGAAAATACACCGTGTCCTTTTTAGTGAACTATACTTAACTTATGTAAGAGAATACATTAAGTGACAGATTGCACAAAAATTTGCTTCCAAATGGAGTAATTTTAATCCTAGGATATAATATTATCTAAAGAATAGCCAAGAAAAACCTAGTCAGGTAATCAATATGTTGAGTTAGTTGGATCAGAACTGTCAGATATTTTTTACTCCCACTACTGCTGTACCTGGTACACATTGTTTTCTTCTCTGTGGGACTGATTAAGAAAAGTTTTGAGTGCCTTTGTCTTCCATAGAGTTTGGTGATGCAGGGATTACATGGTTTGCAAGATCAGTTCTTTTTTTTCAGTCAGTCCAAATGTGCAGTCAAACTTACTGACCAAAACTGGTTCCAAAAATTATTCTGCTGGGTGGTTTTCATAAAGTGTGGGAAATTTAAGAATCTGAATAAATGAAAAGAATGGAAGAAATAGCAGACGGTCAAAGTTTGGCTGTAAAACAATCCCAGCCGAGTAGGTTTATCATAATGTGCAGAACAAAGTCGTCTTTTAAAATAAACCCCTGTCATCACTACCCATCACCATGACAACATAGGTCAGGGTGTTGAGCTGAGGAGATGGGATGGTTCAGTGCTGAGGGCTCCCTTGCCATGTTTCTGCAGGCTCAGTGACCTGTGCTGCCGACACCTTCAGCTGCCTGGGCTCCCACGCCTGCGTCCCCCAGCACTGGCTCTGTGACGGGGAGCGGGACTGTCCCAATGGAAGTGACGAGCTGTCCACAGCAGGCTGTGGTAGGTTTGCACGTCAAAAAAAAAAAAAAAAAAAAGTTATTTCCGTGCTGCTTTTGCCTTGGTGATGTCCACTTCGGTGGTGAAGATTGCTGGCCCTCATGTGAGCAGATGGAGCAGGGTCCTTCAACTTTTTTAATCAGCCTGACACCGCCAGGCTCTGCTCACACACAGCTGAAGATCAGGATGTGTGTCACAGTGTGTTTGCTGGTGAAAGTTAGCACACCGAGTGACTATGCAGTTTTATTGCTCTCCCTGAAGAAAATGCTGCTGCTCCTGTCAGGGAGGTTGGGCATCAAGAAGGGAGATGCTTTTCTGGCTAATTGTTCAGCTCCTGACATCTCTTACCCTATAAAATATTGCTTCCAGTCTCCTGAGACACTCTTCTATTAACAGTGTCAGGAGTTCAGTAATAGTTTCATTGGAGGGGATTGTTTTATTAATGTGTAAAAATGGTATATAAATATATTCCATATATTTTGAGTGTTTATGGTCTTTAAAGAGCATTTGTTCAGGAGCAGACCAATACAAGGACATCTCTTCTTCCCAAATGTTCTTTTCTTCAGAGCCAGACCTCAGTTTAGTCATAGACAGCATCAACTTCTGAAGCTTTTCCGTCCTGGATTACAGGAGATTTTAGCTATCTTTACTTCTGTAGCTTTCTTTGTGACGAATAGGTTTTTCTGGTATTGAATTGTGTGATGCTTTTTATCTGACTAAAAAGTTACGGTTATTTCCATTGAATACACTCAAATTCACTTCTCGTGTCGTCTTTGTGTAAGAAAATCAGCTGTATATCTGATTGTTCTCAATTTCTTTCTTTTTTTTTTTCTTTTTTAATGTGCTGTATTTTTCCTTAGCTCCCAATAACACTTGTGACGAGAACGCTTTCATGTGCCGTAACAAAGTCTGCATTCCCAAACAGTTTGTTTGTGACCATGATGATGATTGTGGAGATGGATCGGATGAATCTCTGGAATGTGGCAAGTATAACAAAAATAGAGTAAATAGAACAATTTCACACTGCTAACCGTAAGGCATTCTTCAGGGCTTAGTACTTGGAGGCACAATTGCAAAAGAAAGCTCTTCATTTTTTTGTAAATTGCTTAAATTTTCACTTTGAAATTATGCATCAATTAATACACTTTGGGGTTAACTTGGATCTGGGGCTACAGTGACAAATTACTTCCCATAGAGTCTTACAGTTGATTGCTAATAATATTGAAGAGAATTTTAAAAGTATGTTCTAGAATTTCTTGTTTAACAAGTATATCTTTATTATATGTATTTTTGTCTTTGTCTCTCTATATGTTTTTTTTTCTACCAAATAATGAAATGCATCTGTCATGATTATCACTGCAGTTAAATTATATCAACTGAAAAATATATGTCAGTGTTTAATTTTCACCACTCATGTGAATTTAGGGTTTCTTATATTATCTGGATGTCTGTACAAGGCCATACTCAGAAACATTAATCTATATGAATACTATTTATGGAAAATACAGAGCAAATATTCACTCCAAAAGGGCAAATTGGTGATTATAATGCCTGGTTTGGTGCTGTTACAATCTATATTGGTTATTTAATCTTAAATTTGCTTCAGAAATGACAGCCACAACAGAAAATAGCTAGAAAATGTCTGTATGTTATAGATGTCTTTATTGTGCACACCACCTGGAGGGGGTATGTGCATAAATGATGTGAGCAGACACCCAAAGATTGTGAAAAAGCGTGCTTATTGATTTATTAATGACAGATAATTACCAGGAAATCAGTGAATTACATATTCAGTATCATTAGCAGCAACAGTGGGCAAATCACAGCTGCAAAATTTATAGATCTTAGGGGTTTTCAAACACCATTTTATAATTAGTCCCAAAAGGTGCTGAGCACACAGACACAGAGAGCAGTTGTGTGCACCTCCTGCCCCAGCCCAGTCTTCAGTACCTGAATAACTATTTAGAACTCAACAGTCATAAACTTTGGAATTTGCCTTTTTTTTCTTCATGCTTATAATTTCTTGCTGGTGTATTTAATTGATTTTCTATAGCATTATATACACACACATTATAAACTAGACACGCCCCTTAAAATACTTACAAAGAAATAGTGTTATTTTGTCAGACTTTCAGAAAGAGACAGGAGGAGGGAACAGCAAAAGGAGCAGGAGATTTACAAAGTCCTGATCCAATTTAGTATGGACCTGCCTTCAGGCACTGGCTCTATTTAATTTCTGCAGGGAAACTGAACTGTGCAGCAACGTTTGTGCTGTGCTGCTTCAATGCAATTTTCTGTTAACTGGTAATCAAATCACACCTCAGTGTGTGACTGGTGTGGCAAAACTGTTACACTGCAATTTTAGGCAAGGGTTGCATTCTTTTATGGGAAAAGGAACTGCTTGTGAAGCGTAGGAGTCAAATTCCAAAACACGCTTTCCGAGGTGCTATCAGGATTTAAAATGAAATCACATACTTCCCCAGGATTTTAAACTTGTGGTTTCTGATTTGACTGTCAGCTAGAGAGCCCGATCACAGCTCTGTTGGATTGTAGAGCTAAACCTTTTTCATCTTCCATCTGGGAGCCAATGGCTTCCATGGCTTCCATCTGGGAGCCAAAACAACCCAGGTACCGTTCAGCCACCAGTATACTTACCTGACATGGAATTTGGGTTTAAATATGTTCCTGAAAGCTGAATTAATGGAATGCATTTAAAAATCTAGGCTTTGTTTTAGTGTAGTTGGTTTTACTTTTTCTATTTGTATAATTGAAGGTATATTTTCTTGTTGTTTTTTTGTAGAGTACTATTCAGAAATAAAAATGGGACAGGTGAAAATGAAGCAAACTTTTTTTTTTTAAAGTTCAGAATCATCCTAGTCCTTGAAAATTTCTTTGGTGCAAGTTTTGAGTCTATTGTATAAGCCTGTCTTTTTAATGAAATCCTAATAACTAATTACTTAAAACTGAACAGAAAAAAAACTATCTTTGTGATGACTTTTCTAAATTTTTCTACTGCTTTGTCAGTTTTACAACTCTCAGTTAAACTGCTGTGTTCTAAGAAGCAAATGCCTGTTTGTGGTTTATTTACTGCATTATATAATTTTTATTTTTTTTTAAGAAATCCACTTTCACTTTGAAAATATATCCATTCTATATGTATTGATTTTGTGGCCATCTTAGGAAATTTGTGTTTAGTGTGGTTAAAATGATTTGTGTTCTGCATGTTTTAAAGGGAAGGCACACAGCCGTAAGCACACCACAAAAATGTTTGCTGGGTATTGTTGAGCTATTTCCTAATAACAGGAATAAATGGAATAACACCAAAAAGAAAAGGAATTTATGATTGAGAGCTGCATAAATGTTTCACATCTGTGTGAGTTGTGTCATGACTATATGCTGCTGCATTAGAGAATTTTGATTTCTCTCTTTGCTGGTAGACACTCGTGTATAAGCACAACAATCTGCATCTCTTTATGGAGCAAAAAATACTTTTCTTTGCGTTGCCTCAAATATGCAGAATTTTATGTGGAAATTATGAGAGGAAACATGAGGTGATTGGTTGTTGTTTTTGTAGGGTATCGTCGCTGTCGTCCTGGGGAGTTCACCTGTGCTGATGGACGGTGCCTGTTGAATTCCCAGTGGCAGTGTGATGGGGATTTTGACTGCCCAGACCACTCTGATGAAGCACCTATCAACACCAAGTGCAAAAGTTCAGGTTTGTGTGTAATTGTTTGAAGAACACGTGTGACCTTTCTTTTTTGAGAGCGATGGTTTAGGGTTTTAAGTCAGCAAATGTAAAACCTCATTGCTTAAATTTCCAGTGCTTTCATGGTGATATTGCTCATGTCTTGCAAGGAGAAAGTGTTCTGAGCATCCAAAACCTCAGCTCACAAAGTTCAAGCCACCAGTTCCTATGGAATGAAATAGCAGACACTTCCTTAATGCATAAGTCCTTTTGTTCCTAAAATAAGATGATATTAATATAGTAATTTCCAAAGTTTCTAGCTTGCTCTTAAAATGTTTACTGTGTCCAAGATATTCATCACACAGAAGGAGATCATACAAAAGGGGATGTAAAGGTGCTCTCATTATAAATAATAAACACTGCTTTAATTTTATTAGTGAATTATTGACCAAGTGCTATTGGTTTTATTGATATTTTCTGCTCACATTAATAAGTTTGATGAGGTCTGACTGGATTTTGAGAGGGAAATTAGTCCTGGTCTGCATATGGTGTTCTATTCTGTGGCTTTTTGAAAGACCAATTCTTCTGTCTAGACCTTAGGATTTCATTGCTCTATACCAATTTTGATGGAAAACACTCATCTGCTGTGAGGTGAGGCAGCACATCTACGCTAAATTTATTTAAATGTTTCAATTGCTCTTTGAAGGATCCGAATGTAGCTGAAATGATGTAGTCAGGTTTTGCCAAACAGGGAAAACCATATGTGCAGGTCATTAGGCAAGGAATGCATCAGAATGCAGTCAGTTGTGTTCCTAAACTCCTCAGCCTCCACGGGGCAAAAACCCTTTTTTTATAACTTTTGGAAATCATGGAACTGTGTTTTGTGCAGAGATGATGTAGAGGGTTCTCCATTATATAAAACCAAATATATAGGAGAGAGTTATGAGCTGATGTCCTCACATGTTTTTCCAGGAGAGGAATAACCTTTAAAGGCACTGAGAATTGAAAAGCTGTTATAATGCTGCCAATAAGGAATATTCTATTGTTACACAGTTGTTTCATTTCATGTGCACACAGCAGCTGATACATGAGAAAACTGATTCCAAGTACTAATAGATGACACCAAGCTGTGTTTTCTTTTTTGTTTTCCAGAGCAGTCATGTAACAGCTCTTTTTTTATGTGCAAAAATGGCAAGTGCATTCCTCAAAGTGAGGTTTGTGATAACAAAGAAGATTGCAGTGATGGGTCTGATGAGAAAAGCTGCCACGTTAATGAATGCCTCAGTAAGAAAGTCAGTGGCTGTTCCCAAGATTGTCAGGACCTTCCTGTTGGCTACAAGGTGAATAATTGCAAAATGTGGTGTAATATAATGCAAGTTTTTAGTTCTTAAGGGTTTAACTACTGCATGATTATGATAAAGCCCCACTGTGTGGTCCCTCCTTGTAGTGAAGTAGCTTACATGCCATAATAAGAACATTCAAATTTTTATTTCCTGTAAGCAAACAATTCCCAACTGTATTTAAAAAATGGTACAGTACATACTTTAAACCTATGGAAAAGATCAGACAATGCTTTAAATGCAACAAATCATACCGGTGTATGCAGAGCACTGAAAATCAAAGAGTAAAAATTTTACAATACATAGGAATGAACAGCAGAAATAGTGGTTTTCTCTAATTTTTCCCAAGATTCTTACAGAAATATTTAAAGTAATATCACCTTAGCAGCAGAATAAAACTGTTCATTGTCTGCATGTGAGGGTGTTTTTTGAATCACCTGAATCTGCTCTTTGGCCTTGACAAGCAGAGAGGAACAGACTGCAGTAGCCTGTAAATAGTAGCTAAAAATAGAAGAAAGACTTTTTTCAGGGTTTTAACTCCGACGTAACCCTAACTGCACTCCCAAAGTTTCATCTTTTCATCTGAACATTGGCCCACTGAGAACTAAATAAATTTTGTGCAGCATGGCTTAGATCTGCAGGTATTCAACCCTCTGGAACTTGAGGGTTGAGATAGAGGCTCAAGAGCTGTTGGGTTCAGCAAAAAGCTTGTTGAAGTGGTGGAGAAAGCACGTCCTTGAACTCTGCAGAGAGAAGTAGAGGATATAGGGGAGAACATGACACAAATTCTGCTGTAGATAAAATTTATGCCTCTATTTCAAAACCCCTCTGCCCAGTTGTATTTTGCATCTTCCACATTGCATGTGATAAACTTGCCAGGATCATTATCAGACCCAAATAAAAGTCAGAGAAACAGAGAATATTCTGAGTTACAAGGGATCCACGAGAATTGTCCAGCTCCTAATTAGCCTCAAGAGTTCTCATTCACATTGCTGTGTTGCACTGATGGCTAGGTGATGTCAGTGATTCCAGGGAAAACAATTAAAACCTTTCTATCTTTACCAAAAAACACATGTATAATTGAAAATGAAGAACTCCAAAGGGTCCATCCATCATTATTTTCAAAGAAAAATCCTTTCTATGTTTTTGAAAAGGTGTGCTTCACTTTTTCTTCAGTTAAAGTAGAACAAATAATTACTCATTCTACAGGGTTTTCTTTGGGTTTTTTTGGAGGAAATGGTGCTTAGGATTACATGAGCAATATTTGAAAAGAAAAGTAGATATACCTTCTGTAAATCATACAAGCAGCAAAGTAATTAAGATGTTACTTGGAAAAATGAGATACATAAAAAGTTTATGATGCTAACATATTCAGAAGAAGGTACACACAGATGATAAACAGAATTAAAAATGAATGTATTTGGTTTTCTTTCCCAGTGCAAATGCTGGCCTGGATTTCTCCTGAAGGATGATGGCAAAACGTGTGTAGATATTGATGAATGTTCATCTGGATTTCCCTGTAGCCAGCAATGCATCAATACCTATGGAACCTACAAATGCTTGTGTGCAGAAGGGTATGAAACACAGCCTGATAACCCAAATGGCTGCAAATCCCTTTCAGGTATTACTATTTAATGTTTTTGTAACCCACAGCTGTATCCAAATAATTTGTGAAAAAAACCTTAGCCCCAAGGTCTGTGTTACCTTTCTATGCAAGATAAAAACAGAGTTACTTTGAATCTGCTGTTTCTTCAATATAAAATAGGAATGTGATTGTGTCGGAATGTAATAATATTTTTAGTATGTGTTGTCCTCAGCTCATTTGTAGTAAGTGGATACAGTGGGTTTTGAAAGGTTGAATTAGTAAGTTTATTAGAAAAAGTATTAGGAAAGTTAAAATGCATCACTCAGTTCTACTTCTGAGTCACATGATAGCAGCACGGTTATGATGAGCTTTCATCATCTTTAGAACATTAGAATGTACATCAAACTTCCTGAAAAGAAGGAGCAGGAAAAAGTAATAGAAAATGCAAACTCTGTTCTTCCTATGGCATATTAAATCCTCCAGTCTTACATGTGTTACACAAGATATGTGAGAGCCTTGGCTGTTTCCTCACGCCTCTGATGTTGTTTTCATGTGCTTCAGTGGGTGGGATTGGCTCAGTCAGTGAAAGGAACAGAAACGCTGTTGCTGTGTTCTGCTGAGTTTCCTTCTCAGCCCAGGCAAGCTTTCTGTTTTCTTTCCCAATGACAAGAAGGCTGCAGCCTCTGTGTGCCTCGGGTGCTTCCCGAAGTAACCAGAGGGAGACACAGGAGAGGCAGGAATCCAGCAGCTGATTTTGCTTCATTCCCGTCCCTCTCTTCCCGAGCCACCTGCACATTTAGAAGCCGTGGATCACTCAGAGCAGGAGGGGAGCTGGAGCCCATCAGAGCTGTTTGTTGGAGGTGTAAGAAATCAAACTTCAAGAGAGACCGTGGCAAAGCTGTGGTGCTGTGACAGGGGTGGCTCTGCTGCCAGGAGGGGCCAACATGGGCACGTTTGGCCTAATGCTGATTTTTTTGCATAATTGTCTTTAAAGGCTTTTACAAGAAAGCAGAGCATTGCAGCCATTCCCCACGGGCCACAAGTCAGGGCTGAGGATGAGGCCTGGAGTAATTTTTGAACTGGAGAACGTCTTAAGAGCTGAACAAAAAATGCAAATGTGTTCAGTACAGCAGCAGAGTAGGCTGGACAGCACATTACATTCTCGAGTGCGTGAGCAGTAGATACAAAGCCTTTAATACATTTTTAATTTTAGTTGAGTCACTCCTAACAGAGCTAAAATAAAGACAGCTTTAAAAAAAAAATACTATTATGTATGTCACTCTCAGAGATATTTCAGTGATGTCATAAATGAGTATCTGAAATAAATATTTTTTTATAAACCAGAAGACCAGGGTTAAAAAAAATCAAATCTGGCTTCAGTTCAGAATTAGACAATCAAGGTTTTTATAAACAGCTGTTTCTTTATCACTGTCCTGTTCAGAATATTGAAATCTCAAAAAGCAGTGGTCAAAACATGCTCGGTTTGCAATCATAACAATTAATAGCCAGTGTTATTTGAAAGGAAATGTTGAAATTAAAACATATGGAATGAAATATATTTCCCCTTTAATCTCTGACATTAAATAAGGAGAAAATACAGTGTGGTTCCCATATTACAAAGGCAAAAGAATTAAATTGCATTGAAAGATATACTAATTGATTGCTTTGTTCATTTTTATACTGCATCATTGATCTTTCTTGGAGCATTTGAATGTTTTAAATATTTCTTTCATCCATAACATTGATCAGAGCATGTAACATTTATTTTTCAAACCATCTGTATTTCAGCATTGTATTCCTGATTTTCCATAAATTAACGTAAAAGCTAGTCTAATATATTCTTTCTCCCGGGGTTTAGATGAGGAACCTTTCTTAATTCTGGCTGATCATCATGAAATAAGAAAAATTAGCACTGATGGATCCAACTACACTTTGTTGAAACAGGTATAACCATAGTACCATGCTCTAAGTTTAACTCAATACTTTTATTTTTTCCTAAAGTTTGCAACTGACAGAAACATCATCCTAAAATTGGCGTTGTGTGCACCAGAGAACAACTGCAGTACCTTCAGAGTTCTTACAATACTTTAAATTGACTATTTTGTCTGGATTTGACATGATTAAAGCTCAGGCAGTTGTTTCGCCAGTCATTCTGATGTACTAAAAAATTATGTTATTTGTGATCCTCTTCCATCACAATATGTTTTGTGCAATTTGTCTGTTTCAGTTAAAAAACAAAAAACCCCACCTATTTGGCCATGTATTATTTGGGCTACTTACTGTCATAATCTAAACCTATTTTCAGACAGACAATCCAAATATTTGCAGTATTACAAAACGGGGACTTTTATCTTTGTGTAAATCTAATTTATAAAGTAATTACTCTAAATTATTATAACAGAGAAAAAAAAAATGAAAAACTGCAAAAATAGAAAGTCACCCAGTAAATACAGAGCTGCCATTTTTAGCAGTGTCTGCTCTCCTTCTATGCTTCACCTAAGTGTAGTTACTTACCTCAGATTAGATTTCCAAAATATGTTTTAATAAAAATATCAATTTCCTTGAATACTAAATGGATCAATTGTAGTAAGACTAGGAAATTTTTTACTGCCCATCAATATCATTAGGCTTTCTGTAACTTCTTGTGTCACTAGGCTGTGCACCTTAATGTCACAAGAGAGGTGCTCAGTAATTATGAAATTAACCATCCTGAATGAAACATTGGCTTTATTTAAGCTTAGCAAGCATTACGAAAGTCTGTCTGTTCTCCTGAAATCCTTCTCATTTGCATCTCCCTGCCTCTCTCCTCTTTTGCTGGTGTGTACCTGTTCACAGAAGCCTGTGAGAAGAGGGGAGCAGCAGGACATTTTCTTCGTGGTTGGTGCTGACAGATGGTCAGAGCTCCCTCGGTGCTGAATGCAGTGGGCTCCTCTTCGGTGTGTTAGAGACTGAGCAGCTCCAGCCATTGAACAAAATCTGTGTTTTCCACATCACATTAATTCACTGGGCTGACAAATACCTCTGCTATTGAACCTACTGGTCTTTGCTCCTGCAAAGGCAGCATTTGATTTGAAAGCCAAAGGGGGAGCTTTACCAGCAGAACAAGGGGGTTATGTCCCTCATAAGGACATCCTCGTGTCCTTGCAGTGTTATGATGGATTTGGCTCTTTTCTGCACATCTACCAGATGATGGCAAACACCAGAGTGGCTCTGGCAGAGGAGCAAACCCACCCTTCTCTCTGTGTGTTTTATCTGTGATTACCATTCTAACAGTTGTTCATATAAACTCAGAATAAAGGAGCTGACAGTAGGAGCTCGTTCAGTCTTCCCTGAGTTATGTGCCAGCTTTTTCCTCTATTTTCTTTTTCTTTGTATTTTTTTTTCCAAGTACACATAAACAGTACAGCTGTTTGGATTGTGTCTCATGTATCTTCTTTGCTTTCCATTTCCTTCACTCCTAGTCATCAAAATCCTTAGGGTTTCAATAGGCAGAGTAGATCATCTTCCTCCTCATTTGTGATTTTTATCTCCATGTTTTTAAGTGGGGCACCAAGGGAACACGAATCACAGCCACGGATATATTGTGTGCTGTGGGTAACAGAAACAAACCCACAGGTTTAAGATGAGAGACTGAGGCAGCTGATGCCATTTGAAATTTTCCCTATTCCTTCTAAAAAGCAGATTACGCATGAAATGACAAAGAATTATGCTAGGAGGGCTTAAGTGAGATATGTGTATAATAAAGAGGAAATGATGTCTGGACAGAGAACTCTGTTACAGATGTACAGAAATATTTTACCTGCAGTTGATGTTCTGATAAAAATTGAAATTAAACTGACCCAAAATAAAACACTTGAAACCAAAGATGTTCAGGCAGTCAATTCTCTGTTGTTGGTCTTGATCCTTAGGAAACTTTTGCAGTGTTGTGGAATATATAGAGATAAGGCCCAGTTTTTTTACAAATTGCTGACTTTGATTTATAGAATGTTATAAAATTGTATTACATAGTATTTTGTAGTCATTGACCTGTTGTCTCCTTGGTTAAGAATTTGGGGTGGGGGGTTCTCTGTTGATGCAATTATACTAAGAGTAGAAAAAGAGACAGGAAAAGTGTTTTGGATCCCAGCTATGACTGACAGAGCTGCAGTTGGCTTTGTGAAAAGTGTGTGCGTGTATATGATATTTTTGAAAAATGGTCCTCCTACACTGAATTGTTTCAGGCTTCCTTTAATGACGATTTGTGCAGCCTAACTACTCTTTTCTTCTACATTTTGATCACAAGGTAGATTTACAGTAATTACACAGTAGTAGATGGCGGATAAGCCATGTATCAGTTTCTGTACAATTAAATATTGTTGTCCTGAGTTGTTTGCTTAAGAGCTGGCTGGTCCAGCACAGCCCTTCTCAGCAAAGAATTACACTAACGAGGGAGGCTGCTGCCCTGCCTGAGAGCAGGGTGTCATTGGGCTGATAAGGGAATTGATTAACTGACCTTGCCTTTTTAAGGAGGGTACAAACCACATCCGTTCCTTTTACCACTGCTGCTCCGTAGTTCATTGATAACAACAACCTGGCATATTAAGAATAATCGTGATTTCACTACGTATCAGAACATTCAGCAGGTTATGGGGCAGATAAGGAAATAAGAGCCATCGTCTGAATGCGATCCCCTTCTTCCTTATCTGCCATTTGGGATGAAAAGCCATTTTTGTAGGATTGCTCCTCCCAACCTGCTGGAGTACTTCAGATATAATCACCACTCTTTCTCAAAATGTATTGGCTTTGTAATTGGAGCCATAGGAGACTCCCACGTGCCTGCTGGATCTCCAGCTTTCACACTTTTTGTATCCACCACCTCTGTGTCTGTGTATATGCACACACATATATATAAATATATAAATTTATGCTTATATATTTATATATACAGCACCTATAATGTAGAATCTAAAAAGTCAAAACCTCCTCACTGAGGAATTAGCATTAATGTCTTTTTGCACACCACCATTTTGAATTCCTGATTAATTTATATCGCTAAGGAAATTCTTTCATTATTTAAGTGTCATAAAGATTATACCATTTCTGGTTCCCCCATCTAGTTTGCCAAAGAAATGCCAAAGGTAGTAATCAGCAGTGAAACTGAGCAAAAGTTGCAAGTATTTACTGCTAAATTTCATTTAAATAAGCGTATGGAAAAACACAGGAGCCTCATTTAGTTTCTTACATCGTCTGCATTTTTGAAGTGAGACAGTTAATTTGTCACCATATTTATTTCTGGTACAGTCTTTATCTTATTCTGTTTAAAAGTAATGCATGGAAAAGGGAGGGAAGCGCTTCAGAAATATACAGACAGTAAAATAAGGCATTAGGAGTATTAACTGTGTTTTGCATTCTGAATGCTGTCCAGCAGTTTGTATTCAAACAGTTGAATAAATGGACGTTTTTTTCTGTTTTTAGGGGCTGAACAATGTGATTGCAATAGACTTTGACTACAGAGAAGAGTTCATTTATTGGATTGATTCCAGCAGACCAAATGGCAGTCGCATAAACAGAATGTCTTTAAATGGAAGTGACATCAAGGTAATTGGGGATTAATGTCACTACTAGAATCAAATTTTTTGAGTATTTTGGGAAATGCTCTTTCATACTTTTAACATAGATTGTGAGGCTTTGGTGTATAAATGCAAATACAGCATGAGCTAGCAAGTCCTAGTAAAATTTAATTGCATTTATATCTTATTTGAAGTAGATAGGTACTAGGAGAACTTTATTTAGGAGCTAAATTCCTCATGACTTATCTGACAGTTTACTGAATTGGTAATTCCATGTGGTTTCCAGGATGCCAAAGGAAAAAAAAGAGCTATAATTAGGTGTAAGCTGTGTAAATACACTGCTGTATTACTACTTATAAAATTTCCTGTGATCTTCAGTTTGGTTTTGTTTCACCTCCACTACATTGATAATTGAAATAACTCGGTGTCTTTGCTGTGAAGGGTAAAAGTGCTCTCCCATTTCTGCACAGCCTGTCTGTTGTGCCTCTGTAGTGGATTAAGTTCACAAATCCACTCTTAAGAACATTTGTTGACTTATGTGAACATTTTCCCAGAACTGGTGATAAGCAGTAAGGAATTCTTTGTTTATTCTATTATGTCTGACCTTCTGAAACATGGAGTTAAATGAGCAGTAATATATCCTGTGAATTCGTTCCCTCACACCAATAAATATGCAGAGAGAAAAGAATTGGGTGTTTCATTCACAGCTTCGTGCATGGACTGACACATCCTCAGAGCACAACAGCTTTGTTTTTTATGAGTTAGGGTTTGAAACTCACTGGCTTCAGTGCACCTTGTTTGCATCCTTCACACCAAAATAACTGGTCTTAAAAAGAAAAAAAAAAAACAAGTGGATAAGCAATTATGGCACTCTGATTGCACTGGGGTAAAACTAAAACCCAGCATGCACTCAAAAGTTCTCCCTGTGAAGGGAAAAAAAGGCAAGTGTAAGGTTCAAAATCCATTAAATCCTTGAATCATATTTATTGTCTTTAAACAGTTTCCAAAGCATCCTCCTCAGCTTCTGTCCCTTCTGGATGAATCAGTATTATATAAGGGCTGGGGATTACTCAGACTCTTTATTTCTAATCTTAACTATTTCAAAAAGAACAAAGAATTTTTCCCAGTCAAAAAAAAATTCTAATAACCATGTATAAGAATATTTTAAAAATTGCTTTTTACTGATTCATTAATAATTTATTTTTTTAAGAAAAGGTTTCCAAAAGTTGAACAAATAGTAGGAGAAAATTAGGATGAGGACATGGAGGGTATTTTGTTTTTCCATCATTAATAATTCTCAATTTGCACAAGTGTCATATTGATGAAATTTTTTCTCAAATAGGATGCCATATTCAAAACAAAAATTATGAAAATAAGTTTGTTTAATTTTCATGCAAAAGCCTGTTTTTTCTCTGAAAAACTTGGCCCAGATTTGGCCTCTGAAAGCTAAAAACACGTGAAAAAAATTAGCAAGAGTTGTATATTGTAGCTGTCTAATAGTCTGTCAGTAACCTTTTATCCAGTGCCAAATTTTTGCGTCTCTTTGATTTTTTTATTAGGCTGCCATAGCACATACTTAATAGCTGACATTATTAAAAATGAAATTATTTCAAATGAAATTACTATTACTATTTATTTAATTATTTAAAAGCTGATGTTATCATTTGTTATCTAAAAAACCTTTTTACATATTTTAGTGGGGTTTTTTTTGTCACCAGAGAGAGTTTTTATGGTTTTTCCCCTGAAGTATGAATCTCTCATTTTAATGTCTTTGCACTTGTTGTGTTACTGTTTGCTATAAATAGATCTACTCTCAGTGTAAGGGATGCTATTTGATGTATTGCCTCGGATTCCCCTTGTAGGAGATGGCATTTCTTCAGCACACCAGCTCTGGCTTTCCTGCCCTGGGAAGCCTGATGGCATCTCATTTGTCTTCTGCACCTCCTCATGCCGGAGATATTTACAGAATTGAAATGACAGATTTTTCACATAGATGTGTTCAGACATTAGCACAGTGTTTCATGGAGAGTTTAGATTCAAATGTTAGTGGGAAATGCAGTAGAAAGCTGGGCTGTGCACATTAAGTGCCATGCTGGTGATCTCAGTGACTGGGATATGTTGAAGTGACTCTCCAAAGGAAAAGTCATCAGAAAGAGAGACTAATTATTTTGGTTGGTGCTCTAGTGTAGTGTTTAGATAGCTAAACCACAATCTAAATGTTCAGAGTTATCCATTTCTGCATGAAATGTCCCACGTTACAGTGCAGCAGTTGCTGCAATTACACATTTATAAACTGGTGAAGATGGTGGTGTGAAGGTGCTAGAAAATAAAATATCTTATTCTCATTAAAAAATTAGTGTGTCCTGGAATTTAACTTTTTAAAAATATTTTATAAGGTGATAAATTACGTAACAACCTGAGGAGGTGCTTTTACATATTCATAACTATAGAACTGATTTAAGCATCTCACCATATCCCTTCTTATCTTGAAGGCTTTTCTGTGTCTTCAGATGGTAAATAAATTTAAAACTAGCACATTCAGTTATACGTAATACAGGTTTACAAATGAAGTTTATACTCTCTGGTGCACATGCTGTTAGTGATGGAGATGGCAATAAATTAGAATGTACACCACAGTAATAAACCCATTATTAGTGC
Source organism: Dicrurus megarhynchus (assembly GCA_013399195.1). Lineage (NCBI taxonomy): Eukaryota > Metazoa > Chordata > Aves > Passeriformes > Dicruridae > Dicrurus > Dicrurus megarhynchus. The sequence goes on along the minus strand of VXAD01001641.1, from coordinate 2,334,749 downwards.
TTAAGAAATCTCATAAATTTTCAAGTATTGCTTCCTGATTTGTGGGGGTTTTTCTGAAGTTCTGGTTGCACAGACCTAATCAGGACATAATCAGGAATGGAATAGGTCAGGATAGACCTTCTCAGGAATAGAATTTTCAAGCCTAGAAGAACTTGGACTCAAATGAATATTCAAGTATGACTAAACACTTGACATGAAGTACTCCCAGACAAGCCAGACTGAGTCATGCAATCATGATGAGATTTGTAATCACATATATCTAGAGGAATTTGCTCAAGTTCCAGAATTTTCCAAGTCATCAAAAATCCTGAGAATTACACATCCCTGTCAGTAGTCTATAGGCTTTCCAGTAGGCAACTAAATTGCTTCTGTCTCTTAACAGTGTAATCCTTTTGAAATTTAACTAATTCTTGGGAAGTTCCTCATTCTTCTGCCACATGAATGTTGGAAATAAGAGCACAGTATTTACTTTCCAACCAGTGACTCACTGAGTGCTCTTATGGTCTCTCTGTCATGATGACATATGGCACAACTATGACATTAAAATGAAGGATATGCTGATGGAGACTGGTGAGAGAAATGGGGAGCTGAGAAGCAGATGTGTTCAAGGGCACGCTGTGGGGAGAGAAGCCTCATCTCCACTCTGTTCTGTGGGACAAAAAATAGAATAGTGAAGGAGAAAAAGGTTGGCTTGGTTTGATTTTTTCTTTTTTTCTTTTTACATTAAAAAAAACTAGAAACTTAAGATGAAAAATGAAAGATCAGAAGTTCTTAAAAGTTTGTGCACAATGCAGAGAAGTTAGGAATTTCCAATTTACAATATCATGGTATTCTCCATTCTCCCTGACTAGGACAAAAGTATCACATTGTCATAGCTGCTTAAGAAGTGTCTGAGAAGCCTCAGTGTTTAGCAGTGAATAATACCCATTTTCCATGTGTTGTATGTCATAGTATCAAATATCCAGTCTCTCAATATCCTGCTATCAGTAACTCTTCAATTGTTCCTTTTCCCAGTTAGTTTGATGAATAATTAAAGTAATTTTTGCTTTTTTAGGTAATCCACAATACAGCTGTTCCCAATGCCCTGGCTGTCGATTGGATTGGGAAGAATCTCTATTGGTCTGATACTGAAAAGAGAATTATTGAGGTGTCTAAACTCAATGGCTTGTACCCAACTGTCCTTGTGAACAAGAGAGTGAAGTTTCCCAGAGATCTGTCCTTAGATCCTCAAGCTGGGTATGAAGCAGCCAATTTTCAGTAGTTCCTATTTAATCCTAATTTGATATTAAGTTTTATTTTATTTAGAGAATAGATAGGAAATACTACTTAGGTTGGTATGTTTGTTTGTTTTAATCTAATAATCAGTGATAGGAGAAAAATCACTGAGTTGGTCTGGACTCTACCTAAACAAAGAAAAGCAGTGTTTTTCCTAATATAGAAATGTAACCTGTCTAGTTTACTATTTTTAAGATAAAAAGCCATTTTCTACCACTTCTTAGAACTGGAACTTAATTTTCTTGTAACCCTACCCTATCTTCCCTGTAAAATTTGGGAGGGAGGATGCAGACCTTTGTTTAATGTCTTCAACATAGGAATACATGGGATCTCTCTGTGGCTGCCTGGACATCCCTGTGTATGCAGAAATCACTCTACAAAGTTAGTACAGAGACTCCCGGTCCTTCAGGAAGGCTTAGATCTATAAATAGGCATAATAAACTTACTGGGTTTTTTCTCAGTGTGTATAGACAGCTTTCCAAGGTAAAGGGGGTTTTATTTACTTTTTTTAAAATAAACATATGTATTTTTAAATTTATCTTAGTATATAAAGTTCCTGGAAATAAAACCTCAAAGTCAGAGTTAAAATTTGAAACGGTATTACTTGTGTCTTAGTTTTTTTCTCACAGATGAGAAACGCTTAATGAATTATCCTGCTGATGCCATGCAGTTTGTTTCCAAAGCAAACATATTCTGTTGGAGAGAGTGGAGAAAGTTTCCTTTCTCTGCTGCTTATGTGGAGCAGGCTTGGTGCCAGCATATTGCACCTATGTCTTCTAGGAAACCTGTAGCTGTTCTTGGGGCCACCATTTCCTTCTGCACACAAATTCTCTTCCAGGTGGTTATTAGGAACATGAGCTGCATCTGGATTTTGGAGAGCCTGTCCAAAGCCTGTAGAGCAGAATCAGCTTCCCAGCTGGAAGGATCTGTCCTGAGGTTCTGAGTAATGGCGTACAACAGCAGCCACATGCATCCTTGTACTGAATAATGGGACTTCTCCTTTCTTTATGGCAAACATGCTCTGCATTGTGGTTAAATAGCATATCGAGGGGAAAATTGCTGCTCAGCTTTCTCAGTGCTTCGCCCATTTTTAAACCCTCTGTGTGAGAAACTGTTTTAATGTGTTGGAACTAGTACTTCTTGAAGCAATTCAATTTGCATTATGTGGCTGTTAACAGCAAAAAAAGGTTTTGTAATATGTGTTAAAAAAAAAAAAAAGTAAGTGTAATACCATATTTCTGATAAATTTAGTAGTGATGCCATTTATGCAGAATGTGAGATTCACAAACTCCAGTTTGGGTGGTGCTTCAAATTCTAAGGTATCAAGACTAAGCCGTTAAAATGCACTTTTTACTAGTCCATAATTAATTTAATAAAATCATGCCTAGCATGAGGACTCCTATTCAAACCCTTTACATTCAGCACATTTATGGACAGGTGTAGAAAAATGCAAAAAATTATCTGGAAAGGTGGAAATATTAAAGAGTAATTACTGATTTATTCCTGAGATCCACTAAATAAATTAAGCATTGAGTTTGGTTTAGAAGAGACTTAGAGATCATCCAGTTTCAAACCCTCAGGGTGGGCAGGGATGCCATTCTCTAGACTGAGGTTGCTCCAAGCCCATCCAACCTGGCTTTGGACACTTGAGGGATGTGGCAGCCACAACCTCTCTGGTCAATGACTGATATTCTTCAGCTGCTGTGTTTTGTTTTACAGATACTTGTACTGGATCGATTGCTGCGAGTACCCTCACATTGGCCGTGTTGGGATGGATGGCTCCAGGCAAACTGTGGTTATAGAAACACAGATCTCCAGGCCTATGGCTCTTACCATAGACTACGTCAACCACAGACTCTACTGGGCTGACGAAAACCATATTGAGTTTTCTGACATGGATGGATCTCACAGACATAAAGGTTGGTCAACACTTCGGTTATTTTCTTCTTCCTTTTGATAATTTTTAAACCAGGGGTGCTTTCTGTGTATAATTATGTAAAAACTGTCCTTTAAAACATTTTTGCAACCTTTTTCAAGGTGAATTTTTCCTTTTATCAATATTTTAAAATCTGCTTTTCGTTTTTCTTCTCTGTTACGGATATGAATAGGTTTTAAACGTGCAGTAGTACATGTTTGTGGGGAAAATGTAAAATGGAAAAAGAAACTCTAGGAACAGACTCAGCGATCTGAGGCAGCCCTGTCAATTTTATACTCTGGCATATATAGGCATGTTCTTTATTGAGTTACAAAGTGAGTGAAATTTGGTGTTAAAAGTAGAAGGGATATATCCTGTGTGCCATGTGTCAGAATAGGGATAAAATCAGCCTTTTCTCCCACCTCAGAAAGCCCGGAAATTCCCATTAGTCTGCTCAGCATGAGACCAGTATTGCAAAGTAATTTGGGGCTTTCCTGGTAGATGGGTGAAATAATAACTTTTGAAATACTTATGTAATGAACTAATCTTTATCCCTGTGTTTTGCTTCTCACCTGACAGATAATTAAAAGGCTTGTGCCATTTATCTGTAAAGTATTAAAAAAAAGAAAAAAAAATTCTACACTATGATGAATAGTTCTCATATTCCAAATTGTATAATTAAAGATCTTTCATTGTAATTCAAATATATGAAATAGTATCAGTCTACTGAATTTTTGGTTGCGGTTTTATTTGAAATGAAATTGTTACCTAACCTCCTTCCACAAGCTTTACCCAAACCTCAGCACTACTGCAGTGCTGGTAAAACTTCATGGATTTGGGCTTTTTTAGGCTTTTATGTCATACTGGGTGCCTCCAGGTTTTCTCCAAACCACAGTTCATGAAATAACTACTTTATTTTCAGATCAAAGCTTCGCCATGAAATGAAAAAAAAAAAAGGAAAAGCAAAACAAGTTTTCTAGCCCTTGTATTCATGAACTGTAAGTTATAAATACATCATGAATAATTCAATGGCAGCTGTTTGAGATGGTAGGTTGGAGACACTCTAGCACTAGCTATGAGAGCTGTAAACATTCCCATTAATCTCAGCATAATGTCCATGGTTTTTTTTGGGATGAACACTGGTCAGTCGTAACCTGCTCACCTAAGCAGCACTGGCTCAGACATAGCCCCGAGCTGGATTCCTGCTGGCAGTCTGTTCTTCTGACAGATGAAGCAAAGCTCCCTACTCCTCTTGATGTCATTCCCTGTGCTGCTATCCTGCTATTTTTGTTCTCATATAATTTCTGTTCTCTTACTCTTCTTTCTGGTTCTTTCAAAGGAAAGAAGTAAATAAAAGCCAGTGTGTCTCTCTTAGGCCTAAACTGATTGCAGTGGTCAAACTTTTCACAGTCTTCTCTTTCAGCCTGAGAGTTTCAGAATTTTTCTTTCCCCAGAAATGTCCTCCTGTCACTAAACTCAGGAGATAGCTGCAAAATTCCAGTCATCCCATCTTCGGTGTCCATTGCCTTGGTCTTCAACCTGTAGGGTTCTCCAGCCCAAGTGGATAAAATCAGCTTCAACTGCTTTATACTCACAGAGTTAATGTCTTCTCTTGAGGATACATGATCCTGGAGAAGCAGGAAATTTGTCACAATGCCACAGCAAATTTATCCAGATTTGATACCAGTGAAGTATCTGAGGCAAGCTCCAAAAGTAATAGTGACTTTGCGTAAAGCTGGTATTGTGCTGCTTTTGAGGACATCTCTTTGAAGTCCAGATGGTGTGTAAATATTCAAGCCATAAGAAGTGAGCTTGAGGAGAAAGATCCTGAGGTATTTAAATGATGTGGAAGCGAGATTTTCTCCTTAGCTAATCATTGTAGATCCTGAGGTTGGAAGAGACTTCACGGATCACCTAGTCCAACCTCCTGGAACACCTAGTCCAACCTCACAGATCACCTAGTCCAACCTCACAGATCACCTAGTCCAACTTTTTCTGGGAAAAGCATGGTCTAGGTGACCCAGAACCGTGTCCAGCTGCATCTTAGAAGTGTCCAATCCACCATTTCCTTAGGAAGATTATTCCAGTGGCTCAGTGTTCTCCTTGTAAAAAATTTTCCTCTTGTCTCCAATCAGAATCTTACCAGGAGTAACGTTCCCATCACCCCTCACCTTTTCCATGTAAAAAGGAGTGTTCTCTTCTTTTTAGTCCTCTTTAAAGGCTGGAATGTGGTGATGAGGTCTCCCCTCAGCCCTCTTTTCTCAAAAGTGAATAAACCCAATTCTCTCAGCCTTTGCTCTTGTGGCAGCTTCCCAAGCCTTGGACCGTCTGTGGCCCTTCTCTGGATCCTCTCCAGCCTGCCCACACCTAATGCCATTTGTCACTTCCTGTTGTCAGGAGTTTCACTCAAAACATCATTTTCAAATCAAAATCAAGTTGTAGAAAAGTTTCTGTGGGTTTAAAAAACAAGTGGTAGAATTCTCAGTGTCTGAAACGGATGGAACAACCCTTTGGGTGCTCCAAGGGGAGCTTTGAGAGTTTTGCGATGTTCACACATAATGATCAATTTGCCTTTAATCAGAGTCTTTTCCCTTCCTCCCCTTTTTCTCCTGGAACAACCAACTAAATACAATTTTAATTTCTTTGTGATTCAGCACAAGAATAGAAATATTTTGGAAGATGAAATTGAGCCATTGTAAATCAATTATTTTAGTAAGGGAAACTCAGGGAAGTTCAGCATTTGGAGCTGTGATCTCCTCTGGCTTTCTGGTATCTGTAATCCCCATTGATAAGCACTTAAATGAGAAAGATTAGGTTTTATCTCTTGTGATAACTGTGTGTCTTGAAGGCATGTTTTTCACATGGATTTCATGGTCTGTTTTCCTTTGTCATTTGGAGATTTTGTATTGTCAAAGTTGACTAAGGAGGGGAATATGGTTGAGTTTGCTCTTATCCTTTGTGTTTTCAAATGGAGAAGGATAAAGGCACAGATATGGCGACCACAAAATACATTCTCATGGAGCAGAGGAAAAAGTCTGAACGGGAATGCTGTGAGTGATACAATCTGAAACGCTTTTAGTGGCAAACTAAGCATTTTCTCACCTGTTTCTGTGACCTCTGAGGATAAGGCTCGCTTGGTGCGAGGCTTTTTCCTGAGAATATGATTTTTGGATCTTAAATGATCTGTTACAAAATGTATCAGAAAATGGCACAGAGATTTCACAAGACCCAGCAAATAAGTGACTTGTCAGAATGAGTGGATTTCATACCATTAAGGGATATTATGGTATGAGAGAGTGTGCAGTGTTCTGTGCTCCATGTCAGATACTTCAGGATAAACAGAACAATGTTAGGCTGATTATTGACATACTTTGTTAAACCAAGGAGTGCTTATTACATGCAGTGGGAGTTTACATGTATTTGGGTCCTGGTGTTAACACTTTTTTCAACAACTATGAAGGGGTTTTTTTATTTGTTTGTTTCTTATGAACCTTAAAGCTTTTTGAGGAGAACATCTGCTGCTTTTCTCTTGTAAAGTTCCTCTGCATTTCAATAGAGAAATGGGCTTTTATAATTGCCAAGAGAGTCCTAGTAAGAATTTTGAAAACATGCTAACTAGGCCAGAAATCTTAGAGTACTTGGGAGCTCTTCTTGGCACTGGGGGCAGCAATGACCTTGCTTAGCTGTTTGAAGTTTAATGCTTGGTTATGTAAACTGTCTTTAGAGCTTAGCCAATTCAGCACTGCAGCATTCACAAATGTTATACACTGTAAATGATTAAGCAAGTATTGAAGCACTAATCTGGTGAAGCACTAAGCTGGTTTGCTTGTGTGAGCTTTAAAAAAATAAATGAAAAATTCAAGAATTTGTCAGACTTAGCTGCTTTCAGTTCCCACTGGCCAGAGGAGACGCAAGCTTCACAGTTGCCTTAGTATCTGGTTGCTTCATGCAGGTTTTCCCATCCTTCAGAGTTCCTAAAACCCTACATTTCCCCATTTCACTTTGAAGATGAGCATTTCAGTATTATGAAACTATAACAGGGAAATCTGATAGTCCAATTTAGGAAGTACAAAAACTTCTCTGAGATTAAGCTTTAAACTGTGTCAAGTCGATGCTTTGTACTGTAAAAACAAAAAGTTGGGCACTTCATTCCTTCATCTAACAGGGGCATGGAAATTAAGCAATGAAAGCCTTCTGAACTTTAAATAAATTAAGTATTCATAAATTACTTCTTTAGCTGTAATACAGTTAACGGATAATAACTTTCCTGGAGTACCTCAATTTGAAAAAACACTCTTTTCTTGAGACTTAGCTTCTGCCTGAATGTTTGCAAATTTCAGAATTGGTGAATATATATACAAGTTTTGAAGTAACAAGTAGAAGCAGTTTGGAGATCATAATGTTTTTAAATTTTAGCACCTGTAATTTCAAAAGTTGCTCATTGTAAGGAGTTTGTAGGTAGAAAATGAATATTTGTGTTTAATTTTGAACTCTGCCGCCAGAGTTTTATAAGAGATATATCCAATTGTTAATAAAATTGTCCTAATATAGAAGTTATCGAAAAGATTATAGAAACCAATTCCTTCCAGATTTATACTGGAGGTTTTCATAGCTCAAAAATTAGAGAAGTCTGAAAAGAGGGTTTGTTTCTCACAGCAGGTGAGAAGTAGTTCTGATACAGCAATGTTTTTTTCCCAACTTCTGAGGAGTCTATAGAATTGTTCATTGTAGCCACATCTGATAGCACAAACTGATAATTGCTTCCTCACCGTTACTGCCTTCTGGATTCAGTTTTCATAACTGTTCTGATAAAATTCTCCCATCCGTGTGTCCTCCCAAATCTGATTATTTTATTTTATTATATTCCTTCTCTTTTAAAGGATAATATTCAGGGGAAGTTACTCAGATTCCCCTCTATTAAAGGCAGTTCACACGGTTACATTGCTCTAAGGTTCCCCAGTCTCCAGTTTATGGAGCCCAGTTTATGAAGATTGCCAACAGGTTATATGCCAACAGGTATATTCCGCTGGTTTTGTGACAATGTACTCAAATCAGATTAGATTATAAACTTCTGAAAATAGTTCACTATAGTTTAAACTTCTGCATGAGCTGGACTTGTGCCATCACAAATTTTAAGGGCTGGGCGTTGCTTTCCATGCAGTTGTTCCTGTCAGAGAGCAATCACAACAGAGAACATAAACCACAGATTTTGTTTTCTCCCTGTTCACATCAACACAATGGAAAATGGGAGGATTTTGGTGAAGGGAGTTGAAGTGTTGAACAGCTCCCATGGTTGCAGTAGAAGATAAATGAGGTAAACCAAGGGGATTCAGTAGTTTATGTCCTTGTAGTTGGATGATGGCAGGAGAGGGAAAGATAAAGGAAGGAATAGCTTGGGGGTCAGTGGGAATAAATACTGAAACCAGAAGAAAGGCAGGAGTCTAAGGTGAGGGGCTGGTAGGCAGGTAAAGGGTCTCTGTAAATCTGAAAAATAATTTAAAAACCTGTAGAACTCACAAGCACACTGTGAGTTGTTCTACTCAAATAGTGTCTTGTATATCTTTGAGAATAATTTAATTACTACTCTCTACTGCCGTGGAGTAACTGGCATACGAACAATTGCTCACAGTGAATTAAAAAAGGTAATAAAACATTTTGAAGTGGAACAATAAATTATTTCATTCCTAGTTTTCATCAACTGGTTTTACAGGCAGATTTTGGAAAATTTATTCGTCTCTTCTCATGGTGTTGTTATATCTAATAGTCAGCTTTAATATCTCAAATACATTAGCACCTTATGATGTTTAGATTTAAGTCTAAATTTCCTGCTTCTTTAGTGAAAACAGTTTGGGGACATATAACAAGTTTTGTGTGAATTTATTGTACTGAAATATTCTCAGTTTTCACTGTTTCAGTTACATTTTTATACTGGCAAACTATCCCACCACTGAATGCTAGGACTTTTATCTTCCATACTTTACCCAATTGGGATGTGTGATGTAGATAGTGATTCTGCAGAAAGAAATATTTATGCATGGACATGTTATTAAAGATATGAGTAATAGCAGCCTAAAACTGTATTTTTAATTTATTTTTTTTAATGTGAAACATAGCTTCAATTACTGGACCTAATCTATATAGTCCATGAATATTTTTTTTTCTGTTCATTGAGTTTGACAGGTTTAGGTTTTTAAACAAAGTGTCAATTTCATAAAAGTGATAATGATTTTAAAATGTCTCATCTTTAAAATATAGTATTTTAATGTAATAAATTTAGTTGTATCTGTCAAAACTACATATTTTGTCACAAGCTTAATAGAAATAATCTTATTGTCATTATTCATTATTAATTTTATGGACTAAGCACTTCAAATTTTTTATCAAAGGGAGCAAGCATCAGGAGTAAGTAGTATAGGAAATAAAGAAAGTATTGACTGTGTCTCAGAGAGGTTCCAGGTTGAATGTAAAATGAGACAGAAACAGCTACGAGGGAATTCACAAAGAAAGAGAACAGTGGGGGCCAGTAATTGCTGCAGAAGAGAAGATCAGCAATTTCCAGGTTTATTTGGTTTAATAGGTTTAATTGCTATTTTTTTATGAAGTGTTGTTCTTTCTCGATGCAATTTGTCTTTGGAGGGTTCTTAATCCTTCCTAGGAGATTACCACTGGTTCCATTTAGATCAAGATGTCAGTAGGCTTTTTATTTCTGTTTTATTGCAGTTCAGAAAATCAAGTTTCAGAGCGTGGAATTCAAAACAGTGTAGCCTGGCTTTTCAGGTTTGATCACCCATGTAAATTTTCTGTGCTTGGGTGCCAAAATCCTTAAACAGAAACTGCTCTAATGCCACGGGGAGCTAGAAAGTCATTTAAATGGTTGTTTAGCAACAATTAATTACCTTCACCAGTTGCTTCCCAGCACTGGCACTCGAGCTGGCTGAATGCATTTTGGGAAGAGCCTGACAGGAATCTTTCACCCCTTCTGTTCTTGCAGATTTTGTACAAGGGCAAGGTTGCAGACCTTTGTTTTTGGAAAGGGAAGGGACACGTCTCTTTCTGTCTTGGAAGTGATCAACCATCTTCTGGACATGATAGGGCACTGATAATTTTGTTTGGTTTTGGTTTCTTTCCTCTTGGAAGGAGTCAACATTTGTCCTTTTTAAGGACACTTTTTCTTGGTACTTTGATTTTCTGGTTTTATGATTTGTATTATAGTATTTGCTTTTACTTTTGGAAATACTTGTGTTTCAATCAGAGCCAAGGGAGGCTGGGCTTCACTTCTGTATGGCTTCTCCATAAGCATGTTTTTGTAGCTAAGAAATCATAGACAGAATGATTTTCATTCCTGAACTCAAACGAACATTTTTTTAATGCTTAAGTAAATGTGCTCAGAAAATATAAGGGAAGCAGAGTTCACAAAAGAGAAAAGTAAACATTTGTATCACAAATATGACTTACAGCCTATGAATTTATGTTCTTGGATCACAATTCATTCAAAATGCAGGAGAGAGAGAGACAGACATATATTTTAAGTCAGTCACGTTTCTCATGTGTCTACATAATCATATTCCCTCCTGTGACTCTTCTCTTAAGTTCATGCAGCACTCTATCTCCCTTTATTATGTTATATATTGTCATTTTTATTTGTCTTTGAGTATCTAATAATTTTTATTTCCCACCACTTCTGATCTGTTGCAAGCCTCCTCGTTTTTCCCTTTTATTACCTGCCTGTGTCTTTTCCTCCTATTTTCTGCAGCTTTCTCAAAGGCCTGTGCATTCCTTCTCCTTTCTGCCTCCTCTTTCTTACCCCTTTTTTCATCTACTTGTTTGGTCAAGCGCTGTTTGGGATTAGCATTCAGTGTCAGAGAATCCATGATTTATGGATAAAATGAAACACCACTAGAGAATTAGAGGTAACAGCAGGTGTGTTAGAAAAGGAGGAATTGCAAGGAACTTGCCCATCTCTGGTAGGAGGAGGCAGTGGTGGGGAAAGGAATGACAAAAATGAATCTTTTATCTTTAACAGAATATATTGCTTTCTTACTAATGGATTGCCAAGTTGATTAAATGTTTTCAAATAGGTGATGCAGGGGAAACAGAGGTGCTTAATTAGGGCTAACCTGCCTTTACCTTAAATTTGCACAAAGTAGTCTGTTTTGCAATGCTTTCCAAAGAAAGGGGAGCAAGGAGTCTTCCTTTCCTGTTTCAAACTGTGATTCACACCACAGAGTTTGCTGTAAGGTTAGTAATTAGTGTTGCAACTAATGACTGTATGTCATTTATGACAAGGTCAATCAGCTACAGCTTTTTTGGAGTTAAAGGAAAGACTGAAGGAAGGAAGTGGATGTTTCTTCTACTCCATACATTTATGAAAAATCAATATTCACTGCCTGAAATTTTGGAAAAAGTGAAACACTGGTATCCTTAAAGGCAAAGAATAAAGAGCATGAGACACTATGTTACTGTTCCATCAGAAAATCGGATGTAAAAATTACCTCAGTTTTCTGTTCATTCTTGTTTGGTCATTCATAGTTGATGGGAACTCTAAATTCTATAACCTATTGCATGTTAACAGTTCTGATGTTTCCTTGCTTATAACATACTGAAAGCCAAAGAAAAATTGTATTCAGCTATGATAGAACTATTCCTTAAACAAAATTCATTCAATGCCTGTTTTCAGAAACTTCTCTCAGGCTTTACAGGTTTATCTTCTACAAGAAAATACATTGAGTTTTATGGTCAGCTTAGAAGAAATTTTATAAGTTTTTTTGTTATGTAATTATTATTAATTCTTCTTTTATAAGAGTTTTATATTTTTATGGCCAGCATAGAATTTTTACAAGAAATATTTTTCCAGTGATTCTGTACTTATTTTCTGTGTTTTACTTCAAGTGGATTTTTATTTGCATATATTTGTACTATTCATTGCTTTGTTAATTGAATTATTTAATAACTTTCTCTGCATTTCACAACAGAATGCATGTAGCTTTTACAGCTTTAAATAGTGCAAGTTTGTGTTGATCATGACGTAATGACAAGTTAATGCAGAAGCCCATTAAAATTAGAAAGTTGCCGAGAAATAAAAAATGGTGACAGGACAAACTGAAACCTGAATCTGAGAGTGTTAAAGCCATTGACAGTTTCAACTTTATACCTATAAATGATAATAATGGGAAACCCAGTTTTTAGAAACGTATATTTTGTCATTCTTCTTTTAAAGAACATAAAATGAAGAGAAGGTAATATTTGTTGCATTGTTGCTGATAAGATGGGTTTATTTTTAAGGTTGGAAGAGTTGAGCTTTTAAAGCTGGTGCTTACAGATTTTTTTTTTTTTAATAAAAGGAAATTGTATTTAAGTCAATGATCAGTTTTCTTATGTGCAGTGTCCCAACTGTAATATTTAATATTTTATGCCACGCACTCAACTTGGCTTCCCTTTTAATGCACTGGGATGAGACAATTCAGGCAGTATATGTTAATCTCCTGAATCTTCTTTAGTTTGTGAATAAAAAGTTTCATCTGGATTTTGATGTATGTCTAATCCATTGAAGCCAGGATAATTTGTATGGAAACCCATAACTGCATAAAACCAAAAAGTAAGCATTTATTCATAGATCTATGTTTAGGATATGGGGTTTGCTTCCTGGATAGCCAAAATAAGGATGACTTTTATTTTTCATTGGTGGGGAATGATAAAGATGATGAAATCAAAATAATTTTTTCTATGTAAATCCTCTTCATGTGCATTAAGGCTTTCCTATGTCCTTTTATTCTGATTTTAATCTTAGCTTTGATCAGGAAAGGAGAAAACAGACAAATAAAATAGGACAATTTTTGTCTTCAGGGAGACTGGCATGGAACCTTTGACATCTTTAATTTGATGCCAAAAGCAGAAGCAAGGGTCATAATTTATAGAAACCAATATTGCTTCAGAACTGAAGCAAAAGTAAAATAATTAGTTTTATGGAAAGCTTCAGGGCCTCATTCAGGGCAGCAGTTTCTCATGTCCCATCCTGCTTCTCCTGTCAGCCTGGTTTGTAATTCTCACTGGAAACTCTTTCACAATGGGATTCTACAAATCACAGAAACTATAAAAGCTTTTCTTGTACTGTACCGTGTGTGGAACTGTGGCAAAGTTGCCTCTGTAACTAGTGCCAAAATTGAGATTTCTTTGGACTTTGATTTCTTGGAAATGCTGTGAAGCTCTTTCAAAAATATCAGATTGTTATTTCAGTGTGATAGATGTGGTTCATGGAGACATATAAGAAGGGAAAATAATTTCTAAGCAGCAAGGTCTCCTTGACCAAAAGGCAACATGCCCTGCACTGGAGTTCAGTACTGGGAGGACTATTGGATAGAAAATTGAATTTTCTAAGTTGTTGTTCCATATACTCAGTATCATCATCAGATCTCAGTGAGTTACGAAATGTTCCAACAGGAATTTGAGATTTGCCAACCCTGTCAGCACTTTCCAGGTAAAAAGATGCAGAAAATGAGGTAAAGGTGTGAAGGATATGCTGGTTAAATGTGAGAGTCAGCTGCTCTGCTCTGCCTTTATCAGTAATTAGGTGATTCAGCAACAAAAATATTATCATTTACAAATTAATTACTGTGGCCAGATAGTCTCCTGTGACATTTATGATTACTGCTGTTTATGTTAAAAGGAAGAAAAAAAAGAAAAGTGGTGTTCAGTTACTGTTTACCAAGAACAAATACTTCAAGGTTAAGGAGTGTACAGCAGGATAAAGAATGCTCCAAAGCTTTTTCTCCCTTATGTCCTTCTGTCCTTTTTCAAATTATGTTGGCTCATAATTTTGTGATACTGTAACAATCATCATCACTTTGTTTATTTTCTTATATTGTGTGGTCGGAGATGTTAGGGATAATTAAAAATCCCTCTTACTGCAATTTTATTTTAATGCAAATTATTTTATTTTATTTTTCCTGTCACTCTTGTCAGTATATTTTGATGAAATAAAATACTATTAATTGTATGAAAGAGTCTTAAACACAGAGCACCAGGAGGTGTACATGTTTATGTTTTTTATGTTTTCTAATAATGTTTATTCCGGTAAACGAGCTAATTTATGCTGCTTATGCAAAGTGTAGGGAAAGTTATGTTTGTTGCATGTTACTTTAAAGTTTGACATGTCTTTAGTTTAAAATCTGGAGGGGTTTTTTTTTAACTGAAATTCTTTTTCTCAACACTGATTGGGCCAACAAATTCTAAACAAGCCGGGCTCGTGCTCCATCCACCTTCATTGTAACTGGTGATAAAGAACCCTCTGGTCCTGGTGTATTGTCACGCTAATTGTTCTCAGGACATTCCACAGCAGTTGTTCTGTCAGCCCGTGCAGTGGGGAATATTTTAACTGGCAGTTTTCCGGGAGTGAACGTTAATCTGAGCATCTCTCCTTCCAGTCCCGAATCAAGACATCCCAGGGGTGATTGCACTGACCTTGTTTGAAGACTACATCTACTGGACCGACGGGAAAACCAAATCCCTCAGCCGTGCCCACAAAACCTCTGGCTCAGACAGGCTCTCCCTGATTAACTCGTGGCACACCATCACAGACATCCAGGTGTATCACTCTTACAGGCAGCCTGATGGTAATTATCCCATCATTATCCCATGTTTAATGTTGTAGCCGCGTGCTGAGGTACTGCATGCTCATTTATCTGCAGTGATTGTTTCTGCTTCTGTTCTGTTTCAAATCGTGGAAGTTTTCAAATTAGCCTTTTTAAATGTAAGTCTGTGGTTAATTTTTTAACTATATCCGGTATTAAATATGTCTAACAAAACTTGTTTGGTAGAGAGATCATTTGTTTAAAAAATAACCCAGATACTGACTGAAAGTACAGAACTGCATTGCAGTACAAGTTACCATTTTTTAAGAGGGGAACAATGTGTTATGAAAACTTTTAACCTGGTTCTTTGAAAAGTGTTAATATTGCAGAAGAATACTGCTGGACTGAGGGAATGTCAGAGAATGGGAGTGATGTGATTGTGTCTTATCTGCTGATATCCCTGTATTTGAATTGTAACTGAATGCAGGTTGGCAATTGACCTAGATAAACTAATTTTTTCTCTAGTTATTAAAAAAAAAAAAAAAAAAACAGGGCTTTTTTTTCTTCCTCTCATTCTCTCATGGTAATAATTCATTTTTGCATACAACAGAGAATAGCTTAAAGGCAAAAGGAAGAGGTTGCCTCCACGGGTTTTCGATTTCAGACATTCCATTGTAAAGGCAGCACGTGGAACACAATTTTCTTCCTCTATAAAGCAGATACCCCGAAGTGTGCTGAGATAAGAGGCTCTGATCTACCTCCCCTGTTCTGCCCACAGTGTCCAAACACGTGTGCACACTGAACAACGGCGGCTGCAGCCACCTGTGCCTGCTGGCCCCTGACAAGCTGCACTCATGTGCCTGCCCCACCAACTTCTACCTGGCTGCGGATAACAAGACGTGCCTGTCCAACTGCACCGCCAGCCAGGTACGGGAGCGTCCTGGGCATTGTTTGGCTGCTCCTCCTCCTGCTTTTCCGTAGGGAATGCTGGCACCCAGGGAATGTGGAAGCTTTAAAAGGAGCCGAACGCTCAGGGATGCTCTTAAAGCGTTTGGTCTCCAAGGCTGTTAGTGGGAAACAGGCTTTGCAAATGGCTTTTTCTCCAGAGAATGCAGGACTTGTTCACTTTCAAATGTCGATGTTCCTGCCAGTCACTAGAACAAATACAGCTGCTAAACCCGTAAAAATTGCCTTGAAAAAATGTTTGTCTGAAATATCAAAATACGAAGTGTATATAACAGTGATTTGGGATGCACGAATGAACTTTGCATTACAAAAAGAAAACAAGCTCAGTCCGGTTAGAAAGATTGGAAAATGAGAGATCCACATTGAAAAAAATCCAATGGCTGAAGTGGAAACAATTTCATCAATTGAAACACTAAATTGTATTCCCTATTACTTAAAATAAACATATTTTACTTTTTTTCTTAAAATATAAGGTAGGTATGTAGAACATACTGATTTCTTATAAGAGAACCACTTTGATAAAAGTCTTTGGACTGTTCTAACCAGACAATTAGTTGGTTGATTGTTGTAATACATATGACATTTAAAATATTTCTAGTAATCTGATTTTCTGGTAGTTCCCTTTTATTAGAGGTATGCTAATGATCTCTTACAATGTTCTATATCCTGATGCATGATAATGATTTCCAGCATTAAGGAAAATGGTTTTACTCCCAAATTTTAGGGAGCAGTGGCCATCTTAATAAAAGATGTGCAGTTTCACTCAGATAATAATCTTATTTAAGAGACCTGCCCACTACCTTCTGATGTTTCGTCAAGGTGTAAATCACTTGTAAAATGAGGAATTTCTTACCAATTTTTCCCCATATTTAGCTCCTCAAATTTGGCTTAAAAAAATAAGGCACTTTTTAAAAAACATTTTTTCTTTAAATGACACTAGAAGCTTATTCCACAGTGAATTTATATGCCAACAGTTGACTGAATGGCTCCATTCCAGTCTAATTTATTTCAGTGGTAGTATGAATTCAAGAAACAGCATCACGTCTTGGAGACTTGAGGAGCAATGTTTTATCACTTGGGGATTCCACAGAGTGGAGAGCAGAGTTGTATAAAAGAAGCCGTTTCAGACAGACAGTTAGAGGTTGACATTGGTTATTCATCATTTTTTTTCCACTTTTGAAATCTGTTTGCTGTTTGATAATTCATCAGTCTGATGGCATCAGACGCAGAGATCAGTGGCAAAATTTTGTTTCTCCTTAAGATTTTCAGATGATGCTGTCAAATCAGAGCTAGTCCTATGATGTAATTGCTCTTCACAGCACAGCCACTGGTGGCTACTTCTGATGAAAAGGAGTTGGCTGGTCCATAAACTGATCTTGCATCTCCAGACCATTCTGTGATGGCTAATCTGGCATGAGAAATTGTTTAGTACAAATCCCGTCAGACTCTAGAACACCAAAACTCCATCTGTTTAAGACCCATGAGACTCTGATCCCTGATTTTGCAGGGTTTTGTCTCCTCAGTTTAGAAGGGAATGTGAGTATTTTCATAACAACATCTAAGAGTTAGTGCCTATTTCCTGGAAATACCTTCATAATGCCATTTTAACAACCTGAAGTCCCTTGTGGTGAGCAGAGCAAGAAGAAATGCCAAAGAATGAAAAATATCTGAGTTTCTGTTTGTCTCCTGCACTTGGCAGCCTCCTGCTGAGCCCCTCTGAGCTGCAGATCTGTGTGGGGCAGTTTAATAGTTTAGAACAGCTGCCCTTCAACCCAGCCTGTTCCACAGCAAGTCCCTCAGGGTGGTACAGGAATGATTCAGCTCCAGCTATAGGTTCTGTAACATAAATGCCCTTGAGACCCTTATTTTTCTTGTCAGAAAAGATAAACTGAGCTAAGGCACCATATTTAATATACCTTTTAAATACAGTTTTATTGAATAATCAATGATTTTTTTAAATGTGAAAAAGGGCTGCCAGTGACAGAAGATGAAATGTCTTGTCCTTCTAAACCTTTTGGTTTCCTTCCTTTCTGTGTTCATAGAGACACCAGGCAGGAAAACCAACATTTCTGAAAAGCTGGCTGATAATCTACCCAGATTTTTCTCCCTGACATGAGCCACGTAATGTACTCAGGTTTTAGGTTTAGCCCTAGAAAATTACATCAATTTGTACCATTTATTTTGTTTGCATTCCTCTTTCAGTCAGAGCAAAAGCACGGAGTCACCTAAGTAGACACTAAAGGCACAGCCAGGGTCTTGCAAAGGATTTTTCTGGTTTTTCTACAGATGTTTTATCCTTTTGAAAGTCTGGAAGGCTTTATATTTGGTTTGTTCATTTAAATCAAACAATATGAGCAATACTGTACACAACACCACAGTTAAAGCTCTTTTCTGTAACCGTGGGTGTTTGGGTTTATCTGAAAAAATGATATTGTCTGCTTCAACAGTCTGCAGAAACTGGGAATTGAAGTGTTCATTTTGAATAAGATCTTCGAGAATGAAATCAGAGAATGCAGCAAAATGCAGTGAGCAGTTTGTGTTGGGGCACTGTAAGCCAGCATAGCCCAGTCTTTGAAACTTCAGTGATTTTTATCAGTTTGGCAATCTCAGCGCCAAACATCTCTAAATAAAAAACAATATTTAAAACACAATTTTTTAAAAAAAATTAACAGCCAGAAATTATTAATGTAAGAACGCCTCAAGCACTGAGTGTAATTTTCATAAACGGCGCTATTACTGCTTATAAATAAATAAACAAATAAACATTAATATGAAACTCTTATTCCTGCTGGCCTTCCTCTCACAGTTCCGCTGCAAAACCGACAAGTGCATCCCGTTCTGGTGGAAGTGTGACACCGTGGATGACTGCGGCGACGGCTCCGACGAGCCCGCCGAGTGCCGTAAGTGCTCTCTGCCTTTGGGGCCCAGTTGTGTCAGCAGGGTCCGTGGATTGTATAAATTTATGTCTTTTAGAAAGTTTAGGAAGAGGGTTTTTGGGTCACTTTTGTTCGCAGCCCTATTTTATGTTCCTTGGTGTGCCGGTTTGGACAAATTTGGAGGGAATATCCTCTGTTAGAAAGGCAGGTTGCAACCACCCCTCCCCCACCAGGTTCGGGGAAAAAAAAATTTTCCTCAGAGGAAAGTGAAAGAGATAAAAACTATTTATTTAACAAACACACAGGAAAAGGATAATAATGCTGAATAATGAAATCTCTCGCTATGGAGAGAAACCTGGGAAGATTTCAGGGTCCTTCTGTAGGTGTGGTCTCTCTCCTCCTCGGAGCTGGGTCGGTGAGGCCGTGGGCCCCCCACCTCTGGGCCTCGGAGAAAAATTCTCCCGATGTGTTCTGATGTTGTTGAAACAGTCCAGAAGGAGAAGAAAAAGGGAAAAACCAAAGTCCCAGGAAAACAAAGTTCAACTCTCTGTCTCCCTCCGCAGAAAAGGAGCCGAAAGGTGGCTGAAAAGCAAGCAAGGGGCTTCCTCCGCTCTCGCCGCTGCAGAAGCAGGGGAGAGTGTGTCCCTGTCCTTGAACAATTGTTTGGAAAAGTTCGCTCAGTTTTTTCCTCTCCCCCCATCTCAGGCTCAGTTTAAAGGCACAGAAAGGCACAAAGTGAATTTGTGGGCATAGAGCAGCGATAGGGGATACACATCATAAAGTCACCCCAAGACACTTGGTCTCTGAGTCTTTTAAGGTCTTTGGAGACTCAGACGTGTTTTTCATCTTTTGAACCTGTACTTCATCCCAGGCATGTTTTCGCTAAAGATTTTAATTTTGAAGCTGTGTTCTGAGGTCGTGGAATTTTTTACATAAATACAAAATTCTGCCAGGTTTATTTGGTTTATTTTTCTATGTAATAAAAATGTGGGATTCTAATCTCATTTGCTTGTGTTTTGTTTTGCTTGTTTTGTTGCAATTATAGAGGCTTAGATACACATTATTATTTACTGCAGTTTTCTGAGCAACAACAATGTTCTCCCAGTGATTCTTGCCTTCTTCCCTTAAGCTTGTATTAAAAAAATGCTCTGTGTTCTAGAATCTCCAGTTAATTAACAGTTTGTTTGATTTTTTATATTGAAATCCCTCACCCCTATTTTTACAATTTTATAATTAGTTCTCTTTTTTTTTGCTGCGGAGGCTTTTGAAGCAAATTTTAATACTTGTAACCATTCTACAAAAAATTCCATTTTAGGCTACTCTATGTTTATATAAAATATTACTATAGAGGAACATAATTGCTCATTATTTCTAATGACAGCGGCTGGAGAAGGAACAATGTTAGGCCTTTCCTGGGAAATAGAATTACACTGGGATAGGGAGTTTCTTAAAAGCAGACTTGAACTCAAGTGTTTAGATCCTAAATTACAGGTCTCTGTTGAGTCTTTACCAAGCTTCAACCTGGAGGGGGTTTCACTCTGTGTCATTAGCTCTGTGACTATAGTTTCACAAATTAAAGGTATCAGACTTTGAAATTAGTCTTGGAATCGTATGTGTACCTTTTAGTTACTAATATATACTCAGATTGAGCTTTTAAAAGAAATACAAAAGTTTGTAGGTGTTTTTGAGTAGTCCATAGGGTAAGAACAGCACTAGTGAGACTTTAACCATTCCTCTGGTAGTATTGATAAGCAGTTTTGTCTTTTCCCAGCTGAATTCAGATGTCAGCCAGGACGTTTCCAGTGTGGAACTGGGCTTTGTGCTCTTCCAGCCTTTATCTGTGATGGAGAGAACGACTGTGGGGACAATTCTGATGAACTGAACTGCGGTAGGTGATTCTGTGCATTGTAGGCTTCAGACAACAGTAACCTGCTGTAAATGCCATGTTTCAAACTCTGTCAACAAACTGCATTTTTCTTCATTTACCTTTGAAGTTTTGAATTTTTTTCATTTTTAACTTTTAATCATTTTAACTTATTTTATTTTCTTTTAATTTACAGACACACACGTGTGTCTGTCGGGGCAGTTTAAGTGCACAAAGAACCAAAAGTGTATCCCAATAAACCTGAGATGCAACGGCCAGAATGACTGTGGTGATGAAGAAGATGAAAGAGACTGTCGTAAGTTATGCTCAGGGAATTTTGCTCTGTAGCTGGTTTAAAACAAGGAACTGGAGAAAAATACTGTAAATGTCCTCTACCTAAAATAATTTGAGAACATGCAAAGAGTTAATTCGTGGGATTGGCATGCAATGCTTCATGTACAAGAGAGCAAACTAAAATGTCATTTATTAACTTCAAATTTAAAGTCATTGCAAAGAAGAGAGGGGTATAAACAATTTCAGGCATTTAATTGGGTTTTTGACTGAGGTTGAAATATGTATTTGACTCTTAACCACTTCACAAATGACTCATCTTCTTGAGGCTTTCATCTGCCATGCCTTGCAGCAATGCATTTCAACGGGAAAAGATGTTTTTCAGAATATTTTGTTGGAAAAGCTGTAGATCCAAAGCTCTTTCTACATCCTTTTTCTTTCATTTATTTTTTTTTTACCTTTTCTCTTCCCTTTTCTCTGGGGACTTCATTAATTTACCTATGTAACTGGATTTCCATTTGCTCAGCTTTTATTGCAGCTTACTTTTCATAAATTCGTTTTCACTCTATATTTCTTAGATATAAGTGGAGAAAATGTTTTCAGATTTATAATGGAAATTTATTGAGTAAGTTTGTGTCTTTGATCATGGGGCTGACGATGGGGCTGCCTTGAAATGTCTCTGTTTTTCGCTCATTTCACTGCTCAGATCTGCTGCTGATCTGAGCTGCTTGTTCTGAGTCAGCTTTCTCAGGGTTTGCACGTGCTGCATTTCTGCAAAGAACAAGTCCTTCTCCAAGGGGAGAAGGGTTGCTAAGGATATAAAGGCTTTGGTGATGGTCGTGTTTAATGGGTGTCTTCCAAACTGCTCAGGAGAGGTGTAAATACAAGCTTTGCAGAAAACATTTTATGTTGGTTTGCCTGTTGAGTTTCTTTAAAAACTGATTAGAGTGATCAGGTAAACTCCTGTGAAAGAAAAGGGAGATTACTTTTTTCCTTGGAAAGAGCTGCACATGCTCTATGGAAGGTTCCCAAAAACCTTGAGGTGTAGCTGGCAGAAGTTAAATCAGAGCAGCAGAAACTACAGGTCAGGGACTGTGAGTTCATTCTTACTTGGGCTTCTGGCACAAGACAGGTAACAGGTGAGATTCTCTCTCACTCTAATTTCACCAGTCTAGGATCCATAAAACACTTCTTTTTTTAGCTCTGCCACTGTTTTGTTTTACTTACCAGGTGACTTTTTCAAAGTGACATTTCATACTGAAGGCTTTCCATATGTACAGTGAAGGTCATTGTGCTGGTTTTCTTGTGAAGCACTGTGAAATCCCCTGGTAACATGTCCTAGCTGAGGATCAGAATTATTTGTCATAGTACAGTTAGGAACATATCCAGGTCTGTGGAAATGTGACACTGAAAGAAATAATACACCAACTTTTAGCAAATCTAAAATTTTTCATCTTGCCAAAGCCGAGAAACAAGAATGATAATATCAGGGAGCAAATTGCTTTTCAACAGGGATAGGAAGGTTTTTTAAAAGCACTACAGAATTCCTTAGGTAAAGGTGGGACAGACATTCATGTGGGAAAAACTTATCAAAGGTTTCCTGTTTTCCCTGTATGGTCAATTCAGTTTAAAATTATTTGGAGTGCATATACTTATCTCTAAAGAACATCTAGAATCACATGGGTGCACTGAGGATCTGTTTCGTTTTTAAATGCCTGTTCTAAGGTTAATGTATTTAAACTTTAACTTAGAGCATCCTTAAAGAATAGGCTGAAAGCTCAGCTGCATCTTTGCATCTTTTTCTTGCTGTAGGATTCATTCAAAAATTGTTGTTCTAAACTGATAAAGTGGAATATTTGTCAAACTTTTCCCAACATTTACCCAATTTACCAGAGCACAGAATTTCACAAAAATCATGCATAAGTTTGATTCCATTTTTGATCAAAGCATCCAGAGCTTCCTTACTCTTACAAACTGACTCTCAGAATTTATAACTGGAATTTTAGAAAGTTAAGGAAAAAAACTTGTTTGGTTTTTGCTAAAGTGGTTTGATTCTATCAATGGTAAGTCTATTTGCTGTTTAAAAAAAAATCATAATAGATACTTTGTTTATTATATTTGTTTTACCTTAATGTTGTATATAAAATAATTTATGGGAAAATGACAAAGCTATAAACAGTATAAACCTGAATGCTGTTTTCTTACAGATATTACATAAATGATGGTAGAGATATCTAGTTTCTGACTCTTGAACCCTTAACTTTTTTTCTTTAAAACACATATTTTCAGTATTACCAGAAATTCCTAATTTTGATCTGGAATTCTTTTATTTAAAGCTGAAAACAGTTGTTCTCCAGACCACTTCCAGTGTAAAACAACCAAACACTGCATTTCCAAGCTGTGGGTGTGTGATGAGGACCCAGATTGTGCAGATGGGTCAGACGAAGCAAACTGTGGTGAGTATGCCAGTGCTTCTGAACCTAGTGCTGTGGCTTGACATTTATTTAGCAAAAGAAAATAATCATCCCACTTTTTATACCCTCTTTTGGTGTTTGATAATACCTATCTAGAACCTCTGGCTCATCCAATTCTTACTGAATGGCAATCTTTGTATGAGTAGTTCATAAAATTCATATCCTACCACTGCTTTATTGGCAGGAGCTGCAAATGAGTCTCTCATGTGGCATTTAGAATCACAGAAGTGGCACAGAATGCAGTGACTGTCACAGGATACAGTGACATTCTTTATTTTTCTCACAGTGTTACCCACTTTCTGTCAATTCAGCCTGCACTTTATTGCTGCTGAAGTTCATAAATAGTGAAAATATAAGAATTTGCAAATCCTGGTAGTTAAGACTGGTTGTGTAGAAGGGTTCAGAGCAGATTCCAACTTGACATGGCCAACTTTTGCTTCTCTCTGTGAGCTCCAGGGAGTTATGAGTCAGCTCTTATTGTTGTAATTAGAGAAAATAACAAATATAAATATTCTACCTGGGAAAGGGATTACAGACAATCAGAGGCAGAGTAAGTGGATCAGTACTGCTGGAAAACCCCTGAAGATGGGTGTCAGTGCAAGACACATGCTAACCATGTACAGAAACATTTGTGAAACTTTCAAGACTGGTCTATAAAGGAAGACACAGAAAAATGTTCTGAGGTGGAAGAGAACAAGACAAGTGTGGAACATTTAAAGCTCTCACCATTATTCATCCACGCATCAGTAAATGGTTTGATGAAACACCTGTGTCTGGGCAGGTTTATCTCTGGGACAGCAGAGTAACAAAACTGCAGGCTACAGTCAAGGGCAAAGCACTGGGCTGCTTTTCCATGGATGTGTTTCAAGTAATGGGCACATGAGCACATATAAAAATGCTGAAGGTGGCAAATATGCCGAGGAAAATGAAGTCATTCTCAACACTGAAAATCCAAGACCATCGTTTGATTTGCCAAAATGGAGGAAATAATTACTCCTGTCAACTGGGGAGAAGTTTCCAGTCCAAGGAATCATTTGTCTTGAAGAAATGGTGAATACAAAGGAGATGAAGCTTCATATCCACTTCTGGGCTGCTATTGAAGCACCCCTGCACTGCTCACTTCCTGATTTACTTCACAGCTACTTTCTCCTTCCACATCATCTGCATCTCCAACGTGCTGTTGCTTTCCACTTGGGACAGCATTCCAAGCTTCCAAACTGTGGATTCGCATTTTGGCTAACCCGTGCACACCCAACTGATGTGGCACAAATGGTCTTAAAATAATTCATCGAGTAATAGCCTCAAGTCACATTTTTTTTTTTTTTTTCTAAAAAAGAAATAAAACTGACGCTAAATAGGAAAAATTGTGTTTATAATAAGGGCTTCATTCTGAGCCATCATTTTACAACAGAAAGAATAAAAATTACCCAAGCAACTCAAAAGCATAAGGAGCAATGTGTGCAATCCCGAGCTCAACAGGTTTTTTAAATCACAATGTGTACAACTGGAGGTGTTGGTTCACATCTGAGACTCATCTTGACTTTTATCCTGTCTCTGGCAGTGACTGAAAGTGAGTATCTAGGGAGGAATATGTGAGCAAAGCAGGCTTGTACTGAAACTTCCCTGGGACACCCTTCCATCCTCTAACAACTTGAGAATCAGAGATACTGTGAGTCAAATATGCCTCTGTGTACAATAATTCATCATAGATTTCACTCTCTTTTTACCTTTGTAGGCTTTTCACAACATGCTGCAGCGAGGTGTTCCACAGCTTAATCATACCCTTCCCTGACAAAACACCCACATTTTTATTTTTAATCTCCTGGCTTCATACACTGCTCTTGGTTTTCATGTTGGAGGAGATAGAATAATTTATCCACAGTCACAATTTCTGTGCCATATACGGTTGTGTACACATGGAACAGCTAAGCCTTAACAAGAACAGGGTGTGTTTAATCACATTTTGAAGTTTTCTGTATTTTTAGGATTTGAAATATGTTTAAATGACCTTACTATGGCAGTAATTTCAACACAGTTTGGTCTTCTGCATTTTTTTCTTTCAAGTTACAGATTGTTATTTTTATGGACAAAGCTTGATAGAATTAAATTCTAAAGCTGCAAGCTGAGTATAAAAAGGATCTACATATGTTGATGTAACACTAATTTGTTATTGTTTGGAGCTCATTTCTAAAATGCCTGCAATGCAAAACTTGTGTGAAGTAATCTCTTTTTGCTTGAGTGCTGCATGGCCATATGTATTTTGCTTAGTCAACATCTGCTGCTGTGTGTTATTAGACATATTACACTGAGTAAATTTGCTAGGAGCAGTGTAAATGTATTTAGTCTTCTGTGGTTCCTTTCCAACTCAGACAGTCGAGGGAGAATCAGGAAATGTGTGTTTATTAAGGAGTGTCTGGTGTTTCTCAGAGAACAGTAGGTAGAGGTAATTGGTGCTAACTGTCCAGGCAATTAAAGAAAGCCGTTAGATTATGCTGGTCCTTGCTCACAACGTTGATACTTTACGGCAAAATGGACCAGTTTGAGTTAGAATCTGAAGCAAGCTGTGTGTGGTCTTGGAAAGTGATTTTATAATATGCTTTAAAGGTTGTGTGTTTTCCAGGTTTTTATTATGTTAATGTGTCAACATTGGCATGACTGCTTTCTGCTTCCTCACTTTTTTTAATATTAATTTCATTTTTAGCTGAGAGAGTCATAAAGTAGGCTTTTTTCCTGATGGTAAAGAATATTTTCTTTGAAGTGTTTGAAGTATGCATTGTATAAACTTAAACTTCCTTCAACAGGCTTATAATTTCCTGTATCCAGCGTGGGTGACAGCCTGCCAAGCTCTAGGACAGCCAGCTGATCCTGTATCAAAAGCAAATTCCTTTAAGTTTTGGGTTTTATCCCCCTCAGACACAAATGGACACACATGAAAATACATGGATTTAAAATCCCCAAAGCTCAATGCATGCAATTAGTGACAAAATAGCATTTTCATTCACAGGGACCGATATTTGAATTAAAGTGCTTTTAGGGTGCATAAGGGTTTTGGGGCTTGTTTTGTTTCGTTTTTCCAATTTAAGTCTTCATCCTGTTTTCCTCCTGCTCATTTAGAAGTATTTCTAAAATAAAATCCTAGTTCAGTATGCACAAAAAAATGAACCCCAACCCACCTGCAGCTACCTCAGGCTGTCACACAGATTTCTAAGGAAGGGCTTTGCCTGTTGCAGTAGGTCAGTGAATCTCTTCATAACAACTTGAAGAGAGCAATATGAAAATGGAGTTATCAGTACTTACTTCTTTGCCTTTGTACCATTTCTGTCTGAACTTTCACGCTTCAAGGTGGTCTCATTTAAAGAAAAATGAGAAAGCAATTTAGTGTTGAAGGCAGAGATGACAAAATGTGTGTGGGCCCCTGTGTGCTTTTCATGGTTCCACAGTTCCCAGTAAATAAGGTCTTGCACTGTTTCCTTTGAGGTGAGTGAATCCATCATTCTCAAAGATCAGATAATTGTTACACAACTTTCCCAAATTTTCCTCTTTGTTATATCCTATCTCTGGTATCCCAGTGTTTTCCTCAGTTCTCATTAATGGGAAGAAAGAAATACAAGACAAGCAAATCTGGTTTGTAAGATATTTTCAGCTGTAAGCTGCTACAAGAGATCATTCAACCCAGAAGAAAAATAAAGTTTGTGGATTTGTGAAGAAGGGAGAGCCTTACAAACATGCAAAATATTTTTTATTAAAAAAAATAAATTGTGTTCCTTTATGTTTGGTAGAAATAGAGTAAGAAGAGAAAGATTAACATTCAAGTAGCAGTCAGAGGTTAAGGTTGGATAAATTCAAAAAAATCTAGACTTTCTTCACACGTGTAGAAAGGCAATGCTAGAAAATGGATTTAGCATGCTTGAGAATTAAATAATTCTTTATGAAGAGTAAGAAAATACATACTGCATGTTCAGGTAACTGACATGAATGGTCATCTCTGGCTTCTGAGTATTACTGACTAGATCCTGGTATTTCTATTGGATGTGGAAGGATAAATAGAATATTTAAATGTCGCTGTGATGTTATCTGTCATTAGTGTTACAACTCATTTTGTGAGCAAATACTCTGGTGGGAGATTGCAGACTTCACTAGAAGTATTTTAATAAATATAGGATGGATTTCAGGGTTGAAACTTAATCTTTTGCAAAGCTACAGAATGAAACTACAAGAGTGTCATAAGTTTGGGAGGAATATTTTTATGTTTTGTAATGTTAAGTATCTTTAATTGTTTGCCAGTGCAAGTATTTGAAATATCATGATCAAAATATCATAGACTGTAATATTGAAAAATATCCTAGAAAACTAAATATTTTGGGAGAGAACTTCTTACAATCATGGCATTGGCAGAGAATAAGGAACAAACGCAAAAGGCAAACTTGCAATGACCAGGTTTTTGAGTGCACACAACTGAGCTGCAGCACCAGTCTTGATATTGAAATGTAGTTTTATCAGTCTGGTTTCAGAACCACACGTAAAACTACAGAGAAAAGGCAGCAGTTTGGCCCATAGCATCAATACCTCTAATTTGTGCTTCACCAGCAGAGGAATCAGGTTGATTGAAGCTGCTGTTGCTGTCAGTCATTAGCAGCCCTCGAGTTGCCATGAGAGCAGAGTGAAGCTGCTCTGACATGTTATGACTTTGCCTAACGGAAATTTAAAAAATTTCCAGTGAAATATTGCAGTGACATGTAATTTTAAATATGTCATTGAGCCTTTTACAAAGCAAACTCCCCCCCCCGCCCCAACAAAAATGTCAGTGATAACTTTTTAATTTACTTCATTTCATCTCAACCCTTAGAAGCTGAACGAATTATTCAAGAATTGCTGACAGCAGACACAGAGGCAGCTCCTTCCTGCTGGAGGAGTTCAGGATGTCCATGTATCTCTAAGAGGCTTTGCCTCCAGTGCTTCTCTGTAAATAGAAAAGCTCATTGAAAATACACAACATGAAGGAAATTTCCCTCAGTTTAGCATTATAGACTTTATAATGTTTTACCTCATAAGACTAAACTTCCAATTGAATACATTGGTAGTGAAAATTTAAATCAAAGTGCAAAGTTTTCTGTCTTTTCTGTCTTATACTTAGAAATAACTTTTGAGAAATACATGTTTTGTACATTTTTCAAATCAATAGTCTAGTGGGTTACTGTGATCTGATCTGTTGTAAAGCAATCTTAGAGATAAATTCAAGGAAAAGTTATAGCAGTTTTTGAGATGTCGTGCACTAATACCCTCTCTTCAAACAACCTTGCGACCCCTTCTGAATTTTATATTTTTTAACTTTATATGACAGTTTATGCACTGCATATTTTAATTCAATCAAATTTAAGATTAAAGTGTGAATGTATAAATAGAAGCTTAAAGAATGTTATGAGAAATAAATTATTCCTGAAAGTAACATTTCAAATATTATGGTTGCTCGTTCTTAAATGCATCCAGCAGCATCATCAGGTGGTTAGTGGAAGACTTACCCATTTTGGCTCCTTGTTTGCAATGCTAATTAAATATTAAATATTATTCACCTTAATTACAGATAAAAAAACTTGTGGACCTCATGAGTTCCAGTGCAAAAACAACAACTGCATTCCAGATCATTGGAGATGTGACAGCCAAAATGATTGTGGAGATAATTCTGATGAAGAAAACTGTAGTAAGTAGCTTTTACCTTAGTCTGTGTTATAACAGAGTCTGTTTAGCAACGTGCAAGAGGAAACTTTTGAATTTTGATAAAACTCACGTGCATATTTTCATTTCACATGCTCTGGTCTGCTGAAGATCAGTTGACCACAACTGCAAATCTCCCTTGCTGTAATTGCCCACTTCTATTCACTCTTACAAAGAGCTGTATCAGCTTTGAAAAAATGCCTGCCTTCCAACTGCTCAATAATCTGATGAATTAAAAACAAATATTACAATTAGTTTACCTTTGTCAGTTAGTTACATATCACATTTCTTATCTCTGAAAAAGAATCATAAACACTGTTCAGAGGTAAAGTGATTAGAAGCATTTGTTAACAAGGAATTCTGATCAAACACTGCCTGCTTGTTACATTCATTATATTCTTGAGATGATTTGCCTTGTTTCATATTGAGAAGTCAATTTCTGTAGTACTTTATTGCATTGAGACGTAGGTGTGGTTATTCAAAGTAGTTCAGGTACCCAGTTCTCTCCTACCCATGAGGAACCTGAAGGCCTAATAAATCTCTCCCACTTTCAGGGAGTTAATTTCCATCTGGTTCTCAGGAAGAAATGAAAAATTTGTAACGGTTTTATCTGATAATTATTGTCTTTATAAAATATTTCAAGAGGGACATTCCCTAAATAATTCTGAAGTGCCTTCGCTTGACAATTTCTGTGGTTTTTTCCTTTGGTACTCAGAAATACAATAAGTTTAATATCTTGTTCTTGCAAATAATCTTGACTACACATTCCTGATTGTACACCATGAGTGGATATTTAGTATCTTCAAGGTAATGATCCAGAAAGCTTAATAAATCAGGCATTTTAATGCTGAGTAAATGCTGCTGCCCCTTTCTCCAGTTCGAGATTTGGTGTCCACAGGTACAGAGTGTCTCATTCTGCTTGGGAGGTTAAAGTGGACTTGTCTGCCTGGTAATTACTACCTGCATTTGGAAATGTTGTGAGTTTTATTCGAGCAAGGAATAGTGCTCTGGTTTTCATATGCAAGTGTTTCATATAAAAGGGCAAATTTCACGTGGCTCAGTAATCACTCAGAGCCTTTTGTTATTATACCCCGAGGGGGTTGGTGCACAAAAGCTTTCTCAGCTTTGTGGGAGATTTTACTTTGGAATTGATTATTGGTGTCGGTTTTCTGTATTACAAGTAGCAAGAAATTATTTTATATTTTTTTATTCTCACTTAGAAATCAAATAGAGAGTCATAGTTTTGCTGTAGTAGCGTTAATCTACAGGACTGGACAGTCTGTTGAAAATTTGGGAAAAAACCAACAAATCCAAAACTTCCACAAAATATTATTGCTGTTTGCAAAATAAGTGTTGAGTATCACATTTGGAATTAGCCATTTGCGTGACCCAGCAGTAATATTTTTCTTCCTTAAAGTTCAGATCATTATGCTACAAAGTGATATAAAAAAAGATCAAATAATGAGAGAGAAATAATCTGTTTGTTGTGGTTTTTTTTTTTTTTTTAAATGAAGTTTGCCAGCTTTGTGTTCATATCAATAGCTAAGTTATATATTCAGTTCTTGGTTGTTCTCTTGACTTGCCGATAAAGAAATATGTAATTAATCGTAGTGGATGGAATTAGTGAGTTGAGAGTGCCCAGACACAGAAGGTAAATCAAACTAAAGGGTGTTAGTTTGGGTTTTTTTAATTTACTTTTGGTTGTCAAATGCACACTTAAATTCTAACTACAAACTCTACTATTTAAATTAAGCACAGTAGGCTGGCACAGTTTTAAAATTCAAAATCTTGGAAGCACTGGGACAGTACAGAACACTGTTCAGCTGTTTGAAATAGTTGTATAAAATTTTTATAGACCATCAAGCCACTTACAGAATAAAGTGTACTGAAACAAATATATATGAAATTAGAACTTCAGAAGCATTTGACAAAATATGTTACATTGCACAGTGAGATAAATTCTTCATGGCATACATGAATATAATATACAAAGGGCTGTCAGGGAGCTGTATCAGAAAATGAGTTGTTTCTCAAGAATGCAGAATGAATTTGCTGAATTATAGACATTAAGCTCAAGCATTTACACTTTTCTATGCAGTTTCTTCACATGCAAGACATTCACTCTTCTGCTGAAGTTATCAGAAGTGAAACAATATATGTTAAAAAAACCTGTATGAGTGTGAAAAATTATTAGTACTGTCATGCAAATCATTGTGCCTGTTATGACTCTGGTATTTAACTGTATTTGTCTTACAGTCTATTGTTCTTTAGCTATATTTGGACACTGTGAAATAAAGAGTTATTAGCATGGATATTGGTACATAATGAGTCTGCAATAAGAAATGTAGGATACATTGTTAACTCTTCTGAGGTTATATCTCTCTGGAGGGAGAATTTGCTTCCAGGGTTTATTTATTTTTAAAAATAAATTAGAGCAAAAATAGTGTTTCTTCTTTCAGGAAACTCCAAAAAAGGGAAGTTCAATAGTAATGAATATTATTCTATCTAATCTGTTTTATTCCTGCTAAAAAGAAGGCACAAGTAATTTTTTTTTTATTTAATGTGATTAAAGAAAATATAATGTACTGTAGACATTGAAGCAAAGCAAGCATAATAATGTCATAGCAAGACATGAATTCAATCACTGTACAAATACTAATGCTGCTAGAAATTCTTCCTGATGCTATTTGTTGCTTCTGCTAGTTGCCAAGAAAACAAATTAGTTAATTTTGTCCTGGGATGAGTTTGTATCCCAAACGTTTTCCTTGGGAAGGAGTTTCAGTGATTTTACAGAGCAGAAACTAAAGAGTGCTGTCCTTCATGGTTTATACAGAATCCATTAATGCTTATTCCTTCAATACTGTTTTGTATTAATATTTATTCCTTTCACTAACAATCTGAGCACTGATGGAAAAGTACTTTGCTGTGTTCATATGCAAATCACAGAGCAGGATCCCAGCAGCAGAAGAAATATTTCTTGCAAGCAGAGAATTGAGTACTTAGCTCTTTGTGTACATTTTTCCAGTATCAAATCTCTGCTTATAAATAATTTATTAGCAGTATAGCAAAAGTATTTGCTTATATTTTTCCAATCAATATGGAAACATGACAAATGTGTTTTTTGCATGTGAATTCCTTTTCCCACAAATTATTTCCTTTATATATTTTATGATACCATGACAGTCTCCTTCTTGGCCTGTTGGCAACAAAAAGAATCAAACATCAGGGATTTGCTGAAGCTTACACTTTGAAAAAAAAATTTGAGGTAGTGTGCACATAATCTGGGTCTATATAAATGCCAACCTTTGATTTGCTGAAATATAACATTTCTGGAGAACTGATGTAATCACTGTAGATCTACTTTTAAAATTACTTTCATACAACTTCAAAATTAAACTTTGTGCCTACCTGAAAAATGAAATTTCTCATAAAAAATTTCAAACAGAGTCATTTTGAGCTTTTATGAAGTAAAGAGGGGAAACAGGCAGTGGAAAAGTAGATTAAAACTATTCCTTTCCTGAAACAGGTTTTGATTTTTATAAAACCTGAAAAAAAACCCCCACTCATGCCGGATTCAACTTTGTTAGATCCATGCAACTCATGTCTGGTGTATTCCCACGCTGGTATTTACCAAATTCTTCTCAATTTGGGGCCTCTAATTTTGTGTTTTCTTTCCTTGATCAGTATGTTTTATAAAAGCACTCACGCTTGCACCTTCCATAACTTGCTAAAGGACCCTCCAGCATTACTCACTTTATTCCTGTCCATTCCTTCTGTTCATTGCTCCTGTCTGCTCTGTCTCTCCAGTCTTTTTTTCACCCTTCTTCCTTTGGTTCAGCCACTGTCATTTGCTATTTCCCATCTCTCTGCTGAAAAGGTCTTGCAAATTAATCTTTTTTCTTGATTTTACATCATTTACATACTGCATTGTTTACTGTGATGGAAATAATCCCACAAATAATCCTTGTTTGCCTTTTAAGTCCTTTTTTCTCCAAAACCTCTGACTGGCAGATCTAAATTGCACATAGAGACTTGCTTAACTTCTCCTAAATCCCCAGTACCTCTCTACCTTTGTTTAATCTAACATCCAGCACACAGAGAATGTCTTTTGTAGTGGTCCTCATTTTTAGGAGGAAAGCACATGATGTTCTGCTGAGGGAATCTTCCACAGAGGCCTCCCTTGCTAATGTTTTTTGTCAGCAGTAGTGAAAACTTTCATTTTACTTGAAACACCAAATTTTGAGTTCCATTTGACATCTCAATACCATTCCCCTGAATGCTGAGCACAGGGGAAGCTGACTCTTGACACACACACACTCACTAAAAGGTATGGGATAAATTATGTGCTACTGTGTGATGGAGAGCCAAAAATCTGGTTAGTTCTAATTACATTGAATATTAAGCCATGCAAAATGTGCTTCTGGTCTCTGGTACCTATCTCACAAACCCTGTACTGACATTCTTGCATTGAAATTAATAAAATATATATAGTCAACATCATGTTATTTTCCAAAGAAATTTCATAGAACTTAAATGTCTGCAAGTAATGAAAGTATTTTCATTACTATCTTACTATATGTAAATGAAATTTAGTTAGAAGATGTTGTGGAATAAAATCCTACAGAAAACCAGTCCTTATCATTTGCAAGCAAATTTTTTTGAGTTTTTCATATTTATTCATTGATTGATTGGGGTTTTTTTTGAAATATTATTATAAAATATTTAATGAAAATGCTAATAAACCTAGGGTTGTTTGTTTTCTTTTTTCAGAGCCTCACACGTGCACTTTGAAAGACTTTCTTTGTGCAAATGGAGACTGTGTTTCAGCAAGATTCTGGTGTGATGGAGACTATGACTGTGCAGATGGCTCAGATGAGGTAGGCATCTTCCAGAAAAAGTATTTCTTTAGAGAATTAGTTGTTTTATATTGTTGGAGAATGGATTCCTGCATACAAATTTTCTTAAAGGCAGCAATAGGAACTCTACACATGAATCCATGTATGCAAATACCATTACTGAATTAAAACTAAACCTTTTGAAGGAACTATTCTAAAAAGAGAACAAATAAATCAAGTAATGTTCAACAGTATTCTGCATGTTTATGTTCCATCAATGATCTGAACCTCTTCCTATCCTGGAAATAGTTTGTGTCCTGATTGGGAAACCGTTCTTTTTACACAGAGCAGTGGTTTTGTTTGAGTTTTTTTTTGAGAGAACAGTGTAGACTGTTTGTTGTGTATCAGAAGCTCACTGGATAGTACTTTTCTGGTTTTCTGTTCTTTTTTTTTCCCTTTTTTCCCTTTCTCCTTTCCTGTCTATACAAAACCTCAGGTGTTTCCCAACTATTTAGAGGGTGCAAGCCACCTTTCTTGAATCATATCCACAAATATATTTCGTATCACAAGACTTTAATTACGTTTGTTAATGTGTGTTTCGCTACACGTAGGATTATAGGCTGTAACTTCTGTGATCAGCTGCATATTTACCAGTGTTTATATTAAACTCTTGGTCTTGTGTATTGGTTGTTTCTTTTGCACCAGAGGTATTGTGAAACAGGCTGCTCAAGGGATCAGTTCCAGTGCGCCAATGGCCAGTGCATCTCAGCGAAATGGAAATGTGATGGTCACGAGGACTGCAAACTTGGGGATGACGAGAAAAATTGTGAACCAGGTATTGTTTTAATTAATGCCGACATATAAAACGAAGCCAGGAATAAATCAGAATGAAAGAAGAAAATAAATCATCAAATCAAAATTTCTTGGGCACTAGAAGTAGCAAGAAAGGGCAAAAATAATCTGAAATACTCAACCTTTTGAGTTTGCATCATTGTGTCTTCCTACTGGTATTTTGGAAACCTCAGTTACATACAGCTCTGCGATGTGAAGCTTGTTGGGGCATGGGTATTTAATTATTTTGAATTGCAATTTGATAATAAATATTCAATGTATAAAATTCTGCTCTGAGAACATCAGTAAATTTTGGCACATACTGAAGTGTTTTGCTTCGTGGTCTTCCTTCAAAGTTTCATAGTCCTTATGCAAAGATTTTTTTCTACCAAATTATTATTATTATTATTATTATTATTATTATTATTATTATTATTTTATTTTTGCTTTCTTGGAAAATACAGTTGTTATTTTTGCAGGAATTTTCTTAATTTCTTTGTAAGCTTCATGTGGATAGATGTAACTGGTAAAAAGCCTATGACAAAACTCTCCTGATTTACAGTGCGACAAAAATATCCACCTTTATGTTAAAAAATCCTGCTTAATATTTACGTATTTTAATTGTAATAATGTATACTTTCCAAAAAGATGGTTTCCTATAAATTTAGTTTATTCAGTTATAAATCAGCTAAGTTTAGCTAAACTCTAAGCCCATTTTAAGGAATGCAATTTTTAAAATATATTCATTCTATGAATATATGCATGTGTGTTGTTGCCTTTGTTACCAAGCATAAGGAGAAAACAAAATTAACTTTCTAAGGGGTAAAACACAAATACCTTCTCACTATCATTTTACAATTTACTTAGGATGCAACAATTAAGCTTTGTCACATATCTTATTGTAGTTTATGAAAGTGCTCAGGCACAGGTTTGCTCGCTATATTAACCAGAAGAAAACTTTGAATTAAAAATCAACTTATTCATAGATTGTCTTTTTCTTCATGCTAAAATATGTGTTTGTAACCAGCATCTCCAACCTGCTCTTCAAGTGAGTACGTGTGTGCAAGTGGGGGCTGCATTTCGGCGTCTTTGAAATGCAACGGAGAGTTCGACTGTGCTGACGGATCTGATGAGGTACCTGACGCGCTTCTGATGATTTTTCTTTTCCCTGATGTGATTTTTTGGTATTTTTTTTTAGGTCTCAAAATAATTGAAAGGGCAAATAGGGGTTTTTTTGCATCCATTGAGTACTGTCAGACAACTTAGCCCATGCTTTTGTGTTTCTGAGCTCTCAGGACAGGTTTTGGAGTGGATAAATTTGTTTTCTCGAAGTCAAACCCCGAGCATGGTTCTGGGGCAGTTTCCATCAGGGACTGCTCCCTCCTGGCAGCGTAGACAAGCGTGTTGTTGCTCTCATTCATTAATACAAAGCTCATGTCTGTGTTCACACAGATGGATTGTGTGACAGAATGTAAAGAAGATCAGTTTCGATGCAGAAATAAGGCCTACTGCATCCCTGTGCGATGGCTTTGTGATGGGATCCATGACTGTGTGGATGGCAGTGATGAAGAAAACTGCGACCAAGGCAAGAGACATTTGCTGAAAGAGTTTATTGGGCTTTTTATGAACACATACATTGCAAGTTAGTGGTGCCCTGGCCATTATGAGTGGAGAAAAGAAAGTTCTGTGACCTCTTTTGACAAAGACAGCACAACAGCTTAACAAGTGATCTGCAGGAATAAGCAAAACTTAGGTTGTTTATGACTTGTTCCTCCTTCGTGTTTCCCTCCCCAGTAATGAAAAGGTCATGTTGTTACTGGAAGCATATTCTTTTTCATCAAGGAAACCAGCAGTAAATCTGGTTAATTTAAACTTTTATAGGCCACCATAAATTACAGAGCCCTGCACAATAAATTACACAGCTGTGCAATATAATGAACAGTTGCTAAATAAGTCATCTTAAGAGCCCGGGTTTCTGTTTATTTCATAGAATCATGGAACACTTTGGGTTGGAAGAGACCTTAAAGTTCATCCAGTTCCACCCCTCTGCCATGGACAGGGACACTTTCCACTATCCCAGGTTGCTCCAAGCCCTGTCCAATTGGCCTTGAACATTGCCAGGGATAGGACATCCACAAATTCGCTGGGCAACCTGTGCCAGGGCCTCACCGTCTTTTTTATGTTTGTGTTTGTCCAGGAGCAACTTGTTCATCCACAGACTCCTTCTGGCACGTTTTGACTTTCTCTTTGTTGGGATACATCACTCCTGGGCTTGGATGAGGTGATGCTTGGATATCAGCCAGGCACTCCTGGGTCCCTCTCCCCTCCAGGGCTTTCCCAAGCAGATCCTTGAAGAAACCCCGTGTAGGGAGCTTGCTGTGCACCCTCCTTGCAGCCCTAAGGGTCTTTAATTCCCCCATTCCATGGTCACTGCAGCCCAGGCTGCCCTTGAGCTTCATGTTCCTCGACAGCCCCTCCTCTTAGTCAAATTAAAGAAGTTTTTTCTAAAGAATATTTTGAGTTGGCATTTTGTCATCTTCTTGGTTTTTTCCCTGGATTTTTCTTCTTTCTTTTTCTTCAGAGTGGGTAGTTCTGTACGTGAGCCATCTACAGTCACATGATGTGTGCATAAATTCAAAGCATAACGAAGTACATTACATGTGGTAATAATCAGATATGAAACAAATATAGTAAAATAACCTTTCCTTATTTTAAGTCTATTAAGCAATACTTAAGACTGAGGGGAAAAAAAAACGGATGTAATGTGGGGATGATTAAGTTTGAAAGAGAGACCAGAAAATTCAGAAAATGAGAAGAATATTCCAGAGATGTTTAGATGCAAGAAGACAGATAACAAAGTTAAAAAAAAATATATATATATAATAACTGTCTAGTCCATTTTAAAACTGCTTTTAAACTATCTGGACTGTATCTCTTTAAAAGCCAATGAAGTGTAAGTAAATAGTAACACACTTACTTTATCTGGTCCCCACATTATTCTTTGGGTAGGATAATGGAGCTTCTGTGAACTGCAAATTGCTTATAATGCAATAAGAAGCCTATTCCTGGTTGGTTATTGCTATCATACTTTGTATTTATGTCACAATTATGATTCTGTTGCAGAAATCTATTTTATAAAGGAATTATGACAGGCAGAGCAATCACATGAAACAAATGCCAGTTTATCTCACTGATAACCAATTTTTTTCATCTTTGGAAATACAGCAAACACAAATGGAGTTTTATTCTACGGCATTCTAAAATAATATCCATAATATTTATCTGTGGCCCACTGTGCATGTTTATAAAAATAACTCTCTTCAATCTTATTAAACAACTAGAATGATGGTTATATTGTGATTGCATACACAATTATTTGGATTCATGCCTTTCATCATGAAGAGTACTTGAATTTTATATATTTTCCTTGGATAATTATACAGGATACTTCTGTTAATGTTCATAAGTTATGTTTGCCATGGGAGTGAATTACACCTGGTAGCAGAGTGTGAGAGTTCGAACGTCCTCCTATGCAATGGGCATTTCATGGAAATTAATTTTTTGGGGGAAAAAAGTTCAGCCATTCTGAACCTTTATAGCAAAAGAAAGCCTTCTGCTGATTTTAATGATGTGTGAACGGGGCACTGAGTGAACGAGTAAAAAGCCACTGAAGCCCGATCCAGCTCTTAGAGTGGGTGTAATGCAGTGAGGTAAGCCACAGTGAGAGTTTTGGCATTATCATATAAAATTTCATTGTTTCCTGCTCTGCAGGTACACAGCTTTATTTCTTTTATGCTCCACTCCTCTCAGGAAACTGAAAATCCAGTTACCATAAAAATGTGTTTTATAGGAAATTAATTGCAAGAACTTTCCATAACTTTGTTGATTGGTAGTGATAAAATTTAGTGATAATTGTGAAACAAATTCCTTCTTACCACGACACACATTAAAACTGAATGCACCTTGAACTAATTTTTAAAGCCTGAGCACTCCGCCCTAGCACATTTTCCCTCACCCTATGCTCCCTTTTGTTAGATGATTCAAAATTCAATACATCCTGAAGTTTCATGGAAGATTTTATTCTTGCAGCTTTCTGTGTTCAATAAATATCCTGATGAAACATTTCAGAAGTTGCAGAAAGGAAGATCCTGTCAGAGGTCACCTCATCTTATCTGTTCTGTGCCGACATGGCTGGACCTTTTCTAATTACAGCATTTAGAGGTGATGGGGATATTACAAACCTGGCCAAGCCTGGTGCTCCTCAGGTGAAGAAAAAGGTGCTGCCTCATGGCTGATGGGCTGCAATCACTTTGTCTCTGATGTGTGACTCAGAGAGTGGAGTAGGAATAAGTGGAGGATCAGACATTCATGTGAAACAAACCTGGACTGAGGTGGCTTTTCACTTGTTTGGCCCTATTTCTGCTTAGATTGTTCTCTGGTGGCCCAAATTACTGAAGTACCAGCCAGGCCTTTGCTGGGAGGCTGCATCACCAAAGAGAGTTGCAGACAGGGAGTTTAAACATCTCCTGGCAAAATGCAAGTGGAACATGCCCAGCTGGTCACTCGTTGGTGTCTTTGGTACCTGCATTCAGTAATTCCCAGCCAGCAGTCAGTAAAAGGAAGTGTTTGCTCAAGGAAGAGATTTTTGAATGAGTATTCCTCTGCCTCTTCAACCCATTCCTTTGGGATCTGTAAATTTAGTTATGCTACCTGTGCTATTCTCTGCAAATAGTATGTGATAACTGGCTGTACTGGTTTTATCAAAAACTGACATTCTTTTCTCCTTTTGTTTTCCTGATTTTTTTTTTTTTTTTGTCGTCTTTTCATCTTCCCAGGGGGAAATATATGTAGAGCTGATGAATTTTTGTGCAACAATTCCCTCTGCAAGCTACATTTTTGGGTTTGTGATGGTGAGGATGACTGTGGAGATAACTCTGATGAAGTTGCTGAAATGTGTGGTATGACATTACATTTTTCAGTTTTTTGCATAATAAAGCAAGAATGACATGTAAGACACACAAATGTATAAAGGCACGTGTGTCTTAAATTTTGCTTGTTTTGCTTTTAGAAGATAAGCTTGAAATATGGGATATAGTTTTCTTTTGTTACTGCTTTTCATGTAATTTCAGATATTTGATATTCACTACTTTTCAGAAATTAATCTCTTCTGTAGGAAACCCACAGAGGGGAAAAAGTTACTGGTATGATGTAATATTGAGCATCATTACACTTCCTGCTTCCTTTGTTTTAATTCTGCCATACTTACTGGTTCTCAAAAAATGGTATAAATTACCCTTATCACACAAATCCTCTAAATGAAGAACTTACAGTGCCAACACGTAAATGGCTTTGATGATGTGTCATTTAAAAAGTATTAATAGCTGGGTAACATCTGATTCTTTTCTTTGCTGTGCAGTAAAGTTCCCCTGCCCTCCGACGAGGCCGTACAGATGTAGAAACAACAGGGTTTGTCTGCGCCCTGAGCAGATCTGCAACGAGGTCGATGACTGTGGTGATAACTCAGATGAAGATCACTGTGGTAGGTGATATTACCTTTCAAGGCATTCAGGTCAGAGAAAACACCTTGAAGGCAAACTTTGGTACAGGGATCTGCTTGTCCTTCAGTAGAGCTTAACTGGAGGTTAGTAGGTCAGAATTTGAAACCAAAAGAAAGTGAGCTCAGAATAATTTCCAGTGGCTTAATGCTTCGTGGTCATTCCCATTTGTATGTGTCTAAAATAATGTGAGAATCTTGAATACTGATTTATTTTTCTCTTATTAATCTGTAATTATGTAGATAAAATCACGTATAAAGCCAGACCGTGTAAAAAAGATGAGTTTGCTTGCAATGACAAGAAATGCATTCCCATGGAGCTGCAGTGCGATTGGTTTGATGACTGTGGAGATGGCTCAGATGAGCAAGACTGCAAAATAAGTGAGTTGGGCTGGCAAGATCTGTTTTCTTGATTGTAGCAGAACAGAAACAATTAACTGAGACATTCATCTGTGCAAAACCTATTGAACAATCCAGAGCTCAGTTTAATGTAGTTCTTTCT
Organism: Dicrurus megarhynchus; assembly: GCA_013399195.1. NCBI lineage: Eukaryota > Metazoa > Chordata > Aves > Passeriformes > Dicruridae > Dicrurus > Dicrurus megarhynchus. The sequence continues at coordinate 2,294,087 of VXAD01001641.1, read as the reverse complement.
TTTAGTTAAAAATGAATGGAATTCTGTACCACAAGAGCAAGACAAATTTTATAGCAATTCAGGTTGTAGAGGTTTTTTGGAGTAGTTACCAGTTCTTTATGAAATTTAAGTACAAGTTGATTGTATTTGGTTTCATATTTGCAACAAGGAAAAATTTAGTATTAAATTCTTGATGTGAAATGTAGTATCTCAGTTAAATACTGTCATTACATGAAATGTAATACATTAAATTATGCACATGTAGATAAACACTGTAAAGCCATTTATTTGTTAAAAATTTACCTGATACTCTTTAAACAGAAAGATAAATTTGTTATTTGTTGTTGTAACTTTAGGTCTCATTTTTAACACTTTAAACAAATCTATCAGGTATTTTGTAGACATTTTATTTATGTTTAGGTGTTGCTGAATATACATGTGAAGATAATGTGAATCCTTGTGGAGATGATGCATTCTGCAATCAAACAAAATCAACCCTTTTGTGTCAGTGTAAACCTGGATTTCAAAGAAACCGGAGGAATAGACAATGTGAAGGTACAGATATTTTCCATCTTCCCTTGTTGTAAAATATTAAAAATCAACTGTGTAGTCAATTTTCTATGCTAGAGGAGGAGATACATATCATGGTTTTGTTTGTTTGGTTTTTTTTTTTTCCACAGAGTAAAAGCTGTTTCATAGCTATGGGATTAAGAAATTAAAAAAAAAAAAAATAATAAACTGTATTTACAAGATGTAGATTCATACATTTTACCTGGAGAGGTTATCAAAAATTTAACATTAGTTGTGAATGTCAAAAGGTTCGAGTCAGGCTGTTAAATAATTTAAGGGGTAAATGGGTTTTTTAAGGTCTAGTAGATTATTTAACATTGCTGTTGAGGTTGGCATATGAGAGTATTTTGAGAGGCTTAAAATAATGAAGATGCATAACACAAAACTGAAGTCAAAGTAGACAGAAAGTAAAATGCCTTTAAAAATGTAGTCGTAATATATATGATGCCATACTGGTCAGCAGGAAAACACAGTTGTTATAATGAAAGGGTTGATGGGAAAGATAAGCTAAATCTGCCTTCCCAAAGAAGGGAAGGGCTGTGAATTAAATTTCTTACTGTTGAGCAATAATTAACAGAGGTGCAGATCACTTCCGTGGGACTATCGAAGTGAATATATCCTTCATTTTTTAGCTCTTAAGAAAAAAGTGTAAAGAGGAGCTTTTCCAATAAGGATAATCATGTAGTTTTGACTGTAGCAGAGAAAGGTATGTTGGACATAACTGTAGCACGTTTTCATTCTCAAAGTTGCTTTCAAGCTCTAGAGATGACACGTTAACAAACAAAGGATAGAGAACTAAAATAAAAAATTCTCTGAGATATGTTGATTGCAGTGGAAATAACATCAGTGATCAATGTGAAGGGTTTCCTTTTGCCGTTGCAAGACCCAGCAGTGCTTATGAGTTCTCTTTGTTCACCTGCTTTGTTCCATGATTTTATGAACACGTTAAATAATTGTGTGTTAAACTGCAGGTATACAAATTACAATTGTCTTCTTCATAGATATCAATGAGTGCATGGTATTTGGTGCCTGCTCCCAACACTGCCATAATTTAAAGGGCTCTTACAGATGTGCATGTGAGAAAAATTACAAGGAGAGGAATAACAGTTGCATAGCAAAAGGTAAGTCTGTAAAAATCAAAATAGACAGTGCTGTCATTTGTTATACATTGTCCACAATTTTTTGAAGCAAATTTGCCATGGGAAGTTCGTATTAATGAGTCATTAGTATTTCACACATAACATGGACTCTCTCAGGGTTTTGCCTGTTACTAAAGAAATCAGATTATGACATGGGAACAAACAGGGCCTACTAACTGAAGATAATGGTTTGTTATTATAGGAACACAGACATAATTCTGAGGGCTTATAATTTAAAAATCTGGGAATCATTATCCTAAATCTGAATTTTTCACAAGCTTCACTTCCGTTGTAATATAGTTCATGCTTCCCTCTTTCCTTCATTGATACTTGCTTTAACCAAACTCCTCTCTGTTCTTGCATTTATCAGGAGGAAGGGAACAAAAGTTGTTTGATATTTCATACTCATAAGGAGTAAATGTGTTGGACAGACATTTTAAGTTGATTCTCTATGGGTAAATGTGATATGAGTGGGGAAATAAAAATAATCCAAATACCTTCTGAGGTATCCAGCAGATTTTAAACTTTCTCAAAACACAATGAATTGATATCAGGGAGCATTTTCTCATGAATAATATACTTTACATCTGGATCAAGATGGCATCTGGCTATCTGAAATGAGGAGATGTAAGACACAACTGCACAGGTTCTGTTGCAGTCAATTTCCAAACTTCGCTGCCTTCACTAAACATAAAACAATTCCACTTCTAATTTCCAACTGAGCAATTTAAAAACATGTTTATTGACAGCTCTGTGTTCCTTTAATATATACAGGTAGGACCCTAATGTATACATGTAGGACCCTCTAAAGACAGCATGCATATAAAAATATGGGATTCATATGGGCTTAATGCATAATATCCTGTATTTTTGGATACCGCTTAAAAATGTTCAAATTCTTATATTACATACTCCTTAAAATGTAGTCCTGGGTGTCACACTGTGGCCTTGAAGAACACTGAAGTTGATATGTTGATATCAGAGTATCAAGAATTGCATTTATTGCCCAGAGTGTGGGTGTTTTTGCAATCTTCAACAACCAGAAAATTTAACATAAGAAATGATATCAGCTAAACACGGAAAAGCTACTTGAGTTAAACCCACTGATTTTGCATTAGTTGACATTTACCTTATTTTTGTTTCATTATAATAATCCCTAGGCTCTGAAGATCAAGTTCTCTATGTTGCTAATGACACTGACATCCTGGGTTTTGCATATCCATTCAACTACAGTGATGCTCATCAGCAAATATCACATATTGAACACAATTCAAGGATAACTGGAATGGATGCATATTTTCAAGGGGATATGATTGTTTGGAGCACTCAGTTTAATCCAGGAGGGATTTTCTACAGAAAACTTCACGACAGAGAGAGAAGGCAGAGTAACAGTGGCTTGATAGTAAGTGATCAAAATCAAAGATTAAATCACACAAGTTTCATTCAATTTATTTTCCTGTTCTGACTGTAATAGCATGTGCTGATTTAGTAAATTAAAATGTCTGTCTGAGAATGATTTTATTTCAGTGATATATATGGCTACTAAAGCCTTTCTGTTCAAGTCTCTGACAGATTTGGTAGAGTCTCCAAGACAACACAATTGCAGGATTTAAAAAAACTTTCCCACAGAGAAATAATCACTATATTAGAAGCTTGGAAAGTCTGTATACCATCAAGATTTTTTATTTCAAGAGAGGAAAGGGAGAAATTTAATATCTAGATAAGAAGAAAGCCACAAATTTCAAATCCTTGGAAGACAGAAAATGCCAATAGGCTAAACACAAGCTTAATTTCTACAGTGATCATATAGACAATAATATTGGTAAAGTTATGACATCTGTTTAAACATTAGAACAATTAGTGTTTATTCTTGTATTTGTTGAACTGCACAGTATCTTTTTTTTAATTAGCATAAATGTAAATTTTGACTTCAAAACAGAAATGTGAATTTTTATAAGCTTGGGTAATTTCAAGTGGCCTTTACTTGAAAATAAAATAAATGCAGGTTGTTACTCATTTTGCCTAAAATATTTCTACAAAATTCTCTGGGATGTGATAGTACTGAACTCAAGATAACAATGTGATCTTTCCATTGGTGTTTCTATATGGCTGTAAATTTAGATTTTGGGTTTTTTACTCTTTATTGAATTTGATAGCGGAGTAGAGTTTTTAGTTTTTTCTTGCCCAGTAGTAAATCCAGTTAGAAAAAACACCTGTCTGGCCTGTTTCAAGGCTTGTTTCATGTTTCCTTAAACTTAGGAGAGGTATCAGTGATGACCTTCCGTCCTGTGACCGCTTTTATACACCCAGCAGAATAAACAGGAGTAGCAGCAGTAGCCCAATCTTTCATCTATAATTCACACACATCTGAAACCACTTCTAAGTACCTTCCATACAAGGATAGTTCCTTTCCAAATGAATGACATTCCTGACCTTTGACACCAGCAGGGCAAAAAGCCTCAGGATGTAGACACCAATGGACCCTGAAGTTACCTTGGGTCTGTTATGGCATCTTTATAAGAGTGGTTAAAAACCAACATTTCCACCTGCCCAGCAGTAGGGTCTGGATTTTGTTGAGAGGAAGTTCATGTAAAGTAGATCTGAAGTACAAAATAGTTCCTAGGATTTCTAGTAGGTCAGCTCTGTTGTTTGAGTTTTGCAGAAGGATACTCGTATTGAAGATGTAGAATAATTCTACTGTGGTATTTTTCTCATTTAAATGTGGTGTGTATTTGTGCTTAAAAAATCCTGATACACGGGTCTCTTAGTTAATTATTAGAAAATAATGAACTTGTAAAGCCTTGTGAAATTGAAGTGTTGCAAAAACAGGTGGTGCTGTTTGTTTGTTTTCATTCTATTTCGGGGTAATGTGCAGGTGCATTCTGCAATAAGAGCAGTCTGCTGACCCACAACCTCTCCAATGGATCTTTCTTACAGGTCCATAAAATTCAGCATAAGCTTCCTTCAGACTTCTTCATAGTCCAGGGGTTGAAATTTTCACAGCTGGTTTGTCATTGTCTCCCTGTTTATACTGATAGAGATAAAATATTTTTAGAATTATTTTCCTAACGTACTGAAATATTTTTTGGTTTTCATATCTTTTTCACTGTTATCTGAGAATACATTTCAGTCACTTTCGATTCAAAGGTATCGAAAAAATGATGTTTTTCTTTATGCCACATGTTCCCCTGTCTCCTCAGTGCAGGTAGGTCCTCATGACAATGCTTGATCCAAGCCCAGACAAAGCTTTTTTACAAATCTGGATGTGGAAAATGCACAGACTGTATTTGAATATATCTTGGACACTTCTCATTTGTATTTGTGAAGCATTTGCTTCTTATTGTGCTTAACTATTCAGTTATTTTCCCAGTATTATCTCATTAATATTCAAATATTGTTTGTTGCTTTATTTGCTGCTGATCATTAGGTTAATTGGTTTTATAGTGTTGCTTTAATATTGTCACCAAAATTTTGTTTCAAAAGCTTGCGAATTTCTTAATTTTAACCCAAGGTTTTTTTTAAGGGATAAGTTTTCAAAGGTTACATTATAACTTTTATATCTAGACTTTGATATGTAAATCAGGACAGTAAACTTGAACAAAGTCACCTGCATTTTCAGGTAATTACATTAATGCAAAAATCCATCTCAACCTAAATTGCTTGATGGAATTAGCATATCAAGAGCCTTCCTCAGAGAATAGCTTTAAGTAGCTCTCCTGTTTTTCACAGAAAAGGGGTTTAAGACTGGTACAAATTCGAGCATTAAAGGAAGTAGTAAATATCAACTCTTCAGAGTTTATTGACAGATGCAAAAGAGGATTTCATCCCAATTGAGTTCAGACAGAGAATTGGTGATGACTGGAGCGGGTGTTTGCTGCCTAATCCTGGGAGAGACATGGGGAAGTTACCTGAGGTGAATCCTCACCACGGAGCGACCCCACACTTCAACTCGAGTGCTTTATTTTATGGACGAGGACAAAAAGATGAACATGCAAATAACTATACCATGTAATAGGAAGAAAAGCATAGGTTTTGTGGTGTATCCAGTGAAGATATTGGCAGCCTGCTCCAGCCCCAGTGTTCTGAGAGCTTCACAAGGACCCTTAAGCACTCCTGGGACACATCCACTCGTGATCTCCCAACACTTGCCCCGGGGCCCAGTGGAACGCAGTGCATCCTGTGAATGCAAACTATTTCCAGACCATTTTCTAGAGAAATAGCATGGGTTTAGGGTTTTGCCTTAGAGCTGCAGCTCTGTCTGGATGAAGTTTATGTACTTAGGAGACTCCTTCTGGAATCAGCTGGTTGGGATTTATAAATGATCCTACTTTATGTAATACAAATGGTGGTTTGGTGAACCACTGCACCCACTGGGATGTTCATCTGTTGAAGAAAATGTTTTGTTTCAGTGGGCAAAAGTCTAAAAGTTTTGTTGTTTCTCATTTCTTTTTACTGTTCCATTATAATATAACATTAGATAATGTATGAAGATATTTTAAGCAAAATAAAACATTCCTTTACATTGTTCCACAGCAGTTCCATACCCAAAATATCTTTAAAATAAATAAGATAAAATATTGCTTCATATGTGCTTATGATACAAACTAGAGTTGTCATCTACTTCAGGGACTTAAAATTTTTCTGTAATCTACCATTATATGAAAATGGCTGCCAGATCCAAGCTGTTACTGCAGCTTCTTTTTTTGGCTGGTTGGTTTGGGGGTTGATTTTTTGATTGGTTTTAGGTTTTTTTTATTGATTCTTTACCTTGAGAACAGAATTTACAAAAGACAGCAGTTCTGATCAAAAGTCATTGAGCTGATGTGTTCTGTAGCTGTGCAGAGAAGAAATTGTAGAAGGCAATTAGGTTTCAAGCCCCAAATTTTCTAATAAGTTGTAGTACATTATATTAGCAGCAAAGTGGGCTAAAATCACTGTAGAAAACATTAGTGTGATTTTCTTCCTGTATTTTCATCCTTATTTTGTATGCAGAATTCTTCTTCAAAATTAGCATAATCCAGATAAGCTATTAGGTAAGAGCTCATTTCCAGTAAGTAATTTTACTAGGCAGTGTGAGAAGATGCAAAGGACCTCAGAAATATCATGTAGCTGAAACTTAATGAACACAACTGGAAATTACACAGCCATAGCATCAGCTAGTGGGTTTTTTTCTCTTTTTTTAAATCTGTTACACCAGATGGCTCCCTGCCATTTCTTCTGCTTGTCTCCTTCTTAGTTTGATCTTTAATATTCCCCCCAGAACTACTGGAATTTCACTTTTCCTGTCTGGTTGAGGAGAAGGGGTCAGTATTCCTCAGCAACCCCATCCTCGTTTCAGAATCTTTTTAGGATGTCTCATCTGCTTCTAGAACCAGCTTGTTTGGGAGCCATCTCTCATTCCGCTTGGTAACTCCCATCCTGGTCTTTCCAGGCTCTCAAAAAACAGTCTTACTGTGGGTTTGAACAGTCAAAAAAAGTGAGGAGCTTTTCTGGCCATGACAGCTGCTCTCCTTTTAAAAGAATATTTGGTTCCAGCGTTGTAAGCCAGTGCCATCAATCCTTTCGGTATCCAAAGAGATCTCCAGGTATGAGAGGCTTCTTGACTCAGGTGCCTGAATATTGCCCAGAATTAGAAAGAGTTTAGGTTAAAAATACAATTAGGTTTATCTGAAAATACCCCTTTTTTTTGGTATCTGGTCCATTCTGTGAATGTTGCTTGGATAGTAACAAAGAAAAAATTTATTATATGCAAATGCTACACTTATTGAAAAATAATTTTCTGTTATTTGTGGAAGCATGTCCTGCCACTGTCATCATTGCATACCAAAGAATTATGATACAATATTTTGTTGAAAAATCAACTGTGACCCTCTTTTTAAAGAAATACTGTTTTGTAGATGCAATGATTGATTTTGCTGCTTCACTATTCCTCTAAATAGAAAATCAAGGTTATATATATCTATAAAACATACCTTCTGTGACATTTTTGCAGAATTAAAAGTTTATGAACAATGAACTCTCTAAATTCACCCGTGTGGTCCTATTATTTCACCTAGAGAATGAAATGACCTTTATTTTATGATGAAAATAGTCTACAAATGTCTTGTGGTACTAGGGAACTCTGACACCTGAGGAAAAACAAGTTATTTTAGGATTTTCTTTCCTGGTTTTCAGCTGTGTAGCTTAGTAGCATTCCATTGCTTCATTTTTTACTTTTTGTTCATAATTTAACTTGATGTCATTACAGGTAAACAGACAAATAATTGTGTATGTATTTAGCTCATGCTGGTCTTGAATTTTTTATGATACGCTGCATTCATGTTAGAAAGAGTTGAGTAATCCTATTTTAGAGGTGCTACTCATTTCTGCAGGAATTCCAGTAAACTTTAGACAAGCTTGTTCATATAGATCTCCTATCTGCAATATCCTTAGGACTATCTTTTAGATCTAGGCCTTGATGATTATGGAAAAAAAAATCATGATGGAGATCCCACAGTTGATAAATTTAATGTTATAATCAGCCGAGCCTCTTTTTACGTGTGAAGCTGAATATTCATGAATACTGAGGGAATTTTATGCAGTTTTCTAAATGCAGTGACTTTCTTTACCCTTGGCAGCCATGCCTCAGGATGGGCTCTCACACTGTTTTCACTGAGGCCTTTGGGATGGATCACCATACCATGGTTCTGCATGGAATAAAATAGCTGTATAATCTTAAAACTTCCTTTTCCTTTGGTTTTGAATAACAGTCCATGAAACCTATTTGCTTCAGTATCAATAGTTCAAGTAGTTGGTGGCAAAGTAACTTTTCCCTAATGTGGGTAGCCTTAAACTTGAGAAAACAGATATGAAGCATTGACTACTTCTTCTGCATTGCATAGAAGTGTCAGCAGATCCCATAGAGCTGAACTCCTGCAGGTGCAGCTTGTCTTTCCAATGAACTGTTTCAGATGTTTCACTGTAAAAAGTACATGAAAATTACACGAAAAAATTACACTGTGGCTGTGCAGCTGCTGTGAAAGACCACTTCCACAAACCTGAGTGCAACATCTCTTCTTTTTAGTGTCCAGAGTTCAAAAGGCCGAGGGGCATTGCTGTGGACTGGGTGGCTGGGAATGTTTACTGGACTGATCACTCCCGGATGCATTGGTTCAGCTACTACACAACTCACTGGACCAGCCTGAGGTACTCCATCAATGTGGGACAGCTGAAGGGACCAAACTGCACCAGGCTCCTCACCAGCATTGCAGGAGAACCATATGCAATTGCTGTAAATCCAAAAAAGGGGTATGTATCCTTCAACATCACTCTGGTTTGGTAATTGAGAGAAAATTGCAAGACAGAGCAAGGGAAAGAAAATTATGTTTACAAGTGTCTAAACTTTTCCAAGCCATTTACTTAACTTTCCTGCTCAATTTACCTAAATGTAAACCAAGATCTCCCATCTTCCAGGAAGGTTGAAAGGTTCACAATAATTTAGTATCAGTGAAGTGTTTTGAGGTTCTGTGTAGGCATTCAGCTTAATTTTTGTGTTTAATACTTTCAGGATGATGTACTGGACAGTTATTGGGGATCGGTCTCACATAGAGGAATCATCTATGGATGGTACTCTGAGAAGGATATTGGTTCAAAAGAACCTGCAAAGACCTACAGGTAAACACCTTATTTTTCCCAAATACCTGGTCCTCACTAACTCAGATTTCAGTTTCTCAGTTAGAAAAAAAACAAACAGACAAAACACCCAAGAAACCCGCCTTTTCCTGTATGTACTGCCTGAAAACCCTTTAGTAACATCCTTCTGTGCTTTTCTTTCTACTTTGTGGTAGAAAATAGATGTTTATGGAGTTTTTTAATTTTTTTCTCAGATATTTAACACAGGCCTATGTAGAGGGAATGCAAAGAAAGAGTTCAAACCTTTAATATTTCCTCCCAAATATGACTTTACTAATATTGTTTACACTGCTCTTAAATTTATTACCACATATGTCTTTCCTATTTTAAATAAGAGGGAGTGAGAGTTGGAGCATTTGGGCTTGACTTTGTAGGATTTACATAGAAATAACTATCACAGGAGTGTTATATATATAATACAAATATAAATACCTTTTTTATCTCTGATACCGTGAAAGATACATTGAGAATGTTAGTTATTTATTAATTTGTATATAAATATTCTCATTAGAATGCTAAGAATAATTTAAAGCTGGAGAGTGGGGGCTGCTTCAAAAACATGCCCCTTACAGGTGCCATGTATCACACAGAACTGACACATTGTGATTGCCTTTTACCAGAAATTATTCTCTTTAGCCATATCCCTGAATATCAGTGTTTATTTAAAGAGGGGTTTTTTTAATGGAGTTTTACATGTAAATGTATTTCACTGGCCTGTGAATCAAATTTTCTCCACTTCCTCTCATCTATCTGTAGCTGATTAATTTATGACCTTAAGAGGAGTATTTTTGCGGTTATGTATAATTTCTTTTAAAGTATTTTTTCTGACTTACCTACTTACATAAGTAGGAAGAAAAATACCTTTTCCCATTCTTATTAAAGATGCACTGCAACTTCAAAAGCTCAGAATTAAATTATTTTATGGTTCCAATATTTTCTTCAGGCTGAAGTTTTTGACATGACCTGAAATGGATATTAACCATTTAATGTTCCTCTGTGAAGCATGGACTACTCGATTTAACTATTTAATTATTGCCCAGAGGCTGGGTATTCATAATGCCATCTATCTTTTATTCTCTTTTGTTCTCATATATAGATGAATATATATATATATATATATGTATATACATATACATATCTGCCAACATTGCTGTTTAAGTCTTGCAGCCCTAATGTAATTAAAATAATCTGATTTTTAATTCCGTAGGACTGCATGTGAAGTATTGGCGATAAAAATGAGAACACATTTACATATGTGTGGGAACAGGGTACAAAGACTCCATGAATTCTGAATGCCTTGTTTTTAACACAGGGTCAATTGGCAGATTAGATTTTGGTTGGGAGAACAGGTTAGAGGATTTGATTCTATACTTAATTCCCACCTGGTATTTACATGCCTACCTGCTGAGGAGAACGGGTTAGCAAAGGTGCTGACCTTGGGTAAAAGTAAGAAAAAAAAAGTAAAAAACCATGGTTGCCCCAAGGGAAAGGTTTAAGTGGGAGTTGTTATATTTTATTCTCTTTGGTTTCCAGTCAAGTCTTTTCATTGTCACGATATTTGGTATATACAAGGATATGAATGATGTAAAGATATAGAGTTACATAAAAATGTAAATTTTTTTTCAGGTTTTATGTACCTATTTGAACTTTATCTCCTTTGTAGGTCTCGTAGTTGATCAGTTCAGTCAGCGCTTGTTCTGGGCTGATTTTGAGTTATCTGTTATTGGCAGTGTTCTTTTTGATGGGTCTGATTCAGTTGTGTCTGTGAGCACGAAACAAGGTATGGAGAGCCTTTGTATAACATGATTCCTATTTTATTTTATTTTAGTTGGCTGAAGTTTACTATTTAGATAAACTACATAAGCAAAAATCAGTGATTATGAAGTAATATTTTGTGGTTTTGTTAAACAATGCTTCAAACATTATCTAAATGTGTTTTAGATATTATAATTTTAGCTTTAAGATAATCTAATAAAATTACCTTAGGGGAACAAAGATTCATTGATGTGTGCAGATCTCCAAGTTTAGGCATTATTGAGTAACGTTGTGGTTAATATTTAGGCTTGGTCTCACTTGGGCTTACATCAGAGCAGCCTGCACTGAATGGGAGTTTTAGGGGTTGTAGAACAGCTGATCTGAATCAGTTCTGGGAAGAATAATGGGCTTGACTTTCAGGCCAGTGAGGAATCTCAGAATTCTGCTAACAGAATGGGAATGAAGAAAGTTCCTTTTGATAAAAAAGGAGACTCTGGTTAAGCAAACTTTCATAGAATTGCACGATGGCTTTTTTACCAATTAGTTAAGTAAGAAATTTATGAAATTTGAGTAGAAAAGAGGATGAACACATTAAAAAATATTTAAAAGCAGGCTTTTGGGGAGGATTGCTCAGTAGGCAGCTGGTTCTGGAAAATCATCGGGGTGATATTTTGTATCTGGTGCTATTGAGTATTTTAACCCAGAATTCACCAGGGTATTCTGGAATATACTTAGAGAAATCTCCCGTAATCCTAATTGGGCAGGACAAGATTTAAATCATCTTATTTTGGTTTAAAAGCATTTAATTTCACAATTTGTATCAATATACATTAAGATAATCATCCGAGGAGAGATCACCTTGAGTGTAGGGATCTGACCACAACCTCCTCTAGCCCTGGACCAAAGGAAAACTGGGGGAGTGTAGAAATTGCTTTGTAATGAGACTAAAAACTTCTACCCATTGAATTAAACAAGCATAAAAATAATTAATTAGAAGTCATACGTATTTTCATGAAAATGAAATACTGAGTACCAAGTATTGATAGCATGAAAGAACAGTAGGAAGAAATGAAGGCTGATAGATGAAATTAAATAAATGCAAGGGAAATTCAAAACCATTTTTAGAGTAAATGGAGAACACAGCAGGCACAAGGTATCACAAGGAATGATAGATTCTGTTTCTTTGTGCCTTCAGGAAGAGATGCATCTCAGGCAAAGAAGTTTTAGTTAGAAGCCATTGCTTTGTTAGAGGGTAAATGTGAGGTTCTGCAGCCAGTTGTATACAGGAAATCCGACTGGTGGCCTAATAGTCCCTCAGAACTCATTAAATTGAGGAAATGGTAGAGTTAACAATTTCTTTTGCATTAATTTCCTATAATTATGAATTAAAACAAGTGCAGTACAAAAACTAGCGTTTCAAATGCGTTAGGAAGGAGCTGAAGAAATGTTTTGCCAGAATAGCTTCTTTGATGTGAAGCAAAATAACCTCTTTCTTCCTTGTCACATACATCTAGTTAAAGTGTTGTACTAGAGTACGACAAGTAGAACAAGTCTGTTCTAATTAGTGAGTTGTTACTACAGAGTTTCCCTATTTTATATGATCAGCCATGTTCTGAGGTTCAATTGTGTGCAAAGCTGATAAAAAGCTTGAGATTTCAGTTGTCTGCAGAACGGGAAGAGTTCCTTTGAGGAAGATTGTTTTTTAAAAGGTAGTTTTTGTGGGGACCAAACAAGGTGTCTGAAAAATAATGTCCTTAGGTGGTAATCATAGTAATGAACTGAAGTTTTTATTAAAACAGTTTGTTGTTATTTATATATGAATATTTATTTATTATCCATTTTTATTCAAGGTTTACTGCATCCACATAGAATTGACATTTTTGAGGATTACATATATGGAGCAGGCCCTAAAAACGGTGCATTTAGAGTGCACAAATTTGGCAGGAGCCTTGTAGAATATCTAAGTGTGGATGTTGATAAAGCAAAAAGTGCCTTGATTTTTCACCGCTACAAACAAATGGACTGTGAGTAAGCATAATTACTTTAAACTCAATATCACCTCAGAGGGGGGAAAAGTAACCAAGTTGTGTAAATATAAACCAAAGCCTGATTGTACAAACTGAAAATAGATTTAGTCATATTTATTTATATAATTTTGATTTAGGTTATTTGGTGCATTTTCACTCATTTGAAAGGACGCTGGACAAATTTGTACACAAAAGCCTTTTGTACCTGCACTGTAAATGAGAGAGAAAAAAAATTAGAAGAGAGATGAATAAAAATCCCTCTAGCCAGAAGCAGATGAAATTTTTTACTCCATGTTACCCATACATTTTTTGGCAATGGAATAAATTCTGTCCTTCTGGGGGTCTTGCACTGCTGTTTGAGGGAGTGTGTTCACAGGCTTGAGGCTGCTGATATCCTGGAAAGTGGAAGTGCAACAGAATTTTTGTATCTGTATATTTATCTTTTCTTTAGCTTTAGAACATAGTTCTAAATTCTTTAAATAGAAAAATAAAAGTCAATATTGCTAATATTTTGTCTCTTTAAACAGTGCCTAATCCATGCTTGGACCTGACGTGTGAATTCATTTGTTTACTCAACCCTTCTGGTGCAACATGTGCTTGTCCAGAAGGAAAATCATTGATGAATGGAACATGCATTGATCAGAGCCTCCTAGGTAGGTATTGCAAACTGCATGAGAACTAGAAAATAAACAGCTGGTCAGTTTTTGTCATTGCAAAAGGCCAGGCTGGCTGTGAGTCCAGAGTTTTGTGATGTTGTTCAATACACACATTACTGAGCTGGAATGGAAAAGAAATGTGAAGAAACAAAATCCCTGATTCAAAAAAATACCTCTCCTGCTAATATCAAAATGAAAAATGAGCTTTCAGCTTAACTGACACAAGATGATACTTAAAAGTGAGTGGGTATAAATACTGACCAAAACAAGTTTGAAAAGCTCTGAAGTGTTTTGGATCCCAAATGAAACATGAGCCATTTAGGAGGAAAAAAACCACTGCAGCAATGCTGAAAAGGCAGTGAGAGCAACATAGCAAATAATAATGTCTTTGAAGCAACAGTCGAAGAAAGAAAAAAACCTGCAGCATTTTTATCTAAAATTATATCTTCTGGGAACTTCTGTAATGACTAATATTGAGACACAGGGAACCAGATTTCATGGGAAAAGAGCCTCTAAGTTATTGCTGTATTTTAGGGATGGGGAGGGAATCTTTTTCGTTGAAGATTATTAAGTATTTTAACGGTCTTCACTGTAATTTAGGCCAAACCTAATGTGGTCAGACTGCTGGAATGATTTCTTAGCCAACTTGAATTTTTAAATGTTCTAGAAATCACAGAATAGCATTTCTTGTGTGTATCATATGTATTAGGATGTTTTTCTGATGTTTAATTCCAGGCTCAGAAGTGTAAGTGATGGATATTTTGGCGAGATCCTCAGTGCCTTAAGTGCTCAATTTAGCAATTAAATTAATTTACCTGAAATGTCATAATTCCCTGGAGAAAATCTCACTGATCTATGCTGCCTAGGCTTTAAATATTGGATTAAAAGGACTGTGTTTTAGTGGTTCATGATGTGGTATTAATAAAACTGTCCAACTCTGGACACAAATCAGTCTGAACACCCTCCCTACTCCTCCGAGTGTCAGCTCTTTGTCCATCTCAGGTAGATACTTGTCAAAAATTTCTGCTGTTACAGCACCAACTAAAAATTATTTCAAATTACCCGTAGTTACTACTTAGGTGTTGGAGAATGGACAAATAAAAGAAATTTGTTTTTCACTGCTGACTTGTACCAGTTCGAACCCCTAATTTCAGTAATGCTCCATTTTTACTAGCAGGCAAGAGGATTATGCTGTGGTCATGTTTTCAGGAACGTGTGTTTTTATTAAAGAGAGATCTGAAGAGGTTTTTAAATGACTTGTTATAAATTTTTATGGATAGCCAGAAAATGCCTAGAGAAGCATTTTTAATATATTGATAATTTTCAGTGCCTTCCCACTGCTGCAATATCTGTTATGACTTTTTAAAGGGCTGCTGAATAAGTGTTTCTTAGGTTTTTGTTTACAATTATATTTCAAGTAATGTCTAGTGTAGGCTATTTCTTACATTTTTTTTTTTCACCTATGTTATTTCTGTAATAGTAGACTGCAGGTTTTGTAGTATCACAGATTGTAAATTACGAATTGAAACAAACTTCTGTGTCAGAGAATGTTTTTGCACTATTTTGATTTTTCTTTTAAAAAGTGTAAGTGGACATTAAACGTTTGCCTCTTGCTGACACTCCAGCTTCAAAGGACCAGCAAAAATTTCTGGAAAGATCAAAGTTGACCCCAAGATCAGCATCTTGAACAGGTTTATGATTAAAGGCTGACTTACAGTCCACTTGCCATTAATAGGTCACTAATAGCCTGCAAACAAAAGAGAAGTCAATATATAAATCAGGTTCCTTTCCTTTAGGAGGTTATACAGTATGGAATAAAAATTAGGAGCTGCAGTTTTCTGATGAAGATCTAGAAAATGTATCTGAGGTATTCCAGACCCCACGCATCCACCTTGTCTAAAGCTGTAATTCAGAGCATTTTTGGCACAGTTATGGATATCAGTAACCCAAAACAGAAATTCCTGCCTTACTCAGCTGCATATTTTTGAAGGGTGACCTAACAATCCAAAGGGAGGTTATACAGCCTTTTTTTTTTTTTGGTCTGCAATAAAATCCTGATTCAAAATATTCCTGTTGATTTTGGTGGTCTTCTGGTTTTATAGAACTTGCACACAGCTGTTTTAGGTCATGTAAGAAGTCTTTTACTTTCAGAAATTAGTAGCAATTGTGGATATCAAGAACTAGTAGGGTTGAACTGTACTTTTTGAATAATATATAATTCAAGTTACAATAGAAAACAGTAGTATATTGAATTTTCATAACATTTTTTAATGCCTTTGAGTATTTTTGAGTCTTTTTAAATGTAGTAAGGAAATTAGTGGTAGATTTCCGTGACTTGGCAGAGCCAAAATGGGACAGCCATCTCCAGTTCAATTCAATTTCTTCTCAGTCTGTCTACCTAAAGGGTGGTGACTGTAAGGTAATCTCAGTCTCGCTCTGTTCCTTGTACTATATCCCAAAAACTGACTCAGTTTCCTATTCATTGTTCTGTTTCTTCCTGGTTTGTTTTTGGTTGTTTTTTTTTTTTAATCAGAAGAAAGTTAGCTAAGTCCTAAAATTCTGCATACTGTTACTCTTGGCTTGGTCCATTGAGTCGATTTTTCTTCATAAATCCTACGTGAGGAATTTTAAATATTGAATCCTCAGTGGCTTTCTGTAGGACTGAATCCAGATTGCCTCAGACAGCTGTTTCACCAGCACCTCAAGCAACTGATGAGAAACAACTTCAGGGTTTGATTTGGAGTTTTCAAGCTGGAGTTATTACAACATATGGGTGTGTTGCATCATTCAGAGTGTTTTTTATAACAAAATGAAAACAAGTTGCAGTTTATCCTTAGATCAGCTACCATCTCATTTCTCCCTGGATGATTGTGACTGACACACCAGAGTTCTTTTGGGGTTTATTTATTGACTAAAATAGGCTGGACTTGTTCAGTTTAGAAGCTACCCTTTAGTTTTCCAATGGGCAGAGTACCACCTGCTTTTCCTAAAAGAAACCCCTGGACTTGCATCCATTAGGTGTCTGTATCCAATTGTCTGTAGCACAGTGAAGCTAAAAATGTACCCAGAGGATGAAAATGGAGAGACTTGCACTGGAGGAAGGCATTGTGTCCCACAGCTGAATGAGCAGGAGTAATGAACACTTCCAAGAGTTCCCTGTTCTGGAGCATCACGTTTATCACTTTCCTCTTAAGAGGGAAATATTTCTGCTCTTTTGGTTGAGTGGAAAGCCTGAGGAAAAATTGCAAAGACTCAGAACTGATGTTGCTTCTGAATACAGATGAAACATTTAATTTATCATGTTGCTTCCCCCCCAGCACATTTCTGTGGGGACTTGCCCACTGCATACGGAGATTGCAGGCAGAGAAAGTGCTTTGGCTGGGGATGGAGAGGTTCATCCCTATGTACCTTCTTTTTCAAGCCCAAAGTCTGCCTCAGGGAGGAAGAGCTACAGCAGTTTGATCCATGCTATCTTCTTGGGGGTGGTCCTGCTTTCAGCCTTCTTAGAGATCAAAAAAACAAGGGTCACACAGAAATCTGCTTCTGGTTTGAAAAAAAATCTGTTTACTTCATTTCTTCCGTATTTACAAAGGGGTTTTGGTGTTGGGATTGATGTTTCCCTGTACAGAAGAAAATGGGTGTCAGTTAGATTTTCTCACTGTGCATCCTTTTCTTACCATTCTCTTCAAAGAAAACAGATTTTTTAAGAGGGGAAAAAAAAATGTGAAGGAAAAACAAAGAGTAGCATCTGTCTTACAGCCTTCAGACAAAATTTGGGGAGAACAAGGTGTTCTGATACTTTTCAGCATATGGCAAATTTGCAGGTAGCAAGACTCTCATCTGAGGGAAGATTTATAGAACCTTACCTCAACATTAGAACTCTGCTCTCTGTCTTTATTAGGTGCATTCAGCTCAGTAAAGGATGAGCTACACCTTTGTCCAAGGGAGAGCCAAGAGCAAATATCTGTCTGCCCGATGAGATCAGAATTTCCCACTGTGGGGAGGGAAACTGTTCTTGTCCCAAAGAATGTAGGTCCTGAACCTTGTGCTCTATGACATCATCTCCCCATTTAACTTGTCTAGTCCAGAAACTGGGGGATACTTCAAAAGGGGAGAAAATAGCTGAAAGATCCATTTTCCTCGAGAAAGACTAGAGTTGTTATAGAAATGCCAATAAAAGATGTGTGTCTTGTGTAAGTGGGGGAGAGGAATGGAATATCAAAAAATTGAACAAGTGAAAGAAAAAAATACCAGTAGAGTTCACAAAGCTTTGATTTGCTGTTTTATCAATGTTTCTTCTTTGTAAGATTTTCCTTTCCAGTAAAAGGAAGGAGTCAAAGATAAAGCTGATAAGCCGAAGTCTTTTAATGTTTGTGTCAAAAAGTTATACTGGGAAGAAAAACATAAGAGAAATGGCAAACCAAAGTTATTTGATTATATATTAAAGATGTTAAGATTGAAATGGGCAAATCAAGGCAGCAGAAGACTAAACATCCAGATTAGAAGAGAATATATAAAATTACATTGTCTGTAATCCTTTCTTTCTTTCATGTTAGAGAGATTCAGTAGGTAGACTAGGGGTAGCATAACAAGTGAAATGATTTACCTCTGTCATTTCAAAAGTGAAAAGAGCACCTGAGAGGACTTCAAGTTCAGCAAGCTCAGAACAGCACTGAACACTGGAGTTAGAGAATTTTCTGCTTTTGTTTTTTTAACAACTTTGTTCCAAAGGTGGGTACTTGGTAGAGCTGCTCCCACTTCTTCTTTCTGTGGTATTTATTCAGTAATTCCAATTGACAGTATTCAGCTTTTTATACTAATTCTTCTGTATTTTTCACCTGTATTCTTTTTCTTCCTGTCTTCTCCTATGGGACTGTTGTGCTAGTGTCTCCTACACAAAGGCAGGCATGTCATCCCCTTTTGTACTCAGTTGATGTGAATCAGTGTAATTTGTTTCTTGTACTTACCTCCAGACAACCAAGCAGCAGCATTAAACCCCCTATGTTGTTCAAGTCTAACAGACTATTTTAAAACTCTGTTATCTGTTGCATCTTTCGATCCTCTTTCTTAGTTTATTGAAAGTCCAAAATTGCTGTATTACCATTTTTCTGTTTCATATTAGAGTTGTATTGAAACTCTTGAATTTAAAATGTTTCATAGAGAGTGAAATCAGTAGTAATCTCCATATTTTTTTCCCCAAAATTTTATATCTTAATTCTGTGGAATTGCTCTAAAAGAGAAATAGAACATGTTTTTAATGCACCATCAGAAAGGTTCATAAAAATGAGCAGTTGTCTGTACTTCACTGTTATTTGTTCTGTTTTTGCCAAGTTCTGCTCCATAAA
The DNA here is from genome assembly GCA_013399195.1 of Dicrurus megarhynchus. Classification (NCBI taxonomy): domain Eukaryota; kingdom Metazoa; phylum Chordata; class Aves; order Passeriformes; family Dicruridae; genus Dicrurus; species Dicrurus megarhynchus. The sequence continues at coordinate 2,274,945 of VXAD01001641.1, read as the reverse complement.
CTCATGACTAATGATAAGTAAAACAGAGAAGATAAGCAAAACAAAAATAGACCTTCTCTCCAATAAGACATGCTACATTATCCATTCAAACAACTTCTGTAATGAGTAACCGAAGAACGGTTCATGGAACATCAAAGGATTTAATGAACCACCCAAATAAATAAAATACTGAAGCGTCCTCAAACTCCCAAATACAAAGTAGCTTTCTTACAGCAATTATATCTATCCAGGGTGGATACCAAAAAATTAAGTGCAAACAGGACTTCATATTTTTGTTGTGAAACTCGTGAAATAACAAAGTGCCCGTCAGTCCACCATGGTAACGTCAAGATTTACTGCCTATTTGCAGCTTAATTTTGGAAAGGTACAATTATCTGAAAGATGACAGTTTCCAGAAGTTTTGTTTGAATAGGTTTGATCCCAGGGTATGTGTCTGCACCATCTCAGCACTGCTGTGACAGGAGGCAGCAGACCCTGCTGAGGAGGGGTGCACACAGGCAGGAAAGAGAGACTTGGGTGCATCCAAAGAAAGGGCTCTGCACAAACACAGTTGTATTCCTGGGTTTTACAGTCCTTTTTGGAGAGATCTGTTTGAGTAGAGAACATCCAACATTCCTAAATTCTGCACATGCAACACAATGTATTCCTTTAAATCTCAAAGGAGTTGCTGTGCCTGTGTCGTGCCAGTCAATGTTAGACCTCAACCAGTAAGGGAAAAATGGGAACCTTGGTTTTTTTCATTAATTGTTTGACTAAAGCAGATGAATTCAATTCAGCAAAACTCCTGCAGCTGGTGGATGTGTTACTGAGTAGTTCTCAGTACTTGTGACATCCCTCTTGTTTAAAGCCACGTAGGGCTCAAATGCTGGATTAGTTAGGAAGCAGTCTGGCTTGCTATGTGAGAAATGAAAAGTCTCATTGCTGGAAGCATGATTTGAGCTGCAAAGGTGCTTTTCTGCTTCTTTAGGATTACAGTCATTTGGATCTTTGAGCATTGTATGTGTGCTCATCTATGATTAATTTGGTGTTGTTATCATTGAGTGATTTTATACCTTGTTCATTGAAATTAATAGAGGTTTACTTTTCAAAGTGTTTCCAAGAGAGGCACAACTCTAAGTGCTAAAGAGCTTTACACAAAGACTGAATCTGGTCTGATCAGAGTTTTTGTCCCCTCATACCTCACCTCTAAGAGGGTGGCACTGCTGCCATAAGAGCAGTGCAGAGCAGCAGCAGCAGCTTCCTTTCTCGGGGATTTTACAGTCTGAGCAGAAAAAAAGAAATAATCAGAAAATACGAGTTAGGAGCAACAAGTTTGTATGCAAATACCAGTTTTTGAAGAGGATTTGAAGGCTAAATAATTTCCTTTTAAATATTTTGGACAGGGCTTAGTTAAGAGGGCTGTTAGCAGAGAGAGTGGAAGAGAGGTCCGAAAAAGCTAATAAAAAGGGCTGAGGTCACCAGAAAATGACTCTGAAGTTTTCTGAGGTCTCGCAGATGAAATCAACGTTTAATTTTCCAATTCTCAAACTAGAAATTATAGTTTCAGACAAGAATTCATACTATTATTACTGACTTAGATCCTAGGGAAGTCAACTTCCCTGTGCCATGCAAGGGCTCCCACCAACTCTAGAGCTCCTGGCAGCCTTTCCAAGGCTTAGGGTCTCCGAAGTGTGCGGGGTTTTCTCTGTCACTGTGGAAACAGAAGGGATTGTTTACTTTCTCCATTTTGAAAAGCAGTGTTTTCCCCCCCCCGACAGAGATCTGTGGCTGTGTTTAAGAGGCACAGTTTTGCCCCTAAGATGAAACTGGGACTGTTTAACTGCTCTGTGGGTGTGCTCTTGCTGCAGATGACAGCTGTAAATTAACCTGTGAGAATGGAGGGAAGTGCATCATAAATGAGAAGGGGGATCCCCGATGCCACTGCTGGCCAAGCTACTCTGGTGAAAGATGTGAAACCAATCACTGCTACAACTACTGCCAGAATGGAGGAACCTGTGGGGCCTCTCTCCTTGGTAAGTATTTCTGCACAGCTCTGTCTTGCTGCTGTTGTACCTGCATTAAATGTTTGAATTTGTTCCGTGTTTGTGATATTTTTTCTCTTTGGTATTTGCTTTACTTAAACAATGTGCAAAAATAGCAGCATAGTCCATACATATTCTTTGTAATCAATAGGACTTTTCATTGACTCATCTTGGTGTTTCAGCACAAATAATCTGTATATCAGAAAAGGGAGAATATAAGTAAATATTCAGTGTAAAGACTCACGTGTTGAGGTGTAGCAGTGGAATTGTAAAGCAAAATGTCCAGTCAAGCCACATCTGCAACAAGTCCATACATCTTGTTCTCTTAATTTACATCAGTTCACCCCCTAAATGTGTATGTGCATACACAGAGATATTTGCTTAAATACTTGGCTTCAGTCCTTTACTTTTGTCTTACTGGAGTTAAACAAAATAGGAATTTTACTCATCTAATTCTCGGGAAGACTTTGTTGATGAGAACTCAGATCCTTCATTTTCCTGAAGGAATTTGAAATTATGTTTCTTAGGTTTAGGGGGATTATCCTGTTAAAAACCGGGAATTTGACAGCTGATCTTTGTCCCTGACGTATTTTTGTATCTTGTATAATGTTTGGGCTAGAGAGGAAAAGTGTGAAAAGAAGTACTCTAAAATACTGTGCAATTCTGTGAGAAAGGAAACGTAGAATTCTATATTCTGCTTCAAGGAATATTTAAATATTTGATTCAAAATACAAAAGCTGGAGAAGAGTTTGCTGTCTCCTCCTCAGAAGCTTCCAGCTGCTTAAGATGCTATGAATCCTTTTCTCCCGTGTGGTGAAGTGGCCAACACCCTGATCTCTGAAAGAAGAGTCCGGGCACCTGACCTTGAGAAGTTTATGTATCTGAGTCTCTGTGGCAGAGGGGGCTTAGATTGTAAAGATTTCCTCAGCACTCCCTACTAATTAACATTAGCCTGTGTAGTTTGGTAATTTAGCCCCACGTGCTGGCTTCTCCTCCCGCTGACTGAGACGTGGTGGCAAAATTCCAAGTGAATGCAAGTCTAGTAATTTATTCTTTCAGTTCTGAGTAGTTGAGGGTTAATAATGTTGTTCATAATAATGACTAAATATCAGAAAATGAGAATTACCTCTACTGGAGGTTGATGAATTATGCTTTAAACTGCTCCTAACAGCTGATGGAACCACTGACACAAGTGATAAGCGGCGATTTTTATCAATGTAGTGAGATCAATACGTGCTAAGTGAGGACGTGCAAGTGAATGGAAGTGATGGTTTAAATGGTGTGCAGAGCTTCCTCATCATCTGAGGAGAGGATGTTTATTCCCACATTTTTACACGTCTGGCATCTAATTGATTCTTTTGTGGGGTCAAAAGGCTTAATAAAATTAATAACTTGGCTCCTGGAGCTCAGCTCTGTTGTGAGTCCTGCAGAGACCCCAGGGTTTTGTTTAATCCTTTTCTTTTGGCGGTAGCCACAGGGCTCGCTCACCTCCAGCAGTTTGTTTTCCTTCTCCCAGGCAGCTCACACTTGCTGTGCTCACACAGCTATGCTATCACATGGATATTTTTAATTTTCATTTTCCTGCTAAATCCAGCCTCTGAAATCTCTCAGCCTTGCTGAAACAATTAGTGCAGTAGGTTTTGCCACCAGTGGGTAGAGGCGAGATATGAGCAGAGTCTACAGTTCACTTCTGTTTAATTCTTAACGTGGATCTGGGGAGGCAGGAATCAGCCTGGGAGAGCAGAAATCAGCCTGGGGATGAAGCAATCAGCCTGATGCTTGGTCCCAAATGGAATGACATGTCTGCACTAAAGTGCATCAGGAGAGCCAGCATGGGTGTCACCACAGTCCATATTTCATTGTTCAACTGCCTGATTTGGGGGAATCCGAACCTTTAACAGCAGCTAAAGTTTACTGTAGCACACGTGACCAAAGTGTGCCTGTGAGAGCTGAGACCAACACAGAGCTGGTTCTGATGGCCATACCTGCTGATAGGAGTAGTATTCTGCTGTGCTGGGTTCCTTTAGTTTCATCAAATTTTTAAGACTCATATTTCACGTTAACCAGATGTCCGATCTGCCATTTCCAATTCATGAGGGTAGCCGTGCCTTGAAGCCCACACCATAACTTTCATGTGCTGGAAATGTGGAAAAAAGACTTTATATCTTTCTAAATCACTGTAACTCCATCCAGTATTCCAGATAAAATTTTCAAGTTGATGAGCATCTCATCTTCCTTGCATGCCTAGCCCCTGGACACTGTAAATATTCTATTAAGAGGAAATCTCTATTTCTTATCAGGCTGTATTTCTTATCTGTATCAGTCCATAAATCGTGTCTTACTGAAACAAACTAGCATGCCAGTGAGATGGCCCTTATCACAGTTTAATCTAATCCATGATATACTAAGGCTGTTATGTATTTTACAGAGAGGAGTTACGCTGCACTCCCCAAAAGCATTGAAAAATGTAATTAAATCAAGAAAGCTTAATTCCCCGAGTGTTCTTGCAATAACCATTTCCTCTTTCCCATTGAATACACCCCTGTGTGTCCTTCAGTCCTTGAATTGGACAGGGCACTTGTAGCTGCAGGGGATGCACAAGCCCTTTGCAGCTGGACTGAGGGTGTGAAATCCAGACCAGAGCAGTGTTCCTTCTCCTTGTCTCAGCCTTCCAGGCAGGGCTGACCTGCTGCGTCAGGCTCATGTGAGAGGTGTTAGGCTGTGTGTTACTTTATTCTTGCACATTTCTACATGTGGGAGTGAAAGGGTTCTTTATTACCAGGAATTGCTCAGTTTCTCATTAATGGTTTTAGAACTTCAGCATTATGCTTTGTCTAGATTTATGCTTTGTCCTACCAGGCTGATCTGTCTGATAGCAATAGAATCATAGAATCATTAAGACTGGAAAAGACCTCTAAGATTAAGTCCAACCCTTAACCCAGCTCTTCCAGGTCCACCACTAAACCAGGTCTACAAGTGACGCATCCTTTAAATCCCCATGTTCCAATAGGTGTATTGTGAACTCATTTTGGTAAAGAACTCCCTATTCTTTACCAAATTTTTTGCAAATTTCTGTAAAGTATAAGATTACTATTTTAAAATTAAGTCAGTTCAGTATCATTTTACTTTGATCTGCTGTGCTATTGCTGTGCTTGCTTCCCCCTGTACTACAGTGCTCACAAACACCTCCTGAAAAAGCAGCACTCACACTTCTCATCCATTATACAACCAACTCATCAAACTGACCTGCTAAACTCATGCAATCAAGTTCCATGTATTTTCTCGATTTTGCCTTTTTTTAAAGTGTATTTTTGTTCAAAAGGATGAGGATTTGTCTTCTGGAAGCTGCAGAAGCCGTGTGTGTGCAAGTGCCAATCTAAACCCATCTGCAAAATATAAATGACCTGTGATCATTTCAGCCTGCTTGACCTTCTCTTTCTTGGAGGCTTGGCTTGCCCTTGTTAATTCTCACATATTATTCTAACAGCTTTGAGGCAGTCGATCTCACAAGTGGCATTTTACACACATGGCCTCTGGAGAGCTTAGGGACTGCCAGCAATTTTAGCCTCATGAGATGATGCTTCCAAAGGGTGCCCACAGCTGGAAGCTTCCCCAGGAGTCAGGGAATTTTCTTATTGTTCATTTCTGGCTCAAAAATCAAGGAGGAGTTTTCCTGGGAATGAATCTTGCCTTGTATTCTGATCCAAATAAAATGATGCAGCAGACAGAATACTCTTGTGGTGAATGTGTGTGTTCTAGTGAATGTGTAAATCCTCTTCTCTTTCCCCCCCTAATATAGAATAGTAATGTGATAACTAATTAAGTAAATTGCAGAGTATTACTAATTTTTTTAAAACATGATTGTGCTAAATCTTTGCTGGATGTGTTAAGTTGTAGAACCTCATTATCTGCACACAAATGTTAATTTGTTAAACAAATCCCACTGGCAATTCAGGGATTATTCACTGTTGGCTTACTTACTGCTAAGCCTTTTGGCAAATTCCTATGTGAACGTTATATAGCCAGAGATTGGAGCAGCTTTAATTAAAATTTATAAGTTTACGACAGTTGTATTGAACTACAATAATTGAACAAAGAAAATGTCATCAGTTAATTAAAAGTACACATCTGAGACATGTAATTAAAAGTTTGGGTGTAATAATGAACACTTTCCAGTAAGCCAAATTAATGGGAATTTGGAAAAAAAGTCAATGTTACCATAAAAACACACTTTGTTTCTCCACGTAGTTTAAATTAAAAATATTGCAGCAATACTTTGCTGATTGTCTCAAACACATTAACTAAGTTAACTAGTTCACAAAATCAGACAAATCCCTTTGTACTATATGAAAGGTATGTCTAATCATACAGAATTGTGATGTTTGTATCAAAATGAGTAGAAAAAAATATTCTTTCCTCTAAATGAAAATAGATGAAATATTCTGAAAGAATCATCATGTATAAAGCAGGTATTATTTTGTATTCTATTTTATGAGCGAAACAAGGGGATTTGGTGCACACTGAAAACACTGTCAGTGAAGAACCTGTTTTTTTGTGGTGTCAGCAGGACAGGGACTCTGGGAAGGGTGAGGGTGGTATTTCACTGGGGCTTACCTCAGGTCCCAGCAGAACCACCACCAGCAGCCTTGGAAAGAGCAGCCTCTGAGAGTACTCAGGGATATTTAAAAATTGTTCTTTTCTCCTTTCCTTTTCAATAACAGAGAGACTCTGTATCTGTTGGGATAGATCCCAATCAGCTCACCTACTAATTATCTTCAATAATGCAGCTTCTCTCCACTGCTATTGTTTCAGTAAAGCTAATTACTGTTCATCAGCCACACAGAAACGAATTATTGTGATTCCCACAGACTGCTGATAACGACACCAAAGGGCAAGATATTGCTTACAAAAAGCTCGTGTAGAGCCACGTTGTTGTCTTTAATAGTGACAGCAAGTTAAATATTGAAATAAAATGTGCATATTCATGCATAACAACTTAAAAACACACCTTGCTGGTAGTGAATTTACCAGTGACTGGAGGAAATAAATAATGTAGGTTTTGATGAAGACATTCATCTGGATGATCTCATTTTTTAAATCTTGCAGAAAGCTTACAAAAATAATGCTATTGACCTAGTTTTTAATTATTTTTTAATTATTTTTTTAACTTCATGTGGTTATTGAAAAGGCATAGTATTTCTCTGCTGCTTAGGCAATATCATGAATGAAAATTGATCTCTTTAGAATTCTGATCCTTGCAAAATAAATGTAAATATGAGTTTAAGATTATATGAATGCAATCCCAAAAAAAGTCATGAACATATTCTAGAGAAAGTAAAACAAGATGTTTATGAGCAATTTTTGAAGATTATTTGAAAAGTTAATATATAGACAATTGTTATTATGTAGCAAATTAAATTGACAAATCAGAAGTAGCCTCTGTATCAAAACCTAATTGAACATTGAAAGATTTTGATCCCTGGTATCTTTTTTTTTTTTTAAATTATTTATTTTTTGTAAGAAAGGGGGAAACTACATTTCATTTCTGTGTCAAAAAATTCATAGATTTTTTTTCATATCCTACTGCCGAAAATAACTTATGTCTTAGGGTCACCATAATTTATTCTCCTTTATTCTACTAAATTCTGTTCTGAATTTGAAGCAGTTTAGCATTCCATAAACCACTTTCCATGTGAATATTTTCCATATGCTAATGTGTGTGAATCTTTCTGTGGTGGTGAGGGTCAAGAATTAAGATGGAGTTTTAATTCTGTGTCTGTAGAGCTCTAATCCTGAGATTTCATGACCAGGTAAGGTGCTGGAGCTCTCTATGCGTGAGCTCATCCTGCAATTTTTCTTAGCTGGGTTGTGTGACATCTTGGTTACACGACTGTTTCCTTTACAAACATAAATCTATGGTCTGATTCCATGATACAAAACATTATGGCATTTTTTGGCATTATTTAATGCTGCAGTTTTGTTAAACTGTTCCTGGAACCATTTCTTTGTATCAGAAATAATTTATGAGAATAAGGCAAATGAAAATGTCATTATTAGTATTATTTCAGATGTCAACAGTCTGTGTGTAAATAGGCAATGGACTATTAACACTACTGAAAGTCATGTTAAATTGAGTGACAAAAATGGGGTTTAGGCTATACCGTATTAAATTTTCATACAACTGTCAGCAGTTTGGCATATTTATAAGTCTACATTAGTAAAGAATAGAATAATCTTTTCTACAAACTAGAAAAATACCACTGTCTCATCATTTTAACAAATAGAGGAGTATTAATAATGAAAACAGATTTCAGACCTCCAGATCTATGTTCTATCACTATTTTATCTTTTTTTTTACTGAAACACTGATTCAGATGACGGATTATGGAAACCCTCTGTCTTGGGGGCAGAAATTTAAATACAACTGTATACATGGGGAAAAACAAGTGGAATCTGTGCTAACATCTGAGTTCAACATCTTTGATTTAATGTTTAGATCACAGGGGGCAGATATGAATAACCAGGCTGATGCATATTAAAGTAGTCGGAGCTATTTTTAGGTCAGTGGTTTTGTTCCTGCTGTACTCATTAGAGAAAGAGACTAACTGATCTCATGGCCCTTAGGATGATTTGCAAAACACTTTAAATTAGCATAGCTTAAAATAGAAAATACAGAAAATAATTACGTGAAGTGTGTCGTGTAAGAAGGGTAAGATGCAAGTGAAGGAAAAAGAGAGAATAAATCATTCTGCATGAGTCAGAGAGAGGAGACAAAATGAGGGTGCTTCACTTGCATTGAAAAATTCTCCAATGAATTTGATGTTAAATGATTGCACTGTATTAAAAGAAAGGCAGACCAGAAGAAAATTTGAATTGTAGGGTTTGTGGAATACTGGGTTTAATCTTAATTGCTCAATAACACGGCCAACTAAGTGGAGAAGAACGAACAGCAAGGTAAGCAGGGTTGCACATCTCAGAGTTTCAGATGCAGCTGTGGTGAACATCAGGAGGAAAGCAGATCTGGATACCTGCACCAAACACGGTGTTAAACTGAGGAAACAATGAGACAAAAAACCAGCAAAGAAGGAACCTGCTCGTACAGCAGTTGTAAGTCAGGCAGCAGTAGAGAGTTCCTGTTAGATTGCCATGAAAATCAGGGAGAATTACTATGGAAAAGTGATCCTTAATGTTATTTCAATTGACTGCTTAGGATTTTGGCTCTTCTGTGCGTTCTAAACCAGGTCAGGCCCAAGTCAAGCATAGCTTTTTTTGTGAACTCACCAAGCCATCCCTCCATAAGGTAGGATGGTTTCTAGATAAGAAGCTTGTTCCTGCCTTATGGCATGGTGTGAAGTTTTTCAAATGTAAATCCAGGGAAAACTATGGCCTGTAGTATATAACTTATTCCCCGATTTTCTCTGATCTCTTCTAGACTCTACTGTCCCATCATTATCTAGATTGGGCTGTCAATAATAAAGTCTGAGAAGTTTTTTTTTCCTGTTTATGCCTGTAATTCCAGTCCACAGGGATTCTGCATCACACATGCAGTACATCACAAAATCATGACATGTTTTGGGTTAGAAGGAACCTTAATGCTCATCTTGTTCCAACGCATCCTGCCTGCCCTTTTATTTCAGAAGGGTCCTCAGGTCCTGCTTAATCTTCATCTCTTTCCTTCCTGGGAAGCCAGGAAAAATAAAAGTGTTAAACTTGGTTCTCCCTAAATTTAAGAAAATCCTTAAAGCTGAATGAAAGCAAAGAGAAGGAGGATGGGGGAAAAATAATGTCTTGTAAGAGATAATCAAGAATGAGAATAGTATATTAGGAAGTCAGAAGGGAGATGGTTGGTTGGACACATCAGGTCATTTATTTGAAGATTATAAATGAGATAGAAAAGCAAAGTCAGGAGATGGAAGAACATTAATGGAATCTAGAAGTTCGTTTTAAAGAAGATAAGCCTTAAGAAAATAAGACGGGAAAGTGGAAGGATTTAATAAAACAGTGGAATTGTAACAAAGCTATAAATCCTTTAGACATGAGATTTAGATAAGGAAAAAAAAAAAGGGAAAATTACAATAGGGAAGAACCATAGCAGGAAAATGCATTGGGTTTTAAAGACTATCTTTGAATCCTTTGAAAAGAAGCTGTAGACTAGGAGTTCATTGTATGCAAATGTTCAGCCCAAAGTGTTAACTGCTTTTCAGACATTGAATATTGATGTTACAGGCATCTTTGGTCTGATGCCAGACAGCAATTTTTATTTAACAGTCTTCATTATCTGAGAGGGGTGGCATAACAAAACAGGCACAGATACATTTGATTTATTAAAAATTGTTATGTAAAGTGTAGCTATTAGTGCTTTAGTAAATATTTGTACATTCATGGGATTATATATCAAGGTTTGTAGATTTGAGAATAATGGAGTGCACGCTGAAGAGACACCAATGGTGATCATACAAACATTTATCCTCTGCAACAGGAGGAACCCAGCACGGCAGGATGGTTTGAAGAGTTCAGTCATACCTTAAATTCCTGCTTTAGGACCATCTTTTGAAACTATTGTGTATTTTAAATAATGACTTTTTCCTTTTAAAAGGGTCAATGACTGTACATGCACAAGTGTAAAAATGCACAGATGCAGTTTTTGAGTGCCCACAACTCCCAGAGCCAACTTTATTTGTTAAAAGTTCTGCATTCAAAGGCACAACATCTGTCAACATCTGGAGAAACACAGTTGGGCTCGAACATCGAAACTTCCTGCTCCTACGATAAATCTATGTTGAGAAAGTGCTGATTATTGTTTTAATTTGTATTTATTGTTATCCTAAAATAGCTTTCTCTGTTTTGGACAGGTCGGCCGACCTGCAGCTGCGCGCTGGGTTTTACAGGGCCGAGCTGCAACCAGACGGTGTGCGAGCGCTTCTGCCAGAACGGGGGCACCTGCAGTGTCACTGCGGGCAACCAGCCCCTCTGTGCCTGCCTGCCCGAGTACACAGGAGACAGGTGCCAGTACTGTAAGTAATCTCCACAAATTATTCCATCTGGGTTTGTAGTAAAACTTCTACGCAATGGAAGTTTAAAACCCGTGTGGGTGATTTATTTTTATGGCGCTGTTAAATTTAGCCCCAGATTATTCGTGCTGCTGAGGCAATGTCATCTGATGTGTTGAGGTGATCTTTGAGCACATTCTTTTCCTTCTACATGGCTAGCTGAAGAAAGAGCTGTTTAAGGAATGATTTATTATTATTTTCATGAAGGAGCTGTAGAGCGGAGCAGTACAAGACAGACAACTTTGTCAGTAGCCATGAGATAATTGTGTTAAAATTTTCTATTCCATTTATATATGTTTTCTTATGCTGGTATAATACCTAAACGTAAGGAATTGACCTAGTTGGTTAAAGAACCTTCTGGTGTCCCTTATCTTTGCAGACCAACAAGTCTTTTAAACTGCTCCTTTGCCTTTGTTTTCTATTTCTAACCCCAGCAAGCAGCACATTGAGGACTGCTTTGAGTTTCACATTGCTATATTCCTTCAGCTTGCTCAAAGATTACCCTGAGTATGCTTTCTGCCCCATCCTGGTATTGAAATTGTAAAGGATTTCTGAACATTACTCTTGTTTACGTCTTAGGACTTAGGTTCTGTCTTTTGCATCTGATTTTCTCCCTCGTTTTTCATTCCAGTGACCCATCAGTCTCTTCTCATAGAGATAGTTTTCTGAAGGTTTCCATGCCTTTAGAAAGGCTCCTCTCACTTTCTATAACTTCCTCTAATTTTTTACTTCTTTTACAGAGGAGTAAGAAAAGTAGGTTATCAACCAATAGGCATTCTGTTCTTACTGCATTTATATTTCTTTTCTCACCATGCTTTTGTTTTCTTTCACCATTATCACTTTTCAGTAACGCAAGACATTTGGAACATAATCTTGAATCTCTTCTTTTGGTCACTCATTTACAAATTATGGTTTGTCATCCCCATGTCTCTTCAAAATGGTGACTCACAAGCAACCTTAAGTTAGAACAAATTATTTTACTGAGATCTGAATAATGTTTTTTAATCATCTCCTTTTTTCTACTCCTGCTTTGTTTTGACTGTAACATTCTAAAGGCAAGGACTGTCATAGTCTTGTTAGACTGTCATAGTACTTGTCATAGAACATTAAATGTGAAAGCCATCGTCTCTTTTGTACCTTCAGTGAATTTGCTGAAGAAGGCTTGATTTAAGAAAAAAGGGAAGGGAAATTAGCTGTTATAAAGGTCTGGTTTAGAATTATCTACAAGATACAAAAAGTATTTAGTTTTAGAGAAAGGTCTGTCAAACAAGGAAAGGGATAATGTGTATCTTAAATAGGATTTGTACTGAAGTAAACTGAATATATTTCCAGTTGGGAGACTATGAAATAAATTGAAACCTTTGAATGGAAAACCAGCAGTAATTGTGATTCTCTCCCCCTTGGTATTAAACAAACTGCATGAATCCACAAATAAGTATCTGCAAACACAATTGGGTATTTGAAAATAGTATAGTACATAAATCATGCACAGACAGACACACAGATTAAGGAAAAATATTTACTTGAGGCTTACCCAAAACCAAACAAATTGTTTCTAGTTGAATGCTTCTGCAAACATCTTTTTTTCTTTTTCTTTTTCTTTTTTTTTTTTAAGAGAATTAATTTAAATGTAAATTTAGGGATACTTTTTAAACGGTGCTTATTATCAGATTTGGATTGTCTGGGAAACTGCCACAATGCAGAGACTCAAACACATTATAAAATACAAAATAAAATTAAGCTCTTGCTGATTTAAAACTTAAGTCTTTTAGGGGTGAAGAAAGGTCTTACAATCTTTTAGAGTATTTTTTGGTGGCCAATAACAGTTTTGTGAAATTGTACTGGTTAACAGTTAATGATGAATATATCAAGTCACCTCTGTTATTTTTTTGCTTTTTTCACACATTTGTGTGATCTTTTGCTTTATTAATCACCCTCACTTTGTGTGCAAGTTGGAATACATTAATATGGCATTATTTCCAAGACTGGTTGCCTCCCAGACATCTTTTTTAGTCTGCCTTTGCTGTGATTGAAGGCAGTTCATATGCAAAGGATGACACATGAATGTGTGTAGGTATTTTACTCCTGCTCCAAAGCTTAAAATATTATTAGTGGGGTTTTATGGCAGGGAGAAGACATTTGCTTGCAGCATTACCAGCTTGCAGAGACCTTATTTTCCCCATACTTATAGTCTCCAATTACCCAATGCAGAGTTTCTCCTGTGATTAGTTCACATAAGGGCTAATAACCAAAATGTGTGCTCCGTGTCAAGGCATTGGCGCAGCTGAAATAAATTTGAGTGAGTGAATTTACATAGAATTCTACTAACATTGCACATGCTATTAAATACACATAAATCTGATGTATTTGAATGTAGCTCCCTGTTTTAAATTCCAGAAAAAAGACACACAGAGTAGCTAAAGTTCATTTCTTGTATCATTTAGGGCCCAAACTACCTAAAAATAGGAAACATTTTCGTGCGGTTACAATCATTCCAAGTGGATACAGTGATCCCACAAGCTGTGACTTTCTCTGAAACTGAACTCCCTTTCCTTAGGAAAAAAAAAAAGAACGTGTCATTTCAGCCCAAATGTAGCATAAACACTTTAGGTATAGCAGATGACTAAAGATGTTTGTGACTACAATCAATACTAAAAACCAATTTTTTTTTTTTTAAAACATATGACCTTCCTATTCCTAGGTTTTGGGTTTGTGTCTTTTGGTTTAGTTTTTTTGTCCTAATGTGCATGCAAACAGATGCCCCTTGCACTGCTCTTACATAAAATCCCTCTCAGTATTAGCTTTCAAACTGCAGACGTTTTTGTTCCAAAACCAGCCCCCCTGCTGTAAATTGCCATTCTGTACCTGGAACTGGGGAAGGAGGAACAAGGAACAACTTCATTTAGTGTCTCTTAAGCCGCTCTGGTTGCTGAGCAGTGATTCCTTAAGCAGCTGAGCCTACAGCCTGCACAGACAGGTGGAGACACATAATGAATATTCCTACAGAAATAACTCCTCCAACAGCCGTGCCCTGTCCCTCACAGAACTCTTCCAGCAGTACTCACTCCTTGGGGAGGAGGAAAAACAGCTCAGAGTAGCATAAAGCAAAATGTGGTGTTGACTTTGAGATACCCTCACAAGTGGTGCCCAGAGAAGCTGTGGCTGCCCCTTCCCTGGAAGTGTTCAAGGCCAGGTTGGATGGGGCTTGGAGCAGTCTGGGACAGGGGAAGGTGTCCCTGCCCATTAAGGAGTTTAAATGATGACTTTAAAGAAAAAAACAAACCACAAAATGAAGTTTTCACTGCCACATTAAAAAAAAAAAAAAACCAAAATGTTAAGATACCAGTATTTTGTAGCTCTTGGAAGCTTCTTCAGGTAGGCAATTTGATTTTCTGAAAGGTATGAAAACTGAGACAGTTCCTAGTAGTTCTGAAGAGTCACAGAATTCACTACTTGAAATCTCAGTCCTGCTGGCATTTAAACAGTTAAATACTGTAATGGGGTCTTGCACAGTCTGTAAAGATAAGCATGTATGTAGTACTTTGTAAAAATTATGGATTATGTCTTTATATATTATTATTAGAACTTCGTCAAATTTTAATATGTGGATAAAGGAAAATAAAACTTAATTATTTCAAAATATCGTTTCAATTTCAGTGTAGCATAATGCTGTTAATGGTAATGTGAATGTACCAGAAGATTTTTATTCAGCCAATGTCCCATTAAGTACATTAACATTGCTCTGCTTTTCTCATCAGTAGTCTTTATATTATGTGGGATGATGCCATAAATGGTTAGACAACTAGAAGGGAAAAAAACCCCTCTTATGAGTTTATACTTCCATTCCACTTCCCGGGACTGCGTCGTTAATATATTATATATCTGTTTACGGGGTATTCTTGATTCCTGTGGTTGCCAGTGAGTCACCAGCTTCAGTTTTCATTTTGTTTTTATTATAGTATCTTTTAAAAACATGAAAGTACTGTATTATTTTTTTCTATAACACTCCTTAACGTCCTTTAGTAATTAGGTCTCGTTGCTTTCAGATGTTTGCCACCACTACTGTGTGAATTCCGAATCGTGCACGATTTCTGATGATGGAAGTGTGGAATGTGTCTGTCCAGTACGGTTTGAAGGCCCAAAGTGTGAGGTGGACAAGTGCATCAGGTGCCACGGGGGACGCTGCATCATAAGCAAGGACAGCAATGACATAGTGTGCAAGTAAGTGTGAGGGGGGGACAGATTTTGCTCAAAATCATACATTTAACAGCAATTTTACTGCATTACCCTTTAAATCTCTCACACAGTAGATTGTCCCTGAAGTGGTCACATCAGATCAGTCCCTTTGTGTGGTTCCTGCCCATACAAAACCAACTGACTCCTGACTTTTAAAACCAACTTGTGGAGCACTCCTCCCTGGAGGAAGCACAATGTAGAGGCAGACTGAATGAGTTTTCACTTGGAAACATTGCAATTAATCAAGTTAACAGTGGAATTTTACCACACTGTTGAAATGTCTTCATTCTACATTATCTGTGACAGTGATAGAGACATACTAAATACTATTGGAGGCACATGTGCTGCTCTACTGCTGAGTGATTATTTTGTATTATAATAATTTATTTTCATAATAAGAAAGATTAAAAATATTTTGTGTAATCTCATTGCCATACTAGCTTTTCAAACTGGAAACTTAGAATTCTTGCAATGTATCGTATATGTATCATAACATATCATAATTATCCATTAAAACATTGGTTTTACAATGAAATGCTCAAATTTACTAAAACACTGATTGCTCTTTGCTTTTTTTTTTTTTTTTAACCATGGCAGTTGCACTAATGGAAAGATTGCCTCTACCTGTCAGCTGTGTGATGGCTACTGCTACAATGGTGGTACCTGTCAGCTGGACCCCGAGACAAATATACCTGTCTGTCTGTGAGTATCCTGCATCCTGTAGATCATTAAAATGCCTGTGTGACAACAAAAAATAAAATTATTATGGATGTGTCTGTATTTTTGGTCTCTCTAGGATGAATAATGTGCTGGTTGCAGTTTCAACTTACAGTACCTGTTTTCTAGCTATTTCTGTAACCTCATACTTTGCATACATTTTTGCAAAATGTGTGTTGAAATTTATACCTAAGGACTCTATTAGCAATGCATATAGATACAAACATATATCTTTGGAGACTTAGAGTAATTTCAGGTCTGTTCAGGCATTTTTTTTCTGGGATGGAATCTTGAGGTTGCCTGCCCTGCTTCTCAGAAGTGGATTAAGTCTTTTCTCGTACAAAGATGGTCAGAGGTGGAGGCAAAACTCTCCTCCTGATGGCCAGGGAATAGGAAAAATAATGCCAGTGTTATTTCCCTTATGGGGATATGCTCGTGTGTCTCTCATTTCTGCCCTAAACTTCCCACTGCCCACAGTGATGTGGCTGTTCTGGGGTGAGATTGTGCTCTCCCTCCTGTGCCATGGTCAAGAGAGTAATTCAGGGTGCTTTTCTTAAGCTCAGACATAAAATGCCAAAGAAATTTGGATTCTGTAGCCTGGAAGTGAAGTACTGTTGTAAGAAGTAGAACAATCTACATTCTACTCCTTTCTTGAGAGCTATGGTGTATCTTCTTTTTCAGCTGCTCATATAAAATACTGAAGTAGTCACTTTAGCAAGAAATTAATTTCTTTCCTGCTCTCAGTTACACTGAGCTACCTAGTCATGGTCTTTTTGTAGTATCTTTTTTTTTTTTTTTTTTTTTTTTTTTTTTTTACTTTTTGTCTTAAATCTTTTTTTATTTTTTTTTTTTTTTTTTTTTTTTTCCTTAGAAGATTCATGTCAGAATTGTCTTCCACTTCTCCAAACAACCTGGAGGTCAGAGCATCCTCCAGGCTGGAAGACAGAATTGGACTCGAGTGTCTCCTTTCCTGGGTGACATAAGCAAATTGTTGCCCAAAGGGATCTGGCACTACAGTTTTGTGAATACAGACACAGCCATTCCTTTATTTTGTTGATCTTGAAAGAGAGTTTTATTCAGGCTTTCAAAGGAGGTTCATAAATGCCTGGATTTTGTTAGTCTGACCAGTGGAAGAGATGGGCCAAGGGTTCCTCCCTGCAGAGCTGAAGCACTTCTGCATGAGAAAAGGGACACAGCTGTAGCAGCACAACCATTGAAAAATTGTCAGTGTATGTTTGCAGGTTTGGGGCTAAAGACAGTGTAATTTAGTTTTGCATGGTAGCCCTTATTCAGTTGAAAATACTTTAAGTGCTTATTTTCATTATTACTTTTAACCTGTTTTTACCATTTTTCCTGTTATTTGTACTTCCTTAAATGTCTTTAGTTGAGGACTAGAGACCGATAAATCCTGGCAAAAGGAGAGTATCACAGCTGTAATATGTAAGGCCCAAATATGACTAAGCCTGGTGATTGATTTGCTTAAACACCTAGAATGGGTATTTTGGAAGCCTGTGACTTTTCATTAATTTTTTTATTATAAAACTTTTCTTTTTCATATTCTTTTTCAATTCACGTGGAACACCATAGCATCTCAAGGAAAAAAAAAAACCAAACAACTTTTGTGCTTTAATTTGTGTGTGGATTTACGATACATAAATGCTGCAGCATGCACCAACACCATTAACAATGCTAAAAAAAAACGTCATGAACATTTTTAAGGGTATTGCAGTCTGGATAAATCTATAGAAATGTACAATGCATCTGACAATAATACTTTGAGAACCCTTCAGGCAGTATAGGCCCATTGTTTTAAAAACTGATCAACATTCATGAGCAAGCTTTACAGTATTGTCAGATGGACCTTCCATGAAAAAAGAATATTGATTTTGTCTCCTGTGAGTGTGTGCCCGTGTGTGTGTGCGTGTCTTGCCGTCGTTATATATAATGCGTTTAAAATCTGTTCAGCACAAGGCAGAATATTTATGTAGGTCTATTTTACTGAAATTCTGCAGATGCTCTGTGGGGTTTAAAAGTCAGCGCTGTGACCAGAAAGTGAACCCTTGTGATTACTACTGTCAGAATGAGGGAATTTGCACTTTAACCACGTTTAATGAACCGAGATGCAAGTAGGTTTAACCTTCCACTTAATGCTGCACATTCTGTGACATCATTCCAGGCCACAGTTCATTGGTTCAAGTCATGCACATTCACATACATTTCACAATATGTACTTAATCTGGGGGACCATTTCTCTAATACACACTTACCCTTTGAGAGTTGCACTGATGAGTATATTTAAAAATACATTTGGAGTGTGTGTATCATTAGAGGAAGAAATAAAAAGCTTTATTTTTACTGAATAAATTGGAAAAGAAATGAAAATGCCACTTGGCTTCTGTTGCTCATGTTTTGAGATATTTTGCCAAGTTAATCCTACACAGCATAAAGTTTAGTGAACAGTGATGTTGCACGGGTTCTGTAGTCCAAACCTGACTTCCTATTTCTTATCTGTACAGGGAAAGGAAGAGAACAGCTATTTAGGTACAACTTCAGGAGTTAAGCTTGTATTTAGGAGCCTTGTTGTTAATTTTATAGAAATAATTCTGTAAAACAGCAACTGTTAAACAAAAATATGTGCGCTACATCATAACGTTGACATCTCTGATTAAAAAAGAAAATTACATTTGTGTTCTCTACTTCTCTAAAGGATTTTAGGTCTATTTCTTAAAGAGAAAATTTTGGTCTTCATCAAGGAAAAAAACAACCCTAGTCTTTGAAAATCCTGAAAGGCAGATGTGCAGAGAGATAAAAGACACCTGTCAGATGAACATAGCTTCGCTCAGTGGTTGTGGTGCAAAAGTCAGTAGCGAAATCATGAACCAAAGACCTAGATTTGGGACAAAATGTGAAACTCACGCAGATTTAAACTTATTTCAGTGCATAGTTTATGAAAACACAGAATGCTGTGGGGATGTGATGTGGGTGTCTGGTGGGTAGCAAAGACAGTGACTGCTTAGGGTGACTAATCTAATTTTTTTTTTTTTTTTTAAACATGATCTCAATTGCTTTGTCAAGGTTCTCATGCAATGAAACTCTCTGACTTGAAGCACCATAAATCCACTGGAAACAAGTTTAATGTCCTGACTACCACTTCTTAGACTTGGAAGAGTATGGGGTGGGTCTGTTGATCAGCAGGGTATGGGACATGGGTGCTTGGAACTCTTTATATCTCCATGCATCACACTTGTGTTTTCAGAATCATGCAGCCCTAAGAACAGCATGTTGCTGCCTGTAAAGTCACATATTGGATGTACCTTTCCTGCTTTTTCTCTCAAATGCTCCAGGAGACACTTGTCCAAGGGCTACTTTTTCCTTAACTGGTGTCTAATTCACAAGTGGGTGATTTTTAGAAGAAATAGGAGTTGCCTGAGTTTATTGTCATTCAGCAGGAACTCTGCTCTCTCTCTCACTTTCAGCATCAGTTGAGAATGCAAACTTTATACATAATCAAGCCCTTATTATCATTCAGTAAAGACAATAGAGAATAAGATTTATCTGTTCCAAAGGGCAATCCTAAAGCCATAATTATACAGAGTAACTCTAAGCCTGTAAGAACAGACTCTCCTTTCAACAACCTGTACTGCTATCATACATTTTTAGTTTATCTTCCTGTCTCAAGGTGTCTTTTTAATGTTGAATGCACTAAATGACCTAAATATCAGTTGTACTCTGGAAGAAGGAGTTGTGGTTTTCACCTAACCATTTTAGGAATGAATTAAGGCCTTACTGTGGCTTCATATAAGCCACCAAAAAAGAGAAGGTTTTATGAAGGCCAGTTTCAATGAATGGTCTGTCAGGGTTTAAAATATGCAGAATATGCTGTGATTTCTCTTTGGACATCTATGCAATCTAGATTATTAATTCTTAGCGTTATTTTTAGGTATATGATGATTATTATTCCCCCCACATTACTGTTCTTGCTCAATTACAGAGGTTGTGAGAGAATTTCAGAATGTTAAAATTTGGGGTAATGACCTTTGCTGAAAAATGTACCACTTAGGGTGTCTTAAAGTAGCATAATCTGATATAGTTGCTGTCATTTTAGTATTCCCATACTACATTTTTTTAAGGATCTCTTTAGTACTGCTCACTGTTGGGTGGGGTCTGTGTGTGATGTGCATAACAGTAGAAGCATGTGAGATATGTCTGAATTGCCCCAGTAATTTCACAAATCAGTTGCGAAACAGAATGATCAGGAGATCAGATTCACGTGGGAAATAATCACAGAGTGTTTTTTCTGTGTATTTCACAAACTGTCCATTCCATCTGTCCTATCAATCTGTCTTTTAATAAATACCTTTGTTTATCTCTCTGTTTCCTTCTCACTAATTACCTACCTGCATATACATTCCTGCAAGAGAAGCAAGGTTTAGAGAGAGATTACACCTCGTATGATACCCGTGAAGAGAACTGAAAAGAATTAAAAATTTCAAGTACTCAAGAGTGTCTCTGGTTGTTGAATGGGCAGGGCTTTTATTACAGAATCTTTAGCACAGAATATTGCTCTCTCTCAGCTTTGTTTCTTTTATACCTTCATCATAACTATATATTGCTGTAATTCCATCTTTTTATTCGTATTACTGTTGTTATTTATACCTGCACATGGATGTGTTCTGTTGTTATTATCTGCAAATAAATGTGATCAAATCATAAGCCCCTTATACTAGGCATTATAGAGATTTTTATATAATTTTTAATTTTCCACATAACAGAAGACAGAGTACAGCATTACATTAGTTGCCTGTGGCTGGATGTGCTGACCGCTCAGAGGGATTCAAGTGTGTGTTGTATTTCAATATTAGAACAAGCATCAGTTCCTCTGTAACGAAGAGCAAGTCATCCTGGAGAGTTAATGGGAAGGCACAGACCATGCAGGAGCTTGGAAGAAAGTCAAGCTGAGTTTGATAACAGAGGAAACTGAAAAGCGAAGGGTGGAGAAAAAAATAAATTCATTTCTTAATGGAGAATTTTGGTCAAGTAACAGGTTAAAGACAGTGAACAACTGGGCAGAGAACAAGTTGTGGAATTGCTTAAAGGTGATAAAGTTTGGACCTGGAAATGTAGACATGGATAAATTAGGAAAAATAGCTCCTGCAGGAGTGAAATAAATAAAAGAGCTGTTCTTACAGAATCCTAGAATGGTTTGGGTTGGAAGGGACCTTAAACCTCATCTTGTTCCCACCCCCCTGCCACGGGCAGGGACACCTTCCACTAGACCAGGCTGCTCAAAGCCCCAGCCAGCCTGGCCTTGACACTTCCAGGGACGGGGCAGCCACATCTTTTCTGGGAAACCTGCTGCAGTGGTACCAAGTTGTTCCTGTCAGCTTTACGTCCAGCAGGTTGCAGAGTGACCCTGTGCAAGGGGGGTGTGTGGGGTGAGCACCTGTGTGTGCAGATGTGTGCATGTGTTTAGGTCACAGAATTCAGAAGGAAAAGAGTGCATTCCTCTCTGTGGAGGAGCTCCCCTGCAGCTGAGGTGCCTGTGATGCTGTACCTTTCTCCTGACATTCCCTTCCTGTTGAAAAATCTTCAGATATGAATTTTTTATGTAAGTGCACCTGCAGCTTGTACAAGTGCTGCATTTACACCCAGGTTTAGAACTAAATAAACTCATCACTATGGCAAACCTCTGCTCAAAAGAAGGTTCAGGTACATCCATAGTCCAGTTGTGGACAAGAAAGGGACCATAGCATGCAGTCCCCTGACTGGCATTTTCTGAAGGCTCAGTAGAAAAAGCCACTGTGGTGTAGAACAATTGCAGGATTGAAAAGCCTGACTAAGAGAAGGCACAGGTAACCCTGAGAGGCAGTACAAACCAGGAAATTTTATCAAGTATCTTGCAATAAACGCTTTCCATATGATTTCCTGGGGTATATTTAATGAGCTCCCCAATTGCAATTACAACAGGAATTTCACAGCATTCTAGTAGTCCTTTGAGAGCTTTCTTTTTCAACTAAAAATATCTTTGTTATAAATATCTTGAAACTGAACAGAATCCACAGGTTATACCTTTGTATGATAAAAGATCTTTTATCCGCTTTGTACCACAAACTAGTATTAGTTCAAGAACTAAATGCAAACAGGTGTTTGAAGAGTGGTTGTCAGAGGAGGAAATTTTAAGATCTTGGAAAAAGAGGAATATGTATATTTTTCATGGAGCATTTACTAACTAGGCTGTAATGCAGACATCCTTTGTACATGAGTTTAAAATTTTTGAGATAAAACTTGGTTAGAATTTGCTGCTGTACATCACTGCTTGGGAAAAACATGGAGTTTTTATCTACCTACTTAGCCAGTCCTTTCTCATTCCTTTTTAGTTTTACCATTTCAATCTCTTTTCCTTTTGTTTTATTGCTCAGTGTAATTTCAGATACAGTAGTAGTCACCTGGACATGCTTTTTAGACATTATCTGTATATTATTTTTAATACTTGTACATGTTCACATATTGCTAATAGCATGGTGTTTAACGACCCTCAGTTTCTTCTTTTTCTTACCCTTGGGATGAATGAGGCTGAGTTGCACTTAGAAGTTGTTCCTTTACAGTGAACATCATGCAGCAACTGTGAATAATGATTTGTGTATAGTAATGTCATGCCCAAATTAAAATTCATTTGTAAAGTCACAGTTTATTTTTTTCACATATGTTGTGACTAAATTTAAGGGTTGTTTTGGTGTAAAGTAATTTTTTATTGTTTTGTCTGCTTTTGGATGATGTAATTATCCTGTTCTGAATGTATTGGATTACAAGGTAATTTGTGTTTCATTTCCAGGTAACAAGTATAAATTTTCTATCCCTTTGCTTCTACGTTATTTTCCTTTTATGATGTCAAGGGATGCTCATTAGACAAAACTACTAAAATGTGGTCTGTTCATGTATAAAATGGTTATGAAAAAGTTATTACTTGAAAATAATGAAACCCTACAATTGAGGGGAAGATACAGAATGTGCAATTATTGATCAGTCCCGGGGTGGGATTTTCGGTCTTTCTTTGTTATGAAAATTCTTTACTTTAGAGGGTTTATCCATGGGTTTAACTCTAGTAGATCAGTTCCCTGTATGAACAAAGCATATCCGTAGAAGTATTCCTAAATTTATTATAAGGAATAGTTTAATGATTTGGTTTAGTGCTGGGCTTTTGTCATCCTCTGGCATCCTACAGAGTTGTAGGGAAAAAGAGGATTTTGATTTCTCTCTCTCAATGCAATTTAATGTAGATAGTAAATAACCGTAATACAGATGTTCTCTTGTCTTACAAACAGCTTTAATATTAATGATAAGACAAGTTCCAGTGAAATTTTATTGTAAGTCGTCTTAAAATAGTGAAGTTGGATACCTTCATTAATATCTTTTAATATATATTGCTATGTCATGACTAAAAGGAAAAGCGAAGTTAGAAATGTATAATGTTTGTATAATGAAGAAATATCATTTACAGCTACGAAACATTTTCAGTTCCCCTTCCAGCTCTGTTTTGTAAGGACTGTTCCACAGATTCTGTTACACTTCTAGGCTAATCTTTCAATGCTGCTGTCATTTTTGGATCTGCACTAGTGCATTGAGTTGGAAAGCAGTTGTCTACAAAAGCTCTTTTTAACTGCATATTATGCCTGCTGTATTATATTTTTATGACAATGCCTGTGGCACAAAGAGGGGGGGAAAAAAAAGAAACAAAATTTTAAAAAGATTTGCACAGTGCCACAAAATTAGCTTTTTTTTAAGCTGTTTTTTCTGTTTATTCAGATATTTCGTAGTCAAATGGTCAAGTGCCTGTATAACTGAGTTTAGAATGTTCAAGCACACTAACCTGTTAGGGTTATACAGAAAGAGAGGAGAGGCATTTTCTGTCTTGAATAGACTCTGTAACAACAGCGTGATGAGTCTCAGAAATGCAAATATCTTCATTCTGAACTTTCCTCACTCCAAGTGCAACACCTTCATAATCTCAGTTGAAAGTTTTTTTAAATGTCTCTCTTTGCAATGCTATTTCCTCAAAATAGGTAATTCCAGTGGCATAGCATTCTGTAGCTCAGAAAGCACTTCCCAAGCACTCATCCCTTTATAAACATAGAACTAAATTGTTACAGAGAGAGCAGTAGCAGCTTTATTAATGACCTTGGCAGCAGAAGGTGTACAAACATTATTTATTACATTCACTTTTAGTTTTCATATTGGCATCCCCTGTGATGCTGCTGCTCTTTGATCTTTCTCTGGTTCTGCTGGGAACTGGAGATTTGCACCCTGAGATGTTCTCTGTAGCACCTTGTACCACGCAGCTGACTCCAGCCTGTTCTTCACTGTCAACTTTCCCATCTGTTTCCATCTGTATTTGTCTGTGTGTGACTCAAATTAGGCATTTTCACCGTTCTTTCTCCTGAGTCGGTGATGATGTGAACCTCTTGGATGAAACAAAGTGCCTTTATGTGGTTCTGCTTCATTAATGCCTTTTTGTTTACTTCAAATGTCCTGTCTGACCATACAGCCCCCGAAAACGGTACACAACAACAGCTCCTGGTACCAAAGGGTTTGGAAGGGGACAAACTGACAAGCATCAAACTGAACCAGGAGTCCGTTCCCATGCTAGGACCTGAGCAGCCTGAATTTAAATGTCCTGATAACCAGAAAATGCTGTTATTAAGAACAATTTCTCTCTGAAGATAATTAAAACTGATTAAGATCTGCTCATTTCCCACATTCCTGCATGAACAGTTGTCCATGTCCCAGTCCCATCATTATTCATGTGCCTGCTCATGGCTGGTTTTCTGTGTCGAATTCCCTTGCAGAAAATATCCTTTCCCCTGGGTTTTATTTCTTTCTCTGCTCTGTCTCCCAAGACAAGCCTTTAGTAGCTTGCTGGACCATCAAAGGGCAATCATTTCACCTCAAAGTGTAGAAGGAAATGACTGCCATCCTTCCAGCTTCAGTCTCTTTGAAGTTAATTGGAGAAAGCAAGCATTTGGAAAAAAATCTAAATGTCGTGGCAACTAACAGTGTTTTTCTGAGACTTCTATCAGATGCCTCAGATGTTTCAATATTGCTGATTTTTGCAATTAGAATGGCAAGATAGGTAAAGAACTTTTAATATTTTTGCCTTATTTTTTCCTCTGATTACAGCATATCTAGCTGTAGGATTTTTTTCTTCACCAGCTGTTGTGGTATCATATCTGCTATAAGGTTTTGAAGAATGTAATTGTACATTATGCAATTTTCTCATAAGCTTGTACTTGAATGCTTCAGGGTGATTCTTTTGTTAGTCTCACTGTCTTATGTTCTTTAAACTGTTTTTAGGACAGATTTATCATCATGATTCTTATATACAGTGGAAGTATTTGAAATATTTAATATAAATTTAATAAAATTTAGTTGCAAAGTTAGATATGTCTAACTCTAAAATAAATTTTTCCCCTTCAATAGTGTAGTATTAAATGCAAATTTCCTGTCATCACAAGTTCTAATCACATGAGCTGAATCCTGAGCAGGAATGATGCGAAATATCGGTCAGAAATATAAAGACTGTTTCATGTTTGTCACATGCCAACAGCTTGGAGCTGAGTAGAATATTCTAAGTATAAAGATATATAGTGTTTCTCTACATGAATGGAGACACTTATTTTGCAGCTGCATGCTGAAAATTGATATTTTAAAAAGCAAATTCCTTGAATAGTATCTTAGTAAGGTAAGCTGTCGGTGCAAGCTTTTCTATCTTCTATAATTACTAAAAAGAGATCTGGAAAGAAAAAGGAACAGATGCATCTTCTGAAAGACTAAAGTCAGGTGTTTCCTGTGACTTACAGTGTGCTGAAGTGATGGTAAGCAGGTGGAAAAGTCAGTCAGGTTCAGATATAAAATACATCTTTGTGAAGCATGTGTGTGATTACTAATTGGGGGTTCTTTGCAGTGAGGAAACCTAAGCGTGTATTTAGCATATTCATTTAAGTAAACAAACTTATTTCAATAAAGATGAAGAACTTTTAAATTATAATGCAATTTAGCTAGTGTGTGACAATTTATGAGTCAACTAGCAATAATAATCAATATATAAAAATAAATCAACAATGCTTTTAAAACCATCCGTGCCTTCCCTCTGAAAATTTTAAGCACCTTCATAACGTTTCATACCAAAAATGAAATTAATTTTAAAAAAAATTTCAAGCTTAATATGAAACCCACTAAAGAGATTTATCTGAATGTTGGGTTGTGCTGGAATAGGCTTAGGAGCAAAGAGAGGAATGAGCCAGTCTTGTGCAGGGATCTGCAAAGACAAAAGAGAGTCCAAAGCATCACCAGCAAAGCTGCCTAGGGCTCTTCTCTAAGAATGGCACTGTTTTTGTCTGGAATATTTGGTATCTTTCTAAAACTTCTTTTATTATAGAACAATATCAGTTGTAAGCATGTCCACCTCTAAACTTTGCAATTTATTAAATCCTTGGGAAGGCATCAGATAGCAATAGCTCTTGGAACTGTGTGAGGGTAACACTTCGTTGCACCTTCCTAAAGATAACTCATGTTGAAATTCATAAATAATTCAAAAATACTTAGAAAAAACATGATTCATTGCACAATATACAACAGAGAGAGATGAAAAGTGACTACTTCCTGCCGTTTCCACAAGGAGAGTTTGAGGGTCTGTAGTAAACTTAATCATATTTACAGCAGGTTGGATAAGCAATTGAATTCCATTCAGGTATTTGTTTCTGTTTTTGATGGATTTTGCTGAGTCTGCTGCCACAGACTCCTTGTGTTTGCTTGTATGCATGGAGAGTGTTCTGAATGCCAATTGAAGAAATATTTGCATATTGATATTCACACAAGGAAATTATAGCAGAATAGATGTGCATAATCCAGGCACCTGGCTATTGGAATACATATTCTGAATATAAACAGTATTTAGGGCTTTCTGAGGCCAGGAGATGATCCTGACCCTTTAGGACAACTCTTTAGTCTTTAACTCTCATGCCTGCTTACACACAACACACATGTGAACATATTTCTGCAAATGCATATCTGGTTACACAGTACAAAATGTAAAAAGATAAAATGTTAATATACCTTTGATTAAACTTGTTTGATTATTCAAGAAATTAGAAAAGGCCTCTGGAATGAAGGTTGCAGTGATAATAACAGGAATCAAATATTCAAAAGTGTAGTTTCAAACTGAAACCCTACTCTGAATGTTGTCAGTGCCATGGCAGAGTCCTGCTGACTCCTTCCATGAGGCTTCTTGTTGGTTTTGTGGAAGCACTGTTGGCATTCGTGTAGCTCTTGAGAAGATGCTGGTGGTCTCTTTCATGGGTTACTGCATTAATAGCTGACATTTATTAACTTTCCCAACTTAATTGGATCCTTTCAGATGTTCAGCCAACTGGTCAGGCACACAGTGTGAGAGGCCAGCTCCCAAAAGCAGCAAGTCTGACAACATCAGCACCAGTAAGTACTTCCAGTAACTGCTATCGCTCCTCAAATTTGGCTCAGTGTAGAAATCTAAGCCTTGTGATATTTTAAAATGTGACTTTGTGTTGTGAAAAATGCTCGTTACCTGTATCTTTTTCTTTAAAAAACCCACCCAGATGTAGATATTTCTCGACTCTTTGGTTGCCATTTGGTGTTGCACAAGGCAGTTTGGATGCAGTTCTTAGGCCATATGCTCCCTGCTCCAAGGCCTAGCTGCACTTTCCTTAAGGAAACCGTGTCAAGTGACAAGCATTTGGCCATATCAGCCCTGTGCAGGGAGCTAGTGTGAGACCTCTGACCGTTTAAATCAAAAATAGAGCTGTAAGTAGTGCATAACTTTTGTATTGGCTGTCTGCAGAGGGCTGAAATTTGCCTACTGTGAAAATTGTCCTGAAAGTAAGTATAGCTCCTGCAGTATTTTTTTAAACGTGTCTGTAAGCATAAAAGGATGGCATTGCTGCACTATTGGCAGCTTAAACTGGACGCAGCTCCCTGCAGAGTGTTGAGTGTGCTGCTGGTGCCCTGCTCTATCTGCCTTGGCCGCATTTAGCCCAAGTGAAGCAGCAAAATGAGCTGCCCACTATTCAGGTCAGCTTGGTGCTTAGATGAAACCTTCCCAGCCATCCATGCAAGTAAAAGAACACTCACAAAGCTGGAAGTAGGCAAAAAAAGCAGGCAAAACCTGGATCACTGCTTCGTTTTGAGGGAATCGCAGCTATGGTTTGGGAAATGGGTGTTTGTCTTGGGCTTCTCCTAGACCCCAGGCTGCAGCATGGCTACCAAATGGCAATTCATGCCTGGAGGGATGTTTTTCAGGATATTTTTCCTGAATGTTTACATGCCAAGACAAAATTAAACTTTTTTTTTTTTTTTTTTTGGCTCCTAAGTAGAACTTAATCCAGTTATTTATCAAATGTTTTTGTAAAAGAGCCTTGTTGTAATATACTTTACATGCTGAATCTTCATAAGCTGAAGTGAACTCAGGATGCTTCCAGTTTTTATTCAGTACTTCATTTCATCTCTCTGACAACCTGACTTGGCTTTCAATAAGCCTTCAGGCAGAATTTGAAGCATTTTTCAATTCTTTATTTAGACTGTGTTTAATGTAGAGAAGACACTGCCAGCAGCTTTTTCTTTTAATAAATCAATAAATGTAGCCAATGAAACAACCAGCAATATTTTTGTTTTCCACCAGTAAAGGATTGTGATATTAAAGTAAATACATGCCACTCCACACTGGCTTTATGCTGGAGTCCTGTTTTTATAAGTCCTTTATTTATAACATAAAATTATTTGTTGCATGTATTTCTTTACGAGCAGGTACTTAAAGTAAGACTGAGAAATAAGGGTGCAGTTGCTGACCTTATTTTTGCAGATAGTCTCATTTCAGTGAAATTATCTGCCAAAATAATGTGAAGCCCATTTTCTTCTTCCCTGTTCCCTCCTCTCCTTTAACATCACTGTCTGATCTGTGCACTGTTTTTCTGCTGCGTTAAGCATTATTGTAGTTTTTTTGATTGCCTATATCAACATAACAAAATTGTCAGCTCTCGAGTACAATGCAGTAAAAATGCAGCAAAATGCAGGAATGCACCAACCATCTAGAAATTAAGATTGCTCACCACCTTTTATTTTCCCACAAATAAAGATAATAGATACCTATAAATACTAATTAATTCTTCAACCAGAGCCAAGCCTGCTGAATATTTTAAATTAGTAATTTTGTGACCTAAACTGCTGAAGATCCTGGTGGTTGTCAGTGGCCACGACACTCCAATCCAAATTGTCCAGCAATTCCACACATTTTCATGGACTATTGCTGCAAATGAGGGCAGGGAATTAGTCCAAAGTATATTGGTATCCAGAAAGAGGAAACTCCTGATTTGTTTATAAAAGTACTTGTCTGTATGCTATTATCTGTAATGAAGTTGGGTTTTTTATTGATCAGCATTAAAATCTCAAATTGGTGGGTGAAGCTCATCACATGAAATTGCATTGTTGGTGTGGGAAATTATTCTCTTTTAATTAATTTAACTGTTTTACAGCTGTGAAGCCATGATAATTCAATGGTATTTCCTTCTCCTGTTTTAGGAAGCATAGCAATCATTGTTCCTCTTGTTTTACTGGTGACTTTGATCACTACTCTTGTCATTGGACTATTTCTTTGCAAAAGAAAACGAAGGTAAGTGATTTTATATTTATTTATGAAGTTTAAAAAAATCTTTTCAGTATTTTCATCTTCCTGATATACAAAAAATCACTTAATATGAGAAACAAAATACACAACAAATGACCCAAGACTTGTTTCTGGAGGCAGCAAATCAGTTACATTTTGGTTCTTGCTGGAACAACCACATTCTGTTATTGATACTTATGTTCCACATGCAGGAGATAAAAAAATTGTAGTTCTTACCCACTTTGCTCAATCCTGGCAAGTCTGTACAAGTGTTAATAACTTTATCCAGAGGCTTAGAGAACTTAACAGAATTCCTGTATTTCATTGAAACCACATACTCAAATGTTGAGAATTGTTTACATCTTTGAGCTATATCGAAGATGTAAACAATACTCAGAATATTTACTGTAGAGTCCCAAACCTTTTCGTCATTATTGTGTTCCTTTGGTATCTTGCACAGGAAGCCAAATTCCAGCACTGAGCATGGAATATTTTGTTCTCTTGAATTTAGCTGCCTTAGAGCCAATAATGAACTTGAGGACTTGCATTTGACTTTTTGACTTTGGGCATTTCTTCCAAGACCGCATTTGGTGGCCAGGAGAGGCAGGAGTGTTTCTGCTCTATGAGACACCTGAGAGAGCTGCTCCCCTCCACATGTTCAGGGACAAAAACATAATGTTGATGGTGATGCAGATTTAACAAGGGAAGATTCCTGGTAATAAGGACACGGCCACTAGGGAAGGCCCGGAGAGGGAATCAGACCGCAAACCATTTACTTCAGGCCTGGAGCTGTCCTACATGCTGGCCTTGAGCAGCTGTCTTCCTTTCTCCTGGGGCTTGTTACCCCACACCTGAAACCAAGATAGTGTCTCTCTGTTAAGCCCTTTAGAAATATGCGATGAATCTGCTGTTTCTGCAAACATGGCCATTTACGAGACTATTTCAGTGCTTCAGGCTTAAAGAATCTTTTAAGTTACTAAGATCTGGCACCACACGCAGCATCTCACTGAAAACTCTGGTGTAAACTAGTAAGCATCAATTTTTAAAACCTTTTTGTAAAGCCAACAAGATAAATACATTTCCTGACCATACTGTTAGTAATGCTGACCCTGCCAGGCTCCCTGGATGTCATAATGAGCTGCTGTACCTCAAACACCAAGTTTAGTGATAGCCAAATCCCGAGACCAGTTGCTGCTCTGTGAATTATTTAGGTTACTGAGAATCACTTGTTAAATAATAGATTTTCAGTAGAGAAATAGAACTAGCCTCGGTAAAGGACTTTCTTCCTAAAATTATATTTGAAAATGTATTTTAGAGTTATTTTATCTCTTCAGAGAAGACTGTCAAGTATTAAACTAGGTGTAGTTGTTGAACACTTGCATGCTACTGTTAAGTGCCTATTTTAGGAAATATTTTTTCAATGACATTTCTGAAAAATACAGATCATTTAGTATATTGGATTTCAGACACTGACTGCATCTTACTCAGCCAACAAGAGGACTCGACTGTTATCATATTGACTGTGACCTCCCTATTATTCCCTTGTAGTTCTAGAGAACATATTGCATTGGGAAAAAATTACCCTCTTGAGGTTATTTCAATTGCTCGGGCTGAAATCACCTCCTTAGCTAAAAGAAATGAATTCAGCAACAGAAACAATTCAACTCAATCACTTATCTTTACTGATACCTAATTCAAGGTTAGTTATAAAAATAAGGCTCTATCTTTTATTAAAGCTTGAAAGAAAATTCAAGTTGAACTTCGGTGTTCCAATAACCACTGGCAGGGAATACAAACTGGAACAATGACAAGTTCATACATTTTTAATGCATCGTGATGAAACCATTTGCTTGTCCTCAGTTTACAACTGACTTTGGGCAACTGGTTTGAAATAGAAATGAAACGAATGAGCAAGGGGACATGACTCATGTTCTCTCCATCTTCATTCCTGCAGGGAATCTGCAATGAGTTTGCCAGGCTTTCCTTGCAAGTGAGGGAAATCTGGGAATAATTGGAGGAAGTTGGGGTTGTGAGTTAGCACTTTGTATGGATTCGTACCACTACAGCCAAACTGAGAACAACAATAAAATTCTGCTTCCAGCTTCTGTGAGATCTGTACATATGCTCAGAGTGGTACTTGCTTGGAAAATGGAAGGATTTTATGATTGTCTCTGCAGGAAACACTTTTTCATCCTGTTGGTCTTAGAGATGAAAGAGAAACTAAATATCCAACAATTTGCTTCAAAGTTCACTAGCTTCTTTTTTTTTGTATGTTTGTGCATTACAGAACAAAAACTATCAGAAGACAACCCATGATAAATGGAGGAATCAATGTAGAAATCGGCAATCCATCATATAACATGTATGAGGTGGGCCATGACCACAGTGAAGGTGGTCTTTTAGCCTCAGATTTTACTCTAAATGCAGAAAAGGTAATTTCTTTTCTCTTTCTAGTGGCAAAGCCACTACTTATTTTATGTCTTGCAAAGGTTTTGTCTTTAAATGTAACAAATAGAAATGTAGAACAATGACATTTAGATTTAGTTAATGAATAGAAAACTAAGTTAGATTTCATTAGAATAAATGTCGTGTATATATTAACAGCTGTTTTGTAGTCTGATGCTTGCTGATGGTCATTTTTCCTAGTGCCTGTATTTTATCAAAATAGAGTTAGAAATTAACTACAAAATGATTGGGGGCTTTTTTGTCAAGGCAGACGTGTCTATAAGCTGCCAAACCACAACCTGTCCTTTTAGCCTAGTGGCAAATACTGAAAATTTGAAATATATTATTGTCAGCCCTCTGTTTGAAGCACGACAGAGTGCATGCATACGCGTGAGACTGCCTTATTTCACGTGCAAAAGCTTCCCAAGGCATAAGGAGCTGGGATTCCTGGCGGGGCAGATAGATTAAATGTTTACACAAAGCTAGTAAGTATTATCATTTCCTTGTAAGAGATGCTGTCACTCCTGCAGCACCACTCCAGTGATTGAACTCCCTGAGTGATGTGACACGGGATGAGCGGGGTAATGCCGCGATATCTTTCCCAGAGCTCTGTAATCAGACACACACCAAAGGGCAGCCATCACTCTGTGGCATTTCTGACAAAGCAGTAACGGGATTACTGATAGCTCTAGGAATGTCATCGCTGAATCACACAGGCAGTGTGCTCAGTGCAGGAGGTAAGCTGAAAATGGAGTTACTCACTGGAGGCAGAGTGGCTGAGCCAATGCTTATTGTGAAGTCTGGCCCTAATCCTTAGTGGAAAATGGTCATAAAATGCTGAATTTTATTCTCGTGTTGAATGTAAGAATTTATCATGGTGAGGAATACCTGGAAGGAGGTTTTTATAAATGTAGATCACTCTAAAATAATGTTTTTAGTTGGTGCACTGTTTATTTAGCAGTGTTGATAAGTACACGTGGAAAATGCTCTATTAGCACAGAAACTAAAATTTTCTGTTTATACAGGCCAGATACATAGGGGGAGGGTCCACTGCATTCAAGCTTCCCCACACAGCTCCATCAATCTACCTAAACTCTGACTTGAAAGGACCACTATCAACAGGGGTGAGAAATGATGATCCAAGTCCATTTCATTCCACCACAGCCCCTTTCTAAAGAAAGTTTATCTGTCATTTTTGAGTAGAGGCCTTTTCTGTTTGTTTTCAATTTTGTTTTTCTTCTTTTAATGGAAAGAAGAATGACAGTAAATAATACATTTTCTATTTGAAATGAAGGGTTCCCCTCTGCATACAAAATTTCATCTGTACCCATCGTTGTAACATGATCTAAAACTGCAAATGTGTCTTTGCAAAGGAATAAAAAGCCAGTAAGCAATGTGATGCTTTTCCATATTATATAAGTTGATCATGGCATTCACAGCCACATATCCTGATATATTTGTAATTTATATGTAATTACAGGCATTTAGTGAAGCTTATGAAACTTAAAGATGGTCCCAAATAATGGAAACAAGTGTTTTTATTTGAGGAATTTGCACATAAAAATTAACAATTTCCTTCTGTATTTGCAAAGAATATTTTAATTGTTCAGCTCTCAATATATTTGTATCATAAAACAGTTCCTTCCAAAACATCAGATTTTTTACTACAACTTAGCATGAAGTTTGCAAACATTAAAATTTAAAATACAAAAGGGACATCAATATGACATTCATTTTCATGTGCCTCAATATATATCCATCTTTTGTGCCATTCACGTTCTTGCATGATTGTAATATGTTGTATTTGGAAGTTTAATAATTTCTGTGGGATGTGATTTTTCTGATGGAGCACAGAACCATGGATTGTGAAAGCCAGACTATTCACCCATCTTTAATTTTTTCTCTTAAATTCTGGTCACTCCAACTTTTCTGTACCTCACTGTACTGCCTTGTGCAATCAGTACCACTCAAAGAAGTATCATGAGGCAGACCCTACTATTATATATAATTTTAATAACTCAATAAGGCACTGCACAGATGCCAAGGGTTTCTGCTCTGTTGTGCTTATCATCCTTAATAATGGTAGTCAATGAAATAAAAAAGTCCTGACAATTGAAATAGAACTAAATTTCTGTTTTCATATAGTTCTAATTTTACAAATGCAGAGATCTATGGGGACAGACAGGTAGAACTTGAGAGTAGCTTTTCTTTTTTTTTTTCTTTTTTTTCTTTTTTTTTTAATTAAATAAATGTGGCTCACCTTGTTCTGCCTCCATTCCATGAGGCAATCACTTTGCCATCTGCAATAGATGGAACAGGCAGCTTTTAACTCACTAACTGAGTAGCTGTTGTAGCCATAGGAATATCTGAATCCTGGGCTCAGAAACAGAGTTGATCAACAAGGAAAGGAAGAACTAAGACAATAGTCATCCTTCATTCCTTGTTTCCTGTGGTGTACTCAGAATATTTTCAAGTCAGGAAAACCTACCCAATTCTTTCAAGTTCTTTTGGTTTGGGCAATTCAAAGTTTAGCCACTTCTTATTACACCAAACAAATTATTTTTCCCTCTTTTAGAGCTTGCTGGTGTTCCAGTCAGTATCTGAATAAGCAGAGCAGTGCTGATAAATTAGTTGTAAGAAAGAGGGGGATTTTGACCACAAGGTGCCGTTTCCGTTTGTTGTGGGTAAAAGCTTAAGTCTAATTGGATAGCAAAGTTCTTCTAGAGACAATAAAGGCACGAAGTAGGAAGGAGGTAGTGGAGACTCGGGGGATTTCTCACTCAATGAAGTGCCTTGCAGCATTAAAAATGGACTTGTCCTGTACTGAAGTGCCACTCGTTTCAACAGATGTTTTTCATTACAGTCCAAATGACCAAAACTGTTGAGAAAAGACTTCTCAATTTGTAACTACTATGATATATTAACAGTTATGCTGGTTTATTATTAAAGTTTAATTTACATTACGAAAGTATTGAATTTTTTGGTCAAATCATGTTGTGTATTTGGGCCACAGAATTCGAAAACATGGTCAGCTATTGATGGGATGCTGATGTCTTAGAACAGGTAATATATGGAAACTGTTGGCTGCAGTTTTCTACTGTTAAACTTGTCACATGGTCTCACAGTGCACCTTCTCTATAAACTCCTTCATATCTATTCTGAAATATTCCAGTGTAATAAGGTGGACAAGTCAACCTCAGAGACATTTTTTCAAGGTTTTTTGTTTAATTTTCGTCGTTGTTTTTATGGTTTAAATATCATAATATGCTGCATGTCATGTCATTGGTTACTTTAATAGCATGTCTCATCATGAGTTTAATTTTCAACTAAATAATTAACTCATCATCAGGTTTGCAGACGTCCAGGTATCTATTAAATATGTCCTGTTATATTTTATGTGTACTTGTTCTTGTTTTAACAAAGTCATTTCCATTTCCATAAATGCTAGTTTTGATTCAATCTGACTGATCTAATGTTTGCTTAATTTCTCTGCAGCCAACAAATTACGCCAATCCAGTATATGCAAAGTTATACGTGGATGGACAAAACTGTCGAAACTCCTTAGCAAGTGTTGATGAAAGAAGAGAACTTCTTCCAAAGAAAATAGATATTGGGATAAGGGAGACTGTGGCATAATCTGCTGTTACCTTTTATACTCTGTATAAATGTATAAAATATAAGGATTACTTTTCTATGTACCAACAGTATTATAATTGTTTTGGCATCAGCATTACCTCTGTTTTTTGTTTGGTTGATTGTTTTCTGGGTTTTTCTTTTGCTGATGACTTTTGACTGACCATTTGTAAGGTATTTTTATGAAAAAGAAACTGCACTACGGTACAATTTACAACAATGCTGCTGAAATAACACACCTTTAAATTTGTTAAAATGGCAAACAACATATTCGTTTGTAGCGTGAAAATGAGCAATCTATTTTCTATGAACTTTTTTGGTTCTACTTAATCGATGAAGATGGTATCTGCACTTTTTCATTATGTAGTCTGGAAGCTGTAGTACAGTGTGTAATTTTGTTTATTTTAAATGGTGAAAGAATGATTGAATGGTCTACTCTCTTCTTTGTGCCCATTAGAACTTCTCTTCAGATCCTGATGAAGCTAGATAACTTTTCACAAACAAACATAACTTGCTTTAAATTAGCTTTAGGTCGCCAAGAAGTAAACAAGACTATAGAAGTGAAACATCTAATGATCTGCATGAACACAATGATTATGTTTCAGAAATTCAGTGACTGTACATGATATACTAAACATATATACCATGTAAACAAGCTTTGTATTTATTAAAACCTTATAGAACATAGTAACAATATATCTTGGAAGCTGAAACCTTACTTGCTGTGGGACAAAGCATATGAACTCCAACAGTCCTGTAGGACAGTAGCCAC
Organism: Dicrurus megarhynchus; assembly: GCA_013399195.1. Classification (NCBI taxonomy): domain Eukaryota; kingdom Metazoa; phylum Chordata; class Aves; order Passeriformes; family Dicruridae; genus Dicrurus; species Dicrurus megarhynchus. Next base: position 2,238,384 of record VXAD01001641.1, on the reverse strand, counting down.
CCTAGAGCACAAGAGGGCATTGCCTACACATGCTTTACATGTTTATTCACTTAATCACACGCAGTACTTATGGATTAGTAACTCCCCAACACGTACCGAGCAGTAGGGAAAAAGCCAGACCCCAAACTTTAAGCACACTCAGATGATCACAGCATTCAGTTTTGACAATCACATGAAAACCCCTCACACCTGTTTAGTGATATTAAAGGATTCAAAACACTGCAGTTTCTTTAATTTAAGATAAACTATGGTATTGTGGAGGTAAAACAAACAAAGCTGCATATTAGTGAAACCTTAGCAAAGCCCAAGTTTCAGTAGTCTGGGTTCAATATCAAAGTTCAAGGATCAAAAGTGAAAAGCATCAGTCTCAGTTTCCAGCACTTCTCTGACCTGGTCTGTTTTCTGTTGTTGCTAAGACGCAAAACCCGACTCACCTTTTTTAATTTCGATGGAAGTATAGAATACAATTACTTTCAGGTTTGAACTGAATCAAAATATTTTATACATAACTTTAAAGGCACAAAAGACGTATTCACACATATACTGTGGAGGATTCTTCCTTCCTCTGCTAGACATGACTGACTTTTAGCTATCATAATATATTAACCTAACAGATTAAATATGTTTGTGGTTGCTCTTTATTCCCTTTGTACAAGCATTACAAAAATAACTGCTGTTTTATAAGAGATTTTTGTTGTACTATTGTGCATGCATACTACCTATTTCTAAACTTTGCCATATTGGGGCCTTTATAAAACTCTTGATTTATGTAATACTAGTGCAATTTTGCTTGAACAATGTTATGCATATCATAAACTTTTTCAGGTTCTTGTTTAAGTACATTTTTTTAAATTGAACAGTATTTTTCATTTTGGTTATAATAGTCATTTTGCCTATGTTTCTACAATGAAGTGTTAAATACTTTATAAAAAAATTGTTGACTGATTTATTTAAATGAAAATCTACATACTTAATTCAGTGTGTTGACTAATTTTTAAATTTAACTTATAAAATGAAAGCTACAGAAAGAGCAAATTGAAGCGAAAGAACATTACTTTGTACAAATGGCTAAATCACTTTTCTTAATGAAAATTTTTGCTTTTTATACAAATTCTATTTGAATGTTTTTGCAGCTCTGCACATGTTTGGGTAACTTAGGTGTATAGCTGTATATTAATGTCAATAGAATTTTAAAGCTATTATTTTTTCTATAAAAATACTGTATTAAATAGTTTCATACCACACAGCTACGATTCCACAGGTTCTGCCTTTGTTCTGCTGACATCATCAGAGATGGATTAGGCCCTTTTTTTTTTTTTTCTTTTCACAATTACAGTTGTTATGAGGCATAAGTAGTTGGACATTTCAGAAACTTTACCATTTATTTTCTGGCAGAGAATCTCGTATCTTCAGAACTCAGGTAAAACTAAATTTAATCTAGTGGGTATAGAAGTAATATGATAATATGATTTTGAAATCATGAATTCTTACACGGGCCTGAGGAATTTTACTTGTTGTGATGTCTCAGCTTCCCTTCAGTGAGACATTTTATTTACTTTACACTTGCTTGAGAGTAAATCACTTTATAAAAAATAAATTTATTTCCTTATAAATACACAGTTGAGGTTAGTGGAGCAATTAAATACTGGATATTAGATCAGAATGAGGTCATAAGTATGTAGGCAGAAATTTGATGGAGATATTGAGCTCTACCACTGCCATACTTTAAATTGCACATAGGTGTAATAATCCACAATGGATTTTGTTTGTTTGTTTTTTGCTGTTCCAAGGTTCTCCACAGGAACTGTTTCCACAATCCTTGAACAGCCCCAGAATCCCCAGGTTCCGTAGGTGGGCAGAACACACAAGGAGCTGAAGGTTGAGAGATTGAGGACCTGATCAATTACTTACATGTGCATCCTCATAAGTTCAGTAAAATGTTTGTGGGCAGGAAATTCTATAAAATTTTGGAAGGGACAAGAAAAATGTTTAACTTTTTTCATTCCCAAAGCCTTTTTGCTGTTATTAATGGCACAGATTCATGTGTGTTTTAAGTTGACACAAGCTTAGAAGTAAAAGAAAATTGGCTGCATCACTGATAAAGCACCTGTCTCTTCACAGTGTAGTTGCAAGGCTTTTTCTGGTTGCTTTTCTGTGAAAGCATTCCATGAACATTGATGTGAAATGCCAGTTCTGTACTATTCCACAGAATTCATCAGGGTAAAACTTTTCTTCCACGGTGCTAATGATTTTTCTTAGAAACGTGAAGCTGTTTGTGGGTTCCACAAACAGCAGGTATTAAATTTTTTTTAGGGAAATGGAACTTCTGATCAGTCTAACCCTGAAATACACTGTTCATTGACTCTGTGCTCTTAGGCTAAGGAATACCCACACTTCCATTCAACAGGCAACAAAAATGCACGTAAGTTTGGAGCGGGACATGATGTGATCCATCACAGACTAGGTTCTAAAATTCTTTGCTAAATGGAGAATCTCTATGCAAAACAAGAAAAAAAAAAAAAAAGATTTGTTCAAAATGTTATAGTTCTATCTAATGGATTTATTTTTCCCTGCAGAGGTTAATCTAGTTTATTTACACACTAGTGCAGTGGAGTCTCTGCCTTGTGATCGGCCTCTTGGTCTATACAAGAGTTTGCATAAACTAAATGACCACAAAAGTGCTAAATGACAAACTGAGATGGGTGATGCTCTCGGTACTCTGATTAGTCACTCCACACCACTGGGACTGCCAACATCAATGCAGTCCTGTTGATGAACACACCAGGAAGCACATTTGAGAATATTTGTTTTAAGAATAGTTATTTTGGTGTGCATTATCTAATTGTTTGTTTTTCATTTCTAAGGCAGTCATGGTGTTTGATGTTTGCAGAAGGAAACTCTGTCGTGGAATGCCTTTAGAATTTCTACCCCAGTCTATTACCTAGCAATGAGGTTGCTGAGAAAGTCCTAATATAGCAGCAACTGTTTTATTTTTATCAGAGTCAGTGCAGTCACATGCATTAATTGAATTTTGTGTAAACATTTCAGAAAATTTGTGGAAGTGCCTAATGTATCAGAATAGAACCAAGTATCTTCTCATGCATCCCCGTTTTGGAGGATGAGAAGATGATATAGGGAAGCAATGTCAGTGATGATAAAAGGTCCTCAAGGTTGTCGGCCTTAAAAGCATAGACATTTTTCATGAGGAACAAGCAGACCAACAATGAATCTTGTCTGTCCAGCCCTGGGCATCTCTGCAAAAGTGTTGAAGCATTTGGAATTTTTCAAGTCTTAGATGGACAGAAGGATGGCTGGTGGAGGGAAGGATAATTTATCATCCTAGGTCACTAATTTATTGTGCTTCCCGTCTCCACGTGTGAAATACGGATCTCATGGAAGTAAGGGTTTCTCATTTAGTGCCCATATTTTAAGGTGACAAAAAGGAGGAAAAAAGCCTGAGGAATCATTTTTGCTTCCCTGTGCCAACTACACATCACTTGGTACGTGTTGTTCCTCTCATGACCTCTGACAGGGATGTTCAAAGTCGCGCTTGTATAGAGGGAGCTGTCTGCTGGCCTCAAAGGATGTTCAATGAATTTTCCCTGGAAAGGAGATAATGATACTGCTGACCTCCACTACTGCTACTAAGCCTACTAATGATTCATTTTTTGGCAAAAAAACCCCAAAGTTTAAAATACCAAGATACATACATATACACAATGTGTATGGTATCAGAACTCATCTGTAGTTACTCTGAGTAAAAAATTATTTTCATAGGTGAGTAAAAAGTGTGCAACTACCATGGAAACTCAAATGAAATATTACTTTAGGATTACTGCTAAAGCTCTTTTAAAGTATCTGTTCATCCTGAAGAGAAAAGAAAAAAAAAAAGGATTAGAGAAGCTGGTCACTGACTTTTTCTTAAAATATTTCTTAAATAAACAATTTTGAACGTTACAAGAGTTGGCACCTCAGAAGATTTCAGGAAACAAGCTGTGTAGTCCAACAGTTTCTCACTGTGTTTGTAATGTGGTAATGCACAAGCAGCATTCTGTCATGAGTTGGTGTTTGATGATTCGATAAACAGAATGAGGTAAGTCTGTGTAGATGCATGAAAACACTTGCTGAAGAGACGACCTGCTCAACAGGTGAGTTTCCAGGCACCTGAACAACTCAAGGGGTTGGCAGGGGATTGCATTTGAGCCTCGGGGAATGGGTTTGCACCTGATCATGTTTAAATGTGGTGCCCTGTGTGTGCGTGAGCCCCCCACCAAGCTCTGTGACAGACCAACACCTAAATCAGGGCAGGAGCCACGATGGAATTGCTCCGTCCAAAGAGCAGCAGAAAATGTTAGGACAAAGTTTTAATTCCATTGAGGACTGAGCTTTGGGGTATCCCATGGGGTGGAGTCCTGGTCTGTTAGGAGAGCAGGAATGAAGCTCTGAAGAGCACGAGGTTGCTGGGTGTGAGAGCAGAGACCCCTGATAGGAAAAGTGTAGCAGGGAGCATCAGGTGGAGCTTCCTGCCTTCTGCCTCAGCCCTCATGGCCTGCTGTGGACATCACCACACACTGCCTTTCCTCCATGCATTCCAGAGTTTGGCCTGGTATCCCCAGAGTGCCCAACAGGAATTCTGCACACTTGGTGAAATATATGACATTAACTACTTTGTAAATCAGGAAGTGATTACAGAAGTGTAAGTACAGCAGCTACAGTTATGCTGTTATTTTGAGGTGATAGAGGTCCATAACCAATCTTCTTTTTAAAAAAGGAAATTTTTCTTTTTAAAAGGAAAAGGAAGAAATGTTCAAGTAATATTCCCACACACTGGGAGGGGGTCTGCCATGTCCTATAATAATACATCAGGAGAGATGTCCTTCAGGAAGAATAAAACAAGGTGGGATGAGTGGTCTGGTTTGTGTGTAAGGTTAAGGTTGCCCTTCTCCAGGTAGATCTGTAATTCTGGACATCTCTCCTCCTACCTCACACCAAAATGTCACATGTGCATATCCTGCCCTTGTGTGTACACTTGTAAACATTTAACTTTAAAAGTCTGGTCTTTGCTGCTTTTCAGAGCAGGCAGAGCACAGCATCCAGGTAGTTTTAAGGTGCCCAGTGATCAGATCTGTTGGATCAGCCTAAGCCATGTAACTATGCAATGCTGCATGTCTGTCCCTACTTCAGGAGTCACAATATTCAAATTAGAGCTCCTCGGCAGTCATTTGAACTTCTCTTATGTAGTCAGACTGTACCAGGGCTCTTTGTACAGCAGAACCAGAGTCACTGTGTAGTAAAAGCCGTGCTGTGTGTGAGCTCCCCAATGCTGGTGTGCAGCTCCTGCTCCCCCAGACTGGACATCCCATGGACTTTTGGTGTCCTTTCCACTGCCTGTGGTGAGCTATGGTGGTACAAACAAAACCTATCTACCCTGTAGGGCTTTGTAGTTCAATAGGCAGCTTGAAAATTGCTCTGCCATAAAGAGAGAGTGCCCATCTTTGGGATTTGTCTGCGCGTCTGTGATTGGGTTCAGACCTTGTTCTGCCCTCTCATGTGTCTTATCTGTCACTTTTCAGAAGATGTTAAGCCTTTGTGGGAGATCTGTGTTGATTTTCTGCATATATTCAGCTATTTTAATCATCTTGAAATTCCTGAAATCCTAGTAGTTCGTTGGCCTAAAAAGAATGTTAATGCAAATTTTTCTACAGATCTAGCTTTAGTTCGTTTTTCCCAGTTTGTTTCCTACATTGCAGAATCAGATATATTTCTCTACTATAATAAAATAATATATAATGACTAATTTGAGACAGTTACTATATAGACATATATATATATATATACACACACACACATACACTACCACAGTTGTGTCTGATGGGATTAGGCTGTGCTTTTTTCTGCTTAAATTAAAACGTTAATGTAGCTTTCAGTGATAGGTACTAAAACATCTTTATAAATATTTGAAAAGACACTGTTCAATGAACTGTGCAAGACAGGAGGCTGACCTCGCACAACTAATTAATTACCACAATCAGAGGAACTCCAGACAAAGTACCCTCTCCAGCAATTTGGAACGTAATTAACATTCATGTCTCGTAAAAGTCACTTGACTTCCAATTATGATTAAATATGCAAGGGCACGGGGACAGCACAAGTGGAAGGGCTGAGAGCAATCCCTGAGTACAGTGGCAGCAGCTGCAGAGCAATGCCAGGCACGGAAGGACTGTGTGGGAAATGGGGATTACACATCAGTGTGTCCCACTGAAGGACCTCCATCACCACCACTGGGTTTGGCCCCACTTCTTTAGACCAACAAAATCCTTAACTGGTTATTTCCCAGACTGAATCCCACTGGACAGTTACAGCTGTCCATAATCCCAACCAAAATATTATCTGCCCAGTTTTGAGAATAGCTGGCAAACTATATGACAGCTCTCATGCATTTTGTTATAAAATTAATAAGTCTTAAAGGGTTGAACAGCATCTCTTGTTGCTGAAAAATCCTAATTAAGCATATCTGACTAGACAACAGTGTCCTTCTTTAAGGAATATCAAAATTGAAACTATTAAATTACTTTTAAGATCTATGATCAGCAGGGCAAGCCTCTTTTTTGTACTAAAAGCTCCATACATCCATTACAATTTTTTTCTATTGCTATGAGTGTTTTAAAACCTAACATTTCAATATTTGAAAATAACTTAAAGAATTTTTTTCTCACATATCTTTTAAAAGTAGACTTCTAGATTTTTTTTATGAATACTTTAATGAAGGAATAAAATAATTTAGGTTAACAAGCACATTAGCAGTAAATGAAACAGCAAATCATTTACCATAATGAAAATGTAATTGAAAAGCAGCAATCATATTGTCTGTTTAAATAGCCATATCCCATAAATACAGTATGACAACCTGGATCTTGTCATATATTACTGTATCACATCCTATTTTTGCCGACATCATTATTATTAGAACAATTGTTACAACCCAGCAAAGGGAAAAGTGCTGAGGTCAGTCACCCCAAGGTCACCCCGGGGTGGTTAATTGCTTCCATGTCAGCCAGGAACAGGCAATAACCTGCAAATATTGAAACTCCATTGCAATGCTGGGTCAAGTGTGTTTATTTGTATAGCTTGATGTAAAATACAAAAGTTCACAGAAAAGGACACTTCACCCTGAGAGGAGCTCAGTGACCCTCCGAAGGGGAGGGGATAGGAAGCGCTACCTTCACTGGGACAAGGAGCAGTTAATTAGTCCATCAGGAGAGGAGATGTTTCTTGACCTAATAAAGCAAGAGCTGTGTCTCAGAGGAAGGGAAACGAGGCCCTTTTTAATTAAGAAAAACACCTACGCAGCCTTGTAATGGCAAGAGAGCAAGATTAGATCTGGGACGAGCCTTTGGGGAACTCACAAAATCTGCCTGGCTCCATGAACAAGTGCTGTGAGAGGGAACTGTCTCCAGAGGTGCCACTCCAGAGCTGTGGAGCAAAAGGATGGAGACTCCAAGAGGTACATGGAAAGTAACATGTAAGTTACCTAAAACTCAAAAAGAAGAGGAGAAAAAATGAGACTTATGATTTTGGGGGGTTTCTTCATTTGCAACTATGTGGTGTATTTTAAATGTGGATATTATGAAGAAATAAGTCTGTTTAGATTTTCCCTTAGCTGGCTGAGGGAGCTTTGAGGGATGTCAAAGTCCAGGGTAATAACTCCGCACAGGCAGTTATGGAAAAGGAGTCTAACCAGTAAAACACTTTATATATCAGATGGGATCCTTTTAATTCTTGTTTTCTGCTGTTTCAGAGAGTATCTATCTCTATAGATACTATGCATATCCAAACTCTGTAGGGCTCAGTTACTGGAAGCCTCTTATTTCTTAAATTGTTTTCAACCCCTCCTTATTCATATTCCAAAGTACTCAAATGCAATTCTATTTCTTTAATGTTTTCGTAGGGTTTTTTACTTCCTACTGTCTGGCAGGTTGAAAAAAGTTGGGGAAATTAAATGGAGAGTTCTTTGTGCAGAGCTGTTCCTTTTATTTATATTTCCTGCAATTATAGAGTTCGAATTGCAGTTTAAAAATTTGTGGTGTTTTGGAAGAGTTGAATGACAGAAAAATGGAATCATACTCATTGCAGATGACAGAAACCCTGTGGGCAGCACCAAGGGAGGGAGCTACTTAATTAAGAATAACAAATACAGAATCACAGGGCTTGACAGTAACTTGGGGATCTTCTTGCTCTCTCCACGTTTCCCTAACAGCATCAGCTATAGCTCAGCCAGCCTCCATAGGCATTTCTCCAGAATTTTTGAAGAGTGCCAGCAATGTCCTTAAACAGCCAATTTTAGCACATGCTGTCCCCTTTTTTTTTTTTCTTTTTTGATGATGCATTCCACTGGTGAAGTTTAAAGCTCCATGTCCCACCCATCATGGACAAACCATTCTTCTTCCTACAGCCCTTAAGAAAATGAAGAGTTAAAGTGAAGCAGAGATGACCCTGTTGTGGTGGGCACATCTTGGTCCTGCTCTACATCTCACGAGCACGGAGGGTCCTGCTGGAATGTCATCTCCAGCCAGCCTGTGGGGCAGCACAAAGCCCACAGGTGTCTCGTTGTCCTCTTTCCCTGCACCTCATGATCTGTGCAGGATATCTGAGGGAGGGACTCTTGGAGACTCTTTGCTTTCTGTCTCCTTTCTGCTGCAGCCCAAGTGAACACAGAGCTCTGAATTGTCACTTGTAAATCTTGCTCTGTACGTGAAGACGTGCATTGATCCCTTGCTGATGCCAGGCACGATCTGTAAGGAAATAACCCTCAAATTGAATTGGCACTGTGAGCAGACATCTTCATATTTCAGCAGAGAAAAACCCCAAACAAACAAGGCTGTATCCATACCTCTGCAAAATTCCAGACATCAGAGAATCATGTAGACAGCATTTGATGTATCTAAGAAGTTGGACTCGATCCCTGTGGGTTACTGTGAACCTAGGATGTTCTGTGATTCTGTGATAATGTAGCCAATTAATCTAACTTCATTAAGTCTGTAAGAGCAAGATTTGTGCCTACAAAACCTTCTGAATCATTTCTGCTGGGGAAACCTCTGAGCTTTGCCAGGTTGAAGGAAGGTCTGTGCTGGTAGAATGCAGAAGAGACTTTCTCCAGGATGACATTTCAAATAGGTGGTGTCTCGTCATGTTCCCAGGTGCTCTAGTGAGGTGGAGTTTTTTGTTGTTTGGGATTCCTCTTACCTACCCCTTCAGCATTATTAGCTGCTAAAAAGAGGATTTCAGAAAACAGAAAAGAAGGCAAGAGAAGTGAACACCAGAGAACAGCCCCAGGAGGGCCCTGACCCCACATTTCCTTCATGAAGGACAAAAAATTGCTGCTGTGTAAAGGCTGTAGTCTCTTTTGTGCCGTTGCAATGATCACACCCGTTTTAGCAGCTGGTTTTAGCAGCCCTTAACTTGCACTCCAGCACTCCCTCTCACTCTTCATCTTTGCCACCGGGCTCTCTGGCCCTGAGGAACTGAAATTCTGCCATTTCTCCTCTGATGGCTCTTGAATTCTCTCTCGGCTCCACTTTGTGCTGACGTCCTCCGGGCACAGACTCACGAGCTCCAGAGGATGGGCATCTCAGCCAGCTTGGCTGGACTGGCTCCCTTCCCTCAGGGCTCATGATAACCTTACAAAGTAGGGAAAAGTTATGTTTCTAAAGGATACACAGGGAAATGGATATTTATGATAATAAGGGCATCTCCTACTTTAGTTTTCATCGCTGTCACTGCATAGAAATTTTTCGTTTCCATTGAAATCTCTGCCTGACCTAACCTAGAGCAGCCTTGCAAAGCAAAGTGCTCCATTATCCTACTTTTTTCCCCCCTGTAATTTCAGTTTTGATTGCTTTTAAGAGTTCTCTGTACCTGTTCTGCTTGCAAAGCTGAGGGGAACTTGCCAGCAATCACCACAGAGATGGATCTGCTTTACTTGATACTGCTCATGGTGCTGCTTAGCTTTGTATTTGAATATCAAAATCACTTTTGTAAGTATTTCTTGTGACAGTGTGCGATATGGTGATACTGTTTTTTAGGAATTTTTAGGAATTTCTGAATATTTGAGACTATCGTGCTACAAGAACACATGGATGTCTTCTAAAGTCCAGGTACATGGGCAGGAAGAGAAATTCTGATTTTCATAGCCCGGTCTCACATAATTAAATTTCTAATAGGAAATGGATATTTACATAACCTTCTCTTTATGAGCACTCTGAATTCCAAGTTTGCCAGGAACAGAGCATTTATTGTGATGTAAGTGACATGTATTCAGTGTCCTTTGCTTTCCTTAGATGATGGCAAAGAAAAATGCCACTCATAGGGACTAAACAGCCTTACTCACGAAACATTGCAAGTGTTGAATTTTAATCTAATCTACTTAACTATTTTATCAACATGCTTTAAGCTGATTAAATCAGTTTCTTTATGCTCTAGGATTTAAAATCCCTTCTCTGAATGCTTCCTGCGTGAGCTTGCAGTTCATCCAGTGTGTGTGGGAATGTACAGTGGAAATTAGAGGCTGTTCAAAATTCTGTGTAGCAAACCTGCTTCTTAATGACAGGGCATTTTTTTTCAGGTTCACTGTGCAGTCAGGGCATATCAGTTTGGTTTTTTTCCTGAACCAAGTTTACTGCTGAAGGTAGCAATGTAGTTCACACTAGAGCATAAATCTGCAGGCTGAAACCCATGTAAGAACACACAGTATTGCTATTGAGAGTACTCAAGTGAAAAATTTGAAAAATTGTGTATTTTAAAGTGCTTGTAAAACCCTGTTGCCCTATGGAAACGTCCAGGCCCCTTGTTTACTTTCATTTTTCAACAACAATTACAATAATGTCACTGCAATGAATGTTGTTTGGACACTGCTGATGGGCATCTGGATGTGAAATGATAGTCATGGGCCAAAGGCCAAAAAGAAATAAGAACCATCACTCTGTCAGAGCAGCACCATATTCTCCACAAAGCCTGGGGAAAACCTTGTTTTCCCAATGTACACCTCAGGACATTCCATAATTTAATGCTGCAAGTAACAGTTTGGCCATTTCCTGGTCCCGTGGGCTCTTTCTTGCATTGATGGAGCTTTTTTTTTGGCTATAAAAATTATTGCCCAAAGGGAAGGGGCTGTCAATGTCTCACCCCCTGGAGCACAGGCTGGGCTTGGACAGGGGCACTCCTACACACACACCAAAATCTCACAGAAAAGAGTTACAAACGGTTTCATGTGGTCTCTACTTTCCCATCTTCATTCTCAATAGTTTTTGCTCCTGACACTATTTTATAAATTCAAAATGTATTCCGAATGTTTCACTAGGAAAACACACTGATCTAAGGCTAATGCTTAGATTTTAACCAAGACTACAATATATGGAGTATATCTGCTGGAAGAAGGAAAAATCCAGTTCTTGGGAGACAGAGAGAATGTCATTAACTCGAGTTACATCACTTACTGCTGTATTCATGGACCCACATCCAATTCTCTTTGACATACCTTTTAAAAAAACCATTGTTATGAAAAGTACAGTGCAGCTTCACTACTGAAACTCATTTTGAGTTCCTGCTTTTCTCTGCACTCTAAAGTTCAGTGCAGAATGGACAGGGAGCCCTGCTTGGTTCCTCAGCCTGGAGAACTTGGGCTGAAAGCAGCACAGGGCCATTGATCTGTGTCCCTTCCTTGGAATCCATCCTGTCCTGTCACTCCTGGGATAACCAGGTGGTTTTATCTTCCTTCAACATTCAGGATCCTATACAAATAATAATGTTTTATATATGTTATCCATTCATGAGGCATAATTAGCATTGCCAATTAGCCCCTGTATCCAGCATCTTCTCTTTCTTTGCTGTCAACACTCTGACACCTGTATGAACCTTGCATTGCACTATATTATTATATTAATTACGTTATTTACAGTTCTCAGCTGATATTTTGAGTAGAATTCCTCTGATTTAATTCCATACACTGTTCATCAAGTAGACACAGCTGGGAACCATGGTGTTGCCACTTACCAGAGAATCAAATTGCACAACAGATATTTTACCTCACCGCCTCACCCTTTTCCGTCTGGGCTGTGTATGTATGCCCTATTCATGCAAATATTCTGCAGTTCTGGGACTCTCCATGACCAATATGAACTGTGCTCACAAATTCTGGGCTCCTGGTGGGTGTGACATAGCAGAGGATAGAGCAGTGGGAAGGCACAGCTGGTGGCACTCTCATGTAGAGGGTTAATTGTACTTAATGAACCAGTGAGTTGGAAAGCAAAATATTCACCCACTCCCAGCTTTAGCTCTCCATGGCCCTGGCAAATTGTTCTGTGAAGCTCTTTGCTCAGGAATAAAGGCTGCAGGAGGCTGCTTTTAATGGCAGGGTATTGTGAAACTCATATAATGCGCCTCTGGCTTTGCTATTGTTCTTTCTTTGTCTATAAAATAAGTTGGGGTGAGGCACTTTGCTGCTCTGTGTGCGTATCCTGAGTGTCACACAGCATGTCTGGCTGCTGCTGGTAGGGATGGCTGGAAGCTGCAAGCTACAGAAGCCAGGTGCTCTCACAGTGAGAGTAATTTTCAGATCTGGAAAAGCTTTTGTATGTCTAAGAACCAACAGGGGCATTCGTGAAATGGAAGAGGCAAAGATAAACTGCAGCAAAATGAGTGCCTGTTATCAAGCATGTTACCCACTTTTGGAGGCTCAGCTCATCTCTGCTCCACAGATCAGCCTCTCCCCAGCCTCCCTGATGACCACGGCCACCTTTGCTGAGAAGAAAATTCATCTGCCCGTGTCCGTGCACTTGCAGCTCCCGCTCTGGGGAAGGTAAGCCGAGCAAACCATCCATTCTGGAGCAATAATACCTGTGACTCTGAGGTGTGCTTACAGCAAATATCTCCTGTGCCAAGTTAAAACCCCCAGTCTTCACTGTTTAATCAACTGCAAAAGCTGTTTATTGCTTTCTATACATGAGTGTCTCAACGCCGTGCTTTAATTAACTGCGTCGGCCTTGGCTGTCATTCAACGCAGCTTTTATTGGAAGAGATGTTCAATCCTGTCTTTCATAACTGTGTCTTAAACACATCTGTACTGAGCTCTTTTAGGCAGTGATTAGTTTCCATCAGCTGTCTTTTATTCGTTTCACATTCGCCCACAGGCAGCCTCATTAAAGTCCAGCACAACTTTCCTTCTCCCAGCTCCTTGGCCAGATTGGGGAAGCTGTGGCCCAAATTTGTTTGCTCTTCTCCTGGAGAGCACTCCCAGGGCTGATCTTCACCAACCCAACCTTCTCCTGGGTTACTGCAGCTCCCTGAAAGTCACCTCATGCTGGGGAGCTCCAGCAATGACCCCCACAGTTGTAGTCCAGCATCAGCCCTGGGTACACCTGAGAGGTTGCAAATTTCTCCAAAACTGTTTTGGTCTTGACACTTTTTCCTCCATGCCCTGCCTGAAGATCCATAGCCATGTTCTTCACTCTTTTCTCTCTCTCTCCTTTTGGCATGCCCAAGGCATGGATGTGCTGCCCAAGCCTGCAGGCTGCTGCAGCACCTCGGGCAAGCAGCCTGTGTTCCCTCACAGCCACTTTGGAACTCCATGCTCCTCCCTTCCACTGGTGTGTCCTCCTGGCTGCACTTCATCACATGGGATGTCATTTTCCTGGCTTTCCAGCCTGATTTAACCAACTGCTTACCCACCAGTGCCGTATTTTTTATTCCCCTTTTATATTCCTCTTTATAAATGTTAGGTTAGAGCTTTCTGATTTTACTGTTGTGGATCCTTGGAGAGTTTTTGGAAGAGAAGGGGATATATTTCTCTGTTGCTTTAGCCAGAAGCAGCTAGAAATCTGGAGGTGACATATCTGAGCTGCTCTCCTCCCCTCCAGCCTTGTCCTGGGGACTGGCAGTGCTCAGTCTCTGAGGAGCCCCTAAACACCACCACCCTTCAAACCCACAGGATGATCCCTAGAAGGCTCCAGTCCCACCTCTCACACAGACCAAGGCTCCTGACTTATCCACTGACAGAGGTGCTTTTATGCCTCCATTATCCCTGTGTTTGTGTTCCTTTATTTCCCCCTTCTTCTTGACATTTTAGACACCATTATCTGCCAGCTAACACAGCCCAGCTCTTTATAGGTGAAACAAAGTGGATGATTTTCTCTTCATGGCTATTGGTTAAATATTTAAGAGAATTTAGGTATCAGCCTGAGACTTTTCTACAGATCACTTCCAAATATGTGTTGTCTTCTTTAGCACACTGACCCAAACCCCTCCCACCCGAGCATCCCACCCCACCACTGCCCACTCTCAGGAAGGGCACCCAGCTCACAGGGTAGGAGGAAACCAAAGTAAAAAAAAAAAAAAAAAAACAAAAAAACAACCAAAACCACCCCCAAAAAAGTACTTTATGTCTGACCCAAAACTGCTGCGATTCTGGGTTTTTTGTGTTCAGTGGTGAGGCTGAGTCGAGGCACACACCTGTGAATGTTCTCCAGGGCTTTTGTCTCAGTGGGAATTCGTGCTTCAGGCTGCCTTGACATTACAGATCTCTAAATAGTTGGACATTATTGGAATAAATTTACCCCCCCTGGAGAGACCCAGATGGAAGGTTGTAAGGAGAATATTTAGTGTGCAGAAATGTGCATTCCTATGCACCCTGGTGCTATTGCTGTTGTGATCATGCCTGAAGTTTTCCTATCATTTTTACTTGCTTTTGGGAGATGCTGTGAGACTCATCTTTCTCTATAATGCTATTTATTGATGAAGCTGGCTTGAACTACCTTGAAAGGGTCATGCATTTATATTTAACATTTAATTGTTGCTGTTTCCTCAGGCCTTTAGAGAATGATCTATTTTAATATTCCTCTGATATCCACTGCGAACTTAAATACTGTCGCTTGTAATAGGAAAAACAAACAAACAAAAAGAAAAATCAGTCTTTCCTTTTTGTCTTTATTATTCTGGAAGTGACCAAACCCACCAAGCTGTTGGCTGTTTATGGTCAGGAACCTTAATACCAAACTGCCCCAAAGAGCTCACAGAGAAAGATGGTACAGCAGCTGTCAAAATGGCTCATTTAGTGAGGAGATGAACTGCTTGTGGGAAAACCTTGCCACTAAATGGCTTCCTGTAAAATCCTAACGGCAGATGTGTGGATATTTGGCCTTACTCCAAGGGCCACACATCCTAAAGGCGAGATTGGGGGTATTTTGAGACAACACATTAATGCCAGTGGTAGGGTAGGGATGATACATTTTATATCTTTTCTGGAAAAGAATTCTCCAGCCTAGGTGTAGGCTATTACTAAAAAAGGAGAAAGGATTTTTCTTCTTCTTTATATTTATGTAGGGTGTCTGTCCTGTGTTCCAGTGAAAGCAGAGCAAAATTTGCAGGTGTAAGAGCTCGTGGAGGTGCAGCCAGACCCACTGCTGCCATCACATCCCCCAGTCTGTGCTTGAGAAAAGTGTCAGCTCTGAGCCCTGTCCTCTCTCTCCCTCACAGCTAAAATACGTCGGGTTTGTGAGCTCGTCCTCCCTTGCCAGCACATATTATGTTTTCTTCCCCACGCTTACACTTCACTAATGCCATCAATAATGTCCTTCTTCTTCCATATATTTCTGGTTTTCATTTCTTCTCCTTCATTCCTGGCATTTTATCTACACTTGATCCTTAGTCCCCTCCCTCCAGCCCAATCAAAACCCCCATAACCAGTAGCTCCCTGCCATATTTCTAAGTTAAACTGGGGTGTGAGGGGGCTAGGGAGTGTTGTCCTGGAGATCGGCCCTTCCCTGAGTGCTGCCTTTGCCCTGCTGTCCCCTGGCCCTGTCTCAGGAGAAGTTCCCCCCTCTCTGCCCTTCCTTTCACCCTCTGTGGGTACTGCAAAGGGGCAAAACCTCAGAGAGGGATGGGGCACCTTCTCCTCCCCCCTCCAGGCATCCCTTCACTCGCACGTGCTGGCTTCCATCCAACAGCAGGAAGCTCTTAAAGGACAAAGCAGAAATGTCTCCATTGAAACAAAGAGCACAGTTTGGTTCTTAATGGAAGAAGCTGATCTCTCCATCACTTGGAAAGTGCAGACAGAGACACAGCGATCCTTCTTGTAGCTAAAGGTGGGGAAAAAGCATTACTGCTTTTCCATAAAACTGTAGCTGTATCCCAGTTGCAGGAAAAGGGGTTTGTCACACGAATATGTGGGCAGTGGGGTACAGGCTGTGCTGATGTCAAAGCTGCACATCTGCCAAGTGCATGGGGTTTCAAAGCCACCTCTGCCTTCCAGCCTGGGCTTTTACTCTCATTCCTATCCTAATTCCTTGATAAAAGCACAGAAGTGGGTTCCCACTGGTGTGCACAGCACTCTTTTTGATCCTGTGCACGACCAGAGCCCGGCTCCTCCCGACACCTGCAGCAAAGGCAGAGATGAGGTGCCCCACGCCGAGTCCTGCTGCCCAGCTTGGGCACACCAAGTGGGTTTTTAACTTGGCAAAGCAGGAGCTGGTGGCTGGAGCCAAGAGCTCCCAGGAAACCACTGCTGCTGCCTGGGATAGAGCCTGTTCCTCATCTTGCAGCAGCCACAGCAGCACCGGCCCCTGCCTGGGCTCAGCCTCTCCCTGCTGCTGCTCCACCACTACACTGGGGGTGCTTGTGGTTGTTTATTTGATCCTTTCCCTGCAGCAGCCCAGCTGGAGATGTAAGATAACACCCAGAATAATCAAGCCCTGCTCACAAGGCAGGTCCTGCTCCCAGAGCTCGTCGAGGGGAGGTGTGTGGATGGGAGGCTGGAGTGTCAGGGAGCTGACAGCCGAGGCGGACACGGGAAGAGTTATAGGCATCCAACAGACATTAAAAGGACAATAACACCCTGGCTTATGGCTATTTATTTTTTACGAGCGACTTTGGCAGTATTTTGTTTGAAGTTTTGATGGCCATATGTTTTCCAGGGAGGCACAGCACTTTCCTCTGTTTGTAAACTGTGCTATAATTGAAATTGAATTTTTATGAAATCTATGTGAAATATGATAACGCATTAAAAAACTCTCCTTTGGAGAGTTTCCTCATTGATTTTTGTTGCATTAAATCTGTTTACACATCAAAGGAAAATATTGCATTCTGTCTGTCTTCATTTCAGTCATACCCTTCCTTTTGTTTCCCAGAGACCACACATGGCAAAGCAAAATCCTCTCTGTTCAGAGCCCTTCCAGCACTCACACTTCTCTAGGTGAAATGATGCTTTGCACTATAATTGGCCTTCTTTCTCCCATCTGCTTAGGAAACCAGGAACTTTATGATGTCTTTTTCTTCCTTCATCTTTTCAGCAATTCAACTATGTTTATGCAATGGAACTGATCCTTCCCTGCTGAAAAAACCTGGGATTTGATGGTTGACTTTGAGTCCATCAGGATCACTCTGATATGGACAAACTCTGTAGCTGGAGTACATAAAGTCATGGGTCAGTTCACTCCAGAGGAGCTGTGCAGATTTATCTGAGAATCTATCCCCAGAAAAGAGATTTTTTTTTTGTTAAGGCAGAAATAATTTTAAGTTCAACCAGCATGTCTAATCTCTGACTTCTCAACTATTTTTTTGTGTGTGTGTGTAAAGAACTGAGCTTTAATTTTTGTGTGTCACTTTGCATATACACGTGTGTGTGCATCAAACTATTTTGTGCTATTGAAAAACATAAACAACGACCAGAAATGCTGTGGGTGAAGGAAAAGCATGAGCTGATCTTTAGCCTGATGCTAAGGCAACACTTGCAGAGTGAATCCATCTTAATGACCAAACAAAAATGGAACGTTTCCTAGGACTGATGCCTAGATCTGTGGGGATGAACCTTCCCTTGCTTTTTTTCTCATGGCTCCTTGTCAGAGCTCTGGCAGCAGGATAAGGCTGGTGGTGTTACCCAGCCCAGGCTGTGAGTGTGGAGTGAGGACAAAGGCCCGTCACAGACACAAAGGAAGTTATCTACCTGGATGTTTTTCTCTGTCATTGTAGGGCTCACAGCTAAATGCTACCACCAGAGCCTGTTGCGTGTGCTTCTGGGTTAAAGGTGAGCTCTAGCCAAAACTTATTTTCATTTCTCTGCTGCGAGCTGCAAAATTGTCCTGTTTTTAACTCTTCTCCTTGCACTTGACTGACTTTTATATTCTGTTCTTTCAGAGCATAAGATGTGGTTCAGACCCCGAGCCCACTAAAGCTGCCCCTTCCCTCTATCAACAGAGCCTCCCACCACTTCCAGGCTCCTCCTTGGCACAGCTCTGTGAGCTGAGGGAGGCACCTCAGCTCTCTGCACTGCCTGGAGCCCGGGATTGCCTTGCCTTTATTATCTTTGCTGCCATGGGGTGGCTGCAAGTCCTTTTATTGATGACAAAAATTATCCAGATGCTGTTAAAAGCCAGCAGAAGGGCAGACCATCGTAGGCTTCTGGGTGGATTACACTCCAAGCTGCCAGCAGGCTACCTGGGCTGTTTTCTCTTTGTTTTTCTTTGCTGTTTCTTTACTTTCGTCAATTGGGTTGGTTTTTTTTTTCACATGTAAAAATATTTGGATTAAGACAAAGAGTGTCCAGAGAAGAGGTGGCTGAGGTGTATCTATGGGATTACCTTCTCTGGATGAGGTGGAGGGGCAGCAGTGATTCAGTGACGGCTTGTGAGGATAGAATGTGAATTAAATAAATCCACAGTCATTTGTGTTGGTATTTAGAGGCAGCACTTGGACGCAGAGGTCTAAAAGGGCTGTCCAGGCACTGAAAGAGAACAGCTTCCCTTTTAAGGGTGAAATCTATTTGCACTGAGAACAATTTCCCAAAGTGTTAGGGATGCTGACTGCTGTGAAAATTCCTTTAGGGAACAGCAAAGTTAACACAGACACATGTTTAATTGAGTTATTTATATCATGAATTAACGTCCTAGAAAAGACTTGTAAGGTGGCAAGGTAAATTGATACTTATTTCGAAATCAATATATTCTGAAAGCATTAATTTTAACCTAGTGCTCTCTATGATCAGCCCAATGCAGAAGCTTCTTCTCCCTCCCTCCCTCTTCCTGCCCATATGCATGGCAGTGTGTCTGAGGTGACAAAATTCAAGATCTGGGGGTGCCAAATATTGCGTTATTTGTGGTATCACTGGTATTTGTGATATCTGTGGTGTCACTGAAATGGAATGTACCTTTCTTTCTACCCACAGGCTGCTGGTCCAGAGTGGGCAACCTTCCTGCACACCAGTGAGGAGAGGAGCATGGATGATTGTCCTGCTCATTATAAAGAAAAGGTGAGGTCTGTTGTGCCCAGTTTCCTGCTTGGAAGAGTGGAAATAGGATTGATTTATAGCTAAATCCTGTCCTTCACTAAACACAAGGTGTGACACTGTGCCCCAGCAGGTGCCTAAACATGTGAAAGTTTGAGGGATTTATATTCCTAACCCTTACAGGCTTAAAAAAACCCCCCACAAAACCTCACCAAAGACAAATCTAAAATTATTTCCTGATCTTATAAAATTGAATGTTTTCCCCTGCCTGGTGCACTAGGCAGGGAGCCAGCCTTGCCCATTCCTGTCTCTGTCTCCCAGGGCAGGTGTGATGGGACCCCAAAGCAGCCCAGTCAGAGATGGTCTGCACTTGCCTCTTTCTGGTTTTGAGATCTCAAAAAGGAACAGAGTGTTTTAAATTTGAAACAAACAAACAAAAACCCAAGCAAAAAAACACCCCCCAAAAATGTATTCAGTTCACATTTGCCTAGTATTTGCCGTCTTAAACAAACAAACAGAAATCTTCAAAGGAATTAGCTGAGCAGTGACAGAACAACAGCAAAAAAGGGTTTCTGTTCATCTCCTCTTGTCTCCCCTGCCACACTCACAGGTCTGTGCTGGCTTCTGGGACTTGCCTTGGTTAATTCTCTTTCTGAGCTGCAGAGAACTGTACCTTCCTCTCTCTCATCTCTGGGCAGGTTCATTTGCTCATCTCCTCTGAGCCCAGGCACCCAAGCCCTCATCTTCCCTGCCTCCTCTCTCCCTGAGCTACGTGCTCCCCATCTGTGCTTTTTCCCTGTCACGCCCCTACACCGTGTGGCACAAGGGGCAGGTGGCTCCCACGTGCCAGCCCTCCTGCTGCCCCTGTGCACATGGGGCCACTTGCTCCTCTCCCTCCTTTATGGGCTTCCAAATAAAATGGAAAACAAACAAATCTGAGCTGCTGCCTGCCAGGGTAGGCAGAGTGAAATACTGTGTTGCAGCTAAGTGTTGTAGGCCAAAGGGAAAAGAGATAAAAATGAGAGAATTAAAAGTGAAAAACAGGAGAAAGTGGTGGAGAATGGCAGAGAAAACATGTAAAACAGAATAAAATTATATCATAGAATCATGGAATGGTTTGGGCTGGAGGGGACCTTAAAAATCATCTGGTTCCAACCCCCTGCCATGGGCAGAGATGCCACCCACTGAGGACTAGTTTAGGAGAAGTTGTGGTGCCCCAGCTGATATGAGACCAGGTATGATGGGAAATCACAATTCACGTCTGCTGTGAGCAGATCCTTTAAAGAACTCACCATATTGAAGCAGCGTGTGCATTTTGTATTCAAAATTAATCATAGCACCTCCTCCTGCGACGAATTATTAAATAAAACATTAGGAGTTGCTGGGGATGGATATACAGAGTGCCACCTCCCTGTTCCATATGTCAAGTGATACTGGTGCAGGGAGCAGGCTCCAAACCCCATCCCCTAAACCATGCAGTGCCCTGGATGTGGCGGTGCCTGCGGGAAGCAGGGATGGTCCTCGCGGGGACACGCTCTGTGTCAGCAGCCTCACAGGCTCCTCGCCTCTTCCTTCCTCAAATTGTGGTCATGCCCTGCAGAAATAAGGCTAGTCTGAATTTCTGACATGGATGGGAGGGGAGGAGAGAGCCAAGGTTGGACGCTTTGCTTCTATACAGATTGTGTCCGTGTGTACATAGAGACATATGCAAATATATGTTATACATATATTTATTTTAAAATGTGTATAGATTTGGGTCAGCACATGAATTAACTGCATTAAACAGTGTCCTTGCCCGTGGCATGGAGGTTGGAACTAGCTTAAGGGTAGCTAAGATTAGTTTAAGATCCCTTAACCCTAACTTAAGATCCCATAACTAGTTAAAGGGATGGTTGAGGTCCCTTCTAACCCAAACCATTCTGTGACTCTACAGCTCTATGAAATGTAAAGACAAACATCCCATTTACAAATAATGATGCTTATCTTTTCAGGCCACCTCCACAGCACACATTGCCATTCAGGAGGAGACAGCAACCCCAGGAAGGACTTATCCTGCATGTTTTTATGGGCTGCCCAGCTTTCCAGCACACTGCCCTGGATGCTCCACCTGCCCTATGCTGCCTGGAAGTCAGGTAAACCCTTGGAGTCCCTTTCTGGTTATTGAGTATTGGTCTTATTAGATGCATAAAGCATTTTGTTCATGTTTAGGGTGAAAAACCTCACTTGATGTTGTTCTGGCACCTAATGAACCTCAGTGAAATTGTTGGGTCTGAGGCACAGATGAGTGGTACAGTGCTTGAGGTACTACAGGGGAGGCTTCCGTGGCATTAGAAATGTGCATCTTAAGGAATAACAACTTGATTATCCAATTACTGCTGTTCTGGGAGTATTCTGCTGCTTTTGGCAATACATTTAAACCACAATTTGAACTCCCAACACCAACACCAGGTGTGTGGGCAACCAGGGAAGCGTTTGGGTGGGAATGGGATTCCATCCTGCAGGTCAGTATGGATTCAGCCTACATTGAAGCAGAATCAGGGCTGAGGATGGACAGAATCCAGTGCACTTCCTGCAGGAAACTTGGCTTCCCTTAACTATGAAGTAGTGTTAGACCAAAGAGTCATAGAACAAAAATAGCAACAGCACACAATTTAGGAAATAGTATTTCACAAGTCGATTAATTAACCAGTCAAGTTGTGGTTGATAGTAAATACGTGGCTGGTTAGTTCTGGCATAATAAAAAGTAAATGTAGACACTGATAAATAGTTATGCATTTCTGCCAAAAACTTGGATGTTAATTGTAGATTTTGTGGTACTTGTTAAATGAGACCTGTAACATAGGAGCTGTTCTTGCTATTAATTAAACATAGTACACAAAGTATTTCTTAAATCTGTATTTATAAGGATGTTAATATACAATAGCTGACCAAAATGTTCCCTTAAGCAAAGACTGAAGCAATGGTCTATATAGTTAATACATTTTCAAAATTATTTTTTTTTTTTAATGCTTGTTCTTGTTTTCTTTCTTGGTATCTCTTAAGCTTTCTAATATTTCTAGAACTATGTTCAAAATAATATTTAGCATAGAGAGAAACACTAAATATTTCATGGTGTAATTAAATCTTATTAATGTAATTGTCTGCACAGTTCATATTAAAAATTTACAAGAACCTTTTTCCTTTTCATTAAGAGTTATATTTTCTTATGAAATTCCATAAATATTTTGAGCTTAACCTAGCTTAACTGTGGGAAGCATCAGAAGTTTTCTCGTTATTTGATGTTGAATCTAAGTTGCCCTACTTGTATTTTTCTTACCCCAGCCAGAGACTCTTTGTCATGGAATTAGTACTCATGTAATTAAGGTGCAAAAGATTGAGTATTTGCTTTACCATTTGTGGATCTGGCTGCTGGAATTTCATATTTTCCAACTTTTAGCATTCTCTTTTCTGCTTTTCATGAGCAGATGCTTTTAATACCTAATTTCTTCTATTTCTGCGCTGTGCTACATTCAAGGCATGTACAGAACAATATTCAATTTTAACTTTAAAAAACATCTTTCTAGACAACCAGGTTTTTATAAGCTGGGCAATTCCACACAAGTCCATTCTACTGTTTACCTGTAACACCAAGGAAACTGCAATGCAGCCTGTGAATACAGAGGAACAACATGTGGTCGTGGTTCATCCCAACTCAGTGCTTTCCCTACTGGCATTCTGGAAAATTTCCTTCTCTACCTCAAGCCCCCTACCCCGAATATCCCTTCTGCTGAAGACTGAATCAATATTTCAGGCCTTCCCTGAAGACTGATGCGTCTACACCTAAAGAGACTCCATCCTCACTATTCCTTCTCTTAAAAAATTTCATGTTTTCCAATGGAAAAAAAAAAACCCACCATGGTTCCCTTCAAGCAGCAGGGAGGAAACACATTTCTGTCATTCTCCAATTTCCAAGACCCTTTTAGAAAATTTGAAATCCTTATGAAGTTCTCCTGAATCCATCAAATATTCATCCAGGTGGTTGGGTTTATTGGCACACCCACATTAGCACATTGGCCTGTTAAAATTCAGGCAGCCATTCATCTGCCTGGTGCTCCCCCTCTAAGCAGACTTTGCTCAGACACCACTACCATTAAAATAAGCTTTTTCACTTGAACTTGTTTTCATTTAAGTCACTGCTAATGTAGAAAGGAGCTCATTTAGTGATGCTTTTTCACCTTTGTGTTAACTCTGAATGCATCATTAACAGGGAGATGTTGACTAATTTGGAAGGAGTTTAGCGAAAAGCTCTAAAAATGGTTCGCAGGTCAGCAAAGCAGGCACTGTGTGGAAAGATAAAATGAGCTATCCATGTCTAGACTGGCTGGAAAACCATGATTAGAAATTCTTAAAAGATGTAAAAATGGATAGTGAAAGAATTTAACACATTAAAACTCTTCTGAAGGGCTGAGCACAAAGTAGAGAATCCCTCTTTAGATATTTATGGTGGCCAGCTGGGGTTGTTCGGAACACCACAGTGCAGGGAGACAGACCAAAGGATCTCAGGAGCTCTTGCCCGGTGCAAAAGTGTGTGTTTTAGTAGTTAAATGGGGGGGAAATGCCACAAAAGCTAGAGAAAATGAATACAAGAAGGACAGAATTACCACATATTTGTGGCAAATTTTTTTCCAGCAAGACATTTATCGAGTTACAGAAGTCTCCCTTCCGAACTGCTGGGGGGTTTAGCACGCACAGCTTTCGAAATCAGAAAACATTAATACAAAATAGGGAACATTCTGGCATTTCCAGAGACTTTTGACCCAAATCTCCACAGTGGGGCAGCTCTAATAGCAATTGCCACCACCTGACAGCGTTACTTCAGCATTACTCCATCACAGAGCCTCTGGGTGGTCCGAGAGAGTATTCACTTGCAATTTGTTACCTATTTTACTTTGATTTGACTCACAGCTGTGCAAGTCAGGGAATCTGGATTTGCAATTTCAGTATCACTGCAGAGTGATGCACATCACACAGGCTTCGGGTTGTGCCCACTTTGGTTCATCTATCCTTCATCCTCACAGAGAGCAGGCTATAAACCAGGGACAAAATCCCTTGTCAGAATCCCACACAGGATCTACTTTGCACAGTCACAAAATACTACTTAATCTGTGGATAGACTGCAGGAACACTGGATGATGGAGTTTATAAAAGAAATTAAGTTGGGAAGAATTCAAATGAAATATCTTCTTCGGAGAGTAAACTAATTTGTATTCCAAAATGCAATTATAAAGTGGCCTCAGGAAACTCAGTGCTCCTTCTGGTCAGCAGCACTGGCAATATCTTAGCACAATATCATGGATAGCTTTAATTTCCAAAGAATAAACTCAGTGAGAGGAATACAAAACCACTGTAAAGGTAAACATTTCATAAGCTGGCTGACAACTGCACTAGAAATATTAAACAAGTTGAGAAAGTGTTACTGAATTCACCTACAAATTGTAATGTGATTGGAGAGGAACATGCTGCCTGACTGCATCTGAGGATCGAGTGATTAGGAACTGAACGAGACCTAAAGACCACACATCTCAGTAATCTGTCTCTGTCAGTGGTAAGATGCCTGAGAAAAAAAAAAAAAAGTAAGTTCTTTCCCTGAACTCAGGATGCGAAGATACAAAATTCAATTCAGCCCAGTAATATCTGAAATATAAATGTTTGAACTTCCTTGCAACTTCTTTGGGAGCTACTAATTATGTCTCTGGATACCTTGGCTGTCCATAGGATTATCTACTCCCTTTGAAAATTCTTGTCCTGTGGCAAATTTAATCTACAAGTCAGGCTGCAGTGTAGGG
The DNA here is from genome assembly GCA_013399195.1 of Dicrurus megarhynchus. Lineage (NCBI taxonomy): Eukaryota > Metazoa > Chordata > Aves > Passeriformes > Dicruridae > Dicrurus > Dicrurus megarhynchus. The sequence continues at coordinate 2,213,292 of VXAD01001641.1, read as the reverse complement.
GCTGCTCCTGCACAGGGATTAAGTTCATGTTTGACTCAAGCAGGGATGCACTTTAAACACTCCTGCTTGTTTACTTATATCTAAAATTCTCTGTACGCTTTCACAACTCAGAGGCAAAACTTGTGACAATCCTTACGGATGCCTCATCCCTGGCAATGTCCACGGCCAGGTTGGATGGGGCTTGGAGCAACCTGTTCTGGTGAAAGGTGTCCCAGCCCATGGCAGGGGGTTGGAGTGACATGATCCAGAAGGTCCTGTCCGATTCAAACCGTTCTGTGATTCTATGATATTAAAAAAACCAAAACCAACCACTACCAACCAAAAAACAAACAAAACAAAACCAAAGAAAAATCAGAGGAGAGCTTGAGAGGAGGATCTGGCCTGATCACTGTCCAGCCCTCCCAAACCCAAGCCAGGCACCTTCATCCAGGCGATCTTTAAAAAGTAATGAAGTGAAGTAGCTTTTTCCAGTCCAATGGCTTCCTCTGTGTCTATCTGTGGTTCATTGTTTGTTTTTTTTTTTTTCTAGGACCACTGACCACTGTATTCCTAAGGAAAATTTCCATAATACAGTGGATATTGCAGCAAATCCACCACACTCACCACTGTTCCAATGGGTGTTGCAAGTGACATTTGGTCCCAAGGCTGAATCTTCCCTCATTAAACAGCAGAAAGGAGCACATATTTCCCAGGGAGCGATGTGTGCAGGGTAGGGAGCACAGTGTAATATCCTCTCCTGCAAGCTGGGCTGGCTCTGCTCCGAGATGGCAACCTCGCGATTGTTTGTTGTGCTTAAAAAACTGGTGAAGCATGAGTTTAGCTGGAGGGAAATGCTGATGCGAAGGATACTCCAGGAGAAAAATGATGGGTAGAAAAAGTAATTTATCTTGTTCTTCCATCCTAATAGTGGGAACGTGAAGAAAAAAGGCAATCCCAACACCGCCCCCTAATCACCTGAAAAGCCTCCAAAGACCTAAAGAACAAAACAGAAGAAAAAAAACTAAGAGAAGAAGGAAACTGCTCAATGGCAGTAAGTAGCAAGTTGTGTTTTAGACACTAATTGAAGAAATAGCAAAAAGAAAAGAAAGAAATGGGAACCTTTTCTTATTGTGTTAAGATGCTGCTATTTTATAGCAATATTCACATGAAAAAGTCTCGTTGTATGTGGTCTTGAGGAAAATCAGACTTTTTTCTTTTTTTTCTAATACCTTTCCTTTTAAAAAGATCAATTAGGAAAAAATGCACTTTGGAGTCAAATTAGTCCCTAACATGACATGTTCAGTACTTTCTGTAAAATACATGGTAAATTGGGATTTATCAAAATTACTGAAAATTAAGCTGTCTCCCTTCACTGCACCAAAGTTCAGTGGAATCTAATGAATGAATATGCTATGCCAAAGGTAAAAAAATGCTACTTCACTATTAAAAGCCTGAAGTATTATCTCTTACAAAGGCAAGAAGACATGTTTATTCTTTCCAGTGCTTATAGCTCTCTGCATTCAGCAACATGCATTACCATACTTTGTTTCGATATAAAGTGCAATAGAAGCGTGCTCCTGCAAGCGAATTTAACCACATTTATTAAAATCTGCTTGAAAATTCTTGGCTGGGAATCAACAGAAATACATCACAAACGTTTGATATGCACCTGTGTAAGGTGTACCTAGGACTGAGGGAATCTCAAACCAGCGCCCTCCATTCCGGCTCCTGATCCCCTATCCCTTCTTTGCCTTCCTGATAACGCCAGCAATGAGCGATTTCACAGCCCCAATTAGCAAATTTACTGACAGCTCGAGGTAAGAGGGGGAATGCAACACTCTTCCCTTTCTCTTAGCAGGCTTTTTAAACTTGACAGTGCTGGGATCTAAACACGCCCCGTACCTTCCCTGAGCGCCTCGGGAACGAGACATTCAGCACAAAGCTTTGTTTCATCTTTACATCCAAAGCTCTTTCTAGGGGATCACAGCATCCCCCGTGGGCATGGATCCAGGTGTCCCACAGCAATACCACAGCTCACAGGAAAGGAAGGAGGAAAAACAACTTTATTTTTGGGAAAGCAGGGAGGGATTTAGATGATGTCTGCTTGCTGGGAGCTGCCTGCGCTAACTCTAAGTGGGAAACCTTTATTTCAGAGCTCTGCTTGGATTAGATGATGCGCCTGTAGAACAGGGGAAGATGGGAGGAGCTGAGTGCTGCTGTGCCATGGCCAAGGCACTCTCACTGCCTGACAGAGCTCATAGTGTTATAATGATATTATGGTATTAAAGATTATGATGATATCAGCAGCTCTCTTTTTTTTTTTCAGGGAAGATGGTTTTATTTATTTATATATTATCTCCTGTGAGGGTGGTGAAACACTGGAACTGTTCACCCACAGAAGTTGGGGATGCTCCGTCCCTGGAAGAGTTCAAAGCCAGGCTGGATGGAGCTTGGAGCAACCTGGTCTAATGGAAGGTGTCCCTGCCCATGGCAGGGGTTCAGCAGGAGATGAGCTATAAAGACCCTCCCAACTCAAACCATTCTATAATTTTATGATTTAGATGCTCCAGTATTACAGTACTGACAATATAAAGGTCTAAATAACATGGGATTAGCATCTGTTTTTCTAAGTTAAGCAGCATGGGATTTAGCATCAGAATTATTAAGATTTAAGATGAAAAATTCAGTTAAAAGCCAAACATCCTTTCTTCAGGTATCATGCCTTACTTTGAAGTGATGGTGACTTGAAGGAAGAGCATCCAACCCCCAAGACTACATGTCCCAGAAATCTTCTATGCTGAGAGCTGCTGCTTCCAAAGCAACTTCTCTAAAGAACTTCTCTGAAGAACTCACTACACCATCATGTAGGCAACACTTAGAGTTGCTAATATTATTAATAAGGATATTGTGACTTTTGGCAAGCCTGAAACAAAATATCAATGAACCCCACTAATGTTTGAAACTGAAAATAGTTCACATTAAATTTTAAAGCTTTGAATTGCGTGAAGAGCTTCACAAGTTCTAGTTCAATCGACAGTAATTTCAATTCGCCTTCAGCTACTGTGTGTCTGTGTTATTTTTCCTTGTTGGTGTGGGAGATAACAAATGTGTGAATGACATTTCAGTCTGGTAATTGGGCCATTTATAGCTCCTTGTTAGTTCCTGCTGGATAAGGGCTCTGGTGCTGATTTTACATAAGGATCAAGCACCTCATTAAAAGCCCGGCACTGAAAGCATGCCTGAGATACTTGACTGCGAGACAAATGTTGCCATGTAATACACGAAAAATAAGTGACTTTGTGCTTGCCATTTTCATTAAAAGACAGCACTTTTGACAACTAAAGCAATCCCTTAGTCTTTTTCTATACTGACCTTCCCGTTAGGGAAGACTGTGTTTGTTTGAGTGGTGTTACCTCCTCCTTGTCCCGCCTGTTTTTGCAGGAGCTGAGCCACGATGACTGGCCCCATGCCAGCCCTGCTCCTCACTGTCTGCTGGGGACAAGGCTGGTGGAAGGCTCCAGGAGATGCTGGTGGCTCCCCTGGGCAAAGCCCTGAGTGCATTGAGCTCAGCTGGGTCTGCACATGGACACAGAGGCTGCACAGGGGGGATTCTGGAGGGATTCTAGCCATCCTCTGTGCTGATCACAGCATGCAGGCACTTGTGGGATGCTTGGGATTATCCTGTTCAGGGCCAGCAGTTGGACTTGATGATCCTTGTGGGTCCCTTCCAACACAGAATATTCTATGATTCGATGTTTATTTGCCTTTCTCTGTCACCTACTTCCAGAGGTAGGTAAGCCAAGACAGAGAACTGCAGTCCTGTTTTTCTCCCCATGATTTTTGGACAATTCTCACCCCAAAGGCTGTGATGAAGCCCTGAGTGTCTCTTTAGAGTAACATTTTTACTGTCTTTGGCAAAGTCAGAGACGGTGAGAGTTGGAGGATTCCCTGACATAGGTGGTGTAAATGAACTATGAGTGACTGTAGGAAGAAAATTGTTCTCAGTAGAGGGGAAAAAACACCAAACCCCAACAGATATTTTCAGACACAAAACTTTTACCACATTCACAGAGCGATCGTTCTTCCAGCTATATTTTACTAGAAGGTATTTCCTCCCTTCCTGAATACCTCATCTCTCTTATATTCCAGTTATTACAACACTACTATCATAACATTAGCAGGAAAAGATAAACATCTATCCATCTGCAAACCATTCCCTGATACCATCAGGGACTATGATTTTTTGGCTTGGATAGATAAAAACAAGACGCTCAAGTTATAAATACCAGTTCTGCAGGAAAAAAAAGTTTATTCCCCACCGCTCTCCACCGAGGGTTTGTAACACCATTTTGTGTTTGGTTTTGGCTGCACTGTTGCACTGTGGAGGCTGCTGGAAATTTTTGGTGGCAAAATGGGAGGAATTCAGTGAACATGTGGGAGAAAAAGCCCGTCTAGGCTTGTCAAGATTGTCACTTAGGAAAAAACTCATGAGAAATACAGGTTGCATTTAGCACTATGCTAGCACTGACTTGGAACCTTTCTCATTATTAAATTCATGCTGTTCACAGTGCTCAAAAGTGAGTGCAAAATGAGCCTGACTTCTCTAATGGGTTTTGGAATCAGAAAAATATGTAAATGCCTTAAGATATTTCCAGTGATGTTGTCATCATCCATCTGCATTGCATTTTTGCTTCAAACTAGAAGATTCCTTCACGATGAATAGGATGCTTAAAGGGAAGGCTTCTATTGCCTCTTTTATTGATTATTAATGAAATCACAGTGCTCTCAGTCTGTTACAGCTGCAGCCCTAAAATAAGCCTTGGCAGTGATAATTGCTTCTCTTAAATCATGGATATATTAAGAAAGGGAGCTTTTCTGGAAGAGTTTATGATCTGTGAAAACTGTTTAGTAATTGTTGCCTGATTTGTTGGGAATTTGGACAAATACTTGAAGCTCCTTAGGAGAAACCAGCATATTCCATGTTTTTTTGTATTTCCAGGCATTGGGTCAGGAGGAAGAGTCGGAAAAATCCAACAGATAATAATAAAAAATGTGACAACACTCTTAAGAAGCCATTGCCTGGCTTAGTATCTAAGAAAGCAGAAAGTGTTTATAAAGAAATCATACATGTGTTTTTATTGGTTTGCAAAGACAGGTGATGTGTCAAATAGCAACTAAATTTTCCACCTGGAACATGGAGGCATCAAGAAGAATTCCATGCCCAGGCTGTGAAAGCAGGGAAGGCCACTGGCGGATCTGCAGTGGACCAGGAGTGTGTCCTTAGAGACACGAGGCCAAAATGTCTTGTGGTGCATCTTATCTTGGTGTTACAGGGAAAACTGAATTTGGTTATCAAGGTACAGAATAACTTAATGCAAAAATGCAGGAGCTACATTTGATATACTAAACCATTTTAAATAAACAGTTTTAGAGTTGGTCAAAGCTGAATTTTCAATTAAATCTTGTCAGACCAAAGAACATAATGAAAACAAGGGTTCTTGGGAGAAGTGTTTTTGCTCACCTGGCAGCACCACATACCACACAGCATGAGACACCACCTCTGCCAGGCAGTGGCTGATAAAAATCCTCATTCCTTTAACTTTTTTCATTTGCACAGTGTTTCCATGGAATTGCCATGCCAGCAGGATCAGGTCATCCCTAGTTAATATGCTAAAATGTGTGCAGGTTGGGTTATAATTTTTCCTGAGCTCGATGGCTGTGTGTCCTTTGTGTGGGCAGAAATTACTGAGCACTGTAAAAGTTTCCATTCTCTTCTTTCATGCAGGACATTCCTTGAGCTACACCTTTAAGTTTCTGAGGGGTTGAAAAGGAGTTGAAATGCTGTTTCAGGTCAGTTCATTCTTATTTGAACAAAGACAGACTTCCAGCTCCAAGCATGTCTGCTTAAATTCAGTTCTCATAAAGGCTTTGCATGGAGTGATCACCAAAGCAGGTATTGTCTCTTTTTAAGTATCTTTGTAGGGATATTTCTTTCTCGTTTTGGCAAGGAAATTGCTTAAGAATTGCCAGATAATAACCGCCTAAAGAATTTTGACTTTGTAGTCGGTGGAAGGAAGATCAAAAAGACACAAAAATATAATTTTCAGAGTTATCATTTGAAAAAATTTTGTCATTTTGATTGCAGCAAAACACGAAACACCTGAAAATAGGCACCTCAGAAGAGCATATTGTTTGGGGTCTGTTGAGAAATGTATGTAACTTTTCACCTTTTAGCAGGCAGATGGATTTGCAGTAAGAAACTTTTTCTATAAAACATTTCTCTGTAGCAAATGTTCTTAACTTTTAAGGAATCAAGAATTTAGAATGCTACAAAAAGGAATTAATTTGTATTTAAGTTATTCAAACCCACACAAAGGCTTCTAGAAATGAGATATTTTCCTGCAAATGGGGATAAGGAAAGAGCTGTGGATGTGCCAGTTTGGGGGTTTGCTGTTCTGCTGCGGGAGCAGGAAGAGCACCTGGTGGCAAAGCTGTGGGGGGTGAGAAGACACTGAGATAAGACCAGGGTAGATGAGGAGCTGTGAAAGAACACCTGCTCGGTATGGCATAGATAGGGCCTGATTTTTCATGATGCACAGAGAAATAATGAAGTATGTGAATCAGAGACTCCCTTCACTCTGCAAGTTTACATCTGCTCTTCTCTGAGACAGCAACATCATCATTAGCCCACCCAGCCAGGGGTAGGATCATCTCTCACACGGAACTATTTGGATTTTATACTCATGAGGATATTAAGCAGGTTTTGGGTTGGGTTGTTTTGGAGTTTTTTTGAACCATCCCATGAAAGTTTCCCACCCAGGAGACCAAGTCTGTCAAGTGAAGAATGAGTTTACAGATTTATTTTAAATCCAAACCCAACGGAAATGCTCTGTTTCCTCTTCAACTAGCAAGTAGAAATAAAAGCAAAACAAAAAAACAGTCCCCAAAACCATAACTAGTTATTTTTGTGTCTTTGACTTTCAGATGAAGAGCTCTACCTGTGTGTCTCCTGCCAGCTCTCACAGACAACATCTTCATCTTCTCCCACCTCCCCCTCAAAACCACCCCCGAGGATTTCTGACTCTGCCCATGCTGTGTTAGAACTCCCAGACTGACAGAGGGTAGCTACCCAAGCCAGGATTTTGTCTCTTTCTGTTTTTCTTGTCCTCTCTTTTCCCTCCCTTTTTCACTAATGCTGGGTGGGTCTAATCACCCTCTGACCTCCTCTGGTCTCTGTCTGTCCCAGTCCTGGTGGCCCTCCAGGGTAAAGAGGGAGGAACAAGGAGGAAATGTAGGTGTTTAAAGCCCACCTTCAAGAGCAGAGATAAAGAGCCTCCCCCCTTGTTCTCATCTTTAAAGGCCACCTGGGGCTTGCCTGCATAATTGTGAGCCCTTCCAGAAAGTGGGGTAGAATTTCACTTGTAAAGTGTTAAAGATTTATGTCTTTGCTGGGTTTGCCCAATCTTTTATGACTTGGCTGCTATCACATGCAGTATTCCAAGAGTATCATGTTGCAATACTTGTTTTTCATATATAATGCATATAATGCTTTTTAAATGGATTTTTTTACAAAGATATGCAGATTTTAATATGCTTGTACATAATCACAGTCTCTTGGTGTGTTTGTTAAAGATTGCCATCATTTAATTTAAGTGTATAGGGTACTTTTTCTGAAGCAAAGGTTTTCTAATTGATAAAAAGGATATATCCATCTGTGCATTCCCTATATTTTACATTGTCTTTCAGCAATAGTCTTCAAACTCACACAGTTATCACAATCCAATCTAAGAAGTGCCATAGATGCTGTCTGACATACAGACTGTGATTTAATAAGTACTAATTTAGTCAGGTTTCCAGCCCTACTAAACTACAGTTCTCTGAGAACCAAATCCTTCAGGTTCCCTTGAAAATTTCTGGCCTTAAAACTTAGAATGAGTTTTTGTCAGAGCGAAGTTAATGCTTCATCTTTTCTAGGTTATTAAGTTCTAGCCTTCCACCACCCGTAAGAGCAGCGGTAGGTACACAGAGAGGGCAATTGACTGTCTCAAAAGGTTAACTGCCTTCTGGCTGAAAATGAGCACAATTACTCACCAAAAAGCAAATGACTAAAACCCTCATCTGAGGAGTTTTCAAATGCACCCAGAATAGACATGTTCAGCTGGGGAAGGATGGAATTCATAGAAAGAAACCAAAAAATATCTCAAGAAAGGAAAGATTAAAGTGATTCATGGTAGTGTTCCAAAACAAATGTAGATTATTTGGGGGTTTGGAAGAGAACACACCATTTACTGTTCGTCCTGAACTTGGTTGCCTTAAAGTTGTATTAATTTGTTCAGCTGCATGGTGGAAGGCAGGGAAATAAGTGAAGGACACAGGTCACTGCATGGGTCACTTCATCCTCATTTCCAGTATTGTGAGGAGACATTATTGACCAAATTGAACAGAGCATTAGATATTGTTCATTTCAGGCCAAGCCTGGCTCTGTTAAAACCACTGAAAGGTTTGCTATTCCATGAAAGCAGCATCAGGACACCACTGCATGGGACTGTGTGGGAGCAAGAGAAGGGGAGCCTGAATAATGTAAAATATCTACAGGATTGAAGCACACCATAATTTGGACAAGAAAGACTGTTTAATTCAACCTAATGCGGTAAATCTTGCAGCATTTTCAAGTTCTGATATTTTTACCATTTGGTCATTGTTTTTGACTGTGTGATGAGTATAAATTTCAAGTAGAAATTTCAAGTAGTTTTGTAGATGCAGCTGATGGAAACATGAGGGGCACACTGCGCATACCTCATGTCACATAATGCTGAGCACTCTCAAAAACTCACCTCCCAGAGGCCCCAGGCTGGACATTCAAAATGAGCAAACTGTTTTGACCTTCATCTCCTGGTGCTTCAGTTTCCCACAACGAAATTGTCTGGTTCCTGCCCTGTCCTTGTGGTGTCGGCGTGGGGATCAAACGGTTGCTCCGCCCAAACCCGGGGGAATAATGAATGTGATCTAAAAGTCAGTGGGGAATCTGGCAGGTCAGTCCTCAGCACCATGCTTAAACAGTGCTGGTAAATGTGATACAGCCACACAATTAACAGTGGGGCTGAAATAAAGTATTGACGAGCTGTGCTCATTAAAGGAGCCCTGGTTGATCCCTGCACCAAACGAGTCGAGGGTCCTGCGGAAATAATGGCAAGTCTTGCTGTAATTACAGATCTCATCAACACAGTGCACGAGGGAGCAAAAGAGAAGGTTGCCCAGACAACCCAGCTTATGAATACTTGACTTTGCAATATTAATGACAAATGGTAATAAATTATTAACATTTCTATATTGTGTGTGGTGGGTACAAAATGTAACAGAAAGCTTATCTAACCTTTCTGTCAGGTGCAGTTTGGCAAGACAGACCAAGTTCAGCAGCTAAGACACGTGCAAGAAGCACTGACCCAGGCTGTCCTAGGACCCTAAAACACCTCATCTCAGCTCTTACCAGGTCCTTAGTTTTCAAACAAAACTTGGTACTTTTGGTTTTCTCAAGCAACAATTGTCTCCAGGTGCAATATCCATAGATTTCTGCTGAATTTGGTTGAATTCTGCTGATTGATTTCTGCTGAATGATTGAATTCACTTATTTATGCATAAACCATGGCAGGTAGCTCTGGTATAGACCAGCTTCTGATCCCTTCCCCTGAGATACACAGAGCCCATCCTGCCCACCAGAGGCAGCTGGGGTATCATCTGGCCAAGCAAAAGTTGCAGCTCATTTGGAGAGAAGCCTTTATATCTTCTGGCTTTTAATAATAAAAAAAGTTATAAATCTTTGCTATCTTTTTCCTTTCTACATTTGACTGATCTTAACTGACCCACAGTATTTAATACAAAATTCAAGTTTTGTCTAAAGCATTTCTGAGCATATGTCTTGTTGTTGCCTAAACTCGTTAACAGCTCCATCTGTTTCACAGTCTTCATTTCCCAACATCATAAGGTATTCAGGAATAATGAAAGGTCATTTAGGCCTTGCAGCTTTCTTCTCTTTATCTCTGAAAGTTTTGTACCCAGCCATCTCACATTCCGTCTGGTCTCTTGGGCAATATATTTTAAAAAGCCTCAATTGCAGAACTTAATTATCTGGAACTGAGAATCCAAGTTCCTAAGCATCCTTCCCCTGCCCCTTCTTCAGACAGCCTCAAAAATACAGAGAAGTACGTAATTTACTTAATTATATTTTGTTTCCTTTTGGCCATTAGGTGAACTTTAGTCATGTGTTTAGAAGCAAATGATTTTATATTTTTCTGACCTGTATTAATTACTGCCAGGCATTGCTGCCTGCCCAGCACTGTAGCCTGGGGTTTTTTTTGCTGTGGGACATGACTGCCCTCTCCTACCAGGGGCTCTGGAGTGGCCAGGGTTGGAACTACGTGCTGAGAGGCCTCTCTGCACAGGGAAAACTCAGAATATAAACCAGAAAATTGTCTGTGATGGACTAGGCTGTGGAGTCATCCCCTTCAGAGTTTCATCTCTGGCAGTGGCTGTCAGCAAGTGCCTGAGGAAGGAGAGCACACCTGCAGCCTGGCTCCTCTGCTCTCACCCACACAGCATCCACATCACTGTAGATTGGCCCCAGAAGTGTGCTCCTTCCCTCTATTAGTTTAATTGCTTTTGAACCTCGTTACAATTTTAGCACCTGTTAGACCCTATAATTATCCATTCCACAGTTTAATCGTGAATGTGTGAAAAAAACGCTGCCCTTTGCCTTTTCTTAAATTACATAAATTAATTTAGTGCACCGTCCCAAACCCTTCCGCAGTGAGAAGTAGCAGATCATTGCTCCCTATTAACTTTTTTCTGTGTTGTTCATAACTTTCCTCTACGACATCCCACCTCAGCCATCTCTTTCCCAAACAGATTGCACACCAGCCCATTTAATCTCTCCCTACTCAGAGGCTGTCTCTATATCTACGTAGATCCAGCAGCCTTTTCCTCTCCTGTCTGCCTCTCCTACGCTGCCATGTCTCACATTTAATACCTCCCTACTTGGTTTCTAGCCTGAGTTGTATCAGTTGAATTGTAAAAAGTCAACTGTGTAATACATGTAAGAAAAACTGTTCTAAAATCATGCTTTGATGTTACTTCAGAGGTATCTTTAGACTGGAGATCAAACCAAGGCACTAAATAGGGCCCCAGTGTGAATACCTGCATTTCCGTGGAGCAGTACTTAGGTGTCTCTTACAGTAGACAGATCCACAATTCCTGTTTCCGATAAATCCGAGACACACAAGGTGTGAATGAAACGAGAGCAGGACCCCTGAATTCTGTATTTTTTCTCTTTATATGAGAAAATACATTCTTTTCCTTCATTCACTGCTCGTTACCATGGATTAGGAGCAGACACTGATGTTGCAAGGTCAGGTAAACCAGGATCTGTGTAACCAGGAGCAAGTTGTGGGATTGCCCATGGAGCAGGAAGGGGGAGTGACACCTAAATTGTTCTTACAGGAACTAATTTTCAAGGTAGGCTTACAAGGATTTCTACTAATTATGTTTGAAACATTCGCTTATACCTGAAGATAATCCAGACTTTGATCATACAAACCAATTGTCCCTTGGTGCCCATGTTTTAATTTAATGAGGATTTACACCTCTTGTGCTGCCCACTGAGAAGATGCTCTCAGGTTGTTCCTGTGCTACATTTGTGGAGCAGCACTGTGAGAAACGCTGCCCACAGGCACAAGTGTTTGCAGACCCAGCCCAGAAAATGGGTGGGTTTTGTTCGTGTGTGTGGTTAGAGGGGCACAAGTGGAGGGGCCCAGGGCACAATGGCAAAATGTGTAATGTGGGATGTTGAGGAATGAAACTAAAGTTGAGGAAAATCCTAACTCAGAACTGGCTCAGACTTCATGTTTCTGTGGCATTTATTCATGAGTAAAGCTAATTCAATCTAAAGATGCACTAGAAGTCAGGTCAGATCTACTGAATTCATACAGCTTTGATGGAACTGTCTATGATGTGTCAGCTGGCCCAGATACTAAATATATATCTAAACTGCAAGGAAGGAGTTTTTCTTTGTTTCTTTTAGTCTAAAGCTGTGTGCTTAAATGTACAAACCAACAGCTCCCCAACCTCTCTCTGCATTAGCTTCCCAGCCAACCTGCTTTAGAGGAATGATCGGGCTTGCTGCGATTATGTCAGAGTTATGATAAGTAAATTACAAGCTGCATGTTACCTTTTATTTTTACCAAATAAAAAACCTGCAACTGAGTGGTAATTGCCACACCAACTACATTTTTGCTGCCTTAAAGGTGGTTAAATAACATGTTGTCTTTTCTTGTGGGTAATAAGAACGTTTTATACGGCATTATTCCTTCACCTAAAGATCTGTCTCATGGGGATCACCAGTGAGAGTTGTACTTTATGGTGGAGGTCTGGCTGGGTGGGACATCAGCCACCAGTGCTAATAGTTCTCCGCTGAGAAAATCAAAATCCAAAAATGTAAATGTAAAAGAAGATGCGTTTCAGATAATCTTAGAAAATGAGGGAGGAACAAACAAGGCAGCTGGGACTCGGTGGCATTTTCTGATTTGTGTAGGTCCTGTTCCCCTCTTGTTACCAGCATGTGTGCAAACAGTGGCCATGCATTTTGCACTGATTAGCCTGACGGTTTGAAAGATTAGCTTGGTTTGACGTGGAACCGCGGATGCAATTAGGAAAATAGGACCATATGTTATAAGGACCTTAGCTGGATAATGAGAATGGAGGGAGATGAAAAGTGTGTTCCAAAGTCTCAGTGAAGTGATTCGTTTAACAAACAGAGGCTGTCAAATCTCGACTGACTAGACAGAAGGGCTGTTGCATGTGGTTATTACTGCAGAGGATTTGCAGAACATGATGAGCAAATGGCAGATAATTTCACAAAGCAAAGACAAATAAGTTAACAAAGACAAAGTCATCAAGAGTGTGCTTGAACTGAAAACAGCATTGTCATTGGCACTGGTTTTCTTTAGCTACAACACTTAGAGTTCTAAATAACACATTTCAGGGGAGTGAAAACCTGCATGATGAAGGTAATTTATGAATTGTTTGGAGAATGAAGATCAAACTTATCTGAAATGTGCCTCCTACTTTTTCTAGTGGGTTAAGTTTTTCTTACTCAAGACGTGTGATCCTGCTTGTCAGACACACCAAGAAGGCTTCTTCCCTTCCCTTTTCTTGACAACATTTCTTGCGATGTGCAAAAACTGCCAAGAAACCCAAAAGCAATGTGGTCAGGCACAGTTAGAAAAACTTGTCTTCAGAATCCATCTGATCTGAAGCATTTTTTCCCTTTTATTTATCTATGATTTCACTGTATCACCTTGTCATATAGGACCATGCCTCTTGTCTCCCCAAAATCAGGGATGGCAGCTGTATGTAGGTGCCTATGTGAGCTGCACATTCTGTAAACCTCTGGTCATACTTTCTGCTCTTCTCAGCCACTTTGGGATGAGCTCCACAACTTTTTCTGATTTACAGCACCCATAACTGAGTGCTTTTCACCATCCTGTATTTGTGCTGCTGATTATTCCTGTTTAAACAGGAAATTTGTTCTTACTGAATTTTTCCTCCTTTATTTTTCTTTTCAGATCAACTCCACCACTCAAGATCACCTTGATGTTTTAAAACTTGTTTTCATATTCCAACATTTGCAGTTCCCTTCTGTTTCATGTTAAGTGTAAATTTTATAAGTCTGTTCTTTGACCTTCACTGGTCACTAATACAACCTGTCCTTGCAGGAATCTGAGGATGCAGCAGCTCTCTCAGGAGCTGCTTGTCAGGTCCTCACCTTCTGACACTTCAGCCCCTCCTTGCTTTCCTCCTCTGTGGGTGTTTGCTAGCAGTTTTTCACTCTCAAAATCCCAACAAGCTCATTTATGTTGTTTTAGTGTAAGAAAAGTGCATGGAAATAGCACGAGTCTTTACTGTGATATAGGAAAATAGGTGACACAACTCACAATGAAGAAATTCGTCATAATATCACCCCAGTTCTTGATGAACTTGTGTTGGTTGTAACACATCTCCATAATGTCTTCTGGGTACTTGCAGTGACTTAATTTAACTATTTGTTCTAATATTTTTCTAGTAAGAGAGGTTAAATCGACTGGTTTGTAAACCTCTGGCTCTTCTTTTGTGCTTTGGTTTGGTTTAGGTTTTTATCTCCCCAGGGACTTGTGGGTTTTTACTTCTTAAAATCTTTGACATTTTCCAGTTTTCCTTTTACTCACCCATCTGCAATGCATTTTAGCTGACAGGCTTGAAGTCCGACAGAGCGACCCATCATAAAAGATTCTGTTGTAAAACCTTTTCCAAATGTGCACAATAGATTTACGGATGTTTCTCAAAATCTACATGCTTCATTTTTCAAAACATCAACAAAAAACCCCTCTGGGAGAAGAGAAACACAAACACTTGAGAGAACAGATGAAACCCACAGAAAATACTGGTTTGTTGCAGTATTAACCTGCTTATCTTACCAAAGGTTATCAAACACTTTAAAGAGATCTTTTCCCTTCTCTGAGTGATTATATTTTTTATTCCTGTGTTTCTTTCATTCATCTCTACACATAGAGAAGTCAGGATTTTTTCTAATTGTTGCCTAATTAAAAACAAAACAAAAAAGAAATTACCTCTAATAAAATAATGACTCCTACTTGAGGCCATCAGCTCTCCCAGCTAATCATTAATCCCAAGGAAATGAGACAGGCTTGATTGTTATTACTAAAATATATTGCTAATGTAATTTAGAGCTTCCTAGAAACAGATTTCTTGAATGTATTCTCATCCCCCTGTTCCACCTAAGAAACTGTGTATGAATTTTTCTACATCCAAATTAAAAGATTATTGCAGTAAACAAACTTAGGGTGTTACTCAGAAAAGCAAGACTGAGAATTTGAACCAGCAATGGAAATAACAAATTTAATTTTAAGATATGTTTGGGGCCATAACAAAGGGTTTTTTTCTAAACAGAATGGCTGTCCAGAGGAGGGGGGCAAGTTGTGAAAGCACCATGGTGGAGCCTTCTCTCTGTGCTGCCTCAGATTCCAGCTGTGTTTTCTTCATGTGTCTGAGAGTTTCTGAGCAGTTTTTCAATTTTTTACAATTTTTAAACTTTTTTTCATCATGTAGATCTTAATTGCTAAATCATGTTAATCTGGATAGTTTAAAAAAAAAAAAAAGTAGTTATATAATGGTATTCAGAACAGTTAATTATAAAATTCATTGGAGCATTTATCCATCATTACTGAGATGCAGGAAGAATTTTATCACAGTCAATGAAACTCCTTATATAGGAATGGCTGTTGAACTTGGAGAGTTTGGTCTATGATGAAATAAGAATCAATTAAGAAAAACATACATGTCAACCAATTCAGAAATTTTTTCAATGATTTAGAGGTGGTGCTGGCTTGTAAATTTCTCCCCATTTGCAGAGGAGAGTATTAATAGTGTTCTGGAAAAACAAGAACATCAAAATTTCCTCTTTTTTATATTATGAACTGAGATTCAACATTAAATTATTTGAGACCTGATAAGTTCTTTAGTTTGAAACTCTGTAAGAGAAAAGCAGACAACCCTGTCTCAAGTTTCATTTTAAATAGTTTAAACACCCCATAAGTAACTGAGACTGTAACATCCTGTAAAAATGACAAAAAAGATACAGCAAACCATGATATGGAAATGTTTTATTTCAGCCTTCTGAGTGATTAGGAGGTGCCTCAGTCTTCTCAGAGCTTTATTTTGTCAAGCTGGCAATAAATCGAAAGAGATAAGAATTTAACAGATGGGTTGTGAAATTACTAATGTATGAACTGTACCTCTGGTGGACTCTGTGCCCTTTCTTTCATGACTGTCACCTCTTAAATGTATGTGACAGCAATAACCCTGAGTTTGGCCTGTGTTTTGCAGCTGGAAGTGCTGTGCTAAGAACAAGCTTCACAGCTTGGTGGAAACCCTGACCTCGCTGTCATCTGTGGTTATGTGCTCAGCAACTTCACCAGCTCTCACTCTTAAACAGAATAAAAAGGGAAAAAAAAAAAAAAAGGAAAATTACTGAAAACCTCTCAAAACTCTTTTTGGTCTCTGGACAGTAATTTCCAATGCATTATTGGATTCAAGGACAGCCTGTGTGGGAGCAACCCAGTCATCCAATCCAACCCCCTGCCATGTGCAGGGACACCTTCCTGGTGTCCCTGCACATGGCAGGGGTTTGGACTGGATGACCTTGGAAAGGTCCCTTCCAACCCAAACCATTCCATGATTCTATGTTTTGTGTTCTCAAAATGCAGCAACAGTGCCCCAGTGTCCTTTCACTGGCGCCCCAGGACAATGCTGAAGTTCCAGTGCAACCCACAGGTGACCACTTTGAGCCAGCAGCACGGCATGACTGTCCCAGACCTTCATCCTGTCCGGGTTAACCAGGGCAAAGGTACATCCTGCATCTGTTTAGCTTCAAAAATTGCACTTTTCTCTCAGCAGTGTGTTTACAGCGGCATAATTGCCTCCATAAACAACAGCACTGCGTTGACAAGGTCCAAGGATTCCCACAAAAATTGGTTTTGCTGTAGCCTTGATGCATTTCATACGCTGTAGTTCTTTTATTATTTTTCTTCTCTCCAAAATGATAGCTTTCGGGTTTTTATGATACATATTTGATGACGTTGGCTGATTAGTTTGAACTTCTGTGGCTGGCGTTGCCGTGGATGTGCAATGGAGCTGATGCCTCCCCCGTGCCCCTCCTCCACAAACAGCAATGGTGTTTGACTACCAAGCCACCAAATGAGGAAAGGAAAGTGTCAGCCAGGATGAACTTCACATTGCAACAGGAAGATTGTGAATACGAGATCACATCACGGTTGAATGGAACAGGCTTACTGGTGATTAGCAGTCGGGAAATAAGGAAAGCACCTGGTTTTGTGCAAAAATCCTAGTTTTAATCTAAAGCAAAGCACAAATTATCATTGCTAAGCTGTCTTAAATCAGTATTTCTTGTATATTTTAGAGAAGTAACTTTAAAAAGTGTTGCTGTGTCTGTGTTCTCACAGGCAGCTCACAGGGTGGAGGGCAGGAGGAGCAGCTGTGCTCTCTTGGTGTGAACACCCCTGCAGCAGAATTTCCACTTCATTGCTGTTTTTCATGAGCCCCACTGCAAACTTCTGACCCAAACCACCCTGAAGTTAAAGGAAATTATTCTATGGGCTTCACTGTACTTTGCTGCTGACCCTAGCAGAAAACCAGGAAAGTTTGGAGGAAGGATGTAGGGTTTTTGGTACATTGAAGCAGACATCATTATATTTGGTTTATTTATTTTGTTGCTTTGAATACCAGGTTAGAAACTGGTAAGCCATGCTGTCTGCAGGGCCCCAGTGAAAACACCTCAGAGAAATTTTGTTTTGATGGACAGAGTAATTGCTGAATGCTTCAGGCTACTGGTGTACCCAGCACCTAGATCACGTGTGTGGCAGGGGATCTTTGCACAGCACAGTCCCATTTGTAATTAGTCAGTGACGGGGTATTGTTTTCTGCCTTTCTCATATGTACAGAGTGATTTCTGCCTCGCTGATGACTGTAAACATCATTCTAAGTACTACTTTATGATCCCTGTAGGAATAACAATGTAAACAGCATAATTATGTTCACCTTTGAGGCATATCTAGAAACTTTGTTCTTCCAGAAGAATGATAACAGAAATGAGTACTGTTGACAAGGTAAACAGAGAGCCACCACAACCTGCTTGTTAGAGACAGCTAATGCTTGAGGGAGCTACACATTCAACACCATAAAAAATTAATAAATAAAAAATAGAGTGTTATATAGTTATCTTGAGACTTATTCATAAATGTATTACTACACGGGAAAAAATATTGAAAGCAATACATTTTGAGATCTTTCTTCTGAAAGAAGCATGAATACTTACTATTAGTACACCAGATTTCTCTGGGTAATTATTATGAGTTCCAGAGATCATATGCATATTTGTGTCTATTTTTACCCACACTTTCACAGCACTGGCAGGGATCCTCTGGGGTCGATCTGTACTTGAAAGACACTCACTATCTTCAGACTTCAGCCTTTCTTTGTTTGAACAGTGTATAGCAAAGCATCCTGCTTTAGAATCCCAGGTTGTTAGTTCTTCACAGGGAGGAAACCTCAGGAATATTTCCTATCTCTTGGACTCTTCAGTGTAGCACAATTAGATAGCTTTTCACTGCAGGTCTTTTCAAGGGGTTTTGATACTGAAGATAAACATGCAGCTACGGTTAGGAGTCAGAGAGCATAATTTTACCATTTCCTTTAGATTTACCTACCATGAAAGAGAAAGATCTGCGGTGGGGGAGAAGAAAAATGTCTACAATTCTGAGAAAATTCTCTACAGATTTCTCAGTTTCTATGCCAGGACTGAGCATTTTCGGAATTCTGTCTGGAGACTCTGAAAGGCTCCTGAGTCCTTGCACACAGCATTCATTCCATTGCTCACCTCCCTCCTCTGCATCTCAGAGCTCATCTGAACAGCAGAGGCTGCAAAAGTCAGTTCCTTCCTCCAGCTCAAGCCTCCTGCAAGTTGACAGGTTTTTGAAGCTGTCCTTTTCTTCTCTGACTTTTGGGAGAGAAGCTAACATTTGTCCTATTTTTTTTACATGTGAGTCTGTCCCACCCTGCAAACCCAGGTGCTTTGAAAAACAAATATTGTATGGACTGGTTTTGCAGCAAGGTATCATCCTGGTTGGAACAGAGATCCTCATGTCTTCATGACCCTCCAATTCTGTATTAATTTGGGTTAATCACACAGGTGGCATGTTCCTGTTGACAGGCCTGAGAATGAATGCTGGATGCTAAACACACAGAGGCATTCATGATACACTAGATTCACAGCACCGAAGACAGTTTCATAACTTAAGACAAATTCTACAAATAGATGCACCTGCTTATCTGCAGATGGAGAATATAAAGTGTGTTATTACTGTGAAACTTCTGAATGCAATTTATGTGTTTGCCTTACTCATAAATTATATTCGCAGGTTTAGAATAAACATCTCCGGCTTCCCACTGCAGAGAAAATTATTCTCAGCTTTTAAATACTGCTTTTCAGCAGATTAGTCCTGCCTGTAAGACATCATAAGGTAATAAAGGTACATTTTCCACCTAACTGCATTTGGGGATGGCAAATACCTAACGATAACAATAACAACAATTTTTGGCATTATTATAGCAGCGTTGATCCAAAGATCTCCAAATGCTTTCCAATAAGTAATTAATTAGGCCTCACAGCACCCTGGAGAGTTAATTACAAATTATCAAGCATAATCACAAACTGCTTCCATTGAAACTATTCTTGTACTCTTTCCAGAGGAAAACAAAATATGCTGGCTATAATGCTGTGACCTTTCTCTCCCCTACTTACATTTTGCAAATGTAATTAGATGAGAATTTGGATATATCCTGTTTCAGGGAAAGCTAATATGATCACTGCTGACCACAAAACTCATTACAATTTTCTGTTTCTTCAGTGAGATGATACTTTATAATCTTGCTCTGTTCCATAAATCAGCAGTAGCAACAACAAAAACAAACGAAAAACTTCTAAGTATTCCAGTGGAATTCCAGAGAGATTCTAAATCGTGATCGTCCATCTGTTCTTCTTTCACAAGGGTGGTGATTTTGAGGATGTTTGATCCAGGGTTTAGTTCTTACACAGCAAGAAGAGGAGGGCAAGCCTGTGCTGCCTCCATTCCTTCTGGGATGCAGCAAGCTCTGCTAATCCAAACAGGATAATTTGGGTCTGAGAATGCATTTGTCAGAGCATGTTGAGTCCCAGGGAATAGCAGAAGAGAACAATAGTATTTCATCTCATGTTTTCAAAGTGGCCCACGGTATATGAACTCAAACACTTTTGGGGGGTGGGCTGCTCTGGGCTGGCCTTCTTAGGAAATTAAATTCCAGCTCTTGGCAAAAAAGGAATAAAAATGGGAGGAGGCAAAGGGGGAAAAAGATTGAAATCTAAAACAGTGGCCCCAGCCAGCATCCTGGATTTTCACAAATGACAAGATGAGATACAGCTTTTGGCCATCAGAGACCTGTGATTTTACCTTCATCTCATGTAATCACAGGAGTAATTAAACCCCCTTTTATTTATGCTAGATTATGTCTTTTGTTGCACCATAGTTATTGGCTTGCTTTTGATATAAGATGAAACCAGTCTACTTCAGTAATTATCTGAGAGCAGAGTTCTCTCTCTTTTCACATACCAATTTTTGAAAAGAAATTAAAGAAGAAACCAATAATTTACAAGAATAAATCTCATGGACAATTTGCCATCTGAAAAAATTCCAATATTTTAGCAGTGACAATATGGTAAATGTTCATGTTCATAGGAAATATGTACAAGAATCATACAGAAATATTAAAGGCTACTCTGCTCAATATGTGAAATTAACAGTGAAGATAATTTTTGTCCCTCTAGCATAAAAGTCTAAAAGCAGTGGAGAGAAAACCTGGAACTATAGAAGCTGATTGAAAGTTTCTCTTCCCTGCTTGCTGTTGGAGTGGGATATGTGTGTAAGCAGTAATATTTAAACATGCATGTGACCCACCAGAGCAGTGCAGTGCATGACCTACCTTCCCCCCCTTTTATTTTCTTAAATTCTAGAGGGAAGTCATTATTAAGAAAATAACAGGTTTATGAAATTTCATAAGGGCTACCAGAGGGAATTACCCACCTAGTAAATTTACAGACAATAAAAATAAGCTTTAGGAAAATAATTGAGGGCTCTGTGTTTTAAGTACGTGTTTATGGTTGATTTTGTGCCACTGCTTTATCCCATCAGAGAGGAGAGCTAATTTTCTGAAAGTATTAATTTATTAAGCATCCACTGGTCTCATTGTACTCTATTTTCATATCTGCACATATCCCTGTGAAGTCAACAGCTTTCATGCAGATGTGAAAGATAATTTGATCCCAGAAGTGATTCCAAAGCATGATAGAAATGAGTGCTATTTGTCTCCACAGTTTTTTAAGTGTAACCAAACTAATGAGAAAGGATGCAGAGTCTGAATTCAGTTTGATTAAAGCTCTAAACACTGATTGGGTCCAGAAGATAATTTAGAGGCAGGCACAGAGAAGTTTAGTGCTGGTGAAGGCATAATGAGAAGGAGAAAGCCCTAGGAAAAAGCTGGACTGATATAATGACATAAGGGAACAGGGTTGATGATACGTGCTGTGAAATGCCCGTATGCAAATCAGCACAGTAACTGCTCAAGCATTCTGTTTCTCAAACAAAAGAAGATACATGGTAAGAAATGAGGATTTGCAATTGCTCTGTGGGATAGAATTGAAGTGAGGAGTCTCCTTACAAGCACAAGAAGCCCTGGCTGTTCCACAGCCCTCACCAGCACATCTCCTGGAAATGGGTGTTTGATTGGCAGCCCTTCCCTTCGAAGTATTGAGTGAGGAAAATCTATCTGCTCACCTGTTTGTACAACTCTGCAAGAGCTGCATGGGGAGAACAAGGCTGATTTTATCCCCTGTTCTGGGACCCAGCAGTTCTGTGTTTATTTGCAATGGATGGGGCCAATTAGAGCACCTTGAACAAAGGTTTCTCTGGTTTATGTTTACCATGACTTTTCATAAGACTTTTAATTTTCATAATATTTTTCCATATCAGAGATGGGCTGAGGCTTGATATATTTAGGGAAGTTTAGATGATGAATTCTTCTCTAATAATCGTGTTTAAAAAAACACTAAGGTGAGTCAAGGCAGCGCTAATCTTTTGCCAGAAAATTTCCTAATTTCCTTGAAGAATTTAGGTCCCTCTTCTTAATTTCCCTGTAATTTATCAGATAAAAAGGGGCAATTATGAATAATAATACAATGCATATTCAATAAAAAGCAAAATATCTACTATGGGAACTCAAAAAGGAAGCTAAAATCTCATAGTGCATTTCCTTGCAATTTAATGAAATTAAAAATTGCAGATCCTTTCAAGGAGAAATAAAAATAATGTCAACCAAATAACAGTCTCACTTTGTTTTAAAAATATCCATCAGCAGCATAAGTTTAGGTGAAGCTATTTAGATGGTACCCATCATTAAAAGGCTGAACTTCAATCCCACAATGGAGTCCACCTCTCTTTTAGCTGCTCTGGATATGAATGTCCCCATCTTATTCAGGACACACAGGCAGCTGGCCAAAGGGAATACAGAGAGGTCCAGGCAGGTCCCCAAGGTGGGAATGAATGCCAAAACAAGAGAGGGAGCTGTGGGGTGGCTGGAAAATGAGCACCTATTTCCAAAGAAGGGTCCCAAAATGTCATTTTTTGGGACCATAGGCACAGAGCAAAGAAATACCTGGATAAGGTAAAAAAATCTCAGCTCCAGTGACCCAGAGGGTTGATGAGTAAAAGTCAGTGAACTGATGCAATTTGGGTCATGGTAATTTTAGATTTTTTTAATCATTTAACAATGAAAATACATGAAATACACAGATCCATGAAAAACATGTTTTTTCAGCCAAATCTATGTAAACCTAGACTTCTTCTTCAGTCTTTTTTTTTTTCTGTAGTCCTGTTTTTTGTAGGGGATTTTTTTGTCTTTTCTGGGCCTGTTTTAAGGCACCCTTTTAACATTAAGCCTTCTTTTGCTCCAGGAGTGATGCTGCCAAGGAAAGAAGATGGTCTAGTGACATTTTCCAGAGCGAGACTCATCCTGGGAAAGGTGGTGACGACACCCAGCAAGTTTTACTCTGCAAACTCATCAACAGCAGCAGAAAGGACAAATAGATTGGCCAGTGTGTTTCTCTGTCCCTGTCTGTCCTGTATTTTCCCCCTGGGTCCTCATGTGAATCCCAAACCACATTAAATCAGCTTTCAGCAAGGTTCTGTTTAAAAAGGATAATATGAGCTTATTAAAAGTTCACCCAGGGAACACAGACTATTGATTGGTTTTAAGAGCAGAAAATCTGAATGATAGTAGCTGTACCAGAAAAAGCTGTAGCTTCACGTGTGTAACAGCCATGGCTGAGTCTTTCCTTGGATATGACCCTGCCCAGACAGAGGCAGAAAGGTACAACTCAGAGCAGGGTTTATCTCCACTGGGCTTGAGGGACAGCAGTAGGCATTTTTTTCTGTTACCTCTGCTTTCTATGGGGACAGGAATGCTGGGTATTTCTGGACATGGTGTTTGTCAGTGGTAATTGAAACCTGGATAATGTGAAATATTGCTCTTTTTTCCTCAACGGTTCTTTCCCAAATACTTCACATGGTCAAAGATACATGGCAAAAAAGGAAGTTGGCCTTGCTGTTAATGTAATTATATGGGAAGAAAGGTAATCAGCTGTTTTCATGCACTCTGATAATGAACTACAAGCTGTGAGAAATCTGCTTGCATAATAATAAGAAAGATGCACAATAAACACTGAGTGTGATTAATTATCCAAGTACGTTTGTATCCAATTTAGCATCAAAGAGTGACACAATCAGAATATTTGGTCTGTCTGGAGCCTGGAACAGAAGTATGAATGAAAGAAGATCAAGTGCATTCTGGCAAATGCTACACTTAATGTATTTGGTTCAGAATAGAAAGCCTTGGAGGTAATTAGTAAATGAAGTCCTGATAGCAGTATGTGCATGATTGCCATTACTGTTAATGGCGAACATGTGCTTAACACCCTGAGCTCTCTACCAAAAAACTTTATTGAAGTAGTTGCAAAAAGATGTCCAAAATGCTGCAGAGCCTGGAGTAAAACAGACTGCTAATGTCAACTAACGTGTGCAATAAAGAGACCACACTGATTAGGTGATGTTTTTCAGAATCTCATCTTTAGAGAATAATTACTAATCTTGAAGACTCAGTCAGCAGACACTGCACTATACAGAGCACAACCTGCTCTGTGATATATCGAAATAAAATACCTTCGTACGAGTCAGACCCCTACAGCCACAAAGCTGGTGAGAGAATAGGCTTCAGTCATCGCTCAGAGCAGCAGCATATGGATGCATTCTTGTCTCTCTACTTTACATGCAGGCAAAGTCTAAAATTCATCATCCTTTGATTCCTGCTTACTGCTATGGACAAATCTTTTAAAAGTCTAAACATACTGTTGAAGAAGGGCAAAACTAAGACATGACAGAGCTCAGACTAAAAATTTTTGACATCTCAGGGGAAGTTCAAGAAAGTTTTGCAATAATAAATAACCGTAGGATGACATATTACATATCTGTGTTAATTTGCTTGGCTTTAAAAGGATGTAGGGATTTTTTTAAGACCTCTGATGTCATCTCTTGTTGAAAATTAAATTATGATTGTCACTGCTTAGACAGTGGCAATTAATCTGCAATTTATGCTGCCACCTTAGGAGTCTCCAAGCTGCTTCCCTGTCCTGCCAGGGGCTCACTCCCTCAGCCCACGTCCCCACAGTCTGGAGTTCAGACGGACAGCTCTCTGAAACTCGACGTGGTAACCATGGCGAACAGGTACCTGAGGCAAGTTACAACCATTATTCTGTATCCTTGAAAACAAAACCCTAGAGAAACTATTTATTAGGTTTTACTGAAAATAGCAAGCAGCATAAAGCAGTTGGGATAAGGGAAGAATTATAACCAGAATGGCTTTCGTAATGGAGCATTCAGTACTGGGGAGCATGGGTAAAAAATACCCTGGTGGCTGTTCCTATTTGTTTTCCCAGAACTTACTATTTCAGGGTTATTCCTTGTGATCAATACCAGCTTCAAGACCCACAGAGCAAATCCAGATGACTGCTGCTCAAAGTCTTGTTAAACGGTTGGGTGGTGTTTTCTTCTGGCTGTTCCTCAGCATGCAAGCCAGGTTCTGAGGGAGCTGCAGCAGGGAGAAGGATGATAAATGCAGGGAAGGGCTGGGGCTCTGCACACTGCTGGGTGGGAGAAGGACAAAGGGAAAGCACGGGGACAGGAATTTGGTTGTGCGTGGGTGTAACAATTCTGTGCCACTAAGATGTAGTTAAATGAATGTTTAGCGAAGGAATAAAGGAATAAAATGTATCTTCACAGAAAAAACAGGCAAGGAATTTGCATAAAGTTCACATCCCTGTGAACATCTCCTTGCTACTTCTGTGCAGCAATATGCACTAGAGTGAAACAACAGAGAGCAGGACGTGGTTTGTGAATGCTCTCGAGTCTCACCTCCATGTCTTTGAAACAGATGCTCTCATGGAATAGGCTGCATGTCCACCCCACGTGAGACTACCTAAGAGCTCCCTGAAGTACCTGACATGACTGGGTCAAGATATTTCCACATTAAAAAGCTGAAATTTTCTCTAAATGCAAACACTCTAACACAGTTATGGAATCAGCAGTCTCTTTATGCACAAGAGGTAAGAAGTAGAGCAAGACAGAGCTGTACACGATGCTTAACAAGTGCTCATCATTGCTACAGGTGACGTGCATAAAGAAATGTAAATACTGCCAGAAAATACTCATCTGAAGCACCTGCACACACAATGCACACAGGCTGGGCTCACAAAGGGAAATATTTACTGAAGGCTCTATAAGAGACTCTATAACTCATGTGAGTTCAGCACATTGTCATTCAAAGAAAAGGTGTTTCTTTTAGTTGGGGAGATGAATATTTTAATAATGAAGATTCACCCTGTACTTATTCGACACTTCTGTGCATGTACCTTATTATTCATGGTTTATTAAACCAGTTAAAGTGGTCAACAGGCACTGCAAATGCCTTTACTTTAATGTTGCATGTTACATTAGAAATGGCTGGATAAACATATCTAAGACATTTAGCAGTGTGAAGTGCAACCCTAAAACTCAAGTAAATGGGTTTTTAATAGTGGTTGATGTGTTATGACTATACTGTGCCATAAATGTTATGCATACTATTCTTGAGGTATTTACACATTGCTAAATTCCATCTACCAGTACTGCTGTGTTTATTAAATTATATAAACAAACATTAGAATAAATGTAACAGTCAAGTGTAAAATTCCCCCTCAGATCTGCACAGCAGAAACCAGTTTGGATATTCCAGTGCTGTTAGGTTTCCAGGGCACTCCCTAAAAGCAGTAAGATCAAAACTACAGTTCAAATGAACAGTCGAGGGGTTGGCATGTTTATCTGAGTTCTGTTGATATGGAAATCCAGAATGGCAGATTTGCTTGTTTCCATACATTCTCAGTGAAATCAGATAAGGTAGAACTTAAAAGTGTTAAGGCCAGTTTTTTTGAAGGATGCAAAACTCCTTGTGCTGGGGCATTTCAGTAGATCTAAGCCTGTTTATAAGCAGAATGAGAGCCATATCTGCAGTGAGACTTCTATGTTTAAGCTAAGGTTGTCTAACTGTTCCCATAATCAACCTCTAATTTTCAGTCATTTATAACTCTCCACACTTATGTTTACTTCTGGCTACATAATTTAAGCCACATTACTTTGATTTAATCTCCTGCTATGAGAGCTTGTTATTTGTCAGCAGCTCCTCTTGTACCAGAGGTGCTTTTTGCTGACTTTGCAGTCACAACTTCCCTGAAGGGGAAATCCTTGAAAACCCCTGTGTGTGTAACCAGCTTTGCAGAGAGCTGTTGCAGAGCTTTGCATGAGGCATGCACAGTCCATACTTCCACTGCTCCTACTGAGGGGTGACAGCCTGCTTAAATTTCTAGTGGAAGGTGTCCCTGCCCTTGGCAGGAGTTTGGGACAAGATGATCTTTAAGGTCCCTTCCAACCCAAACGATTCTATGACTCTGTTTAAATCTCCAGTTGCTGGAGCAGTCATTATCTATTTGCATTGGGGCTTTCTGTCACAACAAGGCTCAAGCTGACAACAAAATGCTGTCTCATCCTTGCTTTTAGCTGTGCAGGTGCCAGAGGCAGTCAGGGGGATCAGAAAATATATCTGGCTCAAATGATGAAAGCTAAGTACTGAGAAGGATGGAAAGGAGGGAAATGAGGGAGTGGGACCAAATGAGGTGATAGGAAATGGGTGGGATGTGAGCTGAAAGTAAAAGCAAGGAAGCTGATGAGAACATCAGGAGCCATAATGATGAAAGGATAGGAGTGATGATGGTGCTAAAGGAAGAGCTTGAATCAATGCAAAGGCACTTCTCCAAGCAGCAGTGGGGCAGGAGATGGGGGAAATA
The DNA here is from genome assembly GCA_013399195.1 of Dicrurus megarhynchus. Lineage (NCBI taxonomy): Eukaryota > Metazoa > Chordata > Aves > Passeriformes > Dicruridae > Dicrurus > Dicrurus megarhynchus. Next base: position 2,186,171 of record VXAD01001641.1, on the reverse strand, counting down.
GCAGGAAACAGAAGGAGTTAGGGGAAAGAGAACTGAAGATGAAGAGTGAGTTAGATGCACATCATAACCTCAGCTAGCTGACCACCAGCATGCCCAGCTCAGCCATGTGTGTTGAAAGGATCATTTACCACCCCAGGCACTGCCAGTGAGGGCCCTTCTGGTAAAATATGGGCCTGTGCCTATATCTTGTGTCCAGCTGTGCTGTGGGTTGTAAAGCAAGTGCACAAAGAGGACACTGCAGTTCACGACTCCTTTAGTGTTTAGCAGTCACTCTAAACATGCTCTGGGGACACACAAGCACACTCCTGAAGAAGGGCACTCACAGGATGTCCCTCTCAGATGTGTCCCAGTGGCTGTGTGCTTGTGCTTTTATGTGCTTGCAGTGAAGAAGATAAATCTGAGTAATTCCGTTCTGGAATGGATGTGTTGGGAAGAGGGGCCTCTCTGTGCTAAGCCTGCAGTGAGCCTTGACAGGATGCCACTGCTGGGGAAGCAGCCTGGGACAAAGGAAAGGACCCTCCAGGTATCACCCATGGGGTAACAAGACCTGTTTCCCCTCTGGCTGTCAGTGAGGGCAGGAGGGATGGTGGTGGACAGTGTTTGGAAACTTCCCCCTTTCTCATTTCCATCCCAGCAGGGACTGGGAGATGCTGAAATCACCAGAATCACCAATCTGCACCCAAGGTGGTGTGTTGTGCATCAGGTGGCTCAGATGGAGAGGGTTTATGCCTGGAATTGGAAGTGTCCAAAGTGCTTCTGCATAAATGAGAAAACAGGTTTCCTTGCCTGGACAGAAGGTAATCATTTTCATGCTTTTATATACTGTAAAACCCCTTATGGCATTGACTACAGTCTGACCTTCCTTAAATGAAAATTTCATCTCAACAGCTTGTAGTATTTCCAGCCTGGGAGGAGACCCATTGAAAAATTAATATTAGAGCATTTCAACACCAGCCACAGCTCTGTTTAGCTCCAAATTATATGATTCTTGAATTAGCTACTGTCTGTTTTCGGTAGTTTTCCATTACAAAGGGTCAGGCACCAGAGGAAATAGTTTTCTAAACCAGAAAGGAATATTAAATGACACAGCTGATAAGTATGAACAGTGGTGCAGAAGATTTATTGAGTAATGTGTTAGGTTGATAAATGATAACATTTATTTGCAATTTGAGGATGTGACCCAAATGACACTCATTAGCTCAGCTTGTGTAGAACCGATTAGTTTTGTAAATGTATTATTTGTCTGGTGCTATTGGAAAAAGAGTCTGTTTTAATTGATTGGAAATCTGTTTTATTTCAGTGAATATTATGTATTCTGTTTTTAATTGTATTCTGTTTTTTCCATCCTGAATGTCAGGGATATTACAGTCTATTACTTGAGCAGTGGAGTGCTAGGAGGCTGCAGTGAGTGCATTAATCCATACATAGAGGGGTTGTAATAAAGCAAGATTTCTGTTACCCACTGGGATTCTTAGGAGTGCTCTGGGAGGGAAATGCAGCTGGCTCACACAAGTTGCCCTCCTTCTGCTTGAACAACATATGTTCAGCTTCCCAAAAAGGGTCAGGGATTTCAAAGCATGATTCTAACTACATGGAGCTTTTTGCCTGTGCCCATCACCAGTGCCAGGCGAGGACATGAGGAAATGTCTCGTGCTCTCTTCTGGACCCCAGCTGTAAAGTGTAGGGGTTTGGAGAACCTGAGAATAAATGTTTGTGTTTCAGTCTTTGCTGTGAAACTCTGGTGGATGTTAAACAATTACAATTTTCCATAGGTCTTTCTGTCCCAGAAAATGGAATAGAAACTGGTGCCTTTGCTTTAGGAAAGTTCAAAAAGGCTAAAGAAAGTCATAGAATTTCTGAAGTTGTGTCTGTGTAATATTCTGAATTAGGTGAGAGCCTTGAAAGGTATTTTAAGGAGAAACATTGGCCTGTTGAAATCAGGAAAATGTTTGTTTCCACAAAGATATTGATGTGAAACTCTTCAGAGAGGAAGGCTTGCATGTTATTGAAGTATTTCATTCCAACCTTTTCTAAACCCACTTATATGTTTTCTGAAGGCTGGAAATGAGTTTTGTTTTGATACTTTGCTCTCCCTTACTGCAGTGTAAACACAAGAAAATCAAAACTGAAATGAAACCTGAGAAAAATAAAAGTTTTAGTGGACCCATGAGAACTCCATCAGCCTCACAGCTCCTTTGTAATGGGGGGTGAGATCTCAGCCCTCACTCACTCCTGGCAGCCACAAATGTCCCAGACTGAAAAAATTTGGTTGAGACCAGAAAACTATTTCCTGCCTGGTTGTCACAAACCTTTATCACGGATAGTTGTTTCACTTAGTTTCAGCTAATTCCTGCTTCTTTCAAATAAGTTTTTATTCACTGGAGAGAGGAGACAAAAATGAAAGCCATCCATTTGTTTTAATAGGTGCTTTGTTTATTACACTGCTAGGGTAGATGGTAATATTTCCTAAATCTCAAAAAAAAAGCCCCAACAAAAAGCTGGCATTTTTTTCCTGGTGCCAAGGTTTTCTAGAACACCACAAACTAATTTTAGAGCAAGGAAAGTCTGCACACACACATGGCACGAGAAATAAGTGATTAGAGTCAAAGGCTCCTGAGAAGTTCTGGTGAAAGGTGGAAATGCAGTGCTGGCTGGCTGTTGTTCCAGAACAAGCACTTCCTTCCTAAAAAAGACTCATTTCCCTCACGAGAAGAATTTTCCCTTCCTAGGAAATATTGAGATTTAAATAATTTTCCCGGGCAGAGGAGGTGTTTTCTGTTTGGAGGTGACTCGTGTCCTCGTGCTGCCATTCCTCCATCTTTCAAGAGCATCCCTCACCATGGGGTTGTGCAGACAAGAGGCTTGAGGATTGTATTGTTTGAGCCTTAGGGTGCACTCCTGGGAAAAAGGACCTTTCCTCGTACATCCCTGTTTCCTGTCCTGGGTATCAGTCTGATGGCTCCTTTAGGGAAGGCATTTTTCATCCTGAACAGAACCTCCAGCTAAAAAGTATTTCCTGATATATTTCATTGCTCAGACAGTGTTTTCTACCAAAAATGGTTCAGCTATGATAAATTATTCTGCGCTGATGGCAATTCATCAAAAAAATTCCCGAGTGTGGTGGGTACCAGCCCGTTTGTTTGTTTGTTTGCGCAGTCGGCGCTCGGGGCTGGGCGACGGCAATCGCTCTGCTCGAGGCAGGACAGCACAGCTCCTGCTGTGACCAAGGCAGCCTGGGCATCCACGAGGCTCCTGCATCCTCCTCATGTGCAACAAACACAGGAGCAGCCTGCTTTTTCACAGAAATACCTTTCTACGACTGCACTGTCACTTTCTTTGGCTATTTGTTTGCTTCAATATCGGTTTCAGAGCCATCCTGGGCTGAGATATTAACATTTTTATGTCTCTTCGTATTCTCACATTATTCTCAGGGTTATTTCAGATCTTCTTTTCCCGAGTGTGACTTTTATTTCCTTCAAAAACCACATCTTTCTTCGTGCAGTTGTGAGCTACTAAAACCATGGAGCTCTTGGATAGACTAGTCCTATGGCACGTGCTGCAAAAGGCAGTTCGGTGGAGCTCTGTGGGCTTTCCACACTTACTGACATAAATCCTGGCACCAGGGTTTGTGCCAAAGCTTTGCTCAAGTAGAGCATGAGAGGACAAAACACACATAATCTCGGGAAATCTGGCCAGTGCTGCCATCTCCAGGGTGGGCTGCCTAAACTGCATCTCTTGTTTTTGCTCCTGAAACAAAGGGAGGCTGTAAATCCATCTCTGCCCTGGCAATTTTCATCGGTGTGGGAGATCTGTGTGAAAAGCACAGCACAAGACGATACTTAAATGACATTTTAATAATCAGCATAGAAATATGTTTAATCTGGATTTAAATTTCCTGGAACAATTTTTTTTTTTTTTTTGGTCTGCTATTTTAACCAAACACATCATGCAGACAGATCTTTGGAGCAGAAAATGAGAGGACGAGAACACAAACCTGCTCACAAGTACAGAGCTGCTACTTGCACCTCCATAATGACATTATCCCTTTTGTTGTTCACACATTATCATGTGCAGTGCAAAATAAATATGCATGGTGGAGCTGTTATTGACTATCACTTGGATCCAGTTTCAGGAATAGATCTTAGGCATTCTTTGGAGAATGTGAGCAAGTGTAGCTCTGTGCTTATATAATCATCCAGACTTGAGAAAAGGAAGACAATGATGGCATTTCTTTTCCTGATAATTATCATTTTTATCTAGTTCTAGTCTGATAATAGTAAAAAATATGTGTCTGTGGTGCTTTATCTGTTACATGGTCCTTTTCTGCTGAGAAACTTTCCCATCTTTATAGAAACACCCGAGTAGGACCTACAGCAGCCAAGCAAAGCAGCTGCAGCTCATACACAGAACTGCAGCTAGAAACAAATATTTTAAAGTGATACAGAGTGCATGTCTATGAGCTAGTCTTGCAGGAAAGGATGGCAATACAGGCACCAGCCCACCACCTCTCTTGCACTTGTGTGACCTTGTCCCTGGTGCTCCCTGTCCTGGCTGCTGAGCATCAGCTCCAGCATTCTTTTATGTGTCTGACAATTCCTATCACATCTACCTCCAAATTCAACATCAAGATGCTCTTATTTCTGCAACAATGGTAAATAGCACCCCCCAATTACTTTTTCCCTTCCTTGTAAGCAGAACAAATTATTGTCTTTCCTTTGTACAAACCATGCTGGCCCCATGAGACTGAAGACAGTACTGAAAAATAAATGCAGCATTTCCTCTGGATTTGCAGCTTACCTCTGCCAAATGGAATTAATATTACCAAACACTGAGAGCAAGGACAGAGTCATTTCACTACTGGCCCACAGACAGAACTGGAAGAACTTGCTATAATTATTTAAGGCTGCAGAACAATCCATGGGTTCAGTGTTTCACAGTTTCTTCTCATTAATAAGTCCAGAAGAAAAAATTGCCTTCATAAGAGAGCATTATGCACATTCCAGAGCAGAACTTGAGTTGTTTTGCTAAGAATTATTCGATTTCCTACCTAACTCTGTGACCTGTGTGGTTTATAAGACAGGAACAAGAAACTCTTGAGCCTTTATCCTTCTTTCCAAGCCAAGGGCTGGATGCTGGTAAGAATAACCCATGGAGCAGCTAGCATTTAGGAAATACCAGTCACCTTTTGTTTTTTGGCTTTTTTTGACTGGTGCTCCTAAATGGCATCTTCTGCAACACTCAGCAGTGTCATGGAGGCAGTTTTTCTGCTGAAGAAATAAAGGGCAAGAACTGTACCAGAGCTGGACCCACCAAATTTTAAAATCATGTGCCAGCTCAAAAAATTGAAAAGCCACCTACAGCTTTGACACTTCAGTCAGTTTTTAGAGTAGTGTGGTAAAGGTAAGGAGTTAAATTTATGCCATGGATGAGAAAGGGACTCAAGAAGTGTAGCATATTTAGCCTGAAGGAAAAAACACACTGGATGATGATCTCATTACAGTGTCTAAATATATAAAAAGATTATAGAAAAATCTGGTCATGACCTACCTGGCTGGACTTTGTGAAAATTAAGAGAAGATATATTGGCCATGATGGACAATGGAATCTGCACAGAAATGAAATGGGTAAAGTCTTAATAATAAAGCCTTTTGAGCTGATCTGGAGCACAAAGTCTTGAAATAGAAAATGCATATGAGAGACTTTTATAGGTAGCCCAAGCTGAGGTGTAAAGAATAGAGCTGCATATGAATAGAGATACATGTGATCATTGTATTCTTATTACTGTTTCTCAAAGGTTTTTAATATTCCAAGTACTGCAAAAATTATCAGGACAGTCAAGAGGGATATTTTTGCAGAAGCTGCATTCATAGATGACACAGTAGAGGATGATGGTTGGAAAGGCAGGTTGGAAAAGAAACTTGCCAAAGCCAGCAATTTAACTCAGGGCTGTGTTAATCTGGCTCACACCCAACCCTGGTACAGAGTGCCTGCTCCAGGCATAGTATTGATACGTATAGTTCTAAAACTCTTTCCAAACTTACATCTGGCAGAAAATATGAAAAAGGCTGCCCATGGGTGTTTTAGTAAATGAACTTCTATTTAAAAAAAGAAGAAACAACCCCCCTAAGCTTTTCTGCTAGTGATAAAACTAAATATCCATAAGTGTAATGATTATATTGGTGAGGAATTGAATAACTAGGACCAACAGCCACAAAACCTCAAAATTAGGAAGTTAAGACCACTGAGAGAATTCATTCAGGCAGAGCTTTTTACTCAGGATAGAAAATACAAAGAGTAAGTTATCAAGAAAGGTCATAAAAGGCAATGACATAAATGAATTTAAGAGACAGCTAGACATTTTTATGGAGAGAAGGGATTGAAGAATTCAGAGCCAGTGACAAATCAGAGAGATGAGGTTGAGATAAAATTAACGAGGACAGGCTTGCTTGTGGCCAGAGGCATTTTACTGTCCAGCAATACCTTATGTCCTCTGTCATCACATCCTAATCTAACGCTGACATCTGAAGATAGCATGAAATCTTTTACACCTCTTAGTATATTAAAAAGGAAAAAAGGCTTTCAGTGTTTTCCCCCACGGGGAAAAACATAAAGTTGTTTCTTCACTTTTCAACACATGCACGTCGTTGCTGCGGCTGCTGAAAGGACTCAGTCTCCAACAGTACAGCGTGGCCTGATTACAAACTCCGAGTGTGCTCCCTTGGTTGTTTTAAAACTCTCCACAGAGGGGTTTCAATCATATCTCCTTCTGTTTGTAAGCAAAATGCTGTTTATTTTTCTGAAGTTACTTTTTTAAATCACAGAGAGCAAGTGGAGACTCACAGAGGTGTCCTGCTTCTCCGGTGCTGGGTTAACTCATCCTGCAGTGGCACCACCTCTGCTTGCTGAAGGATGAGAGTCTCCTCACAGGGCTGTGGCAGACTTTGGCACTGTCCCTGGGCCTCCAGCAGCCAGGCATTGCATCCAGAGGTGTCTGATGACCTTTTTAGTCCCTAGACTTCAAGGGCTTGGTGAAAAACTACAACCTTGAATAGAGGGAAGCGCAGCTGACGCTGTTCATTTGTCTGGAATTGGAAGAGAGAGCTGTGTGCCAGTCAGGGAACCATATGTATCCCACACTGTTTAGGAGTTAATGCTCATGAAGGGAAGATTGAAAGAAATGGGCCTTGACGTTCTGGAGGATGTGGATTTACATTAGTTCAGGCTTAAAATTATAGAGGGAAAGTAGAAGGCATGGACAAGGACATCTGGGATAACAGGACAACTTCACAGACATGAGAACTTTTCCAGGCAGCAGACAAAGCTCAGGTAACTCTTTCTCAGGTAACCTTTCTGAGAGACTGCTAGGCACCAGATCTGCCTGGCAGCCCACATCTTTCCCTGGGTCCAGGAGAGCTTTCCATGTCCAGAGAGGCCAAGCAGCAAATAACGTGTATGCCACCCTCAAAAATTCATGCTGGTGTCGTGTAGCTGTGCTTTGATGGAAATAAAAGTCTGTGTTATTACTTCTTCCCTGTGATGTTGGTGAGGCCCTGGCACAGGGTGCCCAGAGAAGCTGTGGCTGCCCCATCCCCCAAAGTGTCCAAGGCCAGGTTGGACGGGGCTTGGAGCAACCTGGGATAGTGGAAGGTGTCCCTGCCCATGGCAGGGGTGAGAAAGATGGTCTTTAAGGTTTCTTTCCACCAAAACCATTCCATATGTGCCCCTGAACAGGAAGAGTCACTGAACCCAGGCTCTGGGGCAATGTCAGGGGGATGAGCTTTACAATAAGCATATTCTAAAGAAAATACCCATCTACAGAACATTTCTGTCACGCTGACAAGTGCAGAGATGCTCCCTTACTAACAGAATCCTTTTCCTTTATGTTGATAGCTTCATATTACTAATACGAATTAAATTCACACAAAAGCATCTGTGGTTTTTTATTTGTAATCTTTTTCATGGATCTCTATAAATATACATCCCCCAGGCCCCTTTGCAGAGAAGCTTAAGCACATCCCTATTTCTGTAGGCTTTACTGTAACCAACTGCTCAATCTAAACTGCGCTAGTGAAGGCTAAACACAAATAATGCTAATTTGAAAAAAAATGCCTGATGTGATTAGACGTTCATTGAACACAACAGCAAGACTAGAACATATTTTCCTTCCTTTTTAGCTGCTTCTGCCCTAATCTGAATACCAAGATCTTAAATCCATCAGGAGCCCAGCAGGCAGCCCACCTTTACGGAGAACTTTACCCTTAAAAATAGAATGAAAACAGCTCTTACGAGCCATCAGGGGATGGGCAGCCCTGCCGACTCAGTGTGCTTAGCTAATATGGAACAGGAGGAGGTGGAAGTTCTTGGATTTATTTTTGTTTTAAACAGCCCCTTTGCTTCTCAAGGAGCTGTATTGATGGACTCTGAAAGAAAGCTGAGGTCAACTCTTTGTCTTGATGAGTTAGTGGAGAAACATTTAACTGAGACCTTATGAAAACTACTTAGCTGTAATAATAACATCGAATTGCTGCTGAATGTGTTTCAGGAACTGTCATTAACCACATAGCTATACAACCTAATTCTATTTGTTTAAATAAAGATCTCCCGAGGTCACATTATTCTAGTATAAATTTGAAAGGCTCAGCTGCTGAAAACAGAAAGCTGGAGACAGAAAGCAGGGTTTGGATGACATCCAAGCTTTATCATATCCATTCTTTGGTGTGGGCATGTGGGGACAGAGATCTCGCTAGGACTTTATGAGCTCCCTGAGCAGCAACACCGAGCAATTCCTTTTTGCCATTCTGGGATGCAGCTGCAATATGAAATCAGCAGCTCCATCTTATCACGGGGGTCCTGGCAGGAAATATTTATGATGGCTTAGGGGAAACTGTCCATTTCTCTGTTCTTTCCTGTTGATCAGAGTGTCACTCAGCAGTGAAGACAGGCTGTAACCCAAAGATAGGATGAGTGCTAGTGCAAATGTTGCTTAAGATTGAACTCATTAAAAGGAACAGAACAGATTATTTTCACTGAGAGACTGGCAGTGACAATGTAGTCCAACAGAAAGGAAAAAAAACCCAAGCCCTAATTTTTAAAAAAAGTAGATTTCAGTTATTTGCATTCTAGCCTTTCTCCGAAGTATCTGGGATACAAAATTGTACAGTGAGGAGACGCCCTCAATGATTAAGGTCTTTAACTGTATGATTTAGGACACATCCACTTAAAAGAAGTAAGATATTAAAGAGGAAGGTCCTTTGCATGCTGTCCCCGCTGCAGCACAGATTTCTCACTTGGGGCTTCACTGACCTGACAACATCCACATGCATCTCACTTCAAAGGATTAAATTAAGAGAGGTATCCCCTGCTTGTTTTTGAGCAACTGATGAAGGCTCACTTAAGAACAGCATCCCTGGCTAAATGTGGACTAGAACTCCTAAAAGGGAGGTAGTTTGGCATTTTTTTGTTAGTAGGCTGAGGTTAGTCTAGTAGTCTTGGGACAGGGCTGATAGTCCTCCTCAGCCAGGGGTGAGATCAATTTTATGTCTCTTTCTCAGCAGTTTTAGGTGAGAATGCAATCAATATCCCTCCCTTTGACTGTATTCCACATTTCAGAAGTAATATGATTCATTCCAGGAAAATAGGACATGCAGCTGAAAAAAGCAAGGCCAGCTGCAAAAGAATCGCTGCAAAGAGGAGGCAGCAGAGAGACTTTATAAAGAAACACATTTACGACTGGTATGGATGGTCTAATTGTAAAGTGAGTGTACAAAAGTCCCATTGATAAAAGGGTAAAAAGGTCAGAAGTGTCTTAAGCACCCACTTCCAGCTGAGAGGGGCTGGAGTGCACTCAGGTGCTCTGCAAGAAACATTTCAGACCTGCAAAAAGTACTTTCATAGCACCAGTGAGGAGATAAAAATGGTAAATACTGTAGTTATTACCTGGAATAATATATTTGAAGTGGAGAGATGAAAACCCAAAGGATTGTGAAAGAACTGTCAGGATCCGGATGAAATGCTCAGAAAGGAAAATATTTCTTTCCAGTGTGGAACTTGTATCAGCCAGTTGTGCCTCACCTTCCAGGTGAAGCTGGAAAAGGGCATCCTTAGGACTAGTTAAAGGTATTTTTATTTCTGGATTATTGCTTTGAGTAAAATTCTCTAGCTAACCAATATTGCATTTCTTTATCTAGATTCCATATCCTTTCACTTTGCACTTGGAATTAGAGGATATTGCAGATGATTAATGGTCCCTGAGACTCCACTCAGAGCGGGACTGACCCATATGAACAGTTCTTTGAGTAGGGAAGGAGGCATTGCCCAAAAAACTTCCAGAGCTCAATGTGGTCAAGATCTGATTGCATTTGAACCAGCCCTGAAATCAAAGATATTACTGTGACTTTATCCGAAAGAAGAATTTCATCTAAAATCTTCATTACATGCAAATTCCACCAGGATATTGCATAGTTAAGGTCTCTGAATACATTTGAAATAATCCTCTTTTCCTTTATGTAATGAATAGAATAGATGGAATTGCTTCCCCAGACTTTCTGAGGAAATTGAAGTGATGTGCTAAAGATTTAACAGCTTTTATTTCTCTTTTCAGATCTTAAGCAAATATGAAATATTAAAGTACTAACATATTTAATGAAACCAGAAGTTGCTGTTATAATTAATTTCCTTTCCGAGAAAAAGTATTGCCAGCTTCTTTTGGAAAGAATGTGAGTAATCCTTTAAAAGAAAACCAGAGCAAATGTATGAAAACCTTTCTCTTCTCTTCCCTAAATCTCGACCATAAAGCCTTTTATTAATCACCTGAAGAGCACGGAATGGCTCCATGAAGCAGAGCTAGTGGTAGTCCGTGTGTATGTCTTCATTACCAGCACAGACACACCAAATTGTTCCTGTTTTCTTCCTGGCTGGAGACAAAGCAAAAAGGAGTCTTGCCAAGTATCTAAAAAAGATTTTTTTTTTTTTTTGTTCTATCTTCAGTATTGCAAACGGCCATTTTTTTATCTTCTGAGTTTATTTGTGGATTATTCTATAAAGGACTAATAATGCATTTTTTAAAAAATCCTGGTAGCTGCTGCTGATAGAAAGAGCTTTACCGAAGAAACTCTCATGTAAAACCTGTGAACAGGGAAGAGGGAAAAGAAAAATTCAGAGCTAAGCAATAGAAATATTTTTAACTGTTTTTTCCATACTAATCACCAGAAGGTTTGCCATTTGACAAGAGGTTTCTCCTCCTTGCAGATACCCCTGGAGAAATGGACACCTCATTTGAAACACCCAATGTTCCTGGGTGAAGATCATGGCTTGGGGTGGTTCTGCACCCACCCAGCCTCGCTCACCTCACTGCACACAGACACTCAGCAGGATGGAGAGGCAATGCCTTGGTTTCACTTCTTTTGAGAAAGTGATCTCCAGCTCAGTGGGTTCACCCTTGCCATCAGCCAGGAGGAGGTACTGCTTCAGGGGGTTGTTTTGTTTTGGTGGGTTGGCGTGTTGTTTGCTTTTTATTTTTTGCGGTATAACATTTTGGAGTAAAAAATAAATCCCAAAGAACAGGACCCTCCTTTATGTGTGCAACATATGAAGGGATTTAAAATTATTATAATTTTCTAGTTTGCTTGTTTATTCAAAAAGCCAATGGAGACATCTGGTGCTTTTGCAACTAGATGAGCATGCCAAAAATACAGTAATAATAAAAAACCCATGAACAAAACCTTCCTCAGGGCCACAGCTGGGAGCAAAATGATGTCTGACATAAAAGTGACTAACCCTGTCACCTGTTTTCATTTGCCCTTTGGTATGCTGCAAAACAAGCATGTGAGAAAGGTAAACCCATCTAGCAAAAAACAATATAACTGGAAGAGATTGGTAAACTTATTTTTTTTTCCTCTCTCTTGTTCCACTTCATCAAAGATTCATTTAAAATACTAATGTTTTTCAGGCTATTATTTGAGGTTAAAAGAAGCATATGGTGCTCTGCGACAAAAGATAATTAGATTTCTTGTCTGCCTTCAGTATCATAGTTTGTTAATGCACTTTAATGGAGTTTACAAACAGAATAAGCAGAATAAATGATAGAACAGATTAAGAGGTTTAAACTGATGAGTGTTGAGTTTCTGAGTTTGTTCCTTAGAATATCTGTCCTACGGTCCATCTACTGCAGCATCCTTTGCTCTTTAGGCATTGCTTGATAAGAATAAGAAAATCCAATAATCCTGGTGGTGATGGAAAGACCCAGCCATAACAGTGTTTTCCTCCTAAGCACTGCAGTTCTTGTTATGGCCTGAAGCGAAGGCCTCACAGCCCTTCATTATGTCCTTATTTGATGTTCATCCACACCAGTGGCTGATCATTCATTTGAATCCTTCTAAACTCCTTCCCTGTGTAGCATCTGACGGCAATCAGTTCAACAAATTGCAAATGCGTGGTCTAAAACCCAGGCCTTTCATTAGCCTAATTGTTTGATGCCAACCATATAACCAAATAATAACTGAGAGTCTTTAGAATCTTAAATAATCTATTGAGACACGACTTCACACAAACACTGTCTAGACATTTTGATGTAGCCTTTACAGGTCCTAGAAGGAGGCCCTAAGAAAAAAAGAAGTTTTGATGCAAGATGTGAAACCACTGCTGTACATCTGCTGGGCTCACCCCCATCTGCACTCAGAATGAAAAAATGCATATGGGGAAATAAAGCAGAATACTGCATAAATTTACTGTCTCTAAATCATCATGATTTTTTTTAGACATGATATGCTCCTGAAGAAAAAAAGAAAATGAAAAGTAAATTAATATTTTGGGGGTTGAGTTTCAGCAGCTTATCTAATATGTTGCAAGATGGAAAACTATTACTTCAGGTAGAGAAGCTGGTGATGAAGTCATCAGTTTGACACCTGAGAAAATATAAGATATAATATTCAGCTGCATATTGCTTACAAACTGCTCTATGGGGCTGCAATTGCGGGCTCTTTCCAGGGAAGTTAATTAAATATTCAAGTGTCTTAATGAATAAGACTCTGAAGTGTGTTGCTGCACACCTTGACTGTTATCCCTCTTCAGAGATGGTGAATCCAGACTGGATTTGCTATGGGAAGGGATAAAGGATCAGCAGATGAGGAGAACTTGTTTACAAAATCAGATTTTTTCAGCTAAAACATTGAGAGGGAGAGATATGATTGCCCTTGATAATTGAATTTACTGAGGTTGCTACTGTTATAACCTTTCCAAACAACGCAAACTCAACGATACCTGGGTCACAGTGACAAGGATTGCACTGAAGAGGAACAGCTTTCATTTCCTACTGAAATGGCAGTGGAAGACAACATTCCTTTGTGGCACGTGTAATTCTGAGGTGTAGGAGTCAAATGAACTGCAGTCCTCTTGACAGGAAGGGGAAATATTGTCCTGCCTGTATAATGTCTTCCCTTAATGCAACATGACCCCAGCCAAAATTGATTTAATCATTCAAATAGTATTGTTTCATTTCCCTTATTTCTCGTCTAATTTCATTTTATGCTGAGGGACTTGCATGTAATAATTATTTTTGCATTGACATACCTCTCAAAGACCGGTTTTCTTATTTCTTAAAATAAATTTATAAGATGAAACATTAGACCTCTGCCCTCCTTGGCAAACAGGACACAGGCAAAGTAGTTTTTTACACTTATGTGTTAATTTAGAATATTAAAAAGACATCGACTATAAAGTTTTATGTATCTTCCTTTTTGTATGCAGACCTGCAGCTGATACTGTTACACTGCAGCATATTCTGGGTTATTTGATATTATTATTCTCCTATAGCATACCATGAAAGATACAGATGACTTTTTTTTTTTTGCTCACTAAAGTTTGCATAAATGCTTGCTACAGGGTCTGTGATTTCCAGTCATTAATGAATCCCAAGGTCTAGTTATGAGGCAGTAAAAGTAAACAGACACTCATAAATGATACAACTGCAGGATTTCATCCCTTCCTTGGAGAACAAGCATAATTTCAAGGCTGTCTGTTATCCATCTTGTCCATCTGGTTTTCCTCATTTAGTATGAAAAATAACAAGATTGGTCCAAAATCCTTCAGAAATGGGTAAAGTGAGAAACAAACTGAGAAGCAACTAATAATAAAGTTGCACTTAAGCTTCAAACTAGTACAAGTATCCACAGAAGAAGTTGCTGCATTTGATGAGATTTGAAATGAGCTCTGCAGAGCAGGTGTGGGGCTACATCTATTCAATATTATTATTCTCCTATACAATGGTTTTAACATTATGTAGGATTTTGATTTCCTAATGTTTACACAAATACTTGCATTGAGTATTTTAACTGCTTGTCCCTACCAACTCCCCAGATTTTAAGTCCTTCCCAGACATTGACTCTCCATCATAAGGAGAGACACAAGCACAGGAAAATGACTGTCTGACTCAGAGAGAAGCCTACAAATTCCCCCTCAGAAAACAAAGAAGAAACCAGAAGTTGGCTAGAAATGGCTTGTTTAGAAACCTGGCAACAAGGACCTTTGAAAACTTGATTAAAAAAAAAAGGAGAAAAGGAATATAAGCATCTCTTGCCAGCTCAGCAGCATGGAGGCCAGATTTGTTTAAGCTGAGGAATGGGCATGTTTGCCTTCAACTCTTTTGAAACAGGTGACAGATATTGTGCCAGAAATAATTTACTGACACAATTATTGTTTTTTCGAGTCAATGTTTGACCTAGACCTAGGGCCAAGTGTGTTTATTTTCCTGACATAATCTCAAGCCATTTTTTCCCTGAAGGTGAGGAAGTTTAGAGTGAGGAAAAGAATTATTGTACACAGGCACACAGAAAGTTTACTAGTTGGTGGCAATCCAAAGTTAAAAATATTTGAAACACTGTGCAAGCACATGCACATACCTACTTGAGAGTCAGAGCCTGTTTGCACAGCCAAAAGCTCGTGTCCTAGCAGGCTAGTCCAGAAAAATCCTTCCTTCTGCTTCAGCTCCTTTCCAGCTGAGAGGCTGCATATAAATGTACCCTGACTGTCAAAATAGATCACGGTCTTTGACAACAATTAACATCAAGAAAATAAATACTGAGGTTGCATATTTTCATCAGGATTTTTGAAACTGTGGAAGGAAGATGTTAGTATGTTTAGATCTATAGGAAAGCACAGGTTGATTTCAGGATTTGACCAAACTGCAAATATATATTTGCTCTGAAATAGTCTTTTAGGGAAGGTCTTCATCTTTACAAACAACGGCAGTACTTGCAGGAGAAGCTACCAAATATCCCAGTCTCTCTCTTTTTACCAGTTTAACACCTCTTTCTCACTCTGCTCCTTCTGTTTGCTAGCTGTCCCTTCTTTTCCTTACAAAACTTCTGACCTTCTTACATCCACCATCTAGAGAAGGTGTTTGAAAAGTGTTCAGAAGTCTTTAATTTGAAGTAACAATTATGAATGATCCACACTTTCAAGGGGAGAGGACAGTATAGTTATTCATACGTGAGCAATGCTAAATCTTCTCACCATAAATTATGATTTTACTTTGTATTCATTTCAAATATAATTTGCAGCTCCGTTCCTGTTAGTTTGCTTCATATTGAAGGATTTGAAATAAATGTGCTGGTTCTTCTTTGTATTAATGCCATTGTTCCCTCTTTCATTTTTTTCCCCTCTCCTTTGGTGGCTCTTTTCTCTCTGCTGTGCATCAAAAGGGATGGACTCACGTATCCTTCTAGAAGACAGGGCTTTGAGCAACCTGATCTGATTGAAGATGTCCCTGCTCACTGCAGGGGGTAGGACGAGGTGACCTTTAAAGATCCCTTCAAGGCAAATTATTCCATGATTTTGTGATTCTAAGACAGTCTTTAAGCTGAAAATAATTATTCATTGGCCACCTTTCTGGTGCCAGGATGAAATATAACATATTTTGCTGTAATTATTTTAGGTTTCTGTAAAGAATATTTCTTCTTGTAGCAGAAGTAGCAGCTTCAGTTCAGTTAGATCAAAATTTACTCCAAGAACTTCCCTGTGTCTGCTTGTTTCCTTCCAACACTCTCGAGATAATTGCAGGAGTCTGATGAATAACTAGAGTGGATGCAGATTAGATGTACTCCTCCAGATACTCTGAAGTGTGCTGGAGCAGTCAGACCTTTGGTCAGGAACACATTTACATTATGACTCAGCCTTCTGACAATTGCTTCATTAGTAGATATTTAAAAATGAAAGAATAAAGATTCCCATCTGACCCACTCATTTATATTCCTCTGAACAAGTGAGGCAAGCATGTGCAGTGCTTTTGCACTCAGAAAAGATTTGGTTTGTACAGTCAAATTGTTAAATTCTCAGCCATGCAAGGATTTCTCCAAAATACAGATGTGTCCACCCTCCTTGAAATTGTGGCAGTGAAATGTAAACAAAAACAAATTAAAAACTGTTGAGTTTTCTTTCAAAGTAGTCAGGAAAACTGGAGCCCATCATATCTAAAAGAGTAATTAAAAGGAGTATTGCCCCTTAGTGAGGAGCAATACACAGATTTTCTGACAAGATGCAATGAGAGATGTGATGGCACTTTGAGCAAGCTAGTCTAGTGGAAGGTGTCCCTGCCCATGGAAAATGGGTTGGAACAAGATGAACTTTAAGGTGTTTTGCAACCCAAACTGTTCTGTGATTCGATGATTCTGCTGTAGCAACAGAGAGATGGCCCCAAGGACTCATAATCCCAAAACACTTCTTGTACCATCTGAAGTGGTCACCTGCAGGGATGGACTTCTCTGTTGTGGGATTTGTTTTCCGAAAACACCCCTTACTGGGCACTGTGACATTGCTCTGTGTGCAGAACTGGACTCTGCTCTGTCACAGGTGGGTCAAGAGCCTGGGCAATATTTAATGACTTCATGGAGGAAATCTATGAAAATTTTTGAAAATGTGGCAGTGAAGGTGATTTTGCAAAGCCCAGCTTGTCTCAAAAAGCAGTAATGATTCACTGATATAGAGAAACTCAGCCACAAACCCTACCTGTAGTCAATGAGGGCGAGTTCACATTCAAAGCTTGGCTTCTTGGTTGTCAGGGTGAATAATCTGAGGGCCTGAGTTCACAGCAGCAACCTCAACTTGACCATCTTGATGTGATGGAGAACTGGAAGTGTTTAATACTTGTGGAGAACTGGAAGTATTTAATACTTGCATATATTTTGTGTTTTCCACAAGGTAAGGACAGAGGGCATTTTATGGGTTCAAACTGCAGGTTTGTGAGTACAAGAGCTGTGGGACAGGGAAAATTCCAGAAATCACAGGAATATTGTAGCTGGAGTCTTACACTTGCGAAATCTGCCAGTTTCAGAGGTAAAGCCAAAAGATGCAGAGAAGAGGTTTTTGAGACCTGTATGGAACAGGGGCTTTTATTCTTCTCTTAAAGTGTCTGATGTTAAACAGAAAACAAAAGAGAGGATTCAGATTGCAATGAAGCACATTGTGCCTGCGCCAAAGTAGGATCAAAGGAAACAGTGTATTAGCTTGGAAAGCTTTAGGTCTGGCAGTTGAATAAAGTGGATATTCTTCAAATCATTTCTTGGGAGAAAAATTAAAAATGCAGAGTTTGAGCTTTATCTCATATGTGACCCAAGAATGTAGGTCTTTTATTTCTTATTCTAGATTAAATCCTGTTATACGGTTGCCTTTTGAAGGATATAATTGCTCCAAGGAATCATGCTCCTACAGCATTCTTCACCTCTTAAAATCAGTCTTAGTTTAGCAGTGCAGCCCTTTGATGGGAATATTTCATGGCCTGTGTAAAGTGGGTTAGGACTTTGCTCATTCCCTTGTCAACACATATGAATCCTGGCCAAAATAAATGTCATGTCTTATTGGCAGGGACCACTAAAGAAATCTTAGCCTTATTGAGGGGATAGTGAATGTGGGATTTTTTCAGCTCCGGCATTTATTTCAAAGATTGCGGCATTTTGGAGCAAAATGTGAAGATCAAGACAAAAGTTATTGGCTGCTGCTGCCTATATTATGTTTTTTTGGGGTGAAAAATAATAGCTCTAAAGCTCTGCTTTGCAAATAAGAAGAGAAGAGTTGTCTTCTGCATTGGTGGATGGTTAAAAGAAAAGAGACAGAAATGTGTTCATAATTTCCGTGAAAAATAAGCTGAAGGTTTCTGAGAGCTCACAGAGGTAAAAATGCTAACGCAGGACAAAAGAAAATGTGTGTTGTGTTTTCAAGGTCTTCATTTTCAGAGTACCACATTTTTCACAGTGTGCTTGTATTTAACAGAGGGATTTTTATTTTGTACTATGGACTTCAGTGGGGTTAAGATCACACTGTAAAAGTTGCCCATATATTGGAAAACACAAAAGCAGGAATTGACATGAGTTTATCTCCCTATTATTAATTATTTTCAAAGTGAAAAAGAAATATTTTTGTTTAAGTTTACAGTAAGTATTTCTGCAAAATTTATTCTGTCTCTTTCCTGCTTTGGTTGAGAAGTGATTCCACTTGCAGATCAGCCTGAAATGCAGGAAACAAATGTGAGCATCCAATTTTCTAAATTAACATTTTGAAAACATCCCATGCTTCTTCTCAATGAAGTTTGAATCCATTATTTAGTTTGCTTTGTAAGACAAAGGTAGTTTATTATTTACTGTGAATTTACTTTCTGTTGAGCAAATTCAGACAGTTCATTCTCAAACTGTCATTGAAATAAAGATTCAGTCATTAAAATACCCACAATCTGAATATAATCATCCATGAAGCAAATGAAGAACCAGAATTACAGAGATATAGTGAATTCCTTCTCTGGAAATCAAACCTGCCAAAAAGATCAATTTTTTTCCCTGAAAAAAAAGATGTATTTGTGGTTCCATAGAAGTAACTGCATGACTCAGAAATACACTTTGATATTGTTATTTTAATGTTCTCAGGGTGCAATGAAGGAGTGTTTACAGTATTTATGAGTCAGTGACTGTAGAGACCAGCACTTCCTGCTGATTAATTGTACCAGATAATGACGTGAGCAGAGGTGAGAAAGCTGCTGCCAAGAAAAACACAATATAGCACGGAGAAATACAAAAATAATAAATACCTAGGGATGCACTGATGCACCTAAAATCATGTAGATGCCAATCTATTTAATATCAATGATGCTAATTTCAATGAGAATGCATCAAAGAAGATAGCATGACTTTCTGTATGACAATTTGGGTAGGTGAGAACATCCTGATCTCATGTTGGTTTACAGGCACTGAAATCAAAATATCTCTCTGTAAAAATAACATAAATATCATAAAGAAAATAAGAATTCAGCTAGATTTAAACTTTAAAAGGATGTGTCCTTCAAATCTTAAATCAAACATACCATAAGAGATTTTTTTCTGTGGAATTTTTTTTGTAACTTGCAGCTGACTCAGTTTGGTCCAAACCTTCTCACAGTCAAGTTACTTGCATAGCAAGGCCTGAGATTTTCAGTGTGGTGAGTGGGCTGCTGTAAATAGGGAAATGAACTACTGCCCTGCTGGGCACTGTCCATGTGCTTAAATGTTTTTGAACATCCTGGGCCAATTTCTGTCTTCACACAAATATGTATTGAATCCTATCTCTATTTCAAAATTTTATTTTTGTGTTACTAAAGATGTGATGTCATCTGCTACTTTATTTGTTTATTTTACTTACATAAGCAATTACACTTACCCACAGATATTCACAGTTGACTTAACGGGGATGGCTCCAGGAAACTGTTTATGCAGAATTTACGAATTTTGGGTGGAAGTCTAAAATTGTTCCTTAATTTGATGTTTTGATGGATCTGAGGTCTGTGCAGTTTGCCATTAGCATACTTTTGTCTAGAAATGATGGGAAGTTGTTAAAGCTTGATGACCATTCAGGCACAGGGATCCCCATCAGACCCGAAGCAGAGCCACCATTCTGGTCAGCATTGCAGTGGGACATGAGACCAGTGAAAGAAGAAGGAAACTCACAGGTCAGGTGAGATTGTGCATCCCTGCTTAGCAGGGGTACAGGAATGACTGTAGGGTCAAGGTCTGTGTGTAAAGGTAATGGGGAAAGTTAGGAAAATAAATATCTACAGGATTTCCCTCTCAAATCCAGATTGCTGCTGCTGTTACCCCAGCCAAGGAACAGCTAATGAGCATCTAAAGCCAGATGTCTGCTGCTTTTGAAGTGCTGTGTGTTCAGCCATTCATTTTAAAGGGGGTATTTTACCTAAAAAAATCTGGTTTAAACAATCCTCTTAAAGAAAGATACCAATAAATACATAAAAAATAAAGAACATTCCCATGCTTGGATCCTAGGGATGGTGCCACGCTACATCCTGGTCTCCAAGGATGAGGGATCAAGAACAAGAGATATTGAGAAGCTTGAAAACATTCATATTTGATGGGGTGAGACCCCCAATGCTGCAATTTAGAGACTGTCTATTTTTTTGAGTCCTCTAAGTCCAATCAGAGACCCACAATTGCCAGGAGGATTCCTTCTGGGCAGGACGAGAGGTACAACGACCTCATAAGCTTCCTGCTATTGCTTTGTGCATTAATGTTATTATCACTGTTGTTGGTATTATTAAACAGAGCTTTAAACTACACAGAATCTCATAACAATAAATGACACTTTTGCTATATTACCTGTTTAATACTCCAGCAATTGCTTGTAATTAGATATAACTAATAAAAAGGCTTCTTGCCAACATAATCTTTTTAATTAAGTGTTTCATGGCTCCAGCAAAAGTAAAATATGTTCTGTTGCTGTTGTATTAGCTTGGGACATCCACCCTGATGATGTACTTTTTCCTGCTTTTCTCAAAAGTTATCATTTTGTTCCTCACAAGACCTAAAGGCTACTGATGTCACTTTCTTTGAATATTTGCACTCACTCCCTTTTACTTCAGATGTGATCATTCAGATTTTGATGCTTTGCTTGTTCCCCTTTTTGATGCTTCTAAGGGTGTTTTCAAAAGGAGCTTAGGATTCAACCAAGTGCCTCCCACCAATTTCATGAGCAATAATGTCAGATCTTGAGGTTCAGAACTTTATCAAATATCAGTACCTCCTTGAGTAAGGCTTTATTTAATGACCTTCCTAACATTTCCGGGGAGAATTTTCTGGAGTGGTGGTTCCTGCTCCTGCCTCATTTCAGCACTGCCAGTTTTTCTTCCCTTGCTCTGTGTCTGCACCCACTGATGATGGATTTTTGGGCCTAAACAACAAAAAAAATGTCATCCACTGTATGTTAGGAGACTCCTGTCTCCTCACATAGCCCATCCTAACCCCGAGGTGTGATCCTGCCTACAGCAAAACCACCTATAAACAGCATAACCCAACCTAAGACCCCAAAACTTAATTCCTTGTGTATATTAGTGTGTCCCAGAGTTGAGTTATTATTTTTTATGAGGAAAAGGATTAAGGATGGCAGCCCACCAAGAACCAGTTATAGAAGATGTCAGCAGGAGGAGATGCTGCCCAGCTACCTCGTTAGAGTACCTGGGCTAATCAATCATTGGAATTCATCCTTAGCTTGGGTGTTTGATCAAAAGTTATGGATGTTCAGTGATTGCAAAGGAGCTGCAGGTTGAGTTTCAGCCCATTTCTTATATTTATTTTGATTGTGTTGATTTTTCCCAGCTAAGACGAAAGAAACGAGCAAATCTCTCCCCATCTGTAGCAGGAAGAAAACACTTCAAGTGCACACATATCTTCTGAAAACTGCTTTTTTCACAGTTCTTAGGCCACAGCTTTCAGTTCCTCAAATGATTCATTTCAAAGTTAGGTTGACACGGAAAGCTGAGCAGATATTGTTTGCAGAAGGGAAAAAACCAATCTTAATAGAAATGCTTGATTTTTCCAGGGTCACTTTATACACATTTACAGTAGAGTTTCAGCCTCATGCTGGCCAGCAGAGACTCCTTCAGGGAGATATTTAGGATATTTGTAGATTGTATGAGAGAAAAGAGGCAAAATATGTAATAGAATTACTCTTGCAATTAGACTATTTATTATTTTTAGCTGCAGAATGGTAGTAAATATGGTTTTCTGTGCTTGCTTGTGGCAAACAAACTAACTATAGAAATGCAAAGTTGTGGAATTTCCATTTCATTTCTTGCCTCATTAATTTCATTAACTTACAAATAGATGAATACATAAAATTAAAAAGTAATTCCCTTTTAATATTTTTAAATTACTCTCTCCAAGTATTCAAACCTTTTAATCTGTTCTTTTAAGGTCTCCATCTAATTGCTCTTACAGAGGCAGAATTGAGCTTTTGTGAATCAGATATCGGTGTGATTGATTACAAGGAAGCCAATCAGAGGGTGCCATTCAGAAGATAAATGCAATTGTTTTTCAAATATTTGCTTGCAGTCTGTGGCATTTCACTACCTCGGCAGCATGTATGAGATGATGTGTGGGTGGGATGTGTGAAGGTGTGGATTTATGTGGGGAAATCAAATCTAGCCACGGAGAAAAGGCTATTTCTTCTTTTTTTTTCCTTTTTTTTATTTTTTATTCCTTATACAAGGACAAATTGCATGGGAATTATAGTGTTTCCCATTTAATAGAAGTAGCCTTCATGCTGATGTTTTTCACAACAGTGACAAATGGCAGCTAAAAAGAAAGGGAGAGAATGTAATCAATCTTTATACCTTTAAAAATAGTTGAAAGCTAAGATGAAAACTAAACCATTTCAAGAGAAAAATAAATAGTTTGAAGCAAACAATTATCTGGAAGAGAAGGGAAGGTGCAGAAGATGATTTGGGACTTAGTGCTGGCTCTTGGAGGAGGCAAAAACTCCTTTCTTGTTTGGGACTGCAGTTTCCATGGCCACAGCACTGTAACACACATGTCCAGAAAGGAGAATATTCCCCTAAAAGGCCACAGAGTCTGAAAGCTGAAAATGTGTAAGGGAGAAATTAGGAAGAAAAACTGAACCCTCCTCCAGTTCCCAGGAACTGATGACTGTTAAACAGCAACAGCTGAAGGTGTAGCTCAGACTAGAAATCATCCAGGTATTTAACATGTATTTAATGCTAATGTTTTAGCTATGCACTAACGCAATATTAATATTTGTTAATATTACTGGAAAAGGCATAAAAATAGGATTTTAAAATAGAGTAAAATATTGGACTGAGATTTCATGTAGATCAGAATAAACAGTAAAAACACATAATGTAAAAACTTCTGCTATACCCTCTGTACCCATTCTAAAAGCTCATATAACAGACAAAAGATTAAATAGGGAGTCTTGAACATTTTGCTGAACACAAAGGAAATTAACTCCTGGAAGGATTAGATCAGACTCTGCTTGGTGTGCTCTGGATGATGGAAGATTTGGAAGGGAAAACTCGGCACTTCTCAAATTACACAAGTTGAGAAATGAGCTGGTCAGTCAGAAAATGGTCCCTTATTTATTCTGTTATTCAAGTGTCCCTCCTACTGCTGTGGGTCTCAGCTGAATTTCCAGACTTTATGTAAGGCATTCTGTGTCAGGTTTGGGTTTTTTGCCTTTAGAACCTGCCAGCCAAGTGTTTTCTCAGAGAGAAAGTCTGTTATTGCAATGCATGTTTATTGGAAAAAAGAGATGTACAGACACTGACACCTCCAGACTTTTACAAAACTTTCCACTCTTCCTCTTTAAATAAGTATTGATTTGGCCTGGGTTCAACGTGTGCTTTAAACTAATGCACCATAATGAAAACTCATGGCAAGCTTACTTAGGGATAAGTTTTTTAGATTTAGCTGAACTGCACTGTTTTCATAATTATAATGAAGACATTTAAGGGGATATTTTTCATGCAATGCCTGGCAGTGATCCAGTGTCACTCCCATTAAAATCACCTGGTCACAAATTAAGCTCCTGGTGCTTGAAATCTGTAATTTTCAAGTACCAAATTATTTTTTCTTAGAGTGAAATTAAAAAAACCCCAAACATATTATTTATATATTTTGCATTTGTTATATCAGAAGTGAATGCCATTCTTTAAACAGGTGGTAGAAGAGGATAAAACAAGTTTATTTTTAATTTTTACCATAGCTGCAATGGACAAATTGTAACTGAAATTTTTAGGTAACAGTACACAGAAGTTGTGAGATCTAAAATAGACATTGATCTTAAAGGACTAGGTTTTATAATACAGTAAATAGTTTTTTCCTTTGGATGATTTTTCAGAGCCAAGGCTTTCTGCACATCCAGGCAATAATTGATTACTTATAACTCCCTTTTCACAATAATCTCCTAGTACGATTTTTAGTATTTTCCTGAGGTGTTTTTTTATAGTATCTCAATATACTTGTCTAACCCAGGAGAAACTTATAAGGCTTTTTCTTACACTCTGTTACCGGACTAGGGGAGAAGGTTTAATTGTTACTCTGTGTCTGAGGTGTCTCCTTTCTTTCTGACTTCACCTCTGGCATTGCCTACCCAAGACTTCAAAAAAGCATCAGCAGCATTTTTGGGAGAGCTGTGCCATTGACAGAGAGTTTTATTAGTGCCTTCATCACTGTGTGTTTGCAGATGGCCAGAACATGACGGGGTTTGGCAGCAGATTTTCTTTTGTTGCACCCAAAGGTGCTGCAGAAGGTGAGTTCTCTTTATTTTCCTCTGGGGAGTATGGATGAGCTGCTTTTGTTTCAGCTCCTGAGACCCATTTTACTCTGAGATTTGAAAACCCATTAATGTCTAACCACCCTCACATCTAAATATAGGCCCATCTCTGACCACTCTTCCATGTGTGTCCTCGTCTGGCAACTTTCTTTCACACGTTTCAAGCATGATGCTCGTCTAGCACAGACTTCCCAAACTCATCATGCTCCGCTGCTTCTGACATCTTCATCTACTGCTCTGCCTCTTTCACCCACTTCTTACCCTGTGCTTCTTCTTTGCTCTTACAGACCATTCAAATAGATATAAAATCTAGAGTTGCTCATATTGGTGTTTCTTCTCCTTATCCTTTCCCCAGCAGATCCTTCACAGGTTCATTTCCTCGAGTTTTGTAGTATGAGTCCTGAACAGAGATTGGGGTGGTCAGTAATGGTGATTCAAATGTGAAGGGGCAATCCCTTTTTAAACAGAGTGGAAACACCTTCAGAAATCTGGCTTGCTCCTGGAGAAGTCAGGGATTCAGGTGCTTCATGAGAAAATATGAGCAGAGAGCCAATGTCCGAGTTTAAAGGATGGATGTGTCCTTCTCTGAAACCTGACCCGCCACTGTGAGCTCAGAAAGGCAGCCTGCAACACACACTTGGAGTGCACAAGGTGACACTGGCAGCCAGGAAATGTCTGCAAGCAAGATGAAAACTCAGTTTGCTGGGAACATCTTTGTCAACATCAAGATTCCCAAAATAAAGCTCGAGTTCAGGGAGGGTCAGGGAGAAAAAGCAGCAAAATGCCAGCAAAACTGGGAAATGCTATCAAAGCATCTGACAAGCTCAGCAAATATCAGAATTGCCTCTCCAGTGAAGTTTAATTAAAAAGTCTATTGTTCCCATTATTGCTTAATGATTCCTCCAAAACTAGAACAAAAGTTTATTTTAGAGGTTAATTATTCTTGGAATTGTAAAGGGATATGAGAGTATTTTCCTCTACCTCATCTGGTAACTGAACCATTAAGGAGAGTGAAGCAAATGGTGGTGTAAGAATTGGTGAAAACAATTTAGGTCTCAGATGAAAGTGCCTCGTGTCAGATACCATGGTGTAGTTGCACAAAAAACAATCTTCTAGCAAATTAAGTTAACTTTCTGTGCTGGAAAAAACTTGTCAATGACTTCTCCCCATTTGCTCCTGAATTCTAACTGAGACTCAGCATGAGGAAATGGTGCAGTTGTTTCTGCAAGCAAAGGAGAAAATGGATCCATCGGGGCATAGCACTCACTGTGCTGCCAGGAAAGCTTGATTCTGCTCCCTCATACTTGTCTGTGCTAATTGCCATGCTGGGTTTTGTCATCTATCCAATAAGCCATGCATCAAAACTCAGGATTCAACATTAAAACCTCATGCTAGTGGGAAAAAAAAAAAAAAGTCCTAAATTAAATACTTTTCAACATGGTGAATTTTGAAATTGATTGTTGCACGTGGGGAGTGCATATTATTTCACTTTAGGAAGAGAAAAGACTTGAAGTATTGTTATGCACAGGTTCCTATATCAGCTTAATCTTCTATCAACTGCATGTCTTTCAGAAGTGCATGAATCAATTGACTAACATCTGACACGTTATTTTTTCTCATTCCTCTCCCAAACATTAAAATGGCAACAATAAAAAATGCCATAAAAGGCTGAACTTCCAAAAGCACCAAAATAGAGGTCAGTACAATCCCTGTTTCCCAGTTTTGTAGATGCAGATATTTAACTATAAGCATAGACATGACTTCCTTCTTAAGATGTGTGCCATGTCCTGCACTGCCCACGCTGAGGCAGTTCACAGACATTATCCACGTTATGCGAGTCAAGGACACGCTGAAAACTTCTCTGAGATAATAAAGGTGCTCCAGTAATAATTTCACTAAAAGTCAATCATGGCAATACAGAAAATGCAGCAATTCTGCTCTCTTGAAAAGGCAATATTATTACCTGCTCCACAACTAAAGGTTTTTTGAAAGTTTCGGATAATGTAAACTTTGACTCAATAGAAGAGAAAGAGCCCATAAATTTTCTAGCATTTCCTGCAAACAAAACATTATAAGAGGGTACCTGTGCAGGTGTTTTTCATCTGTATTCTCAGTGGTGTATCTGGAAGGTGTTAATATTTCTTAGGCTAGCATTTTTGATAGAAAATCTCTGTCAATCATCTCTACTTCAGCCTAAGAGCCAATGGGGTTTAAAAGTTTTGGTGAGTGTGTGCCTAAGTGTGAGGTGCAATTGATGTTCTGGGGGGTGACCTTTCAGCATATATTATGTTCATATCACCAATTTTTATTTGATTTGATTACATTTAGCTATCTAGTCACTTCTCAGATTAGCTTCAGAAACATGCATCAATATCACAAATCTTTTTTTATTTGAGATTATCGACAGTTTCTACACTTTCTCGTTATTATGAGCAGTGTTCCTTTTCCCACTCAACTTTTAATTCCTTTGATTTCTGGGACGATGTGGCCATATTTACCATTAGAAGTAGGAGCATACAAGAAATGTATTAGCTCAATTTTTCTGCCGTTTTCAAAGGGCATTCATGTTTCACTGAAATTTTTAGCAGGTACTGCAGTGTATTTACCTTTTAAGTACACAGAGAGGACAAGGAAACTCTTGGAGCCTTGGGCTCTCAGTAACTTTGATCCTTTAACCTTGCTTAATCTCACATTTTTCGGATGGGTTTGAACCAAGGACCAAGGAAAGATCGCTCTCCATCAGGAGCGTTTGTCTTTCTGATAGGCCTTTGCAGCTCTGCTCTCCGTGGCATTTTCTCTCGCTCAGGCCCTTCTGTGAGTGTGAAGGTTAACTGAAGGAATCACTCACTGGCTTCTTTCCTCTTGTTAGTGTGAACTACCAGTGCCCAACAATGATTTTTGAAACAGCAGTGTCTTCACGCATCCGTTTACTGGTCTCAGGGAAATTGATCTGCTCAGGAGAAGACGACGGCACCTGACCTGCTGGAAAACAGAGATTTAATGTTCTGGGACAGGAATCTCAGAGAGCCCGAGAGCTGCACACAATTGGGTGAATCCTTCACTAGGACCTGTCAAAACCAATCATGTCTTTCCTAAACAGGTAAAATTGTCAGTATTGAAAACTGAGTGAAAATGATTCCAGGTTGAAAAAGAGGCAACTCCTACTTACAGTGTAGTCCACAGAAGCTAACAGAAAATGGCTTCTATTTTTTTCCTCTTTTCTGTCATAAGTGATTTTCTTTTGGGCACTTTAGAAATCATAAAAGAAGTGGAAAAGAGGAGGTCTCCCAAGGAAATACTAAAGCAATATAATTTTACTTTTTTCTAAAGCTTTTCCCTAGTGGAGGAAATACAGAGTTATGCTTTTCTAGTTAAAGTGTACCATTTCAAGCATCTTGCTGGAAAACAAATATTTACGCTCTGTTTTATGCTAATTCTACAATAAGTTTGTTTTGAAGGAATGGATTTATTTTCTTTCCAATTAAACCTTGAATTGTCAGAAGTGCTAGAACTAGAAATAAAAGAAAGGCTCTTGTAGGTGAACCCAAAAATCTCAATAATTTGGTTTATTCAGGCACTCAGGTTTGGTTTATTATTTGTAATCTAACAATCTTAATGATCAATCTAAACCCTTTAATTTTCTCTCTAACGTATATCTCCCCCAAAATGAACAGCTTGGAAGGCTTAGAAGCTGGAGACAGGATAGAGGACAATCAGTCTTCAGCAGTGCCTTTTAAAAGCTCTGTGTATCAGCCTCTTAAAATATCTTTAAGGTTTCACTTGAAATGGAAATTTTGTCAATGGGCATTAATAATTTTGGAGGCTTCATATTGCCTTACTGATATTTATTATGTCAACGAGATCAGTGTTGTGAGGAAAATGTCTGTGTACATCAAAAAATTCCTCTGCCTTGATAATGGCAGAAGCCAAAAATATTTCATGTATGAATGTTGAAGCATTCTAGGTCGTCTTCTATAGAAAATCTTGTGGGTGGGATGACATTCAGATATGTCTGGCAAGATGTGTTATTTCACAAAGCTTGGTATCAGTTGGAAAAGTGACAAAGGCGAGATGTGCATGTGTTTCTTTACACTGTAAATTATTCAACAGCAGCTTTTCTGCTTCTATCCACAGTTTTCTTGTGTTTTGCTTAACCAAATTGGGCAGTGCTTTTGATTCTACAGTTCTTTTTCTTTTTATGGTTTTGGTAAGATCTGGGGATAAAATAAACCAATGATTTCTGCTTTACTTGCCTTACTTGCTTTAGCATTTTTTTTCTAATGTAGGCAATTTCAGTCCCAACTGTTTGTGATACTAAATTATGTAAGCCTTAAAAATAAGAGAGGTATATAATGACAGAGAGAGAGAGAGAGCAACAAGCTAAAACACTCTAAAGAAAAATTATTTAAAGCTACCCAGATTTGTGCTGTAGGGTTATATGCTCAGTGTTTGATGTTGAAATGATTGGTGTGATCATTGCTGGTATGGGCTGGTTTATATTACCAGACATTTCCTGTCTAATGCCATTGGTGTTGAGGGTGATACCAATGTAAACTCTGTTTTGCAGTCTGCAGTCTCAGCAAATGGAACCTAGCTACAAAAAACTGAATTTCACCTGCCTAATTTCCTATTTTACTTGTCAGAACTCTGATCCCAAAGGACTTTGGTATCTAATCCCTCTGCGAGACAGCCTTGTGTTTACAAAATATAGTTCAACAGATAACAAGCCACATTGCTCCAGTGGGGTCATGTTGCCTACTTGGGACCTAAATATAATTATTCACAGTCATAACTCAGACACACTTTTGGAAAGTGGTTGTATTACAGAAGTCCACAAGAGTGCCTTTCACATGTTTTCAGTATGTCATCTTAAGTTTTTTTAGAAATAACTTAATGAAAATTAGAAAAAGCACTGAAAAATCATGAAAAAGGGATAGAGTGCACATGTGAGGGAGGAGAAAGCAAGGAAGAGAGAAAAATAAAGGACTGAGTAATAAGGAAAGAACAAAAGAAAAAAAGAAGAAAGAAGAAAAAATCCAAAGAAATAAACTTGCACCCCATATTTGATAACCGCAATTGCTGTGCTCTGCACAAAGGCTTCTGTTTTTGATTAGAGACTTAGAGATAGGTACTACTGAAAACAGTATTGAAAATTCATTATTTCCCTCCTTTTCCTTTGAATCTTCATTATGTAAAACATGTACTCCAGTGCTCTTGGAATTTTTTGTTCTTTTCATTGAGTTGTTCCATTTTTATTTTAATGCCCTTGTAGTCTGGATATTCTCTAAAAATGCTGCCTATCTGCTAAGAGCACACACTCCTGCAGCACCTGTTTCCCATTTCCTCTTTAAAATTCCTTTTCTAAGTGAAAATGCAGTTTTGTTTTCTGCTTGTTTCTTTTAAATACTTTCCTGCTTTTGTTTCTTAAGCAGATATCTTACAACAGCACAGCGCCTGCGTATCAGGTCCACAATCACTTTTCTTGCCCAAATTTAACCAAAGGTGACGGCCGTATGTGCTCAGTAGATATTACCAATGCAAAATGAAATAATCATTATTTTTATTTTATAAATATTAATTTTTATGCCTTTACCTCAAGAGGAACACTTACAGGGACGTTAGTAAACTTCACTCCTGTTGATAGTTTTGAAATGCCAGATTGCTTCACTCGATAGTCAGAGAACTGGAGAATGGTTTGGGCTGGGAGGAAACTTAAAGCCCATCCAGTTCCACCCCCTGCCATGGTCAGGGACACCTTCCACTATCCCAGGTTGTTCCAAGCCCCATCCAACCTGGCCTTGGACACTTCCAGGGATGGGGCAGCCACAGCTTCTCTGGGAAACCTGTGCCAGAGCCTCACTACCCTCACAGCCAAGAATTTCTTCCTAATACCTAATCTAAATCTCTCCTCTTTTGGCTTAAAATTATTCCCTCTTTTCCTGTCCCCATCTGCACTTGTAAAAAGTCCTTGTCCTTTTCCATAAGCCCTCTGTAAGTCCTGAAAGGCCACAATGTGGTGCCCACAGAGCCTTCTCTTCTCCAGGCTGAGAAAATAATAATAATAATAATAATAATAATAATAATAATAATAATAATACAAATACATAATTATGAGTTCTCATGTCAATTTCTCCAATGTCACCCACCTTTGAGTTTATGATTTTTAAGATGGCAGAGGAAATAAAGCCAGACAAGCAGCTTAGCCCACTGAAACTTTTGCCTTTCAGCTCCTTTCTGCTGCCCAAAATTTGCTGAGCAAATGGCTGTTTAGTTAGACAAGTTGTTTTGATACAGGCTTATAGGTCTCCATGCAAGGAAACATTTTTATTGAGGGAGAAAAGCCTCATGATGGTACTTGTTTTTACTGTGGGCTTCAGCATTTCAAGAGTTATGGACACCATCCAACCAATGCTAATGTACAGAGGCAGTATCAGGCTGATATACTGAGCATCATTACTTACTGTGGACTTTTTAAGAAGTTAGGAATTGAAGTCTGAATTCTCAAGACAGTCCTCTCAGCAGTTCAAGGACTCGGGCTTAGAGTTATCCATAAATTTTGTTTATGTTTATTCAATAAGGACTAAGTCAGAAAATGTTGTGAAGAATCGTTTACTTAAACATAAATGGGAATTAATTAGCCCACCAAATGAAGGCAAAGGAAATTCTGAGGCAAGGATGCACTCATAGGCACAGTAACACATCATTTCTTTACTTGATGGGCCTAAAATTTCTTTTAAGGGTGGCTGCCAAATAATCTTGTTTCTTTTGTTTATCAGCCAGTTTACACAGATATCTCTCTTGAAATGGGAAAACTTTCCTATGGCAGCCATTTTAGCAGCTGATTTCTTATCGGAAAAAAATTCCTCTAAAAATTACATTTTGCTGTTTATTGATCAATGATTATTTTTATTTGAGCTGTGTGCAAAGATTGAGCATCAGGTACATTTCCAACCTCCCAGCCCCCTATTCAGCACATCAGTTGGTGCAGTCTTCAGTTTGCCAGTCCTGCACTAAAAGAAATTAATGGACTACCCTACTTCATTTCATGGTACCCGGGTGACAGAGTACAGAAACTGCTATAAACACTGGGGTTCAGTGGGATTGCTGGCATGAGCAAGGTGTACAATATTTGGCCAGCATTTCACATCATCATTAACCAGGCAGAGTTAAAATTATCACAGCAGCCTGTCTTGAGTGGAAGCAGAAAAAGTGGTGCAGGCTGTGCAACCTCCTGACTATTAAATTGACCCATTGTTGCTTTTATTTGTTCCTTAACTTAATTTTGTGCTATACTGAAATAAATGAGACCACTTACAATGTAAGTGGAAGGACCGATTAATCTGGCCAATATAGCATATTAAAATTATATGTGTTCCACAGTTTATAATCAAATATGATGCTCTTCCTGAAATAAGCACTCTCTGTATGTGATGATACTCACNTTCTTCCTAATACCTAATCTAAATCTCTCCTCTTTTGGCTTAAAATTATTCCCTCTTTTCCTGTCCCCATCTGCACTTGTAAAAAGTCCTTGTCCTTTTCCATAAGCCCTCTGTAAGTCCTGAAAGGCCACAATGTGGTGCCCACAGAGCCTTCTCTTCTCCAGGCTGAGAAAATAATAATAATAATAATAATAATAATAATAATAATAATAATAATAATACAAATACATAATTATGAGTTCTCATGTCAATTTCTCCAATGTCACCCACCTTTGAGTTTATGATTTTTAAGATGGCAGAGGAAATAAAGCCAGACAAGCAGCTTAGCCCACTGAAACTTTTGCCTTTCAGCTCCTTTCTGCTGCCCAAAATTTGCTGAGCAAATGGCTGTTTAGTTAGACAAGTTGTTTTGATACAGGCTTATAGGTCTCCATGCAAGGAAACATTTTTATTGAGGGAGAAAAGCCTCATGATGGTACTTGTTTTTACTGTGGGCTTCAGCATTTCAAGAGTTATGGACACCATCCAACCAATGCTAATGTACAGAGGCAGTATCAGGCTGATATACTGAGCATCATTACTTACTGTGGACTTTTTAAGAAGTTAGGAATTGAAGTCTGAATTCTCAAGACAGTCCTCTCAGCAGTTCAAGGACTCGGGCTTAGAGTTATCCATAAATTTTGTTTATGTTTATTCAATAAGGACTAAGTCAGAAAATGTTGTGAAGAATCGTTTACTTAAACATAAATGGGAATTAATTAGCCCACCAAATGAAGGCAAAGGAAATTCTGAGGCAAGGATGCACTCATAGGCACAGTAACACATCATTTCTTTACTTGATGGGCCTAAAATTTCTTTTAAGGGTGGCTGCCAAATAATCTTGTTTCTTTTGTTTATCAGCCAGTTTACACAGATATCTCTCTTGAAATGGGAAAACTTTCCTATGGCAGCCATTTTAGCAGCTGATTTCTTATCGGAAAAAAATTCCTCTAAAAATTACATTTTGCTGTTTATTGATCAATGATTATTTTTATTTGAGCTGTGTGCAAAGATTGAGCATCAGGTACATTTCCAACCTCCCAGCCCCCTATTCAGCACATCAGTTGGTGCAGTCTTCAGTTTGCCAGTCCTGCACTAAAAGAAATTAATGGACTACCCTACTTCATTTCATGGTACCCGGGTGACAGAGTACAGAAACTGCTATAAACACTGGGGTTCAGTGGGATTGCTGGCATGAGCAAGGTGTACAATATTTGGCCAGCATTTCACATCATCATTAACCAGGCAGAGTTAAAATTATCACAGCAGCCTGTCTTGAGTGGAAGCAGAAAAAGTGGTGCAGGCTGTGCAACCTCCTGACTATTAAATTGACCCATTGTTGCTTTTATTTGTTCCTTAACTTAATTTTGTGCTATACTGAAATAAATGAGACCACTTACAATGTAAGTGGAAGGACCGATTAATCTGGCCAATATAGCATATTAAAATTATATGTGTTCCACAGTTTATAATCAAATATGATGCTCTTCCTGAAATAAGCACTCTCTGTATGTGATGATACTCACTAATGGGTCTACTGGGTACCCAAGCACAGTAAATTCAAATGGTGGCTATGTAGGGATGCTGTAGATTTTTCCTTGCTTTTGTGTTATTGTAATAGAGAGAAGAGTCAAGAAAACAAGGGGAAATTTCCTCTAAGGTAAACCCATAAAATCTCAAATATTTAATTATAGCTTATAAATCTCATGCTAGTTTATGTTTTTCTAAAGCATCAACACTTAGAATCACGTTTTTAAAAACTGTATTTCCCTGAACGGGAAAAATGGCAATCACATTCTTTTAAATTGTATTTCCTTGAATGGGAAAAATAACATTCTTCATAGACAGGAAGAAAATCATGAAAATGACAGTTGAAGATGAAAAAGCAGATGAAAAACACAAATGGAAGTAAAATCTTTTGCTGCTGAAGCTGGGCTCATGAATTCAGAACACAGGAGTTGTCACTGCTGGCCTAAAGTCCCTAAAGCTGGTGAGGCTCCTCAGGATCATCACGGCCATGAGAGAGAAGGGGACAGGGTGGCAACAAGAATTCTCTGAATGACAGATATATTTTTAGAGATACTGGGTGCTCACAGGGTAATTCATTGTAAGCCTAAGGGTAGACATAAATACTTTTCTTTGCCCTTTCAGATGAAGCAAATGCAGCAGATCAGAAAATGTTGCACTGCAGAAAGAGTGTGATTCAGCATTACGACTTATTTACAGTCCACACCTTGTAAAAAGGGAAAAACAGAGGGACAGGGGTGGAATCACAGGCTGAGCGAGGTCAGCAGAATAATGTCCTTACAGCTTCATGCCAAAATTTAGCAGCAGACAGATTTCCAAGGCTTCCTCGGTTCTTGACCATCAATAGCTTTTGTTAATTCGGTGGAAATTGCACGTGAGCACTCGATATTTTGAAACTCCCCCGGTACAATCAGTACCCTGAAACTCCCTTGGCATGTTTTCCTTCCAGTGCTATTTCCATCTGCTTTTTATTCCTCTATTGATTTTAATGGACTTCAATTACAGTATCTTGTCTCTGAATCTTTAGAGCTTTGTTTATACAGAGCACAGACTACTAGATCACTAGCATCATTTTTTCCCCCCCTCAGACTCCTTAAGCACTATTTTTCACACTAGTCTATTATTTTAATTGGCCTAAATTTAGAAATGTTTAGATTCCTTTCAAATCCTCTGCAGTTTCACTGCTGTTTAATGACTTTTTCTTTATGGATATTTGTGATAATTGACTATTACATAGTACTGTGTGTCACCTAATTCTGGTGTTCTGAAAGCTCAGAATTGGTTCAATCTGCAGTTTAGTCACAAAGTAAATTCACAAACCATTCCATCATTAGCTGCAGCAAACAGTAAGAGAGTTTTAGAACAGGAGAACTTTATTACCCATTCATAAACTTAAAACACTTTTTATCCTCATATTTCATATTTATGGAAATGTAGTTTGAATTTTAAGTTTAGCAGCTCTGAGTACTGAAGTGGGAACTGCTGGCTCCCCCCCTCATCTTTCCAACCACTGCAAATCTTCTGTACCCACTGCTAATGAGGCACAATATTAATTACGTACAAATAAAACCATACAAACTCATGCACAATTTTGTTTTCAGGGTATGATTGTAAGGCTATTGCAATCAGTGTCAGTAACCAAAAACCTTCAAAAGTGGACATTTTAATTCAGATTTGTGCTCTCTCTAATTGGCCAGACTTCCAATGTCAGTCTAATGAGTTATGTATATTTGAGTGCTTAGCAGTGCCCTGAGAGAATATCTCGGGGAGGGGAAATCAGTGAAGCAGAATCTGGCTGTAGTCTGAGTTTAACTTTGTACATATCCACACCAGTCTCATCAGAGGAAAAGGTCATATTAAGGCAAATCATAACCCAGTCTTCAAAAAACTTTAGCCCATGAACCACAGTTCAGTTACCAGAAAGCTTCTCTGTCCTGGAAACTTCCTTGAAAGATGGAGAATAAAATGCAAAAAGAAGTTCTCGACTATCTGATAACTTCTCTCAAAGGGCCACACTTTAGGAGAACAAAGAACAATACTGTGCTTTTCCAGACAAAAATTCTGCTATGCCTTCTCTCAGAATAAAATAACTTCAAGGCTGTTGTTAACAAAATTGCCTGGTGACTCCTGCCACAACAGGATTAATCAGCAGTTCTTTTTCACTGAAATGACAGTGAGAACCCTGATTTCCATAACCAAATTCCTGCTAAGTAGTTGAAATATTCTCCCTGACACGAATATCCAGTTAAAGCTGGATAACCTGTTCTTCATTATAGCCCTAATGACTGAAGGAGTTTGACATACACAGAAGATTTCTCTCCTCTCACAGAACTGAATTTCCTTTTGGTAAATTTACTGTGTAGGAAAATGTCCCAAATAAATTTTAACCATGTGCTCTTCGAGTTGGAAACCCATCCACCAAAAACCATGTTGAAGTGCAATGCCAGCCTGTGATTAAACTTCAGCTTCCTTAATCTGTCCCTATCCAATGGCTGGGAAAAATTTTAACCTGAGACTAGGTGAGCTATAAATGATCCTAAAGAAAACAAATTTCTAGTCTAAGGCAATATTTGCTGTTTCTCAGCCTTGCTTTTTGGAGGTTCACTGTATCAGCTCACTTTGGCAAATGGGAAGCTCTTCCAGCCAACCTGCCTCGACAGCACCTCTTCCCTTCTAGCAAGGCAAAGGAAACTTTAAAAAATGCAGCCTTTTAGCAGCATAATGCATTTCCAGGAGCAATGCCCCACATCTTTATTCATGATGTGAATGATGATAGGAGTGGTAATAATGAAACGGGGTCATGAGGGTTTCCCATTGTGAACTAGTATTAATCTAATTTCCTACAGGGTGTTTATCTTACTCAGAAATAACCAAGCAGTTCAAAATACTTTGGCAAGTCTCTGATGAAAAGAAGCCTGGGAAGAGTGAAGGGTTGTTGGAGAATGCTAAACTGCATTCACTCAGCTCTGCTGAGAAGGCTAAGCTGATTCTGGCAGGGTTTTGCCAGGATCTATCCAGTGCAAACTGTCTTATTATTATTCTTATGAATGTTAAGAGCCATCTACATGTAAAATAAAAATCCAACAATGAGGATTCAGGACTTTCATTCATAATAATGACAATTTTTCTACTCTGAAAATTTTGTATAAATCCAAAAAAGTCTATGGGGAGTTTTAATTAAATAATAAAATTAGTGCTAATGTGGGTACTTTACACAACCCCCTCCCAGTGTACAAAAAGGCATGAGCTACCCACTCTCCCATTAACATACTTTTAGGCTGTCAACAAAGTAGTTTTTTTCTGCAACTCCATTTCTGTTTTGAGTGCAATTTGCCTGCCTTGTCCTGCCTGTTCACAGGCTGTCTTTAAAGATGTGGACACTTTGAAAGATGAGCAGCCCAGCATTTCATTTCCATAAAGGCAAACTTGAGCTTTTCCAAGAGAAGGACAAATCTGTACTGCTCTTGCTTCTATTCCTAGCAATTTTTTTTGGCTACTTAACCACTGAGATTGCTTACCTTCTCACAATGTGATCCAGTATTAATTAAGTGAATATCAGGGTTCTGGTGGTACTGGTGGAGCAGACACCTGCCTGGCCTTGTGAGCAGTGCTAGTCCTTGTCACACCAGCACAGAAGTGGCTGGAGAGCCTCTGGGAACCAGAGCTTCCAGTTAAGAAGGAATTCCCTAAATCACAGCACGGGAATGTCGTACACGATGTAGGAAATGGCTTGGGTGAATTAACATATCTGACAGCCAAGCAATTTAACTAGCATTCAACCTCATACTTAATGAATAGTCCATATGTCCAGAGAAGCAGGTAATTTATAGTCTAACATTTTCTTTTGATCTGCCGTTTGCTCTTCCTCTGTAGAATTAAATCACTTCTCAATGCACAAGGGAAGGAGGCGAAGGGAAGAAGTCTTTTTATTTTTAATTAGAATGTGCTAAATGGTAATAAAGTAATGTGAATACAGTGGAGAGCTCTTAAATCCATAACAGTAAATCTATTGCTGCAACAGGTCCATCCTTTATCTGGTGCTCATTTAAGAAGCCTTCACCTGACGTGCCACACTGACATGAACTGATGTTAATGGAGTAATATATTTAAAGAATTCAATAAAGCATCTGTTGTAGACTGTGATATGCCTTGTAATTTTATTGACAGAGGTTTGTTTTGTCCTGAGACACATAAAATTCTTGGTTAAATGGCTTGATTATATTGTTTTTTTAAAATATATTCACTCGACCGGCATCTTGTATGTGCGGCTCATCAGTGATTAATCAGATGATATTTAAAATGTAAATAATTGGATTGACTCTTAAAAATTAGGATTTCATTCCTTTGGGAAGGAATTCAAATGCACGTGGCAGAAGCAGTAATCTGAAAATGATGTTCCCTTGTATGCAAGTGTTAAGGCATTAGGTGAAACAACACAGAAGGATGGTTTAAAGACATCTATGTAAAACAGGAAAGAGGTAATTGCAGAAATAAAAATGTAACCAAAATTCTGGATTTTTTTTCTTTATTAGTTAAGCAAAATACACAGGAGTTCAGACATATTTCCATGATGCCCTTTTTTTTTTTCCCATAAACATAGACAGCTCTCTGCTACTTGAGTAAAAGTGGATTTTGGCTGTGACAGTAAGCTTCTTTCACCTGAAAGCAATTATTCCCACTTTGGGTATGCAATTGCCTATTCCCTCAATCCTCTCTGATCACAGAAGTTGAAAAAAGGCTCGGGAGACATGAGGTGTTTTCTGTCCCATTCATACCCTTGGCCGAGGGGACACGAGCGGTGTTCGGGCATGGCACAGGTGAGTATGGGAAGATTACTTTATTCCCAGCCTGGCAGGGGGCTTTTTTTTGGAAGCACCACTAATTTTGTTAGATACAGTGGCTGCTTAATTTGAAATGGGGCTGATTTCCTAAAACAACCATTTTCCCTGCTTCCTTCCTAAGCACTTGATCCAAGCCAAGGACTTCAGCAGCGCTCCTCTGCCCAGGCTCAGCAAGGCACAATGCCACTGGTTTTGTTAACCATTCCTCTTCCCTATTCCTCTCACTTTTAGAACAGGTATATTTTCCTCTTTTCAGCAGGAGAATTTATGGCTTCATGTTTCAGCACATTTTGTGGGAAGGAAAGTAAATAATTTCTTGGAGGGATGATTGGGCCTTGAGGACAGGGCTTTGAGGTGCATATAGGACGCATGTGTGGACAGATTGTGGAGCTCTTCTACTCAGTGCCTTGATTTAATTGCTGTTGGTGCACTTTGTTCCTTTATTTTTAACTGATATATTCTGGGAGACATTGCTACTTTTGCTTTGCTTGAAACAAGGGTGATTGCACACATCGTAAGGTTTTGTTCCACAGCTTTTTGCCTTAATCTTAAATGACAGCTACATCTGTTGGAAGTTTGTTCCTATCTTCTGTTTAGTTTGTTTTGTTTTGTTAGTTTTTTAAACTTGACAGGTTGAAGGAGCCTTTTTAATGACAGTCTTGTGAGGCTCAGAGAGTTCTTGAGATGCTCTTCCCAGCTTGTGAGCTGCTCCACACTGGTTTTGTTCTTTGGTAGAAGTTCCAGTTGACTCCAGAGCTTTGGTACCAGCAGCACCTTTCCCTACAGGAAAAGGCACAAGCAGACACTTCTTTAACTTACTCCAATTGTTCTGCATTCTGCAGGCTGGGATTCTTTTTTTTGTGACACTGAGGTTAAACTCAGGGGACACGCACATGGATTTAGATAGTGGATTATGGCCAAAGCCTGTCACAATTTCAGCAGGAGTTTTAGTCAGCATCGTTCCATTTTCCCTCTCCTGGGGTCAGGCTTTGCTTCACTGTTGTAATTTGATGTCAGGGTTTCCTTGATTCATTTAGCATTTTATGTGTTTTCTGCACTGTATGTCTCAATATTTCCATCAAGGCGTTCTCATTTGCTATTAGTTTACTCTACTGGAGGCTGCAATAGAAGCTACTTGTCCAATTATTTTGAATTTTTCTAGGTTTATTCATGTGTTGACACATTGATGTTTAGTGCAACACTCCTGATAAAATAACCAAGATGTTGCCCAGTGTTTACATTAAGCAGCACAGAAATCCAACACTAGAAAATATGTGTGTGCAAACAGTCTAAATAAAGAAAATTGAGAGAGTGCTCTAGCTAGGAAAAAAACCCAAACCCATAAAAATAGGTTTTAGCTCAAAATGCTAAAAAAAACCACTTATATCTTCTTTTCTCTGGCCTCTGGTGGGGCCAGACCGGTGTTCTACTGCCCAGAATCATTACAGACTTGCCCGGAGCTATCAGTCAAAGCATTTCCCTCCCAGCTTGTGGTGTTGAACTAACAAGTTTTAGTGAAGACAAATCTTCCCTCTTCAATGCTCTTGATGTCCCGGGTAACCTCCCTGCTCACCAGGAGGTGGCCACAGGACAGGATGTGCCCCAAGTGCACACCCACAGCACAGTTCAGAAACCTCTCCTGAAACTGTGCAAGCCAAAAGATTCTAGTTCTGCCTCTTTTGCTTCTTCTATAGAATTTTCCCTAATTCCAAAGTATTTTCAGATGATACAGTAAAAATCAAAATGTTATTGCAGCAACAGCATTACAATGAATGTGGGCTGGGCTTTCAGCTAGAATTTTGATTATTTTGGGTTGTTGCACAATCTCTGGTCATCAGCTCTAGATGGGGAACATTTAATTTCTCTTAAGCTTCTGCTCTTAAGACTCAGCAAAGTCCTTAAAACTGGGACATCAAAAAATGCAGAACAGCTCCACAAATGCAATTTACAGCCTTATTTAATTATTAGCTATGATTACTCTAATTGTATAAGTTAATCAGTTTTTCTTTTCCTCATTTAAAGGTAATACAGAATCTTTAGGCAATTACATCAAATAATTAGCATTCAGTAGTAACATTAAGCCACTAAAACCACGGAATCATAGAATGGTTTGGGGTGGAAAGGAACTTAAAGCTCATCTCATTCCAACTTCCCTGCCATGGGCAGGGACATATTCCACCAGACCAGGTTGCTCCAAACCCCATCCAGCTTGGCCTTGGACACTCCCAGGGATGGGACAGCCACAACTTTAAAATTTAAAATAGCTTGAATGCAATCTGATAGTGGTCCAGTGTGAAATTAGCAACAATTATTGCCACCAAAATACTACTTCTAGTGAAAATGGATATGAAAGTTGCTATAATATTAACCTATATTCAGCTAAATTGTAGTTAGGTGTGGGTAAATGTCAATCATCTTGCACTGAGTATTTCTTTGTGCCCTACTTGCGATGTGTGTTTTCTCTAAACCCCTAAATTTTACAATTGTTGTTACTTGTTTATTAAAAAATTACCTGAGCAACCTTGTCTGAGCTGCAGATGTTTCTAGTTATATTTGTCTTGGATTATTCATCTCTTAAACACAAAATGCTTTTGAGAATATCCATATGGATATTTATATCTATAATGATATCAATGTCCATTTCTGTTTCTTTCTCCAAATGTATATATTGATATAGATATATTAGTAATATATAGATATATTATTATTTATATATTCATATGTAATATACAAAAAAGTGTAATAACTAGTATAATATGTATAATTATATATAATAATAAAAGTATAATATTTTTGCAATAAAAAGGAATGCGGTTTTTTTGTAGTCTATCTTTGTAAAGTATTTTATGAACTAAAGCAAACAAAGAGATACATCACTAGAAATAAGCCATAGTCAGGGACTATTGCCAAATAACATTATATCTCTGTGCTGATTCCCAAGTTAATACAGTTTTCATTTTCCAGTGAAAAGCAACTTAAACATATTTGCATCCATCTGCCTTTTCCCCAAAACACATAGTTAAGTAAAACACAGGAAGAATTATAACATTTCTTAGTCTGAATTGTTGGAAAAAGTGTGGATTTGTGGCTGAAACCACATGAGAGGCCACTGATTTTGCTTATGTTACTTGACCAGTCCCATGACTCCAATTTTCATGGGTCTCCAGTTCCTGATATTAATCTGTCCCAAGATGGAGCACCAAAGCAGAAGAGATTCAGGGATTTTACTTATTCCTGGCAAACAGAGAGCTCAGCTGAATAGGGTCAGAGGGAAGATGTGGGGAAAATGTCAAGACCGCTTTTTTAAATGAACAATAAAATTGTGTTATAATTCATTTTTCAAAGACAACTGACGTGAAGTTACATATGCTTAATTAAGGACATTTTAAAAAAGAAGCTGTTTTGTTTGACTCTCTACTGAACACAGCACTCTGCCATTTAATCAAATTACTGTGGCAGAGAACATGGTGATGCCCTTCAGTGAAAGCACCAGCGTGAAATCCTTCAACAGAAGAGGAGCAGCAATAGCCTGACTATTCTCACAAGATGGTTTGGACAAGTAGATGACCAGATGGAGGAGAGGAGAGGCAAACACTCCACTGCTGGCAAGCACCCAGAGCTTCTTGAACCTCATGTACTCTTCCCTAATAAATATATCATTTCAATACCAGCCATGGTAATGCAGTGATAACAGCAGGAGAATAACTCTCCTTATAATTGTGTGAGACATGCAGATATATTCCCCTGTCTCCCTGACTAATGTTTCCAACATGACTTGTTAGCTTCTGCAATGATCAAGCAGCTATTAAAGATAAAACTGTGTTAACCTTTTCAAAAATTAGAAGTGCATGACTGTAACTGGAACTACAATGGCTTCCCGGAGACCAGAGCCAGAGGGTGAAAGATCATCCTGCTGAGACATTAGGAAGGGATGTATTATTTATTTAGTGTGTCTGAACCCCATCTGGAGGATGTGGCCCCGTGCAAATGCCTCCTCCTTGCTGTGTGACTGCTCTAACCCATGTAGGCAGGTAAGCAGAAAGGTCCTGGATCAGCCTTCACAAGAGAGGTAAATTATTTCTCTATTTAGCTTCCCTCCCTGGAACAGAGTCTAGCAGATTGATCATGGAAAAAGAACTCTTGAAACTCTGAAATCAACCACATTTTTCTTCATTTTAAGTTGGACCCCAAACCGTCTTAATCCTAAGGAACTTGTGAGAACAAACCCACCCATCACAGTTTGTTCACATTTGTACCTTCAGTCACAGACCCATGAGTTAGACACTAACATCATACTTAATATAAAAACCCCTCAAGGGTGGCAGCAGGGGTGTCATGTCATCCCATGTGCTGACAAACTAGAGGTGTTGGATATTCAGAAATTAACTTGTCTGATGATGCAGGTGAGTGAAAAATCATCCTTGATATGCATAAGCTGTAATAAAAAAACAGGTCTTTGTTTATTGATAAGTATAACCTGTAGACTACAAGTGACAAACAGGCAATTAATCCCAACTGGAAATAAGAATGACTGGCAGTCCAAAAATTCCCTATCAGTCTACAGTGAAAACCTTTCTGGATTTGTTTTCGTAAATAAACTTTTTACTGAAGTTATCAGAGCTGCTGATGGAATAAAGCTCATAATAAAAATAGATAATAGCAGAATGAAAATTGCAGAAATGTAATCCACAATCCAAGGCACATAGAATATTTATAAAG
This sequence comes from Dicrurus megarhynchus, assembly GCA_013399195.1. Classification (NCBI taxonomy): domain Eukaryota; kingdom Metazoa; phylum Chordata; class Aves; order Passeriformes; family Dicruridae; genus Dicrurus; species Dicrurus megarhynchus. The sequence continues at coordinate 2,143,012 of VXAD01001641.1, read as the reverse complement.
TCTGACTTCTATTAAGGTAGCATCTCAGTTGCATTTTTGAGATTTTAATATCTGCAAGTAATTCTCTGTCTTCCCACAAGGACTGGTAAAAAGATCATGTAAATGAGCATGTCCAAATTAACTGTTTCCTTCTCTCAAGGCTGGCAAAAACAGCAAACCATTCCTTTGGGAAGCTGGGTCTGGTGCCTGCTTTCGTACAACAAAACGGAAAGAAGCAAAATCCATAAGGAAATACACGAAAGGCTAAGCTGCCCTGTGTGAAAATGTTTCAAGGTTTAGGAGATGCTGTTCTCTTGACAGAGCTAAAATACAGCCCATAAAAATTCAGGCAACGAAAGAGTGGGGTAGGCAGTGATGAAAAGTGGCTGATTTAAAGGTAAAAGAGAGATTTCTTCCTAACCTTGTATCTTGGTGGTCATTTCCACCACGAGAAACTCACCCTAAACAGGCAGTGAATCTCACGGGGGCTCCCCAGGTAACACACAGCAAGAAACAAGCAAAGCAGGTAATTTTTCACCATTTCTCAGCTTATTCTTTTCATTTTGTTAAAAAACAGAACAAGCCTAAACTGCTAAACAAAACCATTTTGAGATCTGGCCAAAGGTTCTTTTCCTTGTAGCATCTTCTTCCTTCAGCTGCTCTTCCCACCTTTAGCCATGAGACAAATAAATGTTCATCTACCATGTCACACACATTTCTCATCCCGCATCTCAATCAAGGCCTCAAAACTGCAGGACAAAATAGGCTTCTCTCATACCAGCATGAACAAGGCAGCCAGGGATATTATATTTTACATATGTTCTCTGGTACTGGAGTATCAGTCCCATCTGCTCAATAAAATATTTGCCTACGAAAGGAAATGGAAAAATAATAAACTAGAAAATCTCTTTAGTACTGTGGCATATATTTTCTTTTCAAACATAAACTTTGTGAAGTCAGAGATATTAAGAACAAAAAATCTATAAATCCCTGTGGTAATAAGCAATGAAATTAAAATCCAGGCAAAATTAAATTTGAAAAGATTAATGTTCCTTTTCATATTTTGACGACAACTATAAACATCATGGAATTTCATGAATTTACAGCTTTAAAATGCAAACTGATACCCCACAATAGTGCAATTTTAGTCACAAAGAAATAAGTACTTTTTATTCTAGTGTCCCTACAGATAAATTTCTCAGTAGTATGAAATGGCTTTGATCTTCTCAACTGCCATTTAAAAAACCAGTAAGTAGTCTGTAACTGAAGCCCTGTTGTGCTTAAAATGTGTGTAGCAGCACATTGATAGCAGTTGCATATCATCAAAGTATATGTCCCAGACACCTAAATGCAAAGTTTGGAGGATTCTTCTCCAAAACCATTTTGTAAAATTCCATGGCTTAAAGGGTGTATTTATTTTTCTCAGTCCTCTGAGATATAAACACTTTATGTGTGGCAATAACCTTGTTAAGCCTTTTGAAAAAATGATTAAACAGTCTACAAGGACTCTGAGTTCACTGGAGGGTAGAAGAAAATGGAAATCCTGGTGTCCCAGTTGGAATATGGCATCCTGGAGCAAACTGTGGGGAGCTGGAGAGCAGGAATTAGGAACATCTTACATTATTAGGTTTGTAGACTGCACACACCACCCAAACCACACACACACAACTGAAAAAGAATGGAAATTACAAAAGGAGCAAGACAACTGTGAGAGAAAGTACAATGTGAAGGAGGTGCTCAGGCACTTTATGGAACTTGAACTGAAAGTCAAGTGGCAAGGGGCAATCCATGCTCTTTCCCTCAGTGACATGACTGTAGTCACAATACCAGGGCTTTTCACAGTAAGATTAAATTTTCCTTTGTTGAGTGAAAACAGGAGTTCTTTATAAATAATGGAAATGGTGTCCCCACCTGTTTTCTCGTGCAGAATCTGTGCTAAGTTTTCCCTAGCTGTTGTTTTCTCTTTGAATTTCCTCTATGGAACATTTAAGGGAAATGGACACTTTGTCTCTCTGTCTCTACTCTGTCTCTAATTCTTTTTCAAATTCTAATTATGCTTAAGGAACCTTAATGGTCAGACCTCCACATTTCTGAAGTCAGAATTCTTCTGCTATTATTAGACAAAATGCAAATAAAATGGACTTAATTTTTTTCCATATGTGTTTGGCCTATCTGCAGAATGTAATGCTAAAAGGACATTTTCAATCTCTTTCCCTCAGTGTTTTTTTTTTTCTTTTTGTTCAGAAATCAGTTCTCACAAAGCAAAATTGTGCATAATAATCCACTCTTATGAATAAGCGGTCAAAACAATTAGGAGTGAACCAAGTCATGTTGTTACTGTAGAAGTGACAAAGTCACGCTGCAGGCTGACAGGTTTCAGGAAACTCTTTAGGGGATTTCAGAATTAAAGGTCCTGTTGCCACTGAAATTAGAGCAAAACCTGCAATAACTTTGCAGGAAGGGGTCTGGCCTTATGCCAACTGCTGAGTGGGTGTGACAAGGAGAGGGAGGGGACATCTTAGTAGGAGCTACCAAGGGCAGGGAGGGGTCAGAGCCTTGGTGCTGCCACTTGTTTTCAGCTAAATCCATTGATTCTTGATAGCAAATGAGGGATTTTGCTGCACCTTGCAAGGAGGGAAAATGGATTGGAACAGGAGAGTCTTTGAGTGGTGGGTCCAACATCCACAGCTCCCCAGGGCTTGCCTTGAGGGCAGGGGTCAGAGGTGGACCAATGTAGAAGACTTTGGCTTGACCAAGAGTGCTGAATCTCAGCTGGGGTTCCTCCTTGAATTACAGAATCACAGAATGCTTTGTGTTGGAAGGGACCTTAAAATCATCTAATTCCAACCACGCTGCCATGGGCAGGGACACCTTCTCTAGACCAGGCTGTCCTGTTCAAACTGGCATTGAACACTTTCAGAGATGGAGCATCCACAGCTTCTCTGGGAAACCTGTCCAGTCCCTCATGACCCTCACAGGGATGAATTCTTCCTAATATCCCATCCAACTCTGCCCTCTGTGAGCTTAACGCTATTCCCCCTCATCCTGTCACTCTGTGCCCTTGTGGAAAGTCCCTCTCCAGCTCACTTGGAGCCCCTTTAGGCACTGGAAGGGTCTCAGGTCTCCCCAGAGCTTTCTCCAGTCTTTGGCAATTGCCTTGGAGCCAGCTTTGCCTTGTCTGTGGATCCCTCATCAGTACTCAGGTTTCCAAAGTAATCACCCCATTCCGAGTCCTATTGAGAAGAAACATATGCAATACTCACCACTGACATCCCTACAAAAATATTTTGAAGTGTGGAATTATACGGCCATTAAATATTTAATATTAAGTAACCTGTGGGAATTTTAATATATTCTACTTGCAGTGAATACATAAGGTAATGATAAAGAAGTAATGCAAAAGCTGGTTCATCTGAAAGCATGTAGCAATTTTCAGTTGTGTTTTATATATGAACCCATGAAATGTATACAGAAGAAATTAAATGTATAAAATGATTTATAGGTGGATTAAAAAGGCTTGCAATTTTTTTAGTTTCATACATCTTCAGGGAAAGAGTTATAAATCTCTGTAACTTAAATTGCTTATCCAAGTTCTACAGAAACAGCATAAACAGAGCAAGCAATTATCTGTAATAAACTTTTTCTTTAATATTGCGGCATTCACATTTTGGTAAAACTACATATCATAATCTATTTTGTGCTACATTAGATTCTATTTGTTAGGCTCACATATTTTTTGCAATTCTGCTGAAACTATAGTCTTCCTGGTAGGGCGACCCATCATCAAGTGTTAATAAAATAATAATGCAACATAATCTGTCCTTCTGGAAATTAATTTATATACATATAACATTGTTTCCTCCCTCATACACCACAGAATTTTCAAAACTCCAGAAAAATCCCTTTGTAAGTGTGGTTCTTGGAGTGCTTAGACATTCAGTTTTCATTATAGCCAGTGCTGACATTTGAAATGATAATTTGAGCAATGTTTCCTGGGGTTCAGGCATCGACTGTTGCACTCAGCAGAAGAGTCTGATGTTTTTTGTGACAGCCATCTAAAAATGTTCGATTTGAAGTGATGTCAGCTTTCTTGAAGAAAACTCCATAATGGTGGAAGATGTGGGATTTTTCAGAAAAAGCAGCCTTTTGTCTCAATCTACATCCTGAAATACAAGTAAAGTGTTATCATTTGCTTGGAACAATGCCTGGGAAGGGGAATCATGGCTCTGTGAGGCACAGAACAAAACTGAGTCGAGGTGATCCAGGAGCAGGATGAGATCAATGCTTCGGAGAGCAAAACCACTCGGATTGATCACAAGAGATACAGAGCATATTGCTTCTATATTGTGGTGTAAAAAAAATGCCCCCAGTTTGCTTTGAATAAAGAAAAGGACAATCTATAGAGGTTTATTTCAATATAGACAGGGTGTCACTTAGACTGTGTCAGGGTTTTAAAGGAGAGAACACTTCCAAGTGGGATGGAGATGTGCCAGCATTGTGGTTCAAGACATGGAGTTTACAGCCCTGTTTCTCACCTAAGGAAATTACAGCCAGAAAAGCAATTTCCATTCAGCATCATGCTCCTCTGCCATCTCTACGCAGTGCTTGCTTGTTGTTGTGTTCCAGGGCCTGAACTCTGTCTGTTAAACTCCATGCAAATTGCTCCAATTCTGAGGTCGAGGGAGAGGGTTTTGCCTTGAGCGACCGAAGCCTGGAGTCAGCGGCTGCACGGACACACACAAAGTCACTGCTGGCGGAGGTGGAGTCACCTTCATGGAACCTTCATGGCAGGAGGCTGATTTTCCCAAGAGCCCTGAGCTCTCTCTTTCACCTTCATTGTCCATGACACAGGAGTGTCTACCTGTCACCGTCCAAGTTTATATCTGCAGTGAATAAAACAAGACAAAATCTCCCTACTTGAAACTAATGGAAGAGATCCTACTGGCTCACTGGGTTAATTTCTGTCTTCTACCCACATTGAAAAACCTCAGAGCACTGGGAAGTTTTCCAGGTGTCCTGAAAGCAGAAGGATCAACTGGCCACTCAACCCAATTTGCTTTTATTATTCTAAATATTTTTTTAAAGTACATAATTTTGATTGCAAATCTCTTTCAAGCCTACTTACTCTAAGATTTAATCTTTCAAATCCTACTATTTGCTGCAAGGGCCAGATTCAAATAACAAGCTGATCTCTTTGAAGAAAACTGCTTCTGTCTTGTGCAGCCTCTGAATTCCTGGGATTAGTAATATTTTGGTAAGCCCTATTTTCAAACAGTGAAGTAATTACACTAAACTTGGGATGGCTACACAGTTAAGGCAGAGGGTTAAAGCTTCTTACCTTGATGCTTTCTGTTTCGCCACCTCTAAAGGCTGATCCCACCCATCTTAAAAATACATCTGAAACATCAGGAGTAGCTTAGCCTGGATAACCTCGATGGTTTCCATCCCTGGGGGGATACCTCAGTCATTGCCCCTTTGTAGGATGCTGTTGATGACATGACAGCTATTGAATTACCAGGGTTTTCTGTCAGATGCATTATGTTAATCCAGCAGCAGCCTCTCCTGAAGGTGGGTGACGTGAATTTTTCTCTGGAGGAGTGTTTTTTTCCTTAACTGATTGGGTGACAGCTCTCCTGTGCAAGACAGCTAAATTTCAGTGATGTAAATCCCACCCTGAGTCTGTGTACAAAACAAGGGAAAATTTTAGGGGTAAAAGACAGAGAACAGTCCTGTTAGGAAGCCGAGATGCCATATGAGCCACAATTCTATTCTGCCGGTAGAAGAGCATTTCCTCCAAGCAGGTGCTCCACCCTTAATTTCTCAGAGCTGATCCTCAGGAAAGGAAAAATATCTCCAAAAGACAAGACAGGAACTAAATCTTAGAAGGTGACTGGTTAATAAAAATCTGTAAAAGCACTGGTTTTACAGTACATACAATCTTCCTCTCATCCACTCTGCAACATTGAGCACCTTCATATTTCTCCCAAACTAAGGTCATGGGCCCTGGTCCCCTGTTATCAGCCCTCCCTGCACTGATGTGCCAGCTCCCTTCTCTGCCACAAAGTGATTAACTCAATTAGGTTGAATTATGAGCTCTTGTGTCTGGCCCACATTAGGTTGAATTTTGTTCTTCTTGTCAGACTGACAAAGGGACTCTGGCTTGAAAGTGTTTTCTAATTATATTTGTTGGTTTAATAAGGGATATTACCTTTCCTTATAAAAGATATTTCTTTTCTCAGGTTAAGTAATGCACTCACTCATAGAAACATTGACAGTGTTTCATTAGCTCAATTCCCCCAGACTAAGAGAAGGACACATGGAAAAACTTCATTTGGATATCACTTCCCCTGCTCTTCTTCCGTGGCTGAGCTAGGTCCCTGCTTTAGTGCCAGGGATTCAACGTTTGGGTGCAATCAGCCTGACCTGATTTCCCATCCATTTGCCAAGTCTGGCTCTCTCTGGAGGTCCCTAACCCAGCTCTGATGGAGTCTGGCTCTCTCTGGAGGTCCCTAACCCAGCTCTGATGGAGTCTGGCTCTCTCTGGAGGTCCCTAACCCAGCTCTGATGGAATGAGTCACGTTCAGAGGTTGAGCTGGGGAGATCTCGCCAGCGCTGGTTCATCTCCACTCTCCTGCTGCACAAGGGCTTTACTCCGCACCTCAGTGAGGTGCAGGCTTCCATCAAAGCATCCTTCCACCAACACAGAGGGGCCAGAGGCAGAGAAAGAGCTCCTTGATATGAAATAGCAGAATCTCTTTTTACTCCACTCCTCAGTCTATTCTGACTTCTTTTAGGCAGGGCGAGCCCTGCCGTTCTACTGCAAATTCTCTGTACAGAAAGTACATGTACATTGAACCATTCCTGTGACCATGTTTGACTTTCGCTCCGCAAATAAATGGGAGTAGATAGCTCCTTTCCCTCAGGAGCTGCTGGCTGCTGAAAATTGAGAGTGGCTGGGATATGCAGATGAAACATCCCTTTCTCCCCACCAAGATCTGAAAGCAGAGAGCTCCCTACCCTTCCGAGTTTCAGGCCAAGGGGCCTCGACGCACACAGAGCAAATGGGAAGATGTGTGATTAGGTAACTTCCAAACTTCAGAAACATTTTCATTTCAAATTCTGACTTCCTGCCATGCACATATTCTTCTGTAAGCAGACTCCAAGGCAATTTATTAACAGCTCTGGAGGAGTGATATCTGCAGAATGTGTTTTCCAGCTTTTGACAGCTGAGCAGGGCTAATGTTACTGTTTCAGAGTGTCATCGCTGGAGCAATGTATATTCTGCATAGTCAATGAAGTGTCCTTTGAAGGTGCAAATGAAACAGCCTATCTGAGGCAAAAAGCTAAAAAAAAAAGCTAGTATTTTAGATCATTTATCAGCATATAGGAAAAAAAAAGTGAGGAAAAAAAGGTAGAGCATATTTTCCAAAGATTTTTTAACCACCATCAACTGGAATTTTCAACCTGTGTTTCTTTCTGACTCTACTTAAGTAAATATTTTAATAGAATGCATTACAACACACGGGCAGACAGAAAACTAAGTAAAGCACTTGAAGTATTTTAATTTCCTAAAATGAAAAATTAAAAAAACATCAGTGAAGGTGCTTCTACAGCCTTGGAAGCTTAAAAAACCCCTCAGACAGACCTAAGCTCTGAAATGAGGGGTTTTAAAGAAATGCTCTAAGCATTACATAACGAAAAGTTACAGAGGTGCTCAGGGAAGGAATAAAGGGATTTTTGATCACATTAGGGATTTAAAATGAATCATGGAAGTCTTAGCATTGTTCTTGAACTTTCCCAGAACATTCCTTTGGATGAATGTTACAAGGAGGGTGGAAGAAGAAGCTAGAGTAAAGTAGGATTGATATGCATGATGAATTACAGTTCATTAATCCAATTAATGAGTAATTCCAGAAGCTTTAATCCCAGATAAAGCTCTTTATCATAGCTCTGGTGGCTAGTGCTGCACTAAGAGCCCATCAGCAAATCCATTGCAAGCCTCTGTTATATGAAGCCTGCCATGCACTGCCAGAGCTTTTTTGGAAATATTTTGTCCAAAAAAGAAATAATGAGAAATACAGAGAAAGGAGCAGTCTCTACACTTATTTGACTGGGCTCACATTACAAAAGATTTCAAAGTACATTTAAAAAGACACAGGCCAGGTAAAAGTAACATCAAATATTGATAAGAGCTCTTGGGTTAGAAAGCAAAAGTATGTTCCTGTTTCTGCTGTCATCTGTGGGCATGATTTCCTCATGCACATCCCATTGGCTGATGGGAGCCAATGGAGTATAAGGAGGTGTTTTGACAACAACCTTCATTCCATTTTAAATCTCTTTAATTTTTTTGGTAGCACTACCTCAAACTGTCATAATCTCTGAATGCTTCAGAAATGCAATCCCTCCTCTGCAGCTCTCACATGCAAGGAGAGAAGAGATAAAGAAAGGGAATAAAGAGTGGGAATGAGTTTACACACTGCCTACCCTCATTCCCTGCAGACAGCACAGCAGAATAGAGCACGTAAGAGGGACTTACGTGTGAGACAAGCATCTGAACTTCTAGCGGGTGTCTAAGGAGGTCAAAGAACGGATTAAAATTTGTACAGCAGAAAAAAAGAGTGTATCAGGACTTCTCAAAAAGCAGGAACAATTCCTGTTCAAGAAGCCACTTCAAATTCCTACCTAATGTCCCTGCCACAGCAGCTCTTCTTCCTCCCAGCAGCTGGATAGCTCAAATATTTATTCACCCACTGTGATGGGACTAAAAACAGCTGGGCCTTCACTGAGACCCTTTAGAAAACTCTCCTGTTGACAGCTCTGGATACTGCTGTGCTGTGATTTTGATTTGGGGAGAACTTGGCTACTCAACACCAGGACCATAAATTCATTTATTTTAATGCCAGAGGAGACTTGCAGTACCATGATAGCCCATGCAACAGGCTCAAAGGTTGCTCCCAGCTGCTTTGAGCAGCGATGTCAAATTCTCTTCTGCATTCTCAGTTAGTAAAGCTGCATGAGCAAGACACAGGATCCTGCTCTGATGACTATTTCAGCACAAGTGCATCCCTTCTGATGTTGCCAAAGTGCCAGTTGTGGGATGATGACAGTTCACGCCCAATTACACACGGTGATGGATTCGTGTTTCTTGATCAATGACTTTGAAGCCTTCTGGAAACAGCACTGCACAACGACCCCTCCTCTTAAAGCCCAAATAAGATGACTAGTGACATGTGGAAGCAGAAGTCAAAATTTCATGCATGCCAGAGCTAGTTCTGACCAGTCTGCCTGGAGCAGCGCTCCTGAACTGGAAGAACCTGCAATCACTCCAGCACAGAGGAAGGGTGTGACGGAAACAAGCAGCTGCAGAGATTATTGGAGCAGGAGGACAATTGTCTCAAAAGTACTCCCATTTAGCAAAAGCAACATCACAATTTGAAATCTGAGGCTGAATTCTTGTGCCGCCTATCGATAGGACTTAAATTTTGGGAACTTTGATGAGGACTCAGCACACTTCAGTGTGGCAGAGCATATTATTACAGCTGATTGGTCTTTCCTTACATGTGTGAGTCAGGGTCACAAAAGTATGTGGTGTTTAAAATGGTCTTTGATCCTATTAAAGCCTTCATGGCCACTTTGCTAAACCTGTAAAAGTTTATCCTAGATCATCTAAAGAGACTCTTTCATCCTTCAAAAAACACAGCAGCCTCTAGGAAGGAAATGGATTTGATCCACACGTCTTGGTCTTGTTGTATAACTGTGATCATGACTTTATGATGCCTATCCAGGAGAAACAGCACGTGGATCAGCATTTGACTAAAGGAAAGGGAGGAAGGAGAGGAGGAATCCACATCTGCAAATCTGTGAGGAAGAGCAGATGTTCCCTGGGTGCATTTCCACGTGGCAGGAGCTGTCGTTGGTGCTGGCAGATTTTCTAGGTCCCACCTTTCGCCCTCTTTCTGGAGGTGCCTGGGAAGAAATCAAACACAAGGTGAAAAAACCACAAAGGATAAAAGCACAAGATTAAGACAGAAATGGAAAGAAGAAAAATCACCAGAATGAGGGGAAGAAAACCGTCATGCTATTAGTCTTCCAAATGCTTTTAAAGCTAAGTAGGCATTTAGATTTGTTTCCTTGCACTTTGGAAACTTGCATGGTAAAAGCTGCAAACAGTTAACCTGAAAGAAGCACGACAAATCCACCCTGTTCAGATCTTCTGATGTGCTACCACTTGTAAGCTCCCTTAAAAAAACGTCTTTTGCAACTAAAAAGCTTGCCACATGTTTGTAAATGGGAAATTAAAGATAAGAAATCCCGAATAAAGTCAGACTACTGGATATTTACATTCAAAGTGCTTTGCAACTATCAGTCAATTACCTCAGCGTGTTTTCTGGCTGTCTCCAATCTGGCTGAAAAATGCAAGCTCACGACTTTCTCTGTGAGATAGGTGTTATTAACCTGTTTTTCAGAGCTGGAAGCTGAGACAGAGAAGAAGTGGGTGGCTCGCCCTGCGTCACAGTGGTGCTGGTGGCAGAGATGGAAATGGACCAGTTTGTTTTAACAGGTTTCCACCTCAGGATTTTGTAAGCCTCCATCACAGAGGTGAACTGAAATTTTGGTATCACAGAACAAAATATGCCTCCTGCTACTCACATAACCCATTTTTCTTCTTATGCTAATTATAATATAAATATTCCTTCTTTATGAAATCCTACTTTTATCTCAGTGTTTCCTTTCATCACTGACTTCCCAATGCTTCAGGACAGGAATCTCTGTATTCTTACAACTAGACTCCATTTTTTTTTTTTTTCAGGCAAGATTAGGATGAGCAGTGGGAGGACAGAGGTATGGTCTGGTGGTATTTCTCAGTATCAGTTGTCAGCATACAAGACATAATGGGATTCCCATGTTCAGATTTCTCTGTTTGCCTTGCTGGCAGATTGTATGATTCCTCTTTATTGCCTTTCTTGTCTCTTGGCTTTTCCCTTAAAAACAACCAACCAACCCTCAGTTCCCCAGGGAAGAACAGGTAGTGTTTTTTACATCCAATAAGGAATCCAGTCTGGAACACTCATTTTTAATCTGATGTTGTTCATAACAGCAGGACTTCTCCTCTGCGAGCAGCTACTTGCTCTTGCTACTAAAGTATTATATATGTTCTTTGTTGTGTATAGTTAAATCATATTTTTTTAATGATATTTTTTTCCAATGACAGTTCACTTTGGGCCCAGGCAAGAGTGTTCTGGAGTCAGAGGAAGATTAGCTGTTCCACATTCATTATCAGAGAGAACTACTACACTTTCTTCTCCCCACCATCCAAGGAATTTTTGGATCCCCCATCCAAACTCCAGGCAAGTCTCCTCTAATGGAAGGTTTTAAATAGTTAAATAAAATGGCTTTAAATTTTCACGTGTTAGAGTAGCTCCTAATTCGTGACACACCATTTTTTCTTGAACACCATGGTGATGTGAGTCTCCTGTTAAAGCCTAAAGATGGAATAATTGAAAATGGATAAGTGACCTTGAAAGTCATTCCTGAGAGTCAATAGGGGCTGTGCACATTAATTAGTGTTTTTCAGATTCTACTCTTAATGTTTACCAAAGCAGAAAAGCTTTCCCTCTGTCAGTCAAGGGCAGGACTACACAGCCTGTGACTATTGACATATTCCCCTTTATCGTGATTTCCTTTATATTTGATTTAATTTGCAAAAATGTATTTAGTATTTTGTTAAAGAAAGCTCCATTGAAAAGATTTCTTTATCACAGCTTCATCTGAAAACATGCCTATGAATAACAGATTTGATTGCAAGCACTATAGGGCAGCTACTTCTCATCAATGACCAAAATGTGATAAAAAGGACACAAAAATATGATTCATTAGATGGGACATTAACTCAAAGGTTGTAAATGCAACTTGTTAAATTTTATCAATCATGATCACAACCAAATCTTAATTTTAGTATGACTTTTTAAAAAAAAGTCTTTGTTTTCATTGCATTGAATAAAAACACCCTGCCAAAAAAAAAAAAAAAAAAGACTGGTTAAGCTTTATCCACTTCTACTTAATCAGAGAAGAGTGAAATGTCTGGCAAATGCCAATACATATCAAAGAGAAACTTTTAACAGCACTGTCTGTTTTATTGCTAAATTATTTCAGAAGTCTCATAATCAGGAACACTGGAGACTAGACGAGACAAGACACTGAGGACACATGAGGCAAAACAATCCTGTGCTAATAGAAAAGTGAACAGGATGAATGTTTTCCATTTTCTTTAGTGGTTTTCTGCTTGGACTGTAAGTTATTGTAATCAAAGGACAGATAAAATTTCTTGTTTAGATTTTGCTGGCTCTTTCAATATTATTTTATTAAATGATGGTGTGATTAGACTTTTATCAATGCTAAACAAAGTAAATAATTTTAAATAAGGAACTTTAATATTTTTGTTCTTCACCTAGACAAAGGTTGTTCATACTGTATTTGTTGACTTTGAAGACAAATAACCTTGTCAGGGGATGCCTAATTGCCAACCAATACCATATGTGCTTGCAGCGTTTGAAATATGCACTTGTGCTCGTAAAGGTAACTCAAGCCAGAGTCAACTCTCCGCATGCAGCCAAATTTTGATTTTCTGGTAGAATTTGCCCGCCTGACTCTTCTGGGGGCTTGGATTAGTGCTTGGATGAAATGCACTGATTCAGTCCCAGCAGAGGAAATAGGAATTCCAGCTGTGAAGGACTCCTGCAGTGCAACCATCTCCCAACGCAGCTGACTCTGAGTGAGCTCGGACACTTTCCCCATACAGGGCCCAACAATTTACGAGACACAGATTCTCCTTCAGGTGGAGATTAAGCAAAGAATGACATTTTTTTTTGCCTTCATCCTACAGAAGATATTGGGTAGAATGTGCTAAGGTGGCAGATGGGCCATACCCAGAGTAGTGTGGTGCAATGCTTAGCAAGAGCAGGTGATGCAGCCAGGACAGATATAACTTGTGTATAAACTTACTTGAGCTTGGGACAGTGCTTTCTGCTGCTTCTCTTGATTGCCCCTGAAATTCAACATGTTTTCACTAGAAACCCAAGTTGAAGAGGAACAGGTAACACTGTGTGAGTAAAAGTATTTTCAGTAAATATCTTTAAAGCATAGCAGATAATTTTTAGTTATACATTCCTGTACACTGTAAGCGTTGCAGCTGGTCCAAAGACCAGCTAGAAGCAAATGACATTTCCTCCTCTCATTATTTAAGCCAGCCAGTAATTTCTGAAGATTTTAAATGGGCAACAGTCAAGTCATGATGTTGATTAACTTTATGGATGTAAGGAGCAATTACACCGGGACTGCATGAAAGCAAGCAGGTAGGATGAAGCACATGCATTTACTTACCCTTTCATGTGCATAAATTTGCTTTAATCTTGACAGTTCTTAACAGAATTAAGTTGATCACCAGCAGCTTGTATGGGGGCTGGCTCTCAAAATGCCATCAGGAAATAAAGATCCTCATCCTTGCTTCAGATTGCAGTGCACTATAAAGGCACTGCTGTCCCCCTACAGTGGTAGTATTTAAGCCATTGTTGCTGTCCTATAGCATAGCAATATACCCCTTGCATGTCACTCACAGAAGTTTCAAGTCCAGTAACAGGTCAGTGTGATTTGAAACACCCTCTAGCTGTCTTGTTACTTGTTAGTTTGATATTGTTCCTCCCCTGAGGGGTCTTATTGGTTTACTATCATGTACCTTCTTTCATGATTGGTTCATCCTGTTATCTCTACCTGATGATGTAACACTTTAAAACTCTCTGCAAGAGGACAACCGGGGTCTCTCTGCTTTAGCTCCCCTTCAAGCTAACTGGCCCCTGCCCTCTCGAGGGCAGGAGAAAATAAACTTGGAATGCAGCTGACAGAGTTTCCACTCTTTTCTCCGTACCTTCCGCTGCTGGCTACAGCATGCCTACATGCTGTGAGGAGGCGTTGGGCTGCACTGGTAAACTGAGGCACGCTAACCTCAGTTACCATCAATTCAGTCGCTGGTTCACGTGGGCATCGGACCCCGTTAACCTGCAGGCCAGGCTGGGAACAGCCTGGCCGGCAGAGATATTAACAAGCCATGCCTTGTAATTGCTTATTTCTTTGGTGTCACACACATAGACGTGGCAATATTGATATTTCCATAAACTATCTCAACTATTCCCACTCCAACATATTTATTTGCTGTACTCAATTTAAAAAAAAATATTAATTTATATAGCTATGAATTAAGTAGCTACATATAGACTACAAATCAAATCATGTTGATCTGACACAGGTAGATTTCAGTGCTAATGTTATCCCACTGCTGCATTTGTGACAACTGGAAGAGTTTTACCAGAAAGGAAGAACAAAACTGCTCTCAGGCTGCTACTCTGGAATTGTCAGCAGCTCAAGAACTGCTGTGTGAAACAGAAAATTTTATTAAAAAGTCAACTATCATCTTAGATGGAAAATACATTTTATAGTTTCTTTTTTGTTGGTGGTGTTTTTCGGGTTTTTTTTCTGTTTTGGGTTTTTTTGTTTGTTTGTTTTTTGTTTGTTTGTTTGTTTGGTTGGGGTTTTTTTGTTGTTTTGTTGGGGTTTTTTTTGTATTAGCAACTTCTACCATCTCCCATTTACATCAGTCGCAGGTTTTGGATCAAAAGCACTTAGAGGGGGGGTAAGAGCAAGACCCAGATCCAGATTTACACCCCCAGAAGAGTTCCCAGGCAAACATGAATCAAAATGAACTCTTGAGGATTTAGAGGTTCCCAAGATAACCCTGCTCAGAGAGGATGCCATCATGCCTAAGTTGATTTGGTACCCCTGAGCAGCAGTACATGGGGAATCCAGAAATGTCTGTTGGAGGAACATCTGGAGGTCATCTACTCCAACCTGCTTGAAGCAGGATGATCACCAAGACCAGAAATAACAGGAATATGCAGGATGATCACAAAGATCATGAATGGCCAGGAACAGGGATGACGCCATGTCCTCCTGGCCAGACTGTGCAATCAACACTGGATTGCAGAGAGCAAGGATGCAGAAGAAAGAGAAAGAAAATGTTTCAAGCCTCTATCCCTGTTATGTTACAGCTGAGAGTTTAAGCCTCTTGCAATGAGCTAAGTGCAGCCTTTTTATAAATCATGCCTTTCGCCCACTAATCAGCTGCATTAAAATTAATAAAAATGTAAAGAGAGGATCTTAGATTAATTAGCAATTGAGTACAGACTACACTTTTATTATCTGTAGATTTTGGGCAGTTGCAAGAAGATCTCTTTAGTGCATAGCACAGAGCCAAAAAGCAAAGACATGCATCTATAAATCTCATAAATTTATATTGCACTCTGTATATATAGAATTGCTGCTTGCATGTAGCACACACACAGCGCTGACCAAAACTGCTCTTCCAAAATGATGCTTTGCAATTCACCTTCCCAGAAAACACTGCTATAAGCAATGCCCAGTTTTCACTCTGGGTCTGTGTTGCCTCTAATTTTCCAGTTTGCTTGAATGAAACAGAAGGTCAAGTGACTGGTCCAAAATTCCAGAGCCACTCCAAGGCTCAGCTGGGTACCAGGATTTGCTTACACCACACAATCTCCTTGCACCACACAGCATCCCACAGGGCAATGACAGAAGAGGATAATGAGATTGCCAGTTGTTTTTCTCCATCAAATATAGTGAGATTGCCAGTTATTTTTCTCTATGATGTAGTATTTCTTATATTCTAGTTTTAATTTAGAAACCTTTCAAGGTGAGGCTGCTACACAGACTTAAAGAGAGGAAATACCACAGAGGTACTCAAAGTAATAAACAGTACCCAACCCTTTATCGTGACCTGCCTGTCACAGCTACATTTGTTTTGCAGTCTTCCTGATCTGAATTTGTGAAATTGAGTTCTTGGATGAAGCACTGCAGAAGGGATTTTGAAAGCACAATGACAAAGAGATGGAGAGCTGGAGTCTGTTCCCACAAAATCAGCAATAAAATTGACTTCAATAAGCTCAGGGTGAGGTCAGGAATGACTCGATGCAGCAGTGCACCACTGGTTCCAGTGACCTGTTTCAGTGGGCTTGAAAGCCACTTTTTGAGGCAGTCAGACTCCATCCTGCTTTGCCATCAAACTGAGGTCAGACAGAGCCGGTGGAGGCTGGAAGATCTGACACTGAGAACATCTAAATTCCTTTGCAGGCTGATCACATTTTTCAAATGCAAACATTGAGGCACTTTGGAAATGAATTGCATATGAGAAATTTAAATAAATTAAGAGCTGTAGCTTACTGGTAGCCCAGCATTTTTTTAATGTAATGAATAGCATATCAAATGGATTGCTTTTCTAAGATAGGTGAGTTATCAGAGAGACGGCTCTTATCTATTACAAATACTCTTTTGTTACGTGCTGGGCTTTCTGAAGGTCAGCCATGCTGTGATGTGAGTGACTGTTGCAAATATCACAGAGTTCTATCTCGTACTGTTCCTGTTATTATTGTAAGAATTGCATAAATACTCAACCCTTGACTCTCAGTTTTGACAAAAAGCATGGTGTCCCCTACACTGACACAACAACAGGTGCACGTGGAAAACCAGAAAAGTGGGTTGGCTTTTTTCCCATTTATTGAAACTATAGAGGGAAATGACAGTTTGAGAGGCTAAATCCCAGTCTGAGTTGCAAGTCAAGTTAAACAAGGAAAAAATTTGCTTTGATGAGTCAGATTTAAGAATGTTGCTGTAATGAAGGATAATTACGATGATGGAAACTAAGGACAGAATTATGATAATTGAAAATTCAGTTGTGGCAGATATTAAAAGACCCTGGAGTTCTGGGGCTGTTAAACATTACCATTAAAATCCTGGTACTTAGAAATACTTGACAAAGGATGGGTGAACATTTAGCAGAACAAAACCTTGAGTATTACCTTCTGATAATCCCATTAAATTGCACACTGCAGTACATGTTTATGTCTTCTGTGGCTGAGACTGCTTGATAGCATAGCTGGTTTCCAGCATCTAAACCTCCATCTCAGTGCTTTGGGAACAGATTTAACTGGGAGAAAAACAGTGAGTGAGACAGAGGAGAAAATACTAGAAAATCTCTTCATCCCACTGCTCTCATCAAGCACAGACAAGATATATAAAGGTCTAATTCCCACAAAAGCTTGTGACCCCGTTCTTGGTACTGTACAACTGAAATGTCCCAGTTACTGTGCAGCTGTCTAAAGTTCATTTCAGGGACGTAGGGTATGCATTATTCCACTCTCTTTGGTGAATTTTTTGGGGTGCTTTTTCTCTAAGTAAGGGAACTGCTTCTATTTTCTACTTTGAGAGATCTCCTTAGTTTATCTCTCCTTGGGTTATAAGGAAAGCTGCTTCTGACCATCTCTGTAGAGACAAAGTGCAGTGAAAGGTCATCCAAAAGACCAGGGACATGTAAGATTCAAAAGTAATTTTCATAGTGATGTATACCAGGACGTTTAGGCAAGATTTGATTAGTTTATGAATTATTTTTGACTGTTTGAAAATGAAGTGGTTTGGGTCCTGGAACACAAAGAAGGAAGAAATTGCTGGACTATTCCTATTTGAGCCAATTTAGAAGAATTTACCACTCGATCAGCAACTAGTTCCTATTACTGTAGGGTCCAATCCTACAAACCCATAGTCCTGGCAGCCCCAGTGAAGAGTCCTGGTGCCTGTAGCAATATTCTGAAGTGTGAAGTATTTCTGCACCTCCCCAGCTCCCATCCTGGCACTGCTGGGGAGAGGGATCAGCCGTGCATGACTGATCCTGCTCACATCACCACTATTTTAACTCCACATTACAAACCTTGTTTCCCCCACAAAGAACACCTTCCTTCTGAGTGACATGTTTTTAATGTGCTGATTTATCATTGTCAGATACAGGATTTTTATTGCTGAATGTTGAATATTGTATTTAAGGCACTTTTTTTTCTTTGATTGCAGATATTTTACATACAAATTGCCTTATATTACAAAAATTATACTCTGTAGTTCTTGAGCAGTCTCATTGTCATGTCTCTCACATTTTGATACCTTACTCTGCATGGCTGAGTGGGATAACTGCAACCCAGGCTACAGCTCTGCAGTACCAGCCTTGCTCGGGCATGGCCTGTGCTGCTTGAGGAAACACACTTGAAACAGACTTCTGTGTCCCACTCTCAAATTTCAGCTGTACCTGCACTGTAGGTGCCTCAAAATTCTGATAGTTCTGAGAGTTCCCACTGGGGCCAGAATGCCAAAGGCTGCAGTGCAGCTCTGTGCAACCTGGCTGCAGGTTAAGTGATGGAGCTCAGAGAAAGCTGCAGGTGAGCAATATCTCTGACACAGTGCAATATTAAAAAAAAAAAAAAAAATTTGGTCCTAAACATTTTTTACATAATATTCAATATTCGTAATCACTTATTGCTTTCTTAGCTCTCTAATACGGAATCACTGAGACCTAACAGGTGTGACAAATTTCTGCTCTTGCTGGCATCAGAAAAATTGCCTGAATCATGTTTCAGACTTTGGGTTCACATAAAGTATTCATGAAGTTACACGCCAGCTCACTAAAGACGTGCAGCAGCTCATAAAGTCTGCACTGAAACATGTAGTTCCTCACATATCTGGAAAGCCTCCAGATATTGTGTCAGGCCACAGCTGATTGCATACTATCAATTCAGCAAACAAATTTTTCCAACTGCCTTTGGATGGTCATTCCCAGCTGGCGGCTGACCACGTCATGCTTCAATGGATTATAAGTTTTTAAAATAAGCAAAAGATTAAGTACAACTTGACCCGGTGCTTCTAGAGACAGGCTCCACCCTAAAAATGCTATTTCTCCTCTCTAGCTCCCATCCAAAGGCACAAACACCATCAGATCTGTGATGGGGTTTACTGCTCCCTCAGGCAGACAAGCAGCCAGGAGATGAGCTGATGTTTGTAGATGTGCCAGCAGCTTAAGAGGGAAAAGGACACAATACAGACTGCAAAAAAGAGATGGAAGAGAGTCAGCAAATCTAATGAAGTATCTGCTCAGGCGGGGCAAAACCAGAGCAGCATAAAATATTACAAGAACTGAAAAAGAAAGAAACAGCTTATTTCTGGTAAAGAGGATGAGTAATCAGGTTATCCCACATAAGCTGTGGAGAAGCCTGGAAATCCCAGGAGGTAATGACACCATGAGACCATGGCTCAGAGGCTGCTTCTAGCTGATTGAAATTTCTGGGAAAGAGATCTTTCAAAGTGTTGTTTCTTCCTGACTGTGAGAAGGGGATCTTCCTCCTGTGGCCAGCATTTTATGCAAGAAAATTGTGAGAATGCCTAATTTAATATATCATAGAATCTTGTTCCAATCCCTCTGCCATGGGCAGGGACACATTCCACTAGATCAGGCTGCTTAAAACCTCATCCAAACTGGCCTTGAACACTCCCAGGGATGGGGTATCCACAGTTTCTCTGGGCAGCCTGTGCCAGGGCCTCCCCACCCTCAAAAGGAACCCTGCCCTCTGTCAGTCTGAAGCCATTCCCCCCTGTCCCGTCACTCCCTGCCCGTGAAAAAAGTCCCTCTCCAACCTTCCTGTAAGTCCCTTTGGGTACCAGGAGGCTGATATGTATCAGTAACATTTATTTCTACAAGAAGGAATATCAGGACGCTGCAGGAAATAACCTGTAAATGCAATACTGCGAGCTGTGAAATCCTGAAGCAACTTTTCCCATAGTTGTTCCGTGCAGCCTTGCTGCTTCCCAGGGAGCTCAGAGCAAAGTAGTTGAAATAATACCACCATCTGCTGGGCAGCTGGGTAATTCAGGGAGTGGAGAGCTCCTTTGGAGACCAAAGTGTGTGTGACTCCCAGCCACTGCTTCTCTGGTACACAGCAGCACATGCCTGGTAAGCCCTCATCACGTAATTCTTAATTATTTCTAGTATTAATGACGACTGATGCTTTTCCAGGCTGCTTTCTGCGTAAGACACAGCTAAATAGATAACAAAACATGTCTGCCTTGCATGCACAAGGAGGGAATTGGGGAACATTTTTCACAGTGGTTCTGTGTGGGGAGCAGCACCCCTACAGCAGCTGTGCCCTGTAAAAGATATATGAATTTAATTCCCATCAGGACTGATATCATTTGCTCTCCCAGATCTGTTGCTAGGTCACATGCAGCTGCTCACATCAAGCCTGGGAAGCAGAAACCCAAAAATAGCGACGTCCACTGACAAGTTGAGATGCTTGCCACAGCCAGATGTGGGGAACAGCATGTCACAAAGACCCAGGAATTATTCTTGCAGGCATTATAAATGCAGCAGGATCACTTGCTGCTGGATGTATCAGACTTACTGTAGCCTCCACCCAGGCTTATTTCTGACGCAGGTATTTTCCAGGGAGGTTGTGAGGTGTCTGTGACACAGAGGTGGCATTCTGCAGAAATGAGCTGGAAAGCCACGAGCCTGCCAGCTCAGCTAACGTGGGAAAGGCTCATCATCTTCTGTAGCCCAAGGCACAAACAGGGATGGTGTGGCTGGGATTGCATGAAGCTTTTCCCCCGCCCTGCCAAATGACCAAAGACTTGCTGACAGCTGGATCAGTAGAGAAAAGCTTTCACAGGAAGCAGAAAAAAAGGTTAAAGCATGTGCCTATTAATGTGGGGAGACAGTCTGCTGGGGTCCCTCGAATGAAGATGAGTGACAGCCCCCGTGAGAAAAGTCAGTGAGATTTCCTCCTTCTGCAGAGGAAGAATGGCTGGAGTTACGCAGGACCTGCCCCCCACCCCATCAGCCCATTGATTTTTTACAAAGGTATAAAAGCTGTGACACCTCCAGCTATTTCAGATCCCCATGGGGAAAAAGAAAAATAGGATGAAGTAATTCAACCTCCTGAAACTCCTGCAGGGTGCCACTGAAATTTAAACTGTTTCCCTTTTTGGAAAGAGATGCCAGGAGGAGACGCAATCTGCTACCTGAGCTGCACAGGTTTGCCTGGAGGCAGGACAGTGCCACATGCAGTGAAACACTGCTGGGTGAGGATGGTGAGGCTGGATGAAGGACTTGGCCATTTTTTTATGGAATATGTGGAGATTGGGGGAATATGTGATGATGCAAAGGCTGAGGAAATGCACAAGCTTAGGCCAGGTCCTGCAGTGCTGTGGGCATGGGTGTGGCTGCAGCAGCCCCGCTGGGGGCCTTGCATGGGGTTCCTCCTGGGATGATCAGTACAAAAAAGTCTCCCTGGAGATACTCAAGTTCCCTTTTTTGTTGTTTCTGTGTGGCTTTTAGATTAGATTCTGTTTAGTGTTAATGTATGTCTTTGCAGCTGTTGGTAAATCCCTAGCCTCAGGAACTTACTTTGCCTCTCATTAAAAACAAAAATAAAAATCCTTCCAGTATATTTATTCACTTATATGTACTTGTAAATGAAAATGAATGCCATCAGATAGCCAAGGTGCAACTTTTCCATCAGCAGCAGGAGCATCAGTAGGTCCTGTGCATTAATAATGATTAAATACCATTGGTGTCTGTCACACATGAATGAAGCTGTACCAGGAGCTGACTGTCTTACCCAGAAAGGAGCTGGCTGACAATTTTTTACGTGTTTTTGTAAACCTGGTACATATCCCCCAGCTATCCCCTGGTTCATGCCAAGATACCACCACAGGAGATGCACCTGCTTCAGCACAGTTTCTAACACAATGCAGAGAAATGTGGTCAGAAAGGTTAAATGAAACTTAAAAGCTCATCACAACTATCAAGGAATTATTTACCTTGAGAGGAACCACATTGCTTAATATCACAATGTCAAATTAGGAGAGAGATTATTGTAACGTTGTCAAAATATCTACCAAATAAAGTAGGGAGAGGATATTTTCAGTTCAGCTGGGAAATGATCACATCTGAACAATCCTGTGAGTATTTTTGACCTTCAGGCTGTGACCTTCAGAGTCTGCTTATTATATCTGTAAATAAAGTAAGGGTGCTGCTTCTCCTGGTGCAACTGCTTCAGAGAACATCATGTGGAGGAAGGAAATCTATTTAAATGCAGTATTACAACTGGGTCATCTGAAACAGTTCTGTGTGCTTTGCAATAGCTTTCTTGCAAATACCAACTGCCAGAATCTTTTTCCATATTTTCCTTCCCCAGTTTTTTGTTTTAAAGTATCCTGTTTATTTTTGAAGTGCCAATTTAGCTGTGCCATGCTTTGTATTATCATCAAGGCACGCTGCTTTAGTTAACCCAGGAAAACACTGTTTCCTGGGAATGCAAACACTAATAAAGCTATTGGTGCAATAAATTATTTTCTTTTGTATGGAGATCAGGTAATTCAGTGCTTACTTCAGAAAAGACAATGCAACACATATTGTGAGTCCATTAACAGCAACAACAAATCTTTTCTGGCTCTAGAGGAAGAATTAATTATTTACATGTTTCTCATTAACTTTTTACCTACTGTTAACAGTAGGTTTTTAAAAGAATCCCTTTCTGTCTGTGATCAAAGTTTTCAACAAGCCCATCTACAAGCAGCATATTTAGCCATTTTTAATTATTTGCAGTCTGTCACAAAATGACATTAGCAATTTGTAGGCACTGCTGAAATGCTGCAGGTATTCCAGAAATTCCTCACGAGTCTTTTTGAGAGGCCAATGCTTTCATCCCGTGCCCTCGACGTGCTGTTGGGTATTGTGTGAATGTTAAAATACCACCTATATCTTGTCCTCACCTTACAAAATAATAACAAACCTCATGAGAGACTTGAAGCTGCCTCTGGACTCATCCATGGATCTGGTGGTCATGGATTTCCCTGGAGTTTAATCTCTGCTTTAGCACCTCCTGGTAGAACAGGTAGTGGAATTGAGGCCAACAGAAAATGCTATTTTAAGGAAGAAATGGCAAGTTTTTCCAGGTAAACCTGGAGTCAGTTTTGGTAAGACAGTCTCAGAGAAACTTGTGATAAAAAGGTCTTCATAATTCACCTGAAAATCTTATAGAATCATTAATATTCTCAGCAATTTCTGCCAAAGAAATGGACCAAATTTTATTGGCTTTTGGTACCATTTTGAGTCATCCTAAAACAGAGAAAGCCAGAACTTACCCAAATATATTTCTATTTATTCTTTGATTTAATTAACAACTGAGACCTTCATGTCTCCGAGCTTGTGCAGCTGAATCTTTTACTAATTGGTTTGCCTTCCAAACAAATAAAATAAATTAAAAAAAAAAATACAAAACACCACAGTAGAGAAGGTTGATATAATGAGAATTAGATTCTCAGATTTACTGATTCAAACTACAAAAGGAACCATGCCTTTCCAAACTGGCTGTTGAGATTCCTTCATATCATTGATGTCCGTTATTCCCCAAATGCTCATCCCCAGTGCTCTTCAGGGCCAGGAGGATCCTTCCTCAGGGGCACTGAGGTGAGGTTTATCCAAAGGCTGAAAATGTGGCTGATGCAACAGCTCCTGCTCCATGAAACAGCCACTTTCTGCTCTGTGACCCACTCCAAACTCGAGGAAGCATTTGTGATGTGACAAGCCAGACTGCTCATTTTTTCAGGCATTGCCCAGCACCAGCTACTCCTGAGGAAAGTTCAGCAAACTTGATAATGAGCACTGGGGGAATAACAGAAGTTTCCTCTTCAGCTGAACAGTAGTTTGCTCATATCTTAAATATTTTATGTCCATTATACACTCAAAAATGCTGTGGAAGATCTGTGTAAGCTCTTGGTTTTCATATTGGTGTTTAGCCTACATTAAACACTCGCAGAAAATTCAGTGTAGTGTAAAGCTATTGAATATCACAGATTTAAGATTTATTACCAGAGGAAATTGCACTGAAAGAACTTACTGGAAACAAAACAAAACCTGTGACTTGGTGATGGATGACTTTGTTCTCTAGTCTTACACCAATTATTTAACAAAGCATTTGTTACATTTGACTTTAGGCCAAGCAACGATGTGAGCTGACATTTTGTAGAATATTTAAAAGAATTGACAATTTGCAATACGTTAGCAAGGCCAGAAAGGAGCGAAGCACGGGAGTTATAAAATCAGACACCTTGCTAACTTAGCCAGTGGTATTTAGTCATAATTTAGCCATTGATATTGAGTCAGTTCTACTGAGTGTGTAACAAAATGCTGCAACAAAATGAATCGTAAGCTCCGTGTCCCTTAATGCAACTTATTGAGTTAACTCTTCAGCAAGATGCCATTACCTGCAGTGATTACACGTTCACAGCACGGGAGTCAGAAGCCAATCTGGCAGGTGCAAACATCTGCTGCTTTTTTTATAGCTGCAGAGAAGTGTCCTGTAACCCAGTGTGCTTCCACTTGGACCAGAATTTTATAAAGCTCTGGGAACGCTGGGGTAAAAAAAACAAGCTTTCCTTTCTCCTGTGCAGTTTTCTGAGGACTTATTTAGCTTCATCCAGGTTTTCTAGCTGGGTAGGTAAAGGGTTTGGTGGAATTTTTGAAAGGAGTTCTGCAGACCATTATTTTGGCTAATAAATAATATTAATATGTGCTAAAGGAAAACACTGATCTGAGTGTTTTATTTGGGATAACAAACACAGAGCAGGTCTGTTTTATTTGCATTGTGAGATAATTCTGAAAATGTGCTTTGAGCTGCTCTGGCACCAAACTTGAACCAAAAGGGTCTGGTCAGCCCCATCAACCACTCAGCCAAAGGTGAGGGGAGAGTTGGGTGGGATGAAACAACAAAAATCACTTTTTCTACACAGCTATTAGAGAAATAGCTGCTTTAATGGCTTTTCAACCATTAAAAGGTAGAATTAGAGGCTGAATTAGAGTATTCAATTAACAAGCAGTCAGCTGTGTAAAACCCATCAGGTGACACTGAGGCTGTAAAATCCAAACAGGTAAATGTTATTAAAGTCCCTAATAAAATAAAAATGTTTTTCCTTGGGTTTATATAAATAGATACCAGAATGCATTTATAAGGTTGGCTGTGATACACCACTAATTTCATGTACCTGCATTGCACTGGTTTGAGCCACAATAAAAATTAAAACTGAAAACAGAAAAATTCTCTCTGCTGCATTTGGATTGTTTTCATGAACCTTCAGAAGCAGAATTTTTGGGTGGTTCACAGCAAGTCTCATGTTGCCAGTCAAACTGAAAGGATAGAAAAGCAACTGGAGAAGGAAACAACAGGAATAAATGGCTGCAGGCAAGATTTGAATTTTATGAATATTAGAAGCTGAGGGCCATTGCACTGAAGGTGAAATGTCCCTTAAAAAGGCGGCTAAAACAGCTAATCCAAAATGAGGTCATAAAAATGTCGAAATGAACAACAACAAAAAGTTAGGGCAGAAAGAAAGGAATCATTCAAAAACTCGCCTGAGGGAGGTCTGTGTGCAGTGTGAGACAGCAAGGCAATTATTTAAGAGCGGCCCATTATCTACTGCCCAAAAAGCCACCCAGGTTTGTAACACAGAGATATGATTCCGATTTGTGTGATATTTGGAATGAATACTTACCCTGGCGAAAAAAACCCACATGAAATAAAACCTATTCTAGACCCTTCATTCCCTCTAAAGTGCTACTGGTCCATAATAATAAATATTATTCCATTAGTATTATATTACTGGGTTTTCAAAGGCAGGTGGATTAGATGAGATCTCTTTACAAGAGATGAATTTAAGAGACAACTGTTATTTATAAGAGCTGAAATAATGTGTTTGGAGTGCCTCTGTTTTTATTTAACTCCTACTTTTTTCCCCACACGCAATTTTCTTCAGAAAAATTCAGTAATGAATTGATTTTTACCCGTCTCAAAAGATGAAAATCTGGATTTTGCAAAATGTGTGGTGGAGAATACTGAGCGGAGGAAGCCTTGTGGAAAATAAATTATTGGGCTGGCTAGAAATTGACCCTTAGCTCCCACGAGGTCTTTCTGAGCTCTGTTGGAAACTTGCTTTTCCTGTGGGGTGATGTGTATAAATCAGATTAACTTCACTGAGAGCAATGAAGTAAATAGATCGGAGAGAATACAGCACTGTATTTCCAACATTTCTCTGGTTTCTGGTGTTTTCAAGGTGGCCACTTGGAGGTTTGTGACTGTATTAGCAGTAAAAAAAGTAGAGATTTTGAAAACAGTGTCTGTGAGAAGTGGAGGAGAGTCTCCCATCCATGGCTGGATTAGGTGTTTATTTCAGCAGCTCCCGTTCCACCTTCCAAGACAGTCCTAACCACCAAATCATATATTCCCTACATACCTTTTCTAATAATTTATAATGTAATAATTTTTAACACATAAAACAGAGGCTTATGAGGTATTCCACCGCCCTTTTCTTCTTAAAATTGATGTATTCTGTAAAATCCCTAAAGAAGCTTTAGGAAAAAAGTGAGAGAAAAGCAGGGAGCAGCATGTCCCTGTGGATGATAGTTGAGGTGCCGTGGCTGATTTATAGGCCTGGAAACTATTTGCAATGCCCATATTATACTTGTTCTGGGGATAAAGAGAGGATTTAATTCACTAGTGCTATCAATCTGTTACCTTTCAAGGCAGTAAATTCACTAAATTCAGTAAAAAGAAGCAATTCAGCTTCATGGCGTTGTTGTTATAATATATCATTTATCATTTACTGTATGTAAGTACCAATAGCACAAACATTTAAAATCATCAAAAGAACTATAAAGAGATGAAAGAAAAATGTTTCAGAATAAATCTCTGTCTTTTCCAAAGCAATCTATTCTGTGATAAAGTTATAGAGTGAAACATATGTCACTGGGAGCCTGACATAAAACTCTTATTTGTAATTGCAAATGTTTTAACAAAATTGTTAAACCTCATTTCCTATTTGTGTGTGACACAGGCTGGAAGAAGGGGGGAAGTTTTAAAAACACACTTTGATGCCTTGGCTTCCTCTGCAGTGATGCAGTGACGATTCTCCAGGGGATTTCTCAGGGCTCCTGAAACAATATATTATGGTGAGCATCCTATGGGGGAACCTAACTGTCCTCCTAAATCTGCTGGGATGCCTGTCTCTTAAGGCTTTACAGTTAATCTGATAGTGATGAATATTCCCATTAACACTTATGTTAACCCTCATCTCTGAAAAGAAATGATATTTGCAGCATTTTTCTGTCTTGAATGAATGTGGAAAGGCAATTGAATCAAATCAGGGGAGTGATCTACACTGCAACACTCACATTTCTCTACCACTTCTTTTCATTCACCCAATAGCTTTGCCATATTTTACATCTCACACCATTTATATAATATTTTCAGTACAGCTCCGATGGTTTTTATTTACTCCTAGCACCCCTGGCCTGTTCAGGCATTCTGAAAGCCTGCAAGAGGCAACATCTGTGTGGAAGAAGTGGAAGCCACCACCAGGCTTGCCCGAGAGGAGCCCTGCCAAGGCCACGAGCAGGAATCGAGCTCTCTTTGAACACATTTGCTCACACAGCCTCTCTTACAAGATCAAATTGTAGCAGCCAGGATGGGAGAGGAGGATGAAAGAAGAGATGACGGATATATGGATTCTCAGTTCCAGTGCTGGCTGTAGTCTGTTTCCAATCCAAGCCAAATTCCCACCTTTGGTTCTGCTCTGACTCTCGCTATTACCCCTGGCTGGAGCACCCAGGAGGGGATTGGCACTGGGCTGGCTGCCCTTTAGGGTTTTGATTTCTTCAAAAGAGAAAGGTTCCAGGAAAAGGCTGAATGAAATGGTTCAAGGGATGGGCAACACCTCTCCACTTAATGCCTTCCCACTGCTAATACTGATGAAAACCTCCTGTGGAATGCCTTTCTGCTGCCTTTCCAAAGGAAATTCTTTCCTAAATGGAAAGCTGACTCAATGGGAAAATTCCGTCTGAAAATTTCCTGAGCAATAGTGACTGCACGAAGGCTATGGATAGCCATTTCTCTTCCTTTTTATTATTGAGCCAAGATAAGTCAATACTTAGGGAGCAGAGGCAAAAAAACCCCACTTCCATACTTATTAATATTAATTTTGCAGAAGAATTATCAAAATGCAGTTTGTTTGGTTTTTTAATCATGTATCCATTTCACTTAAGTTGCACAACAAATGATGTTTGCAGAGGCTGAAGCAATTCCTTGTAGAAGGAATTCAGGCAGCCAGAGCAGCTCACAAAAGTGAAATAAATACTGAGCTGATCCAGGAAGAAGAAGAAGAAAAAAAAATGTTTCTCTTTCATACTGATTTTGTGGAAATCATATGCATTTCTGAAAATGGATTCTGATGGGAAATCACCAGCCAGTTCCAATATACATATTTTATACATGAGTGTCCTCTTTATGAATATTTGGTAATTGCCAATCTCTTCACATAGAATAATCATTTTTGGGTTTGAGCTGCTGAGCAACAACAGCCATTCTCAGACATGTCTTGGGGCACTGTGGAGCAGAGGCGAATTGCAATGTGATTTATTTTGACATCTCTGCAACAATCTGGGGTTTTCCATTAAATAAGGAGCTCGTATGAATAATTCACGCATCAGTCATGACTGTGCCCTGGCACCTGGCAGAGGTGCCATCCAAGAAGGGCACTGAGGGGGCACTCTGCAAATTTAATGAGGGCACGCCGTGCCCAGCTGAAGTTCAGGTGGTCAGAGCAACACACAGGGCAAAACAGTGAAGAGAGAGAAACAGAGGCTCCTGCCCCTGCACAGCCAGAGCTGAGAGTGCTCCAGGTCAGGTCGGGGATCACATCCTACCTCGGTCCATGCCAAGGGCCACTGCACTTACAAGGAACTGATTTATTGCCTCTAATAGGTGCACTTATGCTGTCTCAAAGCCCAGGCACTCGTGCTCTTGCTGCCCTGAAAAAACCTGGAGATAATCACTAGGTTCCTGCATTTTATCTCTGCTTTAGAGTTTGAAGTCCCATATTTTCGTTCGCTGGCTAATGAGGAGTGATTCTCTAAAAGTTCTCTCTCTCACAAGGAAATTGGGAGCTGAAAGATAAACACACCAAATGATCTAATGTAGAAATCATTCTCTATAATCCTAGAGCTCTGAAAAGGGGAATATGCTTATATATAATGAATTATTACCCTAAAAATCACAATTAGTTCTCACTTGAAAGACAAACTTGGTCCTGTAAATTACATGTAGCACTTCTTGTATTATTTTCTAAAATACCAGCAATGCTCTATTCTGAACACAAGGACCCAAAACAGAGGAAAACACGAGCTCTAATCACCGTATGCCCACTGGTTATTTCCCCAAAGTGGGCATAATC
This sequence comes from Dicrurus megarhynchus, assembly GCA_013399195.1. NCBI lineage: Eukaryota > Metazoa > Chordata > Aves > Passeriformes > Dicruridae > Dicrurus > Dicrurus megarhynchus. Next base: position 2,113,810 of record VXAD01001641.1, on the reverse strand, counting down.
TGAGATGAAGTTCTTCCCATTCAATGTCATCTGTGCAGTCCTGAGGTAAGAGATAAGGAGCAGTTGTTTGGACTAACAAAGTGTGTGAATACTGTACTTTGGTGATACTAAGATTTTTGGCATCTCTCTAAAATATATAGAGAAAGATGACTAAAAGACATAAGGAGAGGGAATCCCAGAATTGGTCGTCTTCTCATCCCTGTCAGGAAAATCCTTTGGTGGGAGGGGTCCTCACTGGAGCCTGCTGGGACTCAGTTAAAATCCATCATGCCAAACTTTCCTCCTGCTCAGAAGCTGCAGAAAGGACTGGAAGAATCAGAGGACACGGCCAGCCCATCCCAACAGAGAGGGGACTGCCCTGGGAGCCCAGGGAGTTTATTCCTTGTCACTGGACTTGGCAGGTATTTTCAGTCAGATGAAAAAAAACCCAAACCAAAATGGACAGAGCAGGGATTTATCATGTGAAATGTGTAAATTCAGACTTGCAAAAAAACCCCTTTATATTTTATAGTGAAGACATCTTTGCCCTCTGAAGGATGCTGTCCTACTAGGAAAGTGTGTGTACGGGCAGGGTCGTGCTCTCTATGTCACCTGTGAATAACAAATCTCTTCTCTGCCTAGAAAGCCATGCCAGGGGACAGCCTCGTGATAAGGGTATTCCTCATGGGAAGCAGAAGGAAATAAAGGATTGTACAGCTCCCTGCTGGCTCGAGTGCAAAAGGAAACTGCAAGCCACACTCGGTTTTTGAGAAGCAGAACATGAAACACCCCTCTCCTTTCCTTCCTGGGGGTACCCAAGTAGAAGGACACTTCTACCTGACCCTCAGAAAATGTGTGAGCGATGGGATTCATCACTCAAAATTCCTCTGTTACCCAGGTCTTCTGCAGGCAACTCTCAAACCTCCTGCACTGACTCTGGAGCCTGGAGAAAAGGGTCAAAAAGCCCCATCTTTGGAGGCCTTTATGTATTTGCATTTTTATCATTGTGTTATCATTCAGTTCCATCCTGACACTTACTTCTGCATCTGAAGAAAAAGGCAAGGATTGTTGTTCTTAATACTCTTCCTACAGCCCTCCTCCTCCCCCTGCTAATCTCCCAGGCTGCTCCATCCTCCCCTGCAGAGCCAGCCCAGCTCTGACATGCCAGGAGGGATGTTCAGGCAAACACTGTCTCTTTCTTATAAAGTGAAGACATCCGAATACCCAACGTGCGTATCCATCAGGCAATTTTTGGCCAAGTCTGAAATGCTGCTGCCAGCTTCCAGCTGTGACTTTTGGCTTGTTTTATCTCCCTGTATCCATCCCTACCATTGAAAATTAATTTAATACCAGAAGGACTGGTGTCAGAGGTTCAGTGTTGTGTTGTTCACAGTGAAGAAAATTGTTTCAAGCATTCACTACCCACACTTGACTACACCAACTTTTTGTGGAGTTTCAGGTTCTCCTCTTATTCAGGTTAATAACTGTGGAAACTCTGAGAATATTTTCTGATATTTTTATGCAGGTTCTCCATGGTTTTAGTTTCACATTTTTTTTTAGAATGATGTTAGGGGGAAGGGAGAAAGCAATGCCATTCTTTTTGTCTGAATTCTGTAAGGTCCTGTCTTGGGGTGGGAGAATGGGAAAAACCTCATTGTTTGACCTGGCATTGTTTGTCCTCCTGAAATGAAGGGAGCCATATCCAGCCCAGGGAAACTTCTTATTTGAGACAATGGGAAGCTTCAATTTCGTCTTTGCCAACCCCAAAAGCTCCCTTTGATTAAAACCTGTTTAGGGAGAACACAGATAAGGGGAAAAGCAAGTCTCCAAAACTTTTCCTTTTCACCTGTTGCCCTGCATACCTTCCACTTACATTTTTCTTTTACCTAGTTACTTTTGTTTTCTGTAAACAGACGACTGAAAAAGGCTGGATTGATTTTGGAAAACTCTCTTTCTTTGTTGAAAATTGCTTTTGATTACCAATATTTTGGCAAGGATAAATCTCACCCCTCAACAGATTTCAGAGCTGTGCCTTTTAGGCCAAAATTTAAAGTCAAAATTCAACTGGACCCCTACCAGTGCATAGAAACTGCCACAAATAAATTCAAACATTAGCTGAAAAAAACATATAAAGTAAGAATTGTGTACTGTTAAAGACAAATTAATTTTTTCAATTCTAATATCTTTGCACTCAAGAAATGGACAGAGATCTCTTATAAAAAATATCAGAAATACTGGACTTGGGTTCTTAATGATCTTGAAGGAATATAATCTAAACACCATTAAAGGAAAGGCTTCCAAAGACTCCCAAATTGCTACAAGTCAGGCATATGAGATGGCTAATCCAATGAGACTAGTAAAAGCAGAGATTCTGCAACATCAAAATCAAAAATCAAAATTAAGAACAAAGATTTAGAAGTTTCTGCTTGAACAACCTATTTTTCCCTCAAGGAATCCAGTGGTAAAACTCCTTGAGCGATATAGTTAAGCCAAATGAACAACTTTTCATACTCCTTGGCTATACTGCAAAATATTTGTAATGGATTGGTGTATGCTTTTCCGTGAAATGCTCCTCACAGTGATTTGTGTGAAATGTTTACAGTCTTGCATAATATTCTCTTATCAGACAATTCACAATATCCTCACTTAAACAAGCAGACACAAGATAATCAGACTTGACAAGTCGAAGAAAAGGAGTGCTGGCAGGTATGGAAAACACTGAACAGTGGGTGGGGATGCAATATTTTCTAAATAAAACACCGTGAGTGTAAATATCAGAGCGTAAGATAGGATTCAACAACAAATTCCTCTTGTTTGCATTGAGGTGGCAACGTGCACTGTCCTACAATAAACTCTGTTCACACGGGGTGAGAGTAGGAACCACGCGGCAGCAGCAGGGCGCTTTGAGAGACCAAACCTCAGAAAAATGTGGCTGTGCGAGCTGAGTGATGGAATTCTTTGCTCCTGTGCTCTGTTCTGTTCCTGTGGCTGGTGAGATGACACTCTGAAAAGCGCCTCTCATTTTCCAGGCCCCTCGCACGTACGCGCAGCAGATATGACTGCAAGGATCTGCAGTCGGTGCTGCCTGCCCCAAAGCCCCTGTGAGCAGGCATGTTTACACCCCCAATTCCTGCGGGATCACCTCCCACCAGCGGGGCACGGGCTGTCCTGGGGCTCCGTGTGCGCGGCTGTGGCACCGGGCGTGCAAATCCCGGCAGCTGCGGCAGCTGCAGGACTCGTGTGCTCTGTGTGTGCCTGTGGGTGGGAGGGGGAGTGTGGCTTGTGTGTGGCTGGAGGGCTTCCCTCCTGGAAATTCTGGGATTAATGACACATTACGCCCTCTCCAAGAGAGTGGATTGAAAAGAACGAAAGAAAGGGGGGGAAAAAAAAATTGAAACAGGCAGGCGGGCTGATGGCTTTTCCTGCAAAGTTTAGAACTTCAAAAGTTAACTTGTAAGCAAGTGCAGATGCATGGATAAAAGCTGTCTTGGACACTATGCAGCAGCCCTTTCCTTTCCATCAGCATCTCCAGCTTGTTGCCTACCTCTGTTGGATTCCCTTGCTGGCCACTAGCACTGAGTCAGCGACATTAGGTAAGGATTTTGTGCTTTTTAATTACTCGATGGTCGCTTGGGGGATAGAGTTCATGTGTATTTGAAACTGAGATGATCTTGTTTATGTTTACTTTTGAATGTGGGTTAGAGTGACAGAGGGCTATTATTAAAGGGTCTCCAAAATAGGATGGAAGTAAGGTTAAAATAAACAACCAAAGTAATGAAGAAGGTCACAGTGAAAGCCAAGCACACTTACAGCACATAATGTATATTGATCATTACAGGACATTCCCTTTCCTTTGTTACAATTTTTTTTTAATAAAAACCTGTGAAAATTCTTATTTCCTACTAGGAAAAAAAGTCAAATTATTTAAAGAATATACATAACATTTTCCCATAAATGGAATGCATGAAACGGACCATAAAAGAAAAAAAGGCTTTAAAATAACATTCTATTCCTCTAGGAAAGAATTACACACACCATATATCAGAGAAACATTGTAGATTAGTTAATTACACATATAATAATCATACACAGCTATAAAGCCTCTGGCAATAAAAAGTTCTTGAGTAATTTCTCCACTACTGTACACATTAAATGTAAGTCTTGTTTCACTCTAGCAGGGAGTTTGACAGGGGCATAGATTTTACATATGTGGCTTGTTTATCCAGCTTTATTAATTGAACACAGAAATACATTGAGAATCATGTTAGACATTATTCAACTAGTGAAAACTGAGTTAATAAAAGAAACTGAGAAAAGCAGCCAGACAAGAGTGTAGTGCTGAGAGTGATTATGGATTCAGCTTCGGCAGATTCTGCAGAGGCACTCTGCCTTAAAGGAAATGTGTTGTAATATTTTATAAAATTTAATTCTAGTAGAGTTCCAGCTGGTCTTTAACAGTGACTGTCAGCCAGCACTCATTAGCTCTATGAAGATAAAACAATTTAGAGCCCTCTTCACTTGAATATCAAAGGGTCACCCAGAAAGTTTTGCAGGACTAGCCACAAAGAAAATGACCTTATCGCCTTTATCTTCAAACAATGCCTTTAATTTCTGGAACCTTTTGAAGGGTTGCCAGTTTTATGGAGTGTAGCAGCTACTTATCTGATAGAACAAGCTTTTCATCAGGGGGAAAGGACCTTTTAACTCCCAGTAACCGAGTAACTGTATTTGCCTCTGTATTTTTCTTACTGAATGTAATATGTATAGACATATTAAACTGGGAACACAAAACAAGAATTAAGTATTGTGCTGTCTCTTAGGTGATGCAGAAGGATTCATAAGGGTTGTTGTGGGGTTTCTTTTTTCATAGAGTGAACTTGAAGTAAATGAAACTGCTCAAAAAAGTTTACATTCTGACAGATTGTGTTGTGACATTACAAGGAAATTAACAGAGCCATATGCTGTTTACTTTTGTACTCTAACAAACCTACTAATCCCATAAGAATTTAATGGTGAATAAGGAAGATCTGACCAAAGAGCTCTTCAGAGATGCCTTGTAAAAAGAGAGAAGATGAAAAAGCCCTTTAAAGACCTAGGCAGAACTTTATAATCTTCTGCAGTCTTGAATGAAGTTCCCAGTGACTGAGGGAATTCTCAATATTTGGGGTTTTTACATCATTTCCCGTGACTAAGAAACACAAAAGTGTTACCAACAACACCCGTAGGTGCTCTCTGGTACAAGACTAAGTAAAGATCAGTGAATCATGGGTGTGGGAGGGCTGACACAACACAGAGCCTGTCAGACTTTCCTCAGATGAAATTCTGTAAATAAGTCAATCAAAAGAAAAAAGGCAATAGATTTTTTACAGTGGTATTTTGAAGAAAAACATTTACCTTGAAATAGATAACATCACCAGCAAGATGGAATTTCTTCCCATCCCCTCTGGAGTCTTTCATAATGTACAACTGAGAAAGTTTTTAATTTGGATATGAGTTTCCTGCAAAGGCACCCTTGAAGCTCACAAAATCCACTGGGGTTTCACTGCACGGTGTTACATATGTAGTAAACTCAGATACAGTTGTTTGCAAGTTCACTCCTGTGGGTTTCCCTCAACTCTGAAACACATAAGGAAAAATTTGAGCATATCCAGAGGTGAAGGAAGAGAGAGGATGGTGTCAGGGGAAGGTGAGGTGCCTACAGCCAGCGGGGAAAGATGGTGTGTTTTCCAACAACCCAAGTGGTCTAATTTGATTTAAGAAATGGAAATAATCTAGCATGGCAAAAATCACTCAGTATGTCTTACAATTATATGAGCCCTAGCCTTGCTTTCCACGGAAGAATGAAATGAAAATCAGAGTATCTAATTTGCTTTGTGTTCTACCCACAAGCAACCCATGATCTCACTGTGAGCTTCTGCTGTAAAACCCAAGTGCTCTGGACTGTCCATGCTGGAAGCAAACATCTGCTGGAGCTGAGACAACATTTCCCCATGAGTATTTCAAAAGGAACTACTCAGACTATTCAGGACTTTGCCCATTTGCTTCAAGCATCTGCCACAGATGACAAATTCTCCCATCCCTTGGTCAGACCACAAACATTCCTCACAGGTCTCCAGCAATCCAGGGCTTCTTCCACCCTCAGAGCCCCGAGCAAAGAGGGCAGTGACCACCCCAGGGAACCCCCAGGATCTGGAATCCCAGGCCTGGAAACAGCTTACAGGGATCAGGCTCTCAGGCCATGAGTGGGTTTGGTCAGACCATTCCCGTGCCTCTGGAAATAACACTGGGATTAATCTGGCTCCATGGCTTTGCTCTCTGGAAAGCACAACAGGCATTTCCAAACAAACAATAACCCACTGAATGCTTTCCTATGGAAGTGGAGCCAAGACTCCTGGCCATGGCAAAGAGATAGTGACAACTCCTAAAGGGAGAGGAACAACCTTTACACAGTATGTTTCTCTCCCAGCATTATTTTTAATCATCAAGAGTCATTTACAGGCTAATATTTTATTTCCCTCTTATTAAACGTTGTCAATATCAAGCACCCCTATAGCCTCACTGTCTGGAATTATCACAGAATCACAGAAGAGTTTGGGTTGAAAGGGACCTTAGAGATCTCCTAGTTCCACCTCCCCTGATATGGGCAGGGATGCCAGCCACCAGACCAGATCACTGGCCCAAATCAAGCCAGTTTGTATTTTTCAAACTAAGATTGAAATCTGAATTTATCTGATTTTGTGGTGTCAAAGGGAAGCAGGCTCTGTACAATGATTTCTACTTACTGATAACTTTTTTGTTCCACTCCTTTTTACCAGAAAGACAAAGGCTGTGCCACTTCAGGGAAAGTTGATTCATAAGGAAGGCAAAATTGGGCACTGTTGCAGTCCAGGGGTGAGGGAACCTCTTTCACCTTAGTTTTTGACTCTCCTGACCTGTACTGGTACGTCACTATTGGATTTCAGGACGTCAAAATTTTCAGGGAAATAATTTTTTGCTCACGCATTTGCCTTTTAATCTTCTGATGAAAATTACTGATTGTTTTCAAAGTTATACGGGCTTAAAGATACGTTTGGCGTGAGAGGGCTGCCTTTCAGCTGCATCTCCCAAGGATTTGCCTATTTCCCACTGACCTGCCAAATGTGTAAGCTGTTCAAACCCCTTAACAGCTATTTACTACTCTGCACTGTGCTAAAATTGAGAATCAATTTATTAGACACTGCTCATAATGGTATAGGACATTCACGGCCAAAATGTTTCCTTTAATGGTCCAGTTCCTCAAAGTTATTTTGTCTCCGACTGCCAAATCTGAAGAAGTATTGTGCACATCCAACTTCCCTGGCAATCGATAGGAACCGCGAGGAGTCGAGACAAATCAGTGTTTGCTCCTAAACTGACAAGACAGATCGCTGCGGAGAGGGAGCATCATCACTCTGCCTTACGGATGGGATGGGGACATGAAGCGGCTCAAGGTCATGAGGAAAATCCTTTGGTGAGGCTGAGATCTGTACCGAGGCCTCAGGAGTCACAACCCAGCCCCATTAGCTCTGGCACGGCTCAGAACTGGCACAAAAGCCAGTATAGCAAATTGGAGTGCAATAAAAACGCTCAGCCTCTCGCCATCTTCCCTGTAAATCCTGAAGTCAAATGGCCACACGCAAACTCAAGGGGGACACAAAGTATTTCTGGTAGGTTTTAGACTGCTTAACGTGTTTTAGGTGGCCAGTACTTGAAATTCCCCCCAAATTCCCTTTGTTTTCAATGAGAAATGATCCATTTACCTCCCAAAATGCTACAGGTGCTTTATCATAAAAATATAGTAGAGGAACAGAAGGAAAAGCCAATCCTGAATTAGCTTCATTAGAGATAGGATTTCTTTTCCAATTGTTCCTACTTCTTCCTAGACCACTTCTGTAGCCTAAGAAAATTCTGGCTTTGGGAATGGCTCTTTCCTCCCAATACATTTCCTCCCCTTTTTTTGTGCCATAGGCTTGCTGCCTCAAAAGGCTGGGAATGTTGTGGAAGTACCATTTTGTTGATTTTTCATTGGGTTTGTACTGCACCTCTTTGAATTGTTTCCTGGGAAAAGTCCTCAAGGCAGCCAGGTTACTGATTTTGCCTAAAAATTTGTTTCCCTGGAAGATTTGTACTGAGTTTTTTGCTACTTTCTTCCTGGATGAAGTGTCTTGTCCCCTAAGAGAGGGAAGTTTAGTGTTGGACATTGCCAGTCCACTGCAGAAATGGATATTGTCTTTAACATGGTTTGCAGCACGTTGCTTGTTTAATGATTTTGGAGTTTTCTTCAAAGTAGTATATTTTACCTTCAGTTATGACCTTTATTAATGTCACTGTGGCAGCTACATTATGTGTTTTGCCTCAGGAAGAGATTATTTATGGTGAAATCTGAAAAAATGTGGATTAGATTGAAGAATATTTTTATCTGCCTTTGAAACAGCAATAAAACCATGTGTTAGTGCATGCAATTGTTTGTACAGCTTTTCTGGGAGGAGTTTTTTACATTAAGCTCTTAGGAGATTTGCTTAATGAGAGTATGTACTCATTTGCCTCTTTCTGACACATCTTATTTTGATTGTTCTGACGTCTATTACTTTGATTGCTGTGTTCGCACTGCATGGCATCCACAGGGAGCCGCGAGGGAATATTCTACATATTGAAAGGGAGAAAAAAATTGATTGCCTAATATAGCTGAGGGATTGTAGTAGTCTGCTCTGCTCCTTTTGCTGGTTTTATATTAATTCATCGATTGAGAACGAGTTTGCTTATTCCCCTAATTTTTTTTTTTTCCACAAAGCAACTTCCAGGAGCTGGATAGCAAATTATCTGCATACCACAATAATGAAATGCATCTCCCGTGGTAGCTGAAGTGTTTTACAACTCAACTGTCCCTTGGCAGCTTTGTGTGCTGACTGTTTCAGTAAATGCCCCCCCCCTGCAGTATTTGCTAATCATTTCAGTAGCTCCTGCCCTTCCCCCAAACTGGTGGATACCCCAACTTTTCCTCCTCCTCATGCTAATAAGAAGAGGTATAACATCCCCCAGCCTCACTTTCTCTCCCTTTTTTAAATGGCTGATCAATTCATGTTCAATTTGTCTCAGAAAGCAAAAGTCTCTGGAAAAAAAAAATAAATCTAGAAGATGATACAAAGACAAGAGGGTTCTCAAAAGTTCCTGAATAGCTCTCTAATGAGTTTAATGGTAAATATGAAAAAGGACTCGGGATCTGAACCAGACAATTCCTTTACAGAAAGGAGCCTGTCTTTTGTCAACATTTTCTTCCTTCTCATCTCCATTTGAAATCATATTTTGCTCATGTTTGACCATCATGCAAACTTCTCAGGGAATTTTATCTCACTGACTTCCTGCCAGCCTATATGAAGAGCAAAGGAAGGTAAAATTGAGTCAGTGGCTTATTTAACATCTTACCTCATGATTTGTTATTCATAACTTAATAATTAAAAATTTCGTCAGAGTTAGCATTATTAGACTTCCCTGCACCCACCAGATGTGTCATTTGTTGATCTGGTCCAGGCACAGACCAATTCACAAACACGTTTCAGAGATTACTTTAATCTTTTTTGTCCCTTTCCTCCAATTATTTACTTTATAATCAGCCATGGGCTTGCTATAAAACTAGTTGTCTGTGACTCAGCCTCCCTCAACAACACAGCACAGATACTTTGATTCACTCAGGCTGCCTTATCATCAGCTCTGTTATTTTCTTAATGGACTAGAGGAAAAAAAAATATAAAAATTCACAGAGCTATTTGATCTGTTTTTCTATTAGATGTTAAGATTAAAGCCAGCAAAAAATACACAAGCAGGGTGAAATCTAATTAATTACTTGCTTTTCTTTTGCAAGAAATACAAGGAAAATGAAGAAGAGGCTATTCCCTACCCCACTGTCCCTGCGACTCACACTTCAAATGCTTAAATATATGGACATTCAATTTTCTGAAGTGTATAAAGCAGAATAAAGGTCAAAGAAATCTATCCTTTTCCCTTAGCTAGCCCAGAACCATCCCAGAAGTTTTCTCCTCCAACAGTCTTGTTAGTGCCCGTGGACTCAGACACCCACACCCCATAAATTTCCTGAAGCATTTGGGCTTCTTTTTTCCTCTAATATCCTTTTAAAATCTCACTCATAATTGTTAAACAGAAAGATCCTCCAGTTTCAGATAATTTTCAATCTTTTGCTAGGTTTGGTTGTTTCAATTGATCACGCAACAGAAATGGGAAAGCACCTCACAGCATTCCCAGTCTGGAGCAAAGATGGCTCATCCTCCCCTCCCTGGGTGCGGGTCCTGTTCAGGGGCAGGACCTGCCCTGTCACCACCTCTGGGTTCAGCCTCTGCCCAGACAGAGCAGACAGGACTCGTCTGTGCCCCTCAGCACATCCCTCCCTGCACAGCACCAGCACGGTCCTGCCCACTCACACACCTCAGAGGAAGGCAGCTTTGGTGCTCCCTTAAGGAGTTTTGGATGTGGAGGGATGAGGTTTCACTGAATCCCCGTCCCTGGTGTGTGCTTGTGTGAGGGCATTAGGCTCAAAGGTGCTGATGTACTTCAGGACAGCTGGACTGGGGTTGCAGACGATCCCAGCACAACCCATACATCTCCCAGAGGAACTGTACAACTCTTTTCTCCTCTTGACATGATTGCTGCCTTGCAGTACAAACAGCTCTGACATAAATCATAAATCTACTACCCACCCCAGCCCCTCGCTGCTTCTTCAGGTTTCCCCCATAACTGATATCTTAATCATGAAAATCCCCCACAGTTGTTCCTGCTGCTTCTTAATGTCTGTTATCCACTAAGATTTCTTGTTCTGTTTGCTATTACCTCTACTCTGCATGGGTGTGGAGACACTTCCTCTCATTAATACACCTCTGACAATGCTATTCATCTGCTGTTTCCAAACAACTTCGTCTTCTGGCTCAGATCTGAGCTCGCAGCTTTCCTCCTGAGAATACCAAGCACCCCCATTAGGTGCTGGAAGGATGTGAGGGGACCTGGAGAGCTGTCCTTGGTCAGCCCCACACTGCTCCCAAGGGCCCTGGCACAGAAACACAAGGGCAAAAAACTGTGCTGGAAGAAGGCAGAAGCTTCTTCACCACGGCGAAAAGATGGTGGCAGAGATCCTAAATACCTGTATACATGATGATTAGTTGGAAAACAAGCAGTTCTGGAAACAGAAAATCTGGGGTTTGTGGTAGTATCAGGTTTTATTTTTTTAAGACCCTTAGCAGACAACTTTATGTTGTTTTCATTGGGGACAAATTGAGTATAAAACTAAAACTGTGCAATCCCTAAAAAGGTGTCACAGGAGGCCAGTGGGGACCTAAGCACAGGAAACATCACTTTGGCCACCACAGTTATCCCTGCTTCATGTAATTATCACAGCAATTAGTGCTGCAGAAATGCTGGGAGAAAAAATACAGTCACAAAACATACACCTCACAAATCCACCCATTAAGGGGGGAGTTTTGCCTCTGAATTCCATCACTGCTGCTGTAGCCCAACTCCTCCCTGTGATTATCTGCATAACATCTCACAGGCTATCTGACTTCCCAAAGATACCCTGCTTCAGCTTGAGTAACTGCTGTTGGTCCACATAGACAGGCTTTCTTCTGTCTGACTGCTTTAACAACTGCAAACATTTAAAAATTTACTTTTCCACTGAGACATAACCAGGAAAAGCCCAAAGTGTTAACTGGTAGTCTGATATTTTGTTAATCACTACTGTCAGGAAAGATGTTGTGGTTTAGGATACAGGAACTGGATCAATCTCTTCTGTCACAGACAGGTGCCCTCAGAACTGCTCCATCGATTATGCCAGAGAGAATATCTTACCTGAACTGCTTCACTTTCCATTAGTAACTAAATACATCTTGAAATAAGGGCTTTGGTGTCAGTCTCCCATGTGTTCAGGCAAGGTATAAATACCCGTGATGGACAGCAGCTTCGGTCATCCTATGGCATTATGTGTATATGCTATTTACAGAAAACAATAATGAAGCCATTCCAGTACAGGTAGATGAGTAGATAGACTAATCATCAATTGATCAATACACGTTATTTTGATCAAAACCTTATGCCCAAGTGCATGAGCCTCCAAATTCCTCCCTTCCTAACACAAAACCTGTACAACGAAGGAACTTGCATTCAAATTTCCATGAAAAGTTTCATTAACAGCTTATAAAATAAACAACACCCAAAATTCCTGACCAGCTCTAACCAAAGCACACTTTTATTTTTTTTTTTTTAGAAGAATGAACAAGCTGAATAAAAGGGGCAATAAATTTCAGTATTAGTAATGATACTTGTTTGTGAGTCCCCAGCAATGCAGAAAACATTTATGTTCATTTGTGCTGGGAAGCAATGCTTTAACACACCAATTTTCAACTGGTTTTTTTTTTTAATCAAAGGTCCTTTTCTGCCCGAAGAAAGCCATGGAGTGCCCTGCATCCCCTATTGTTTTATGCTTAAGGGAAGGCATAAGGCAACTAGATATTTTGCATAAAGAAAAAAGGATAGAGTGAACTTAATTTCTGCTTTACAAGTAGCATCATGTTGCTAAAGGCACAGGACTCCTCAAATTGGGAGGATCTGGAAGGGCCCTGGAGCTGGGGCAGCAGGGCACACAGCACACATGGATATATTGGAGTAAACTCTGTGTGGAGGGCTGGGGGCTGCTGGGTTGTTACACGAACTGAAATCTGACATCTTGAGAGCCCTCATAACTTCACTAATATTTCAGCCTATCAGATATGCTTGGGAACACCCATTCTCTAATATCAGAGGCTCTGAGCAAGGGACTGGCAATATATTCCCTGCATCCAGAGCAGGCAGCTGTGGATTACAGAGGCTGTTCTTGATCTTGCTCTGTATTCATATCCAACAACTTCTTCAAGGCCACGAGCTTATTCCTGCTCTTTAAAGCCACCTTAATTTCCTAAAGTGTTGCCTAGCACTAAAGTGCTCTGTTAAGCTGCTGCCATGTTTTTCCATTCTGGTAGAAATTATTGTTCTATATAGTTTGATTTTAAGAGTGCCTTCTGGCATCCATTTGGGGAAAAGGCACTACATAAAAGCAAAATCAATACGAGGGACAGTTATATTTCCTGAGCTTTTTCATTAGCTATAAAATATACACATTCAAGGAGGGAGGAGGAAAGAGTGTCATTTCTACCCAAACTGGAGGAGGACAAGACAAAGCATGGGAGAACTTACAGAAATGCTCACTGATGGGAGCACAGACCTTTGCTGGGCAGAGGCAGATCTCTGCTCTCCCTGCATCCAAACACCCCTACAGACACCGGCCTCTCCTGTGACAGGCATCAAGCCACTGGAAAAATGCAGAAGTAGATGTATTTTGAAAAGTGATGGATCTCTTGACTTGTTCTCAATTTTTATTAAAGCCAAACTGGCCACTGGCTGAATATTCACAGGTAAACTTTGTCTTTGTTCAGCACTAAGGATTTGGCTCGGCACTATTTTATTGTTCTTTTCTTCATTCTTTCTCAAATCCCCACTGAACTCCACCCATGTTATCTTTGCTCTTTTCTCCCAAAATATACCAAATATTCTTCTTTCTACCTGAACAGGCTGTCCTTGGATAAAGTCCCCCTCACCTCATGAGAAATATTTTCTAAGATTTGCAAGAAAAGAGCTGGAAAAAATTCTGAAAAGATGTAATCTGTATTTTCACAATTACGAACTTAAAGATATTGCACTAAGTTTTTATCAGAACCAAATCATTACTGATTTGTTAAAGCCCAGCTGAAAAATTAAAATTCAGACTGCTAAATTAGCCAGTGTTCTGACACAGATTACCAAACCAGAAAGGCAAACATCTTATTTTAGCTAGGAATAAAATTTCAAATCACAGTATCTATTCAGTATCAGCATGCAATTATGGGAGTGAGGAATTGCACACAAGCCTTTTTTTTCCCCCCTCTTTTTAATACAGGCCTTCTATAATGGCATTTTCATTAGCAGGAAATACCTGTTGACCGTAGAAAAATTATTTGTCTTGCTTTTTGAAAACTAAATTACCCTCTCTAAAAGATTAGCTGAAAAATACTGTATAAATTCATAAGCATTCCAGGTTAAATAACAAAGTTTTGCTTCTTTCTGGTGACCCCTAGTGATGGATTTTGTGAGAGAGTTCAAGAGTAAACCCAACAAGTTATTTATTGCTGAAACACAGATAAAGCATCTGGAAGATTTTATCTGTGTGATTTTGCCACTAGCCCATAATTCAGGGAACTGGAAAGTAAAGGCCCAGAAAACTTATCAGTGTGTGATTGTTGATTTGAAACCCAAGTGAAGCTGTGGAGGAACGTGAGCTGGCAGTAACAGACAGCACCAAAACAGCATTTGTAGGACAGCCACTGCCTAAAATCAGTCTCTTGGGTTTCAGATACCATTTACATGACATGCTTATGTCATCAAGAAGCTTTAAACATCTCTCCCCATGTTTGCCTTTTTTCCTCAGTTTTGTTATTTAAAGAACCTCCCATCCTGTTTTGTCTCCTCTCAGGGCTCTCGGTGAGGTAAGATAGTGAAGCAAAAAAGAATTGGGCTGCAAAACTGGGGGGGGGAAAAGCAGACATTGAGTAGAATTTAATTTTTATTATCAGAGACATCTGGTACAGAGATCAAAACTTGTTTCAAACCCCTTTCATGAGGGTGCATCAGAAGGATGCCTCTCTCCCTGTTTGCCCGACTGTTCTACTCCACGTCTGTGAGGCAGAGCTCGCTGAACACGAAAATCCAGCATGGGAGAGATCTCCTTGCTGGTGCACACGCTGCTGCATTCACTCCAGGGAAGGGCTGGAGCAGAGAGCAGGAGCCTCCAGCCAGCTCTGCCCTGCTCCTGCAGTCTCACTCTGTGGCCCATACAAATAAGAGACATTCGTATGCCCGAGTCATTCTGCTTCAGCCGAGGATTGTAAGAGCAGCTTTAGCCGGAGCTTTTGGTGCTGCCGTGCTTCCTATCCCTGCCCAAGGACTCTGCTTCCTTCCTGCCCTGCCCAGAGCCCTCCTCATCCCACCTACTGTTCTCCAGCTCCTGCTCAGTCCATTCCTCGGAGATTTTGTCTCTCCCAGAACTCTTGTTCCAAGGGAAAAGGGTAGGAAAGCATTTCTTGCTTCGTCTCTAATGATAACAACAAGATAGAACTTTACATTTTCAGCAGTTCTTTTGCATGTCTCAGCACCCTGCTAAAACAACTGAGTCTTGGTTTGGTACCAGATAAAAATGGAAGAGTGTGGCTAATTTCAAACTCATGTTATGAACCCTGCAATTCCATGTTAAATTCAAGGCTGTTGGTCCTGTCCAGCTCCACTGATTTTCACTGGGAACAGAACAGCCATACAGTGAGCAGAGTTTGGCTCATTTTCGCATTGTAACAGCTGTCCTCAAACTCATTTTCATTAAAAAAACATTGAGACCAGCCTTACATGTCACAGATTCCCCTTTGCATAATTTTACATTTTTTCTCCTAAATCAAACTATTGAAAAAACAACATTCATCATCTTAATATTTGTATTACTAATGCAAAGGAAGGCAAGAAAATTTCCCTTCTGTTTTTATAGCAGGAAATTTATTGCAGCTTGCCAGGATCTGGAGTGATTAAGTCATTTTAAAGACATTTCTGTCTTCTGAAGTTTTATATTTGGTTAAAGAACACGTTTTGATTTTGTATGTGACAATATTTCTTCACTGTAATACAAATATTGCTGTCCTTCCCCAACGGGTCACAATGAAGTCAATAAAATATGCACAGAAGAAATGCAAGCAGCATTTAGCTCAATATAAAGATTGATAACGTAAGCACCTAAAAAAAAGTACTTTTTATCATCATAAGTCTCTCCTGGTTTTTTATGGTTTTCAGTGAGCAAAACAATCCATCATACTTGAACTTCATCCACGTTCCTGGAGCCAACGTTTAGTACAAGTCAATTTTTAATTATGATATTTTTATAAAACTCACAATTTATTTCCGGGTTTTATAAAACACTTTAAACACCAAGTCATCGATATAAATTATGTAAATCTCGAGGGACCCCGAATTCATTAATCTGACTGGATTTCACAGCAAAGCAGAATGCAGCACAATGGCCTGGCTCTCCCTCTGATACCCCAGAGCAGCAAAGATGGGTCCAGCAGAGAGGCACAGTGGGAAATCACCATTTTGCTTTACAGCAGTGGGATTTTTAACCTTTTAAACAAAATGCCCATTATGCTTAGAATACCTGTTGCACTCTCACATTTGGGGCCAAAGGAAAATGGGTCTTTTAACTGTGAAAGGAGAACAAAGGTTCTCATCTACAGCGTTGCACAAAGAGCGATGAACTCCTGCTGCAAAATACTGAGCTTTACAGTCAGCCTGTCCGTGAACTTGTGGCTATCCCATTCCTGCAGGAAACCACAGCCAATCCTGTTGGCAGCAGAAGGAAATCTGCCCAGGAGGGCTGGGAGCAGCAGAGGCCCTCTGGGAGCGGCAGCCTCCTGCTGGTTTCCAGCCTGACTTTCTGCTTTGAAGGGAAACCAAAAAGTCCCTCGTGCCAAACCCCTTCCCCGTGGCCTTTCACTGCCACGGCCCAAGGGCTGCAGAGCTGCTAGAATGGTCTTCCCCCAACCTGTGTGAAGCACAAACTCTTTTCTCCTTCCCATCTCCCGTTGCTGCTCCCTTCCCAGGGTCCCCCAGCCGGGGACTCCGGCAGCCTGCGAGGCACTCTCACATCTCCAGACCCAGTACCTGCTCCTCTCAGTTAAGCCAGATTGTCTGTGCCTCCTTTAAAACCCATTTTTTTGTTGTTTTTTTGGTTTTCCAGCTCTTCTCCCTTTTGATGGCCACCTCAGTCCTTCCCAGCTGCTATCTCTTTAGGCACAGCTGTGCTGGCTCCATCCCCATCTGCTGGCAGCAGCCTTCCCTTCCCTTCCTTTGTGTGCCTGGACATCGCCTGCATCCTTCTGGAGCTGATGCTGTTAAAGCAGCATTGAACCATGGAAAGGATAAGAACACAGCACAGGGATGAATGAGGATTATTTTTGCTCAGGCACAGGAGAGAGAATCACAGGATTTAGCCTGTATTCTTTACTAAAAAGAGTGTTTTGTGTGTCTCTATCTATTTTTTCTTTTAAAAGTAGGATGTGGTTATTGTCTGGGGCTCAGCCTACAGGAACTAACACCACCCACGTTCCTGTAGACCAAAGGGAAGAGGAACTATTAGAAGGCAAAGCATCCTGGCTGTTAGGCCTTTCCAGCTTCTCTTGCTTTCAGGGCCTTTTCTTTCACTTTGTGAAAGTCTGTGCAGGAGACCAACAGGTGAGAGGGAGCAACTGCAGCATCTGAGGATGTTTGCTAAAAGGTAGTTGTAGAGTAGAGCACGATGGCTTAAAAAAAAAGAAAATAAATCCAATGGCTTTTTTACCTTTCCTAGGGGACGATTCCCACACATTCCATTCTTTTTTCAGCACTTGAAACATTTTCTCTTCCTATTTACAGAGTAAGATATACAGTCTGTGCTTCAGTTCATATCTTCTGAGCTTCAGATGCTCTTCTCCATATTAAAACATCTCACAGGCAAATGCATATCCTTATTTATACTCCTTATATTAACCCAGTTACGTGGTGGCTATAAAGTTCCATAATAAGAAATAAGAGCTGTCATTGCACATTCACAAAGCCCTCCAAAAGAACAGAGGAAGAACAGGCCATAAGTCTCATAAATCCAACTTAATTTATTCATAGTAAGAGTGCAAAAATCGGATCTTTTTCTATTCCAGGATATTTACGATAAGATGGTGAATGTATAAACCTCCCCCAACAATAATTCAATAATTGATGATAAAATAACAAAATAGATAACAGGTTTCAAAATTCTTGCATCAGAAGAGTGAAATATTGTAAACAATAACATGGCTTGTAGGCATTCAATCAAATCTGCTGTGGGTGAGGGTAAGAATATAATTTCAAAACTTTCAGAGCTCTCTGATCCCCTGATCCAGAATCTTCTGCTTTACTGCCTGCAGTAATATGCAGACATTTTCCTTTCACCAAATATACCCAAGTAACCTAAGGAAGAGATTCTATGCATCATGCTCACTTTTGGTCTCCAGAAAGTTTTTCAGGCATTATATCCACAAGAGAAAGGGGGTGGTATGAGAGACACCTGTCTGCCCACTCATTGTGGCCGGGGATATCTCTTTTCCTTTGCCTGCAACGCAGAGGAATTGATTTGGTCACAGCCATGTTCTGAGAAGAGAGACAAAAGAGAGGGTTTGGCAAATGCCACCACACAGAGCTCCCTCAGGGACATGATAAAAGCCCCTCCTGAACCAACTGTGCCATGGCTCTTGCTCAGTCCAAGTCCCTTGCTATAGAGGCAAGGCACAAATCCATCCTGGAAAAAAGCTATTTTGCTCGAATCACCTGGATCCTTACCTTTCCAGAGGTAGAAATTCCCTATTTTCCACCTCAAATATGTTCACAGATGTTGCTCTTAGAGCAGATGTTTTCACAACATTCTCCCTCAGCCCAGAGTTCCCCTCCCTGCTATGCACATATCGGCAACACAAAATGCATCCTCGTTTTCCCTTTTGCTGGGCTAAGCAAATTAATTTCAACCTATACTTTAAAAGCAAGCTCTTCATTCTCCTGATTATCCTAATAGCCTTTCCCACTGCTTGTGCAAATCAGAACAAGCAGGCAGGGATCCAAATGAGCTCTGTACAGTGGCACTAATTTAACTGTTGCTCCACTGTATTTCCAGCACTGAAAGCAGCTTTTCACATTGCGGTGGGAACAGTCACCTTGCGATCAGATAGTATATCCTCCTTTTATTGACCCAATTCTATTGTTAATTCTCAGCCTTGCTAATGTACTGCTCCGCCCTGGATGTGTTCAAGGCTCATTTGTATGTGAGCAGGACTTAAAAGGGTTTTTGGAGATGATTCTAGATAACAGTGTATGAGACATGTGCCTGCTCGATTCAATGGTATTTGCTAGAGGAAGGAGGAAAATGAATGTGCAGCAACAAAGGAAATTCTGTGACTCAGCTAGAAAGGCAAAAAAGCAGGAATCCAGTAAATATCAGTCTTTAAGGATAATAGCTTTCACTGTTCAGCTATTCTTCACAGGTTCCTTATCTAAAGCCTCTGTGGCACTCGCTGAGGAGAGAAAATTCCAACCACGGAGCCTCACAGGAGAAATGGATGTACACTCTGGGCCCACTATTCAACCACTTAACAATTATGAATGCTTTTTGTTGATCATTTAGATTGGAAATCAAGCAAACAGGACTTTCCTACCTGGAAGCAAGGTTCTGATTTACAGTGTTTCTGCTTATAGAACCTATTTCTCCTATTTAAGATTGTTCAAGTGTATGTCAAGGTCAATTTCCTGTCAGGGGCCAACAATGCAAAATTTGTGCTTGCGTGATTTTGTGTGATTATGAAATCCTCCTGCTGCTCTCAGAAACCGCAGCACAAGCAATCATTCCCGCTTTGTTCTTCGCCATTTAAGTTGCTGTGAAACACTCCACAAAATGCAAATGCAAATGCAGATCCTCCTGCTTCCTGCCCGACAGCGGCTTACAAAACTGATGGGGAATCTCTTCACAGCTCTGCTTTATTTTATTCTTCACCCCCCACCCCCACCTCAGGCATCCTGGTGAGTCTAGCTTTCTCTAGGAAAGATAAGATATCCTGCCTGCCTTGTTAAAAGTCAGCTTAGGGAGCAGCATCGGGTACCACCAAAGCCCGTGAATTTGCCTGCCTCCACCTCCCAGAAGCACACGCCATCCGCACATCCCGGAGGGAGCAATCCTGCCCTTTTCTTCATAGCCACAGAGGGGTTTTATGGCAGCAGGAGGTGCTACCTGGGGCTCGAAGCAGCAGAACAACAACCTCATGGCCCGGATAGCCTTGGAGGGCACCACAGTCCCTCGTCCCTTGCTGTGTACAGAAAACAGGGAAGTCAGACAAAATACAGACGTGTTGAAATAAAAACACCTTTTTCTAGAGTGAATTAGATAATAATTTTATCCAAGACCTGTAGGAGAAGACTACTTATTGCTGTGTGGTGTCTGCAGACAGCAACAGTTTCATCTTAATGATGCTCTGGCATTCACACTTCAGTCCTCAGCAAGCACTCAAAATTAACATTAAAAGGGTGCTACTTATGCATTAGTTTCTGTATTTGACTTGAAGAGGCAGATGAATAAAGCTAAATAAATGTGAACTGTTAGACCATGGGACTTAATATGGTTTTGGAAACAGGCGATGGAAGTTTTAATTGCAGACAGAAAGATTTTGAGATCGTCGAGATGTCTTCCATCTGACACTAATGGCTGTGGTTTCCCAAATCAAACCCCAGAATTTACAGCCAGGCTCAGCACCCACTTTGCTTAGATCCTTTTTTACAAGCAGTAATGACCACTAATGAAGCAGCCAAAAGCCCAGGTGGCTCTCCCGCAAATGTACATTTCAGAGCCTCGAGACCTGATCCTGCAGCTGCCAGCTTCACCCTGGGAAAACCATTAGCAGCTGGCTTCACGTCCAGGAAAAGAAAATGAAATATGTTGCATTTTCACAGCCATCAATCAGCAGATGCAGTGCCAGGAAAGCTTCATAATGATGTAGATATCACCATTTGACTTTGCAAAAAAAAAAAAAAAAATAAAAGTACTTTTCGGGGGAAAACGTATGCAAAAAACCAGCACAGATGATCTCAGTGTACACTTGTTTGTGTGGTGAGATCCCTTTCCTGTTTAGGCAGGAAAGGATTGAGGTCAGCAAGCACCTCCCTTGCCAGAGGGACAGTGGTCACCTAAGGATGGCAGCAGGAGGGCGCATTTCCCTTCAGCATCACCTCACTGGAGCCATGGTAAGGGGCTCAGCCCCACCCTGCGTGATTAAATGAGTGTCTGTGCCCGCCCTGCTGAGCTTTCTATTATTCCGTGAAGAAAGTTCTGAGAGCAGAAGAGCTTAAAATGAAAAAGAGCTGGAACTTTAGAGTTGCACAATGATGCAAGTAAGCTCAGAAATAAATAAAAAAATATTAATGAATAAATTGTAAGTTTTGGTATTCAATTGTTTTTCTTTTTTCCTTAATGTTCTGCAAAATGGCTAAAACCTATCAGCAGCATCACTGCTCCTAAGTGTTGTACTTCCAAATGTTTTTATGCTTTTACACCTTTTTATTATCTTTACTGTTTTCCTGAGAGAGACACAGAAATGTCTGGCATGACTCATGCTGTGAGCAATCCTTCTGTGAGAACTGAATGAAAACAGGCTGATAACAAGGGTGATTTCATTAAAAAGAGCTCAGCCCAGTGGCTGCTTACACGGGACGTTATTGAAATTATGCATGCAGAACTCCAGCACTGTCATATTGGTTTAGCTCATGTTCTCCATGGCACAGGAGAAAGTACCTTTGTCAGTTCGGTGGAGAAAGGTTGGAGATGATTGAGGTAAAACAGCGGGAGGAGACCGATGTGATTAAGTCACACAGCCAACTGCCCATGTATAACACAGTAATGGAGGGGAAAGCAGAGGGCAAACCAAAATTAAGTCAAAAGGACACAGGAGACAAAAGGCTACACATATAGGACATGGAGAGGATGTACACTGAGCTGCTTTGTACAGCAGGCAGACTGCAAAATTTTCATGCCCTGTATTCAGATATCTCCTGTTAATATTGATGGGAACTCTGTGCTAACTAGTGCTGGAATGGACAGTCTGGTAGTGAACACGCATGGAGAGAGGCGTGTTTAATTAATTTTACAGTCGTGGGCAGAAAGGTCAGATGACAGCCTGTGAGTAAAATCCCCAGCAGCCAGATTGGACAAGAGAAGAAAAAAAAAAAAAAAAAAGGACAAGGAAAAACAAAAAGTACTTGAGAGAAAAGCAAGGTCGAGTCTGGACTCACTCTGGTGATTATTCACACCTCTTCAACAGAAAATAAGGTCTTAATTTTGCTGCAGGTCACCAGGTAAGAATAGCCTTATTGCAGGAAATCTTGGTCACTTCAGAGACAAAATAGTCCACTTTAATTGGTTCCCTCTGGGTAGAGCAGTGTAGATGCAAGTCACAAAACAGATGCTCACGTGAGACATGGGGCAAGCAGGGTGCCAGCACTGAAGACAGCAGCACTGCCTGGTACAATCAGACCCTCATCACACACAGTGGAAATTTCTACAGATGTACAGATATTCACTAAAAGTAAATTTATTATTCTGCCCTTTTCCAGTGGATAAGGAACTATGGACGCACAGAACAGTAACAGATGCAAGTTACAATCCCAGGCAGGAGGTAAAAACCCAACTCCTTCCAAGGCAAGGAAGCACTCAGTGCCTTGAAGAACCTGACAGGACATTACCCAGCACTAGGATAGAGCAAATATTCCCCCTTCCATCACACAAAGCCACGGTGGGAAGTGCTCACCAGCCAGGAGACCCCAAAGCTGCAGCTCTTTGCACCGCTGCAATTTGCTCCTCATGCCTGGACGTTGTTATCCAGCCTCCCTGGCACCACCATGCCCTGATTTCTTCCAGGACTGGTGCTTCCTGCAGCTCCCAGGATAGATGACACTCCACTGCAGAGCAGTGAGCCAGTATTTCATGTCACTCTTTTTGTGAGCAAGTGGCTTTAACGCATGTATTGCTCAAAGTAGCAAAACCCATCTTGGAAATGCCATTCATTTCCAGACAGGCTTTTCCCATCTTTATTATACTAACAGGGTGCTTAATTTGCAGTCATTAATTTATTTTCATAGCCTTTGTGGGGTGAAGGCCAAATAATATCAACGTTGAAGGCAAAGGAAAGTAGTGCATATCCATTAGCAGGGAAGAAGAGCAGGTGATATAAAGGGAATATAATGGAACTTAAAGTCTTTTTTGCTTTGTTTTTCTCAGAGACATTTCACTACAATCAGATATTTAGCAGTTTGTTTCAAGATGCTAATAAGAACACAAGGCACAAAAAAGAAAGAGCTAAAAATGGGTATGTCACCTTGAGTAAAAACCAAATCATTATTTGAATCAGAAGTTGCCTTCAAAAACGAACGCAGAACTTCTGCAATCCAAAGGACAAAAACAGAGGCAAAAATTCAGTGCCTAACAAGAAAAAGTGAAAAAAAAAGGATGGTTTGAGACCCTACAAACCAGCCAGACTGCCTCCCATGCAGGTTCCTAATGACTTGCAACTCGCAGAGTTACTAGGAAAAATTAAGAATGGAATTTGTTGCTGAGCGTGGTGCACATAAAACACAGCGACTCATTAGACCTGTGCACATGGATTTGAGAGGCCACAGCTGGACTACTGTGACTAATTTTGATCATCCCACTGAAATAAAGCTGGACAAATTAGAGGCAGTTCAGAAAGGGAGCTGCAATGCTAACAAGGGACCTGGAAATGTGACCTGAAAGGAAAGTGAAAAAGAAATAGGCTTACCTTACAGAAAAGAGCAGTGAGAGGGGCTGTGTTTATTCTCCTTACATGTGAAGCAGAGGCAACAGTTGGCTGCTCCTCATAGCCACAGATGGTGGAGAAAGAGAGAGACCAACCTGACCAGGGCTGGAACACCCTTAGCCATGATTTGAGTGGTGAGAGACCTTGTCTGGGAGATCAATGTTCACAAAAGTCCCTTCACCTGGAACTAGAAGGGGAACAGGCAAACCCCAGAGGTGCATGTCTTAGCAACCTTAAATGCTCCCTCAGAAAACAGTGAAATAGGGAGGTTGGGAAAAGCTGGTGTGGATTATTAGAAGCCAATTGCACCATGTGTGCCAATTCTCTTCTCTTACAGCATTACTGGTCTAGTGAGAGGCAAGTGTGAGGTGTGGGGTATCCTGCCTTCACCAACATCTCCAGGACAACAAGCTAATGGTTAGAGAGACAGGGAAATGAGGCTGAGTGTGTCCCATCTGCTGGGGTGTCTGATCTCTGAACCCAGAGCTGCCCAAAGCAGAGCCAGGCACAGAGCTGCTCTTCCCTTTCATAAAAAGCACAGAGACTTTTTTTTTTCCACTCTTTCACACTGAAATGAAACAAAATTCCTTTGAAATGTTTAGTAAAAGCACATAGAAAGAGAGGGAAAGGGAGAAAGATCCTCTTCTCCTCCCCCTTGCCCACACCCACCACCCCCTAGTAGCTATGGGCCCAGGAGATAGTGACATTAATTTGGGAAGTTTTGCTCAGGCAGACCCAGAGCAGAGCCCAAGCCTCTCAGTTTGTGGTTTCTCATGTGCTTTGATTATGCCAAAGTGCAGAGCTTTCTCCCTTTTCTTTTCTCCCTTTTTCCCCTCCAGCAATTCTGTACTAAAAACCACACAACAAAACTTCAGTGGAGAAACACACTCTGTGAAAATCTCAGCTGTGGCGAGTCAACATTTTCCAACAGAAAAAAAAAAATAAAATTCATCAGAAAGCTCACAGCCAGCTCCAACATCAAGATTTCGGAGGCAGCTACGCTTTAAGTGCCTCATATTTCTGCATATCAGGGTCATCAGTCAGGCACCCAGAAAACAAGGAGCACAGGAGTGATGATCACCTCTGACACGGCTGGAGTGACTTATCCAGCATGACACGGGCCCCCGTGGCAGCCCCATCCATCACCTCCTCGGGGCAGCATTCCTGGAGTCATTTTTTCCCTCCAAAACATCAATACCAGCTAACACTTTTTTAAACACTGTCATCCATTTCAGTCAATCTTATTCTTCATAATTTCAGTTTCTTTCTGTTGGGAAATTGGAGTGTATTTCATAGTGGGAAGTGTCAGGAGAACAACTGCGTCAAGGAACAACATCCTTTCCCTTGCCACTTACATTTGTTTGCTTGAGCAAAATGTACACATTCACGCCAGCAAGAGATTAACTGTTCTGATGCACCACCACAGCCTGAGAATCTCTCAGACATACTAAAAACCTCAACATTCAAAACCCCTGCATGACCAGAAATCAGATTTTTAGGTTGTTTGATCCCGCTACCCAGCCTACTGCTGCTTTTTTCCTCCTTCATAACATTGGATCACTTAGATAAGATCTTGATGGTGAGGCTACTGCTTGGCTAGGTTCTCCATGCCATTGCCTCCAGCCTATTTATATGCAATAATCTCCCAAATTATATACCTTTCACTTTTATCAGCCAAAAAGCATACTGGAATTAACGTGTGGTATCTCACTCTATTCACTTTCTACTGAATCCAAATACTCAGGGGCAAGTTGTTAGCAGGGAGAGAGTAAAACAAGCACGTGAAATCTGTGCCAAGCCCTAAACAGACAAGGGTGTGAACAAGCCCCCCTTGTTGTTGAGCAACAGGGGACTCCTTGGAGTCCTCTCCTCAGAGGGACCTGCAGATATTTCCCCCAGGGCAGCACTGGAGGCCCTGAGCAAATGAATTTGCAAAGATTTTTTAGGGAATTTCTGGGAGCTGCTCAGAGAGATAAGTCCTGTACCAAAACAACGCTCTCTGCTAAGAGCACACACGGGGCAATTTGGCATTCCTGAAGTTCACAGATGTTGTCCCACGTGTGACAAGCAGGACTGTGCAATCCCTGGGGGGTGTTGTTGGATGCAGGGGGATTAAACGACCTCCCCCAGTCCTTTCCTGCCCCGTTTGCTTTGACCTTCCCTTGCAGTGCCCAAGTGTCCCGTAGATCCTTGCTCCTGGCTCAGCTTGGACCTCAGGGCAGCAGGGACCTGTTTTCCCCAGGGCATCCCTCTCTTCCTCCTTCTAGCAAGGTTTTCCCTTGTAGGCAGGGATTCTTCCCCCTGTCAGTGTAAGAGGTGCTAACTCAGCTGTAGTGTTAATTTTACTAGGGCCAGAAGAAGTGATTAATTGGTCTGTATATTCTCTTTAATCTTGACATTGTTTGTTAACGGGCCCAGCTTCTGCTTGATCTGGCAGAAAAACATCGACTTTTACTTTAGTTACTATACAAATACATATACCTGTCTTTTAAAAAGGGTGAAAATCAGTCTCTTCTGCATATTTCATGTGCACATACATGTGATCACATGTCAGTTCTTTACATCCCACTCTCAGGGGAAAGGAGATTTAGCTTAATGACTATTTGCAGAGGCTTTTGCAAAGAGCTGGACTGTCATTTCTCATGGATTCGCAGCCAAAATAACCTGCTGTTGTAAGAAATCTTGGAAAGGACTTTGGTGATGCAAAAATACTGCAAATTATTATAGCAAATAAGACTTAAGCTGTATAAAAATCTGTGTCATTCTTGGCATGAAGTCTATATCCTAGGAAAAGGTTTGCCTTGAAAGAGAAAAGGTAATTTTTCCTACCTTAGAAGAGGATTTTAAATGATGGGACACATTCCAAGAACAGCTCTGAGAAGAAAATATGAAGACTGCAATCCTATGATCAGACTGATAATGTTTTTGGTCCCTGATTAAAGAGAAAAATTCCACTTTGATGTGCTCTCTGCGGTCAGGAGTCAGAATGAATAAGCAACAAATACCAAGAATTGAGAGAAATACAGAAATTAACTGGTTCACGTGGCCACCTGGAGTCAGACCTGCCCTGCATTACCCATCTCAGCTCCTGAGACCCCAGTGCCAGATCGGATTGGCTGGCAAGATGAACAAATTTTCATCATGTCCATAAAGAAATGCCACCCAAAAATGTCCAAAACTGTAGTAAGGGCAGCTGTCTCTTAGGGTGGATGAAGACTTAGTCTTGCTGTTGCAGAAATATCTAAAAATCTTGCAGGAGTATCCAGGGGAAGCATTCATTTAGGTGGTTGGTCACTACTGTATGGGAGATAAATTAGAATTGGACATCCTTGCTGGAGGTGATTTCCATTTTGAACCTGGCTTTCCCACTGCCAGATTTAAAAATTTAAAAAAATAAAAATAATTTCACAAAAGAGCTCCTACAGAGCAATTCATGTGAATGAAGGAAATGGAGATAAGGAAAACAAAAACACAGGTTTAATGCTCCTTGGAGCAAACCCATTGCTGTGAGGACCCTTGGGAGTGTGTTTTGGGTTAACAGGGAGTTAAAATGGCATCGGTGACACTTTTCCCCATGTCAGCAAGTTCTACCATAATTTCATTTTGAATCTGACAAGCTATTTAGCCTACAGAAAAACAGCTATATTTTTCTGAAAGTTTAAATTTTTTCCTTTCAACGTCTTTGCAAATGAAACGCCTCGATGCCTCCTGCTTCCAAGATGTTTAATTTTAGGTTGAAGAGGAGTTTAGCTCGAATTTCAATATTATCAATCATTCTTTGTGATTTTAAAGATTTTATTTCTCTGGGAAAATGGAAAGATTTTACTTTAGATTGAACTAAGCAACTTTTCCTCAGCGGACCAGTGAATTGCAAATCATCTACACACTAAATCTTCCGCGTGCTGGTAACATCTGTTCAACAGTTGCCTTTTTTCGAAATTTACAGCGGCACACCACGATAGCCATGTCTTTCTGTCCCTCCTACATGCAATCTTTCACTTTCTGCTTCGCTCTGGGTGCTGTCTGTACTTATATTATTGCAGCAGAAAAATGTAGAACATTAGCATCTGTTAATCCTTTTATACCTCAAGCCTTCACATGTTTGTCCAATTCTGCTTTTCATTGTGCCTTCATGTCTTTGGAGTAGCCTCAAAATTCCAGATACAGCAAAATAACCCAGAGTGTATCCTGGCCCTATGGTGCTGCTGGAAGGATATTTTAGAATTAAGATAATTCAATGCTTTAAGTGTGTAAGCTGGATCCCTAGGAGCAAACTTTTACCCCACTTTGCAGGGATTTAGCCATTCAGATGTTATTAATATCAAGCTGCTGAATCTACATGTTCTGTGAGGGAATAACCTAGATTTGAGTGCCTTGCTTTGCACCAGACACTTATTTCAGCAAATAATAGGATGAAATGGAACTTGACTTGAGCCTACAGTGTTACTGTGGCATGACAGAGGAGGAATGAGAGGCTAAGAAATATCTAGCAAAGATCTTCACAGTAAATTTGGACACTGGCTTTTCTTCCACACCACATTTTAAAGTCTTTTTGGGTTAAAAATACATTCCCAGAGTGTCCTGAATTGGAAGTGACCCACAAGGATCATTGAGGAAGTGTTGAGAGATCATCACAGAGAGTTGAGGTTTGTTGAAAAAGGGTAAGTTTGCTTAAATAATATGGGGGGGGGAGAATGAGAGTCCAGCAAGGAGGCAGCAGAACACTTTGGTATCTGACCTGTAGGTTTTCTTCAAGAAATTATGCATTTTGTAGACAGAATTGAATATGCAGCAGTGCAAAGAAAAATTCAAAGAAGGGAAACAGCATTGGAAGCTGGCAAAGTTAGAGTGTTCTTATTTATACCGAATAGTTAAAAAAACTATAGAAAAGAGAGTGGTTTCAGTGGGAGGGGATCTGCCATGAAACAGCCAAATGCTCAGGCCATTGCCCCAGCACGTGGCAGTCATGGTTTGAAGTCAGGGAAAATCAGCCAGCCCCAAACCTGCCCATGAAGCTCAAACACATCAGAAAAAGTCCCCAAATTCTCCTCTCACCTGTTTATTTGCCTTCTGCTGGGCCCATTGTGCAGCCTGTGCTCCAAACACACCCAGTGCCTCTTGGAGCATTCCCACTGCTTGCAAGCAACACTCATACAATTCATCACCAGGGCTAAGAAGGGTTAATGGGATCCTCATTTCTGAATGAAGAAAGACAAGCATCGTGGGGGATAAAAAAAGTGTTCTTGTTTGAGTCACCTGTGGATAAATGTGAACAGGGTAGGGGCTGCACAGCAGCGTGGGCACCACCACTCCTCAGTCTATCACAGGCAAACCCGTTTTTGTTCATTGGCTGACAGCAGAATTGTCCAAACCCCGGGGTTAAAAACATCATCACATTTCTGTGCTACCCCACCCACACACAGGGTACAGTGGGAGGGGCAATAGCCACTCTTGCACATGGAAACACAGCTGGCTCCGGCACTGTTTGCAGTTGTAGGTCCACAGTGTGGCTTTTAACGTGGCATTTGAAGTTTTATGGGTAACTAAACCTTCTCTGAACTGAGTTAACTGTAGAAAACTACAGAAACAGAGCTGCCAGGACTTCCACGCTAAGTTTTAGTTGTGTTTGCTTGTGCAGGATATCAGCAGATGCCAGACAGATCTACCTATACAAACTCCCTGTTCTCCAACCAGCTCCTAGAATAGAATCACAGAATCATTAAGATTGGCAAAACCCTCCAAGATGATCGAGTCCAACCTTTCACCAAACACCACCTTTTCAACTAGACCAGAGCACTGAGTGCCACATCCAGTGAATTCTTGAACACCTCCACGGGTGGTGAATCCACCACTTCCCTGGGAAGTCCATTCCAATGCTTAACAGCCCTTTCAGTGAATAAATTCTTCTGCTGTCCAACCTGAACCTCCCCTGGCTCAGCTTGAGGTTACATCCTTTTGTCATAAAACAACTCATAAAACACAGCCCAGAAATGACCAAAGCCTGACACTCACCAGGTTTCACATAATCAAATTTTACAAGTTTCAAAAGCAACTCAGCAATGACTGCAAATTGCTAAAGAATAAAGTAGCAAATGATAAATTGATTGCCTGCTGTTTCTTTGTGCACTAATTTGCGTTATTGTTTTCCACTCTGAAATTGCTTGACTAGATTTTTGCCGATTGTTTTTATTTTTAGCTCAAATTGCAAATGAAATGACTATGGTAACCTGACTGCATGAAGCCTAATGAAGAATTGATCAATTGTCATATTGTAGGGTTTTTCTGAACACTGGTTTCTGGCCTGTCTTCTTAGGATGACAATTAAAGTTATTAGCCAATTACCAACTAAGAATGCAAAACTGAGTCTTGTTTTGATAACAGAAAGATGGAAGAAAGCCTGAATTACTGGCTGTCTGCCTATAATCACCTTGTTTTACCTATGGATGAAGATACACAGATAACATTTTCAGTTGAATTATTCCCTAGAAAAAGAATTGAGATCTGGTTTCTTCCTCTTTCAGTTCAGAAATGCTATTTTTTTAAACCATATTTTTCACTAAAAGGTATAACTTTAGATTGTATAATCTAAAAGAATACTCTCACTGTTATCAGGCAAGAAAGAGGTAGAACAGTAGAATTGAAAGCTCAGCACAGAAATGACTCCATGGAAATAAAAAATTGCTAGGATTCATCTCACCTGGTGAGAAGTTGTACTGCTTTATCAGTGTCTGAGGAGGAGAGTGGTTCCCATTGAGAATACTCCATCTGGCAATCTGATTTTCTTTTATTTTCTTCCTAAAGAGCTAGAAAGTGCCAGTGCTATTCCTCCTGTTAAGAAGCACCACATCAACCGTGGTGGAAGAAATCCCCACCCCATTCCAACCCATCCCTGAATGGGAAACCCTCCCGCAGCCCAATCAGCCACGGAGGGACAGAGCTCACCTCTGCCTCAGAGGACCTGCTGAGGACACAGACCTCCCCAGCACAGCTTTAAGAGAACAGAAGCTTCAAAACACACAAACCTACACTGTGATCAAAGTTAAATCAGTGTGAATGAGAAGAAATCAGTAGGTTTGCCTTCTGCACGGCTGATCCTGATCAAAGCACAGCTGCCTGTAATGCTCACCATATGGGGCAACAATTGTCTCCTGTTTATTCCTGTGCCTCCCTAATCCCCCCGTGTCCCCTGTGAACGTGCAGAGCTGTACCTGCAGCTCTGGCTGGATGGCCACAAAAAAGCTTTTGGCTTTACATATGTATAATTATGGAGATGTTTGTTTCTTATTACGGTAATTACATCCTAAAAGGTTGTACAGGTAGCGGCTGTAAATGTGGTGAAGACTCAGCTGATACCAGCTGAGCTGCATTTTCTTTTACATCAAAAAGCAGCTTTAAGCTGAAGGCCTTATAGGTTCCTGAAACTTTGCTATTTTTATTGATGCTCCTACTACTTCTGGTAAATAAGCAGAGATCTGTGGAGCAACCAAAGCAGAGATGACCCCAAACAATAAGAAAAATTAGTGCCTGTTAGAACTGGGAATTGGGAACTAAATTCAACTAAATAAAAATAGCAAATACATTTATCTGGAGGTTTTTGTATATAGGAACTGAAAGTCTTGATGTTTCATGGCATGAGTAGGTGTTACCAGACCTCTGTCAGGTGCTAGACACACAACCAGTTGTGTGAGATTCCCTGGAATACCATCATGGCTGAGGGAAAATGCTGGCTGGAACTGATACAGTCCTGTTTCTATGGGAGGAAGGCACTGATTTATTTTAGTTCCGAAGATATCATGACTATATGTACAGAATCTGGGCCTTTTGAAAGTTGAAGAAACAAATAGTGAGGATTGCTGATAAATTTGGATTTTAGAAATCTATTAGGCTTAATGTCGCAATTCCACGGTTGGGTGTTATCCAGCTTTATCTTATCACAGTGGCCAGGCAGGCTGCTGGCTATTTCTAGCTCATGACCTTTTATTTCAATATTTTTAAAATCCATCCAGAGTGCTATAATGCATGAGAAGAACCTTTTACATCCACAGCAGGAGATGCTATATGCTCGAGCCTGTTTCATATCAACTCTTTCCAACTTTCACACAGCAGAGAGCCCACAAGGGGATGAAGGACAAGGTCAAAGAAAACCTAAATTTTGAGTAGGATGGCTGTGAGATCCTTCCAGGTTTGTGCATTAGCTGGGAAGTGGAGCTTGTCTGTGTACATTATTGCAGCACTGTAACGAATAAAGCCTTACTCCAAAGGCGAGAGAGAACCCAGCCAATTCATCCTAAATGTCAGAGCCCTGACAGAAAAGCCCATTACAAACACATGAAGAGAGTGTGGCTGCTGAAGCACCTTCGTGCCAGTGAATGGGATGAATAACAGCAGTGAATAATAGCAAAACAATAGCAGGAAAAATTGCCTGGTCACCCCTGCATCCATTAGGAATTAAATCACACCCAGGACACAAGCACGGACCCGGCTTTGGCAGCGCTAAGCCGCCTGCACTCGGAGTCCCCTTATCTGCTCACCAGCCTCTGCTGCATCCTGGAAGCACTGACAGCAAGTGAATGGTGATATCATCCACACACAGCACTGCATTGAGGAAGTGCAGGAAAATGTGGCCAAAGTTCAGCATTATCCATGGGAGCAGTCTGGAAAAATGTGTGGCTCACAAATAGTAATTAGCCAGTGTCATGACTGAGGCATAGAAACAACTCCAGCTCTCAGAGGGGTAAACCATGGAAATAAAATTTCCATCTGAATAGAGCCCAGTGGGTTCTAAAATCGAAACCTGTGAGTTTGGTTTTGCTGCTTCTATTCAGGAAAGCTACGTTTGTGACTGTATGTTCAACTGAGATTAGGAGGTAAGAAAGACCCTTTTCATTTGATTTCACTTTTTCATTCAGAGGGATGAGAGCAAAATAGACCAATCAATAACAATAATTATAATTTTCTTTTTATTGATTGCTCAGAAGCCCTTAAAGGCATCATCATTAGCTTAGAGATAACTTGAGGAAATTTATGAGGTTTTGAATTCTGTTGTGACACAGCAATAGTAAGTGATTTCTATATTCAGATTCTCAGCCTGCCTGGCTCTAGGGCTGAGCCAGAACGAGTGAGGAGGAGACTTGGTAAAATATAATAAAGCTATTGACAACAATTTGGCTTTTCTCTTTTTTCTAACTGGCACATTCAGTAGATGAGGCTGCATTTTGCAAAGCAGGGTATCTCCTGACTTCACCTGGCCCATACAACTGCCCACTGCTTTTTATCCATGTGGGGTTTCCTGACCTTTTTGTGTCCACCACATTATCCATGAGCAATTTGCACACTGATGAGAGATGCCAGACAGTGATTCTTGGAGACTGAAACACTTTAAAGGACAACGCATCTGCTGGGCACTTCTTGGCTTGTTCACTTCAGTTGGCGACACAGGCATTGTCCCTGAAAATAAACAGTTCCTTCATCTTCTCTATTTATGGAGCACTGGAGAAAGTGCTTTCCATCCCATCTTCTGTGACAGTTGTCCAAACTCCACTGTAACCTGCCAGGAAGTTCCTCAGACTTTGCTCACACTCCTCACAGGGACCCCTTGTTTTCTCCTGTTTGGTCACACCCCCTTGACACCTGTTCTGGCCCCACACAAAATTCTTCTCTGCCTGTCTCTGCACCCTCCCGTGTGAGCTGTATGCACCTCATTATTCTGCAAATTATTCAGGGGCTACACAGACTCAAAGAAAAGTCTCACATAATCAATTCCTCCTTTCAAAACCGCAAGTTAAAAATAGAAATGCAAGGCAGGATAAGAGATACGAGCATGAATAAATAATTGTTTGCTCTGGAACTGAGCGTTGGCCCTTGGTTTGTCAATAGTTTATTGCTTCACTCCATAGAAGACCAGGATGACAAGTGACCTTGTTCCCAGACAACTGAAATTCAGATGCATCAGAAAGAAAACACCTTCAGATTGTAGGAGGGTTTTACTCCCACATCTGCCTGTTATTCAGCACAAATAACATGTATTAAATGTCATATTCTTTTCAGCAGGTGCTCAGCCTCTTGCCTCTTCCTGGGTCAAAATTTCTATAATTACATTCATTTTGCACAATGGTTCATTTATCTCTCTCAATTTTGCCTTATGAATGCTTTGTGACTTGTTCAAGACCTGGCCATTATGAGTGTGTGGTGTTTGTACAATGGGCTTCCTTATCATTTCAGTTCAGTAGGAGGTTCCTCTGCTTCTGAAATCTCTGAAAATAGTTTTATTTATTAGCTATCAAGGTTTTTCAACACAATTATTTTGTTTTATCTACCCAAGGAGCACTCATGGTTCAAGCATTTTAAAATAGTTATCACTGTCACATTCACAACAGTTTTCTGCCTCTGAGTATTGTTAAGAATGAAATTTTTTTGTCA
Organism: Dicrurus megarhynchus; assembly: GCA_013399195.1. Lineage (NCBI taxonomy): Eukaryota > Metazoa > Chordata > Aves > Passeriformes > Dicruridae > Dicrurus > Dicrurus megarhynchus. The sequence goes on along the minus strand of VXAD01001641.1, from coordinate 2,079,911 downwards.
TCAGCAGGCAGAATAGCTGAAGTAAAATCTTGGTAAGTATTGGTGAAATAAGGCAGAAACTTTTATCTTTAATAAACTATAGGATGTTCCTTAGCTACAAATATCTTATCTATTAACAGATGTTTGTTTGCTCACCTGAAACCTGCATCCACCAAAAGGAATTTTTAAACATTGTCAGATCAGTTGGATTCTACTGTTTTATGAACACATCCATCAAGAGCTTGGAAAGAATTTCCCTTTCCCAATATCTGCCTTTCCTTTTCTACATAAACTCTCTTTCAATGTGTGGTAAATGATGATATGGGGAAGTGATGGCACTCGTGTGCTGAAAGCTTCAGAAACCTTTACCTGAGCTATTCTACGTCACTGAAGTGCAGCCCCTGAGCACGGGAGTGGCTGGTGATTAAAAAACTTCCTTCTGTTTCTAAAACAGAAAGAGAAGAAAGGGAACACATCCTTAGTCTGCAATTAATTTGGAGTTATGGCTTATTAGCCTCAGAATTTCAGACTGATTTTTCCAAATGAAAATCTTTTATAATTTTCCTGTGAAGAGAAAGTCAAACACACTGGAAAAATGTTTTGTTCCACTGTGGATTGTAAGAAAAAAAGGCAGAAATGTGAAAGTCTGTCAGGGAGGGAGTGACTTCAAAAATTTAATGTATGTCATACAAATGTCAAAAATATGAATACTCATGCATAATTTGAAATCTATTTCTTTTTCATATACATGTATGCATACCTACATGTAGCTACATGTATTTTTGGGGAAAACTGCGGATTGTGTTCCCACAATGTGGGAGATGATGGCAAGAAGGAAATCTGCATGTGGGGACACATCTTTCCTGTCACAGAGCAATCACAGCCCATCACCAAATGCTGCTGTTGGTTGGCATTGCCTGCATCAGTCACTGGCTTTTCACTCACCCTCCACACAAAAGTTATTTTACAATTTGCCAGCTATTTCCCAAGGCTTTAGAATGCCCTTTAGATATATTGTGTGGCTTTACCCAAAGCAAACACACACCTCAGGCTTGTGGACTCTATTTCTTTCAGGGTTTCCTGGCTGCCATCACCTATTGATATTATTTGATTTGCAGCCTCTATTCAAAGCAAACAAACAAAATCTCACAACTTCTTAAACCTTCCTCCACGTAAGCCACTGATATTTACTGGGAGCAAGAGGGACAGGTAAAGCTCCATTACACTTGTACTCACCTGTCTTTAGAAATGAAAGCAAAGGTTTAGCAAAATATTTCCTTACAATTTTTCAGCCTGCCACTCTTGAGTTTCCTGGCTTTGTGCCTGATATGGCTGATGCTTCTTCCCAGGGCCATAAGCACCATCCAGGAGGGAGAGATCCTCAGCAAATGCCTGGTGTTCCCAAAGCAGCATTTTTTCCACCAATAACTCTGCCCAAGAAGTGTACAGGTGACTCAGCTTTTTGCAGAGCATCCAGCTACCAACCTGCACGAAACACCAGCGGGTGTTTCAGGTGCTGAACGTGTGGGTGGGGGGCGGGTACCCCAAAGTGGGGAGTACCCCAAAGCAACACCCTGAAAACACCTTTCCAGACTCTTGTTTGGCTGGTCTCTGGAACAACCCTGTGGAGCCTCAGTGCCACCCAGTACAATACTGGCCAGCACAGGATGGGATTCCAGGCTGACATGAGTGTCTCCCTCCAGCTGTGGTCACATCGAGGTTTCCTTCAGCTGAGAGCCAAACCCCCTGTCCCCAGCAGTATATCCAGTTCAGATATCCACCTCCTGCGCATTTTCCGTGGGATATTTCTGGATGCTTCCACCTTCTGCAGGAGGCTCTCCTCTCCCCAGCAAGCCCCTCCTTTCCCACACATTAACAGATGACTCTCAACATCCAGACATTGACAGCAGCATTCCTCACAGCTTCAATGGAGACAGGTTTTTCCCCAAGGAACCTGCTCCTTCATGCCACCAGAGTTACTCAAATGTCATTTTCACTTAGCAGATACAGCAGGTATTATTATTTGTTTGCTTTCAGTGTTACAAAGGAGCTACTCAGTGTCTCTTTGCCACAACTTGCTGCGAAAAAATTGTTACATTTAAAGAAAAAAAAAGCTTTTAAGTCTAGTAAAGCAAACAAATCCTTATGTCTTAGCAACGGCTCCTTGCCAATATTGAGTTTGGTGGTGGGTCAAGAAGCAGCTCTTTGCAGGAGACTAAAGCACCAAGTACATCCAACATTTAATTCCACCAATTCTCTGGACAGAGAGCTACAAAATCTCACTGCAATGTTTAATTTCTTCCTGAAGGAAAGCAGAACAGTCATAATGACCAGCTCCCTAAAAAGTCAGGTTTGTTTGTTTGTTTTTCGTGGGCCCCTTTTATACAATAATTGAAATAGAGCTGGATTAAATTAAATTTGTAGGTTTCTCTTACATAAGAAAATAAATATTTCCTTTTAAAAGCAACCTAGTCTGCATAGCCCAGAGTAGCAGTGTCTGCATACCAGAGGTGGATGTGGACATGAAGGGGGACAGCTGGGATATTGAGCACTTCATAACTGTCCACAAGCACCTGCACCTGAATTAAAAATGAACAGGAAGATGTCATTTGATTTGAATGTACCTGCAGCTAAGGTACAAGTGGGTATCTCTCAGATGAGGAACCAACAGGGCTCAGCCGTGCCTTCTTGTTGTTTTTGGTTTTCTTTAATAACATTTTTATAATAAAGTCTGATTACAGTGATGCCTTTATTCATTTATTTCAGCGGGAAAGCCAGCGGTAATTAACTTGCACCACAGCCTGCAATTTGCATGTTAAAGTTTACAATCATCCTGTCACAGGGCCATAATAAGCACCATTTTACAAGGGGAACTCAGTAATTGAGGGTTTGTTTTGCTCGTGGCTCGCTGCGAAACCTGGGTGAGGTTTTTTGCGCCGTCGGCTCCGCGTGCCTCGGTCTGATCTGCGTCAGGGACCCAACAAAATCCGGCAGGTTGGCTCCTGGGGAGCTGACACAGGATCCATTTGCCATCCTGCCTCCTCAGCGACAGCCTGCCAGCCTAACTAAACCCAGGCACAGGTCCATAAACAGACTCTGACAGTGAATTCAGGGTAAAATACACCCTCAGAGGTGGCTGTGTGAGCCGGGGCTCCTCCGGGAGCAAGCGCATGGCTTTTGTCCCAACTCCTGTTAAATGTACTGCCTGAACACCCCTCTCCTTAGGGACCTTGTGTGTCTCCCCCATGTGCTCCTCCAAGAGCACCCCTGGCCTTTGCCTGGCCCACCTGCAGCGTTCAGCTCCTCTGGTGTTAATATGAGAAAGCCTTTCCCAAACTGCTGCAAACAAAACCGTGCAAGGGATGAAAAATAATTAGCCATGTGTCAGTGTCTGAAATATTTGCATTGTTTAGACAGAGTAGTTAATCACTGGTAAGACCACAACATGTGGTGTGAATTTGGATTATAACTAATACATATCAAGCAGAAGGCTATTAGTTACATCTAAAGACACAATTTGATATTACTGTTATTGAGAAAGTGAATGCAATTAATTATATTGCAGCGTCCTTGCGGGATTCCTGTGGCAATACTGTGCAAAGACCTGTTTGCTTTTAGGTTTCTTTTGCTGTTGTTCAGAAAGGAGCTAATTCAGGCAAGCAAAAGGTACCACAAGCCAAAATTCTGTTCCCATTAACACTCCTGAAGCCCTGAGTGGTACTGGAGGGGTCAACAAGGGTCTGCATTTTTTTTAGGGGTTTTAAATATAGGGTAAACTTTTCATTTGTGTAAAATAGTTGGTCTGTTGAAATGTCACTTCTTCCCTTGGGCTGGGAATTAGGAAAGGACAGTCTCCATGTGGTCTCTGGAAAGGACTTCTGAGGGAAGGAATTTGATTCCAGATTTAATTAGAGGTGCAATATTTCCAAATGTTCCCTCTCTGAAATGTCTCTTACCTATAGAAAAGAAAGCTTAGGGCACTTCTTTTTTCTTTAAAAAGGCAATTGTATTAATTCAGCTGAATTTTGCATTGGAATTGCAATGGCTTTGGCAGTTTAGTTCCCTGAAAATTGCAATAAAGGCTTCGTTACGCTACATTTTGTCCCCATTTGTCTTGTATACCATTGCCTTGCCTTTGGCACAATCAAAATAATCTTTAAAAATACTGCCATAAATGGATTGACTTTGACCTTCTGAGTATCTTGTCAATAAAATAAAAATGATAAATGTGTTTCAGAGTGCCACTGGCATAATATTAAAGCAGAGTCACAATCTGAAAAGTGACATTTGAAAAATTATATTGTGGGGAGGGGTCTTATTCTCTGTCAACGGTGCCACACAAATAAACTCTATCTGCAGTGAAAAGAGGTGATTTTGCAAACCGCCAGGTTGTGCAATTCCTGTGATGTGGCCTCTGCCTCTTACATCATCATTAGCAATTAAAGATTACTGCAGCAAGAAATTAGCTGAGCCTTCTGTTGCTGAGGCAGAGAGCAGAGGAGCTCCACCTTGGTCCCCTCCTGTGAGCACTCTGCGGTGCTGACGCGGTGAAAAGGGACTTGGCCTCATCAAGAAATGGCTCAGATAACCAAGAAAAGGCCATTTTCACTACACAATCAGCTCTTTGGAGATAAACAACTTCTAACAGGATCACCACAAGGCTTCTTTTTAGTAGGTGAGAAGAAAAGAACTGAATATTCTGTAAAAAAGTCAAGAGATGTATGAAAATAAACAGGGCAGGAGAATAAACAAACACACATCAAGGGGCAGCAGATTTGATTCAGACTTTGAGAGTCACATGCAGAAGCTCTGATGTGTTTGGTTTTATGCCTTAAGTGAGCTTGACTTGTGCCTTGAATATTTGCAAGCCTAACTTGAGCTGATTTCTCAAAATCCTCTACTGTTGTTTTTACATAATTTCTTTTTTTTTCTATCTTTTTAACATTTATTGTTTGAATTCTTCTCAGCACATATTTAAAAGCACGTGAAGTGCACTTTATACTTGAGCATCAATTTATATCATGATTAAAACACTCATGCGTGTAGCAAACTAAATTAAAATCCCACGTATTTTCAAAGGTCACAAGGCTTTGGAACCCCAAAACACTACTTGATTTCTGAGGATGAGTGACTCAGATGCTAATCCCTAACATTAGGCTGGAATCACGTTAAAAGGTGAAGGGTTTTGGTCCTGATTCAGAGAAGATGAAAATCTAGATAACTAAAATCTTTATGTTACTAAGCTTGCACTTTTATACATTTAATTCTGGAATAGTTTGCCTTGAAAATCGGCCCAATCCTGAAACGAACCGGAACATAAAAGGATACAGGATTTAAGCAGCTATTAGCAGCGTCCAGGGGAATTAAACTGATTAACTCATTAATCTTTGCCCTTTTCCAGCCTCCCCAGCTCCCGAGTGCTGGCCGGGGGGACACCGCATCCTCCGCAGTCCCCGCAGGAGCACCAGCTTCGACTCCCTGGAGCTGCAGCGAGTGGCCAGCCAGGACCTGGTGTGTGACCACTCCTTGCCACCGGCATGGTACCGCCTCATGCTCGGCCAGCGGCCCGCGGAAATGCCCACCACGTGTGTCGAGGTCAGCAGAACCTGAGCTGCCACCCTGGCGAGCTGGAACAAACCCTCTCAGGGAGTTTTCCTCCCTATCCATCTCTGTGCTCTCCTAGACTCTGTATCCTCTGGGGATAAGTGGGTGGTAATGGGAAAACCACTTTAATGATGATGATGATAATAATAACAATAGTAATTACAACAATAACGGCAACAGCAGCAAAACCAACAGCAACAAAACCACCACCACCACCAAAACCAACAATACCACTGTCATACCCAAGGGCATTAATCAGAGACCAGGATCCCTATGGAATAGCCAAGATAACACCAGACTAGGCAATATTCCAACGTAAAACCAGGTGTTTTCCAGCTCCACAGAGGGATTTTTAGTTATCCGTGTATGTCACCTCAAGCTGTGCCTTTTCCAAGAAGCTGTATGGCTTTAAGAATGGATTCTGCAACCTGACTCTTTTCCCACATAAATTATTATGAGTTAAGGATTTCTTCTGATGACGAAATCAGAAAAATTAATATTTAAAGTGATCTTTGGGAGAAGTGAAGGAAAAGCTAAAGTTGAATCTTTTTCTGTTATTATCACTTCTTGCATTCTTTGGTTTCATAAGTATGCTAATGGCTTTCTGGAGCAAAAAAAACTTCCACCACATAAGACTACTCTATAAAAGAGACAAAACAATAATTATTAGGTTTTCTGTGTGTTTAATATGTATGACAATAATGTTTAACTTGCAATCATCGTTGCCAGAGCAACTTGAGCCCCTTGCTAAAGTCATTGCCACCTCAAATATCCCAACTGCAGGAGGTTAGAATAATTTCAAGCATAAAGTTAAACAAAATTATTCAGAAAATAATAAACTAATTACCATAAATTACTTAAAAGATGAAATATTCAACCTTGAGTGTCAGGATCTTTGATATCAGGTGATTCTACTCCAGCTGGAGAACCCTCTCAAAATTAGCAAAAACATGTTATATCCATTCAAACTGGACCTGTGAACTCGTCATCTTAATCATCTAACGTTTAATGAAATGTCAAGCGACAGTTGTTATTTCTGTAGAATTTCTAACACTTCGCATATATAAACTATAAATCTTATTAACATGAATAATTGGCAGGATTGTTATTGAAATATTAATTTCATGGCAGGTCATCCTTGAATAGCCCAATGCACTATGAAGTTTTACAGGTTGTTCTATAAGTGTACATGCATATTCTATAATATTATTTAACTTCTCATTATATTTCTGCAATTTTGAGTATGTAGCAATGCTCAACTCTATGAAATTGCTTTCTAACAATGCATGCTTTGTTTCTTCTAATCTCTTCTCTGGAGATTTTCATTCAGGTTTGTGAAGGTATATTCATTAGTTTAGTTTCTTATCTTGTAACATAATTCTTGCCATTGGTTTCTTCATTATCCTCTGAATGACAGTAAATCTCTGCTTTGCCATGCTGATGAAGGATTACATCTGTTAGATGTCACAACTGGAAGAATACGCTTCTTTTAGATCTTCACCTTCTAAATCTGCCTCTACATTCTATCTCTTCCACTTAATTAAATCATTGTTTGATTTGGTTTCCCATTTAATTTCAGAAAAACCTCTGGAACAAAATAATTTAAATTAATAACTGCGCAGCTTCCACTCCTTAATAAGCAGTTATTATAGGACATTCCAGTCTGGCTGGGGCGAGCTGATTTTAATTAAAAAAGTCAAAGACAAAACCCTGAACAGATAGAAGAGAAAAGAGACCAAATAAAGCCTGACAATACGGCTGCAGAATTAAAAAGTACATTACTCCAGCACCTTGTAAAATATATGCCTGGTGATATCGTGTTGATACTGGCCAGATACAATTAGCTGCTTATCGATGGATGAGATTAACTTCTTAATTCAAAGTGCTGGTGGGTAAGGATTTCTGTCACCCAATTGAGCTCAGGAGGGATTTAAGCCATAATGGAGATTTAGAGGTCCTGCCCAGCGTGGGGGAGAAGTGTGGGAGGACAAATGGCACGTGCTGGGGGACACGAGGGAGGGGACCTCCCAGAGCCTGACTTCTCCAGAAATACTCTCAAGGCCTGTGTTCTGAATCTGGCCATGAAAAAACCTCCACAATGAAAATATGGCCCTGTCTGCATATTGTTTTGTAACCATAAGGAGTCTTATATTCAACAGAGAGGAGAACCTGGACATACACAGGGATTGTGAGAGCCCCGGGCTGCAACTGTGTCACAGCTGAGAAGCACAGCCAACTCTGCAATGAGAAACAAGCAGCAGCTGATAAGGAGCTGCTTCTCATCCACTGATTTAACAAAAATGGGGGGGGAAAGGGAGAAAAGACAGAAGAAAAACCCAAAAGCTTGTAAGTCAGAGAAAGTGAAAATATTAATTGCATTCCTGAACCCACCATCCCTTGAATCCAACTGCCTCCCATAAACTTATTCCTCCAGTGGAAAAATGTTTTTGATTGAAAGAGCTTTCCAATTTAGGCTTTGCCTGCTGAATTTCTCAGGGCAGGTAACAAATGATCCTGAACTTCCTCCCTCTGTTTCTTCCTTGCCTTTCCCCCTGGGCTCCTGAAGGAGGCACAGCAATTACTGGATCCTGGACGTGCACTCCTGGCCACAGCCACTCCCCTATGCAAAAATATATCCTGGTAGAAATCCAATACAAATTTGTAAATTTTGAATCCTCGGGTATTGAGGCTGCTGCTACAGACCATGGTTTGTTCTTTAAGAACTGCCAAATTTTCTGTGAAAGGCAGAAACTCTAAATGAAAAAAGGATAGGGAAGCTTTTACTAAGATTAAGGCAGTGTACTAAGAAGCAAGAAACAATGCACAGGCATGGCCAGACCATAGTAAAATGACCTCCAGAGGAAGAACAAAAGATGGAAAAATTAAAGCTCAACAGAAAATCTATTAAAAATACAGAGAAGCACTTAACAGCCAATATGGGAAAAACATACATCAATTACAGAAGTTCCAGCTTCTGAATTTAAATCATACAGGGTATATGCATACATCTGGATACATGTACATACGGGCAAGCCCCATGGGAGGCATAAATGCTAAAAAGAAATGTGAGGGAACATCACACACTAATGTTATTGAAGATCTGCTCCACAGTCAGATAAGAGATCAATCTGTGGATTACAGCAGAGCACTGCACGCTGCTGCCTGTAATGCAAATTCAAACACAACACCACACCACACCACGCTCACAGCAAAGCCAGAAATGGGCTGAAAATTCACTTCTTCCTGTGGAGAAGTTCCATTGGCCCCAAGTGCTTGCCCTCACCAGCCGCCAAATGTCATTTTCTGGAGGGAATGGCAGGAAAGGGGAATAATTTCATTTTTGTGTATTAACAATCTCCAGCAACCCCCGGTTCAGGGACTTCTGGGTTCAGACATGGGTTGTTCAATCTTCTGGTGAGGGCAGGAGGAGGGGCAGACACTGATCTTTTCTTTGTGGTGACAGTGACAGGACCCGAGGGAATGGCCTGAAATTGTGTCAGGGGAAGTTTAGATTGTGCATTAGAAAAAGGTTCTTCCCCTAGAGGGTGGCTGGGCACTGAACAGGCTCTTCAGGAAAGTGGTCACAGCTCCAAGCCTGCCAGAACTCAAGTGTTTGAACAACGCTCCCAGGCACTTGGTGTGACTTTTGGGGTTGTCCTGTGCTGGGATAGGATTTGGACTTGATGATCCCTGTGGGTCCCTTCCAACTCCACAAACTCTGTGATTTAAATTCATTTCTCTCCCATGAGCCAGCCCAGTAACTTCAATTTTTTGGCATACACAATTCCGTAGCAAGCTTTTCTACAGGCTACTTATGGATATGAGACTCTGTTTGGGAAATGCCCAGTAATACCTGCCTGTGATGGTGTATCAAGATTACTTCCAATACCCTCCTTCAGAAATTTCATCCTCTAAATCAGCAAAACCCTCTCCAAATCTGTGTAGGCTCTAAATTAATGTACAACTGTAAATGTGCAGGCAGAAGGACATGTTATGCAGTAAGAGTTGGTATTTTCTCAATAGTTTCATTTTTAGCCATATAAGTTTACTTTTTTACATATATGCTGGGATCAAACATAGGCTTAAATGTTAATCTTTGGTGTATAAAACCAGGTCATGTTAAAACATGTCACATCTAACCTGCCCATGATGCTTAATATTTCAGTCCCTGGAGAAGGAGAAGATTTATTTTTCCATACTCAGTTTCATTCCCTCCTCTTTAACCTCTTGTAGAACATTTTATACTCACAATCAAAACACACTATCTCAGCTGCATGCCATTAATTTATTATTTTGTTTCAATTTTTATTTTGCTCTGAATCCAGCCCCAATTTGATTGGCAATTTTTCTATGATTTTAAAAGCAAGTGACACTTTCAAGGTATCATTTAATCTGTAATTCTTCCTCGCACACATTCGTGAATGTTCCAAATCGTAATGGTAGGTATGAAGAGCCTTTGTTTTTCTTGTTTGTTTTTCAGACATGCAGAAACCCTTCTGCAGAAATTACAATTACAGCCTCTATTGTTCAGAGACATGTGCTTAAAAGAAAAACAAGACAGGCACCAGTTTAATTGCTGCTACAGATATTCCTGACATAAACTGATTTCTGTGGACTTTGGCCACAGATTGAAATTAAAAAAACCCCAAACTTATTTACTTTAACTAAATACAAAGAAATTAAAAATAAAAAAATCTAAAGTAAAGTTCTGAGTGGATAACAGATGCAAAATCACAATGCTTTAACTGCCAACCAGCAGCACACCGAAAAGCCTTCCATCTCCATCCAACTAAAACAATGCATTCTTCCTCACATATGGTGCTACTTATTTTTAACAGCATAATTTCAGCAATACTCAAGTGACAAGAACAATCAAGCTTGATTTCTTTGTGCAGTTATGAAGAACCACAGTGTTCAATCAATCAAACTGGTTGATACTCCAAACCCCAAGCAAATGGAAGGAGACACCATTGGATTAAACAATAATGGCTTGTTCCCTTGTTTTGGCAAAGGGGGAAAACACTTTTTTTTTTTGTTATTTAGGTTTTCTAAATTGGATTATTTAAATGATTATCTGGTGCCTAATTTGGAATCAAAAATACTTAATGAATGCTTACCTGCTACATAGAGGTGTTGCAAAGATTAATTGGGTAAGGTTTATAAAATGCTTTGAGATTAAAAACACCACTTCCTTACGATTGGATAAAGTATGGAAGGATACTAAAGAAGGCTGGCAACAGCCTGAAGTGTCCCTTTTGTGTTGGAGTTCACCTTTGTTCAAGCTGTGTCACTGGACACCTAAACTTGTGGAGTTTGCTCTTCTGTAGAGGCAGCTGTGTAATTCCTCTTCTTCCTTTTGGAAATGCTGCTGAGTGGTGTGAGACTCCCACGTCTCTCCAAAATCCATAGAGCAGCAGTGACTGTAGGTACTGCAGGTAAATGCTCTGTCTTAAATGCCTATCATTTGCTACATCTGTATTCAATTTTCTGGTTACTCTCCCAAATGATGGCACCAAAATTCAGTGTAAATTGTGCCACAGAGGGGACCCAAAAATTTTGGCTCTGTTTTCCTAAGTTCCTTTGGTTTTTTGTTCTGTTTGGGGTTTTTTTCTGTTCTCATCTCTACTGCTGATTGAACACACGAATACACATTTGCCCTTGCCTTCCCAGGTCTGTCTTCTAATTCACAGAGGCCTCAAGCAGCAAATCCTTTTGGCTAGTGTGCAGCAACTTGCCTGACTCAGAAGGACCACACGCAGCTCATAGCAGAAAATAAATTCATGTATGTCATAGAGCTGCCAGGAAAACAGAAATACTTGATTTATACCAAGATCCTTCCTTGGCCAGCCTGTAATCCTGAATTGAAGTTTGTTACGATAACTTGCTGTCTCACAGCCCGACTTTTCCTGGGTGCAAAACCCCTCTCGTAAGGGTTGGTCATTGCCTGTGATTTGTGCACATTACATAACAAACTGTCTTGCTCAAGTGGTTTCAGTGCAGGATTGGCCAGGGCAAACACAGGAGATCCCAGTGGGGGTTTATCAGAAAGCTGCACGCTGACGTCAGTGACGCTAATCCACACTTTCTCCAGCACTGAAATGGCTCACGGACTTCTGGTGAGGATAAAAACAGAGGGAGAAAATCACCATCTTCTTATTCCAGCATTTCATTTTTTTCCCTCCCTGTGTTAATAAGGGATCCAGGCCCACTTTTATGTGTGGATCACTTTCTGTCTTTTTTCACAGCCAGAATGCCCTGGCATCTGTCTGTTAATCTGCATGGCCCCTGGCACAGCAGAGAGATGGGTGTCTCATTAATGAATTGCCTTCCCAGCACTGCTGCAAGGCACCGAAGTGCTATCACCATCTCAGCCACTTCCACCTCTGGTTGAGAGATAAGAAAGTGAGGTACACAGAGATTTGTTATTTGCCCAAGGTCAGGCAGCAGCCAGAGAAACTGAGGCACTGAGTGTGCCTGGCCAGAGGCAGCCCAGCAGTTGCACTCCCAGTGGAGCAGCACTGACGAGTTGGCACCAGTTACACTGGTAAAGGCAGCACCTGATGGATGCAATGACTCATTTTCAGCAGCAAAATTCTTTTATGGAAAATTGATAGAGTATTTTTTCAGTTGGGATGGGTAGGCTGTGCTGTGTCTCCTCACTAAACCATTTCCTTCAAGGCTCTGTGAGCTTGCATAGATCCAGTGGGCTCCAGTGCTCACTCAACCCTGCTGCTCTGCTCCCCATAACTAGTTCTTCCCAGCTTGTGTGGTTCCAAACACCACCAGGGTGAACTCACTAATACCTGTGTTTTAGTGTAATTTCAAAAAGAATGTTCCAGTCCAGCAATCTTTGCTCACACATGCAGAAGCACTGAAGTTCTCAGTCTCCTTGAGCAAGAGGAAATTCAAGGTGCAGGTATCTTCTCCAGGAGATGAGTAGGAAGCAGAGACCACTGAGCTCCAGTTTCCATCCTTCTCTCTGCTCCTGTGCTGCTTCTCTGGATGTTTTTTCCACTCTCCTGGGTCGGTACAAGTGTATGCTCATAAACATGATTTGAAACATGCTGCTTCACACCACATCTCGTACTCTAAGTCAGAAATTTACCAGGATGGAACAAATTCCCATCATCTGTATTTTTCCCAGCACAGAAAACACCCATGTCCTTTAAAGCTGTAAAAAAATAAATGGAACAAACCACTTGAAAAAGTTGTACGCGAGGTGGCTTTTAAAGAAAGGAAGGGAATGGTCTAAAACTCCACCTAGCAGCATTTTCACATTGATCTCTTCTTCTTTGCTAGCACAATGTTGGCACCTTGCTCCCTAGGGACCTGCTGCATTGTGTGAGCTCCTGTGCCACCTGAAAGGCCACCAGGACACCAAACAGGAGGGCAGGGTCAGCCCCTCTGCTCGGCTGCTGACACATTTCAGGCGGAAAAAAAAGAAAACCTTGGACTCTTTCAGTGGTGTCTCTCTGGAATCCTTGTTTTCAGAAGCCTGACTATAAGTAGCTCCAAATGGAAATCAGACTGTCTCATGTAATATTCTTGATTTCTTTCAACTATCCTCCCCTTGCTGGGTGTGCACCCCTCCTCCCCTGCCCCTGCTTCCTGGCTTGAACAGCTCCCAGGTACAACTCAAACTGCAGGAGGGCACTGGTGCATGACTTAATAAATTTATCCTTTGACTTTCACTGCTTCCCCTGCTGTCACAAATAACTTTCGATCTTGAAAGTGAAGCAGCAAACCTGGGCCAATGGGAAAAAATGGAGGGGTTTTTGTTTTGGTTTTTGTTTTTGGGTTTTTTTTTGTTCTCCAATGTGATTTATAGCCAAACACTCACCCTGGGAGGAATCACATTCCCCAAGCTGGACTAGTAGAGATGGTTCACTGTCACAGGCTGGAGAAACGCAAAGCAACGGCAGCAGTCACGCTCTGCTGAATATGACTGATATCTGAGAGCAAATTATTGTCAGTATTTGGTAACAATTTCCAAACTTTAGCTCAAATATCTCTGTGCTTTGCATATTGGCAAATGCTAGGTAATGGTGCAGAATAATGAGTGACCATTGTAATTGGCTTTGTATATTTAATAAGGCCCTGATTACACCTAATCTCCTCACCGAGGTGCTTAAATTAAAGACAGCTTTAGAGAACCATGTTCCTTTAGTCAGGGGAGAGCCTAACAGGTAGAGAGGGCAGCTCAGATCTGAGATTCCTGAACACACATCCCTAAGCTGGGAAATGGAAATCAGCCTCTCCTGGTCACGACTCATCATGCTGTCTTTTAAAACATTTAGGACCAATGTCCTCTGCTTTGGGATTTCCTGTGTTCAGGGTATTCAGGGAATTTGTTAATAGATTACAGCCTGAAAGTAAAAATTTTTTAAAAAATTTAAAATGTGGTTAAGTTATGCATATCCTGCACATAGGTTTTGTACACCCTTCATATGTGTCTCTCTTCAAGAATGAGGGAGAGGTTCAGGCCCCACAAACATTTCCAGTGTGTGCTGGAAAGGCAGGAGCTGCCAGGAGCAGGGCAGCTGTTTTGCAGGCAGGTGATCAAGCCTGATTACATGCTTTCATCTTCTTCATACAAACCAACCAAAACCAGAGGAAAACACTTTGGAATCCTATTATTGTGCTCTTTAAGAGTTTTTTCTGTATAAAGCCACCTCTCAAAACCAAGAAAGACATTTTCATCCCCACCTACACAGCTCTTTCACTGACCCTCCAGGTTCACCACACTCAGGTTCTTGAGTTTAGTCATTCTCTGCGGGGTCTTGCCACACTTGCTGTAAAAGGTTTCTTTTGTGTGCAGATGAACAAGTGTGGGACACAAGCTCCAGTGTGGCTGTCACTGAAGTCTGAATCCCTGCCAGCTCCTGGGGAGAGCAAAAGGCTCACGGGCTGTGCTACCTGGCAGGTCTTTGGGGGCACCAGGGACTGCTGCCTGTTCCGGATTCCCATCGCCGTCAGGAACTGCGGCGCTTTCTTTGTGTATCTCCTGCAGCCCACTCCAGGATGCATGGGCTACTGCGCAGAAGGTGAGGACCAGTAAAGTATTCATCAATAAGATTACTTGTGCCTCTCAGGCTGGGTGTTCAAAGGCCCCGGTGTTGCAATGTACATCTCAGTGACCTTGCAAGTCAAGCGTCACTCCCGCTAAGGCGCAGAGCGTGTAGAAAATAAATCAGTGGCAGTCCAAGGTGTTCCTGAAGAATAGCTCCTATTACCAGTCCAAAATGTAATCTGGTGTGTGTTACTGAAGCGTTCTTTGCTTGGTTACAGCTCACATGTAACCTTTCCCACTGTCTTTGGCTCCACTTTGGCTTGAAGTTGCAAAGAGAGTGAGCAGAGGCATCTTGGCTGCACCGAGGCACTGTATCCTGGATACTGTCTCTAAGGCCTCTCCTTATCTGTAATAATCCAGTATCCCCTCTCAAAAAAGGTAATTCTGAAACTCTGCAAGGAAAAAAAAGCCAAACTAAACTGATAACATCTTTTTCATGACATTTATATAATTGTTCTCGTCAGAAATAATTTTCAGCCTACTACCAGAGATGTAACCCCTGTTCGGTAGCTAGGAAACAAAGGGAAAGCAGAAAGCAATTGCTCATTCAGTTAAACCTCCTGAACTTTGGAGCATGGCCAGGTGCATACAGATTTCATCACAAAACATGCTTCTTTCTCAAAATGAAAAAATTACCTTTATACTTTCCTTTCAGTGTTTTTGGACAGAAACATGACATTGAGGAACTAGGGTTATCAGCTTTTCAATCGGGCAAAACCCAAGCTTAAAAAAATTTCAGAGAAAGATAACTATTTTCTTATCTTTATCAATATTTTAACATTCTCACTTGAAGAAGAGGGAGGAAGAAAGGTTCAAAGAACATGAGATTAATTCACTTTTTGAAATAAAAAAAAAATCCATTAAAATAAATGAAACCAATTCTTACTCAGAAATTACTTTTTAACTGAATAGAGTCGCTTTTCAGTTTAAGCTTGGCTTTTTTATAAACTATAAGATTTCCACTACTCTTGTTCAAAGAATTTTTTTGCCAATACATTTTGGGTGAAAAATTTTGTCCCATTTGATGATTCATACCTGTTCAGTGATGTAAAGCTGCCTGCATTTCTCATAAAAGAAAGCTTATCCCTTCCCATCTATCCCAATCTCATTGCCAGTGAGGTCCAGTCCTTCAGAGTCTTTAAATTCTTGACTTTAGGATGTTTTTGCAGTGCCATGCATTGGATGGAAAACACCCAAAGCTGGAGTTTTTTTGCTGGGGGTTTTTACCTCACTGGCTTAAATTCAGCTGGAAATACTGCACCACGGGAGGCTCAGCTGGGTCCAGCTGGCATGGCCATGGCTTTGTGTCAGGGTCAATTCCCCAGCCCCTTCTGCTGGAGGTTCAGGAGCAGGACACCGGTCAGCACTTCCGAGCTGCAAAACAAAATGAATTTAACACTCCATAACTTGGCAGAAAGGACACAGCTGGGAAAAGCAGCGTTGGTGTTTGCAATTCCGCTCACATCCTCCCGTGAGCTGATCACCTCACTTTGTCCTTCTGGGATAATTTCCTGCACACAGTCATGATGTGAGCCACAGTTTGAGGCAGCTTCTCTCAGAAACAAAATAGAAAAGGGTATAAACAACTGGTCTTTATTCATGTTTTAAGTAACTTGCTTCTTTTTCTTACCTCTTGCTGTTTGCCCTGGACAGATGTTAACACATTGGTTCTGTGTTCTGCTGTAACAGCTTCATATTTTATTCTCTTGGGCTCCCACTTATTATATTTTCCACACTCCTCCAAAAAAGTTACTGAATTTACCCTTTCAAAGCATCTGAACCAGGTTCATATATTGTTTAAGTCTGGGTCTCTAGAGATGAAAAACATCCCCTTACACTATTATACCTCTTTTTGCTTCTACTTCCAAGGTGAGTTCAACAGGAGGAAAGGTTTCAGACTTCATTACTTGTTGAAGCCTACAGAAAGCAAGCTGTATTTTTAGAGCAATGGCATTATTCTGGGCAGAGGGAGACTATATTGAGCAGACCTAGCCTAGATACATCCCAAGACAACCTGGAAAGGGTCTTCACAGTATGACAGTAGGGGCTGGGTGCTTTCTGAGAGCCAGTTTACCTCTGCAACACAATCATTTCTCATATCTCTTCCGTGATTATTGCAAAACTTGGATCTAAAGGCTCTGCTTCAGGGAAATGCAAAGCTGATGGCCTTTGCCAGAGTAATTAATTTATATTAATCTGAGTGCTTCATTTCAATAATGTTTCTCTCACTGCAAAACAAAAATAACCCCGTATACAAAATCAGCAGGTCAGATGGTATAACAGCAATAGGTAGTCAGTACACAATTAGCAATTTTTTGCATTTCACATGAAGCACGCTTTCTTGCTTGCATGGTTACTAATTAAATCACAGGAACATAAAACACAGTGCATCTCCCATGTTTAATTACACTGACATCTCCTTGTCAGGTGAACTACTGTAATGTCAAAACAACATTTTGTGCTACATCCCTCTTTTGTTTTCCTCTTTCAGACAAGCTCACAAGCCTGGCTTTGCAACCAGTGATCACTCCCGAGCTCGTGCAAGGCCGAGTCCACCTGAAGTGCAGCTACAGCCCCCTTTCCCCTGAGCCCCCAGTGCAGTACAGGGTGTTCTGGTCTCGCCTCTCCAGCCCAGGGAAGAGGGAGCAGGTCCACCACGAGACCACCCCGCAGTCGTTTTCCTACGTGGAGATGGACGGCGCAAATCTCCGCTTGGGAGACACGGTAATGCCACCCCGCCTTCAGCAGCACAGGTCACACACTCAGAGGGGAGCAAACCCTTTTTCTAAATCTTTGTTGTGTTTTTATTAGTGCTGCTCCTCTCTCCTTGTGCTTAGAGCTACTGCCCAAAAAAGACCTGAAACTGTTTCATGACAAGATTATTAAATAACATTAACCTGGTTCAGGACCTGTAACATTTCTTCGAATTGCAGCGAGTTCTTGGAAGGGATTTTGCCACATTCTAAAGGCAAATTGAATATTTGCAGTTACATTACACCTTGAATGCTGGGAGGTTTGTATAAGTGGTGGGTACACGTGCCTGAGCCAATTTTTGCTTAGTGCTTTTCGTACCTTGCGGCAGTGAGATTTTGCAGCAGAGGCAGGCTCAGCTGCATGCACTCAGTAATTTTTATATCCATGGACCAGAGACACAATAACATCTTTTCACAGAAAAACAACAACAAAAAAAAGATAGTACATTTTAAAATAGAGGGAGATTTATTTTATGTTTTTTTTCATGTTGTTCCGCCTCTCTGATTCCAAATTCCTGGTTCAATAGCATACTGAAAGATAGAGTTCATTACAAAACAATCTTTAAGAAGTATATTTGATGGCTTACACAGCAACAATGATCTACTCTCAACAACAGCAACAAAACAGAAACCAATACAGATGTGAAAAAAAATTGACTTGTGTATGAATTCATGGCCTTTTATGGTACAGAAACAAGACTTCTAAAGTTAAATTAGGTTCATAACTTTTACAGGCAGAGGGACATTAGTGATGCTACAGCAAACTGAAAGAATAAGCAGGGATAACAGCCTGGTGTTAAAAGTAGGTTGGAAAAAGCCTTGGCATTTTGCAGCTCTTCTTTGAGATCATGGAATACCAGGCCCAAACAGAGGGTTCAAGGTTCATCTGGTATAAATTTTCTTGGCAAAAGCACAGTCCAGACAAGGCAGCCCAGCACCTGTCCTGCTGAACCTGAAGTGTCCAACACTGGGGAATCCAGCACTGCTGAGATTAGTCCAATGGATAACCATTCTCATCATGAAAAAAATACTTTTTGTGTCTAATCAGAATTTTCCCTCATCTTTTCCGTGTTATTACTTGTAAAAAAGGACTCACCATCTTCTTTGTATCTACTCTTTAAAAACTGGAACGTGGTGATGAGGTTTCTCCTAAGCCTTCTTTCATCAAGGCTGAATGAACTCAGTTCTCTCAGCCTTTCATCACACTGCGGCTTCCCAGGCCTTGGCTCATCTTTGTGGCCTTTCTCTGGACCCTCTCCAGCCTGCCCACATGTTTTGGTGCAGTGGTGATCCAAACTGAACACAGTATTCCAGATGTGGCCTGAGAAATGCTGAGTGAGATAACGAGTTCTTTAGCTGAGCTCAAAATCTGACTGATGATGCCCTCACACATTATAACATGAAGCAGATAATTCTGCCAGTTTGCATTATGGAGAAGTATTCTCATCAAAATAATTTCACTTGCAATCACTTAAAATCTAGTTTTAACAATCCTGAGGGATTCAGAGAAAATAAGGTTCTGTTAACAAGTAGCATGGCCTAATCTTTATAAGACTATTTTTATTATATTAAGTTTCCAGTAAGCCCTTCTTTGTCCTCTGCTGAAACGACGTGTTTAATTTAGTGGGTTTAGTGAGACTAAAATGTTCTCTTCTTTGTTAGATTTCTTAAAGGTCTTCATGGCCTATTTGACTAATTATAATTATCCATAAATCATCATGGGTGAAAACCAAGCGATGAAGCTTCAGCTGTAACCGAGATTTCAGTTTTACAGAATAAAGATTTTTAAAAAGCATTTCACTGTGTTTGCCATCCCAGTCTAGCTGTCTAACAGGAGTCAAAAAGGAGAAGACTCTCACCTCCAGTGGTGTAAATCTGAAGAAATTTAGCATTTGTAGGGCTACCCCAGAGGAAAGGTGATGCCACTAAAAGGGGAACCAAACCCTGGGGACCAAACTCCACCATACAGAGGCAATGGGTAACTCTCACCTGCCCAAGAAAGATGTAGGTGGAAGAATATTCTCTCAGGCAGCATTAAAGGGAGGCCAGATTCACACTGATAAAAGCTTTGTGAGAGAAGAGACAATAAATCAGAAGCACTTTCCAGTACTTTTCCCCTTCTCCATTCAGAGCCCAGTGGTATCTTCCCCAAGGCTCTGCACTGCCAGGGTGCACGAGGGGCATTCAAGGCAGAATTTGTCCCCCAGGACACAGAATGTGCAGCATTCTGAAAACTCCTGGCTTTTTTCAACCTTTTTAACTCATTATCTCTACCTGCCCAATAACCTGCATTTGGATTTTGACACATTCATGGTCTGAAATCAGCACCTTCTCTGTTCATTTCTCGACAAAAGACTACAGCCAAGCAAGATGATTTTTTTTTAACATCACTTTTTGGGTGGTTGATGTCGATGCTATTCTTTGTCTGTAAAAAAGTCTCCAGGTAATAGGTCACTCACATAATGGAATAGCTATTGATATATTTTAATACGCAGTCAAACCCTAGAGAAGAGCTGAGGTTTACCAGCCAGCATTCTTGAACTTGTATTGACTAAACAGCCAGTTATTTTTTAATAGCCATCATATGTCCTTTCTTCCCTCCATCTTTGGGCTCCAATTTTGTTATTTCAGACAGTAATGCTGGCAGCATAATGTTCATGAAACCATCGCAGTCTTAAATAAATCTATAACACGCCAGTATTTCTCTATAAGCTCTGAAAGAAGCCAACTCCTTCTGATATGAAAATCCTGGCATTCCTAAGCCTTATTTATGTGATAGTGACAGAGGTCATTTCATTCCTCGAGGCACAGCCATCTATAAATTATAGCAGCACACTGTGAGTAATGAGTTATGCTAAGAAAGAAAGGTGTTTGGAAGAAAACTGGGCAGATTTTGCTCGGCACAGCAATCCAACAGTTCACACGGCGAGGAGCAACCATCACCCTACATAAACCGTGGTGTTCGCTGTAAAACAAGAATGTTTAAGCAAAACCAGCCTTTCTGAGCTCTGGGGTAGAAGTGGCTGCTTTGCACGGCACTCTGCAACAGAAGGAGATTATGCCCCAGCCAAAAAGACAAATTATTGCGTCAATATATAAAATAACTATTTTTCTCTCAAGAGAGAAAGTGTGAAATTTCATAGAGTGGTTTGGATTGGAAGAGACCCCAAAGATCATCCAGTTCCAACCCCTGCTCCATGGGCAGGGTCACCTTCTGCTAGACCAGGCTGCTCCAAGCCCCATCCAAGCTGGCCTTAAACACCTCCAGTGATGAGCCAAAGATTTGAACTGTCCTGTAGCTCTTGGTGCTGAAGAAAGCCCAATCTTGCAGAGCACTTATGGTTCATCTCTCGAGGAAATAGGATTTTTGTCTTATTGCCAGCACTTCTAAGAGATGTCCCAGCTCAGCTCAGGGGAGAGAAGCAGCTCATACCAGATGAGAGATCCAGAACATTTATTGCACTTAAATGGAAAATCCTGGGCATATGGGCTCAAAAATGTTAAATCATATTAATTCTATATCTGTGTAAATACTCAACACTTAGAAGGCCATCTTGAGGATTTTCCCCTTCTCCTTTCCCAGAAACAGTAAGGTCTAATCTTACAGACCCCCAGTCAGCACTGACCTTCAGCATCTCCCCTTTAGGGTCACTTCATGCCCTTGGCTCAGCTCTCACTGGCTCAGACTCTGTCACCTCCCAGTTCAGAGCTCTGCACCAGCATCTGGACTCCAAAGTGACAAAGTGGCATTTCCCCTATTTAAGTACTAATCCCTTCCCAAACACTGGACTTGTCAAAATCAACAATAGGAACAGGAAGACCTGCCTGTCTGTAGGTCACACCTGAGTTTACAATTTCTTTCTCAACCTTCAGGTAGGAAATGAGAAGCATCCGTGCAGAAACAGAACTCTGGCTGAACTTGAACAGAGATTTTAAAGCAGAAAGGGTCAGAGAGTTGATGAGCAAAACTCTGCAGATGATAAAACACCTTACTGCTACCCTGGGAAAATTTCCTTCCTTAGCAGAATAATGACCTGGAGTCAGATTCCACACACTGCTTGGCCATTTGACAACTGGGAAGAGCTGCCTTCTTCCTGTACAGTGAGTAGCAAAGTGAGCAGAGCTGGACTTCCCACAGTGCCAGGTCACACAGCTGCACCTGCTCCCTCCCTTCTGCAGCCAACAGCCCCTCACAGTGAGTGATTTGTGTTCTAAAGCTGGAAGGTCTAGTTCATTAATTAAATCAAAGACAGATTCTCCCTGCTTTCCCCTTCCTGCTAACCCTTCTTGAAAGCCTTCCCAGAGACTTTGTTCCTACCCCTTTCTGCAAATACCTACAGCCAGATCATTTTCTCAAGCTAATGAGAACTATTTTTCTTTCCTTACAGCTTCCCTAGAAATGTCATCCTTCAGTTCTGCTCATCCTTTGCTCTTTTCATCAAGGCTGTAAACCACAGCTCCCCTCCCACACACGCTTCCATCTCCCAGCAGAGTGGTGACTCCAGGTTTTTCTGACCCCAGCCCATTAGTGTTTAATGGAGCAGGCAAAGGCAGCTGCAGTGCCCTGACCGCCACCGGGAGACACCTTTCACCTGGCATGGTCATTCCCTGCCCAGCCCTCCACCTGCAAGCCAGGAGTGTTACCTGTGCCTCTGAGCCTTGCAGCCCCCGCCTGCTGTCT
This sequence comes from Dicrurus megarhynchus, assembly GCA_013399195.1. NCBI lineage: Eukaryota > Metazoa > Chordata > Aves > Passeriformes > Dicruridae > Dicrurus > Dicrurus megarhynchus. The sequence continues at coordinate 2,057,824 of VXAD01001641.1, read as the reverse complement.
GACATGGGTGATGCAGCTGTAGGAGGGTGGATCCAACCCCAGAGTTAATAATCACCCCCAGACTAGGCACCTGCACCTTCCAGCAGCATCCCGATTTCCCTGCCCAGGGAATGGCCAGCAGCAGGTGACCCTAAAAGGTTCCTTATGTTGAGAAGGGAGCTTCCCACGGCTTGCCTTTGTTAACCCCTTGTATGAGCACAGGGGGAGAGGCTGATGAGAGAGGAGGCAGGGCAAAACTGGGTCTGCTGGCAAATTTCCCCCTTCATGCCCTAGCCTGGATTCTCCACACTACATTCAGAATTAGTTAGGGGAAAAGGTGAAATTAAATACATTATTATCATCAAAGTAAGTAGAAACAACTGATTGGGAGGAAACTTGAATTCTGAAAGCTATGAGGAAAAATACCCACATTTTAATGTGCAAGTTATTAGGGAGAAATTTTCTGGAGATGATGAGAGGTCCTAGGATTAAAATTTTTTCCCAAATTGTTTCCCAGAGCCCCCTGACTCTCATCAAAGTAATGACTGAATTCTGCTTTTAGATAAAGAAGCTGCTCATGAGGTTCATGTCAAAATGGGTATAACTCTGTTTGAGTCCATGGAAGGGGGAAATCTGCTCCAACACACAGGAAAGGAGACAGTTCTTAGCTAAAAGAACCTCTTTTGATAAGAATTTTGTGCCTAGAAGTAGTTTTCTGCCTTATGGGAAGTTTTGCCAGCACACAGGAAAAAGGAAGCATCCCATGATGAGAAGCAATCCAGCCATCCTGTCCAAGGGCACCTGTCCCTTTAAAAGAGATGATGAAAAAATAGAATTTGACTTTTTTTAACAGATCCAATGAGTTTGTGGAAAAATACTTCCCAACTTGTCACGGCCATCAACATACTGCTGTCAGTGGTGCTTTTATCTCTTTGCTTTAAAAAGGCTGCATCCTGAGATGGGTGTAGGGGGGGAAGAGAAAAAAGAGAAAGAAAAAGTTTATCACTGAAGTGGAGAAAAAAGAGTTAGTATTTAGCTGAAGGCAAAAAAAAATCCCCTCCTTGGAATGACTATCATAATTATGTGACAAACTGTCAACCTGTAGCTCAGTAGCTGATGAACATATCTGCTGATTGTGAAGTGTGCACCTAACAAGGAAGAGGCAATACAAGGGGTGAAATGATATAAAAGACAGAAATAAAATGTAAATTGTGATGGCTGTCCCTACATTTTGAATTTTTAAAGTTTGTGCTAACCTCCAAAAGCACTGAACACTGAGCTGGGGCGGACTGATAGTCCATGGATATCTCAGTGTATCATTAGGGAGTAAATTTTTATTTGAGCGTTTGGTGATTTATCAATAAAATATACATCTAAAATATATATGAGAGGAAATACAACGAGGCTGGGTTCTGATATTTCCCAGAATATCACTTTGGGGAAGATCACCAGGCAATGCCTCTGTCAGTGCTGGGCATCCCTGTGCATGTCCCTGCTGCCTCTCGCTGCAGCTCCCTCCCCGGCACAAACGCTCCCTGTGCTGTGCTCAGAGGGAATCTCAGTGTGAATATTTTTGGTTAAAAGCACTGAAGCCAAAAGTGCAAACAGCCCAGCAAGTGCAAATCCATCATCTGCAATGGGGGTGCGTGTGATCTGCTCAGCGAGCTCTGCAAGGGGGTCAGTGCTATTTATTTTTTGGTAGAGGGAATATGCATTATCTGAACCCTTTCTCTGTTGTCACCACCTTGTCAGATCCTGATTTTGCAGACACTCCCTGTGGCAGCTGCAGGAGAAGCTGCAGGAACATGATCAACACTCACTTTCTGCCTTCCCAGCAGAGGAATTGTTTTGAAAAGTCTGTAAGCTGAACACGAGCCTTTAGGGAAGAATTGGAGATAATAAATATCTAATGATAACAGGGGCTTATTACCTTGAGGAGACAACAACTTGCTCCCCTTCAGAGGCAAACTGGATAACTGTGAAATATCTGAGGAATTTCAGCTGTAAAGTATCTCTGTGAGGTGAGATCTGTGTCTGTTTTTCCCCCAGTATGCCCAGTATGACCTCAAGGCTTCCATCTTGTTAATGTAACGAATGACAGCATTTTCACTGGGCCAAACTGTCTGGAGCTGTCTGCAAAAGAGTGAGAAAAATTGTGAAGGTAAAAACATCCCAAAAGGCACATAAGCCTGGGACTGAGCTGAGCTGGAAATAATCCACTTGAAGAGCACAGAAAACACTTGTTTTCCCCCACAGCCCTACAAACGACCCTGTATTGCCGGTGGGGAATTTCCGCTGTGCACAAATGAGGTACAAAAGAAGATTCTTCAGTTTGGAGGAAACTCATGACTTGATGGTAACAAAGAGGCATTTTTAGGGTGCTAAAAGAAATATTCCAGTCTTTTATGCAACTCACACCCATAGGACCACATGAATGTAGGAATATCCTGGTGTAGAACCTGAGTTGCAGGTAGTGGTCATGAGGGTCGTGCCTGAACCAGCAGGTGAGAGCTACCAGCATCAGCATGGCCAGTGAGAGATGCTGGAAAATCCATCCAAAGGTGTTTGTCACAATGGAAATTAAATTGGATTGGCCCAGTTCTTCCTTGTGGGTTACTTGAGGCTTAAAAAAGGCAGCAGCTATAAATATGTCATCTGAGTATTTGGAATTTGATTTAATATGTCACAATCTGTTACTCCATTTCCAAGAAGATGACTAAAAAAATATTCAGAACTACAGTTTCAGAGTCTATTGTCATTTGCTTTAAGGAAAATTTCTGTATTTTAATCTTATGATCCTAGAAATGATTTTAGCAATTTGGTTTTTCTGAAACCAATGAAACATTAAGTTGGCAGATGGTGTGCGGGCTCAGCAGAGATAAAGGTTGTGTGGCTGTGCTAGGAATACAACATAAGTGTCCTGGTACATTGTGTTTGGGGGAGTTTTTTGTTTGGGTGAATTTTCGTTTTTCTTTTTTAATACAATATAAACCCTGTAGGCACATCTGCATCATCTTTTATAACACAATAAGGGAAGAAAAAGGAGCTTCTCATATTGCTGACACAGTTTCTGAGGCTGGATGACTGTCAAACTAATTTAAATTTTAAAATAAAATGCTTACAAACGTGGAACAGGGAGAAGATACTTGATCCAGTGGACAGACTGGAGTCTGGGATCCCAAGAGCAAATGTCTGAATTCTAACATCTATGAACTTCCTTAGTAAAATGAGTTAAAATCACAAACCAAGAAGTTTAAAAACTGCAGAAGAAAACACATCGTAAGCATTCAGTGCTTAATTGTTGAGACAGAAGCCATGGTTCTTTGCTTATTAAATGCATCAAAAATTCTTCCAAATCTCAACATTTACACATAAATATTCTCAAAGCCTAAATCCCCGAAATATATTTCAGCAGTAGAATGAAAGCTTAAAAACTCTTGAGCAACAGGAAGATACGTAATTTTCTGAATGTTATTCAAGAAGTGCTATAGCACGTGCTGTTTATTTATTTCTTACAGGTCTTTTGCACTGTCACAGCTGTTAGGAGGGGCACTGCTGAGCAGCAGTCACTGCCTGAGGACAGCAAAGGTTTCTATGCCGGGATTAAGGTAACGCCCATGGCCCTGAGTCACTGACTAGGGAATATTTGAAAGTCATGATGAGGACACAAGTCAATATGTAAAACTGATCATCATAAGCTGCTTTAATGTTCACTTTGAGAAAATGGCTTTAGTTTGTCTGTAAAACACCCTGAAGCACCCACTGGCACCGTGTGCACGTGTGGACACTGATGTGCCACAAAGTAGGAGCAAAGCTACTTGTCCTAGTAAATGTGCCCTGAAGAGCTCTGGGGGTTTTGGGTGATGGGAGGACACACCTACAAACCTGCAGAAATGCACCATTTCATTGTAACTGAGCCAGAACAAAGTGAAGATTAAAAAATAATTTTTTATCTATCACCTTGCTATGGCCAGGCTTTACGAAACAGAACTTGCTGAAGATAAATTCACACCAAATGTGAGGACCACGTCTAGTCCCACTCAAGGGTTAGGCTGTCAGCCTGGCAGTCCGGGAGATTTTGGGATGTTCTGAGCATCTGAATGTCATGCCTCCATGAATGGGGTTTGAAAAACCTGGCAGCCCCTTTCTGTGTGACATCTGAATAACAGTTTCTGAGGAATTTTTTTGAAATGTCAGAATTTTCCAGAGAATGGAAATTCCCATTCCCGAGTAGCCCTGAGTGCTGTTTCTGCTCTTTTCCCGGGACAGCAGACAGAAAAGGCACAACCCAACCTCTCTCCCTGGCACAGAGGTCCCCAAAGCTGTAATATTTTATGTGCAGAGCAATTCTTCTCCCTGACACAGCAGGGAAGGAGAATTGGTCAAAAATTGCACTTATTTTGCACCTGGCAGAGACTACAAACATTGAGTCCATGACCATGAGGTTATGCCAGACTTTATGCCATGGTATTTCTCCTACTGCATTGGGATAAGAGCTCCTTTAAACCAGGGATATTAAAAATAAATAAATTCTAGAGTATTATTCTCAGGCTTAATAAAAGCCTGCTTTTAGATTTGGAGATGAGAAGCAATTACACACCACATATGGAAACTGCAAACATTTTCTTAATTGCCAAAAATGTTAAAGTATGTTAACAGCAATTTTTCCTTATAAAGCTGAAGATCGTTAGTGCAAAATTTATTATTATTAAGATTATGATAAAGATTATTATTATTTTACGAGTAATTATATATCTTCGTAATTGATTAAAACCACTTAAAACTTCATAGATGTCAGTGTTGCCTGATTAATCTGCCATCTCCCTTGCCTGTCAAAGTTATCTAAAAATTGTTTTCTTATTTCCAGTTTTTACCAGAATCACTAGAAATTGCAGAGGATGGCAAGGAGCATGTTTTGACTGTCCTGAGCACAGTACCCATTGCATGTCCTGGGCAAGATGATTCCTGTAAAATTACTTTGCAGCTAAGTACGGAGGACTTGGGTAAGAGTTTTACATATTGACATCAAATCAATGTGATTATTTTTTCCAGTATTTAAGTTACAATGAATTCTAATAGAAAATATAATATATATATAATGGCAAAGGGCATAAGCCATAAAATCAGCAAACTAGGCCGTATTTTTGTCTGAAAAATAAAACAGCTGATAATATCGGACAGGTTTTTGAGGGAAAAAAATACCTCAAACCCATAAATCTGACTAGCAATAACCTGAACAGAAGTCTGTTGAGATTTATAGATGAAATAACTGAGAGTAGAAGAACTTATCTTAAATTCCAGGAGCGTAAAATTCCATTTTAAGTTTTTTTTGTAGCAGGAATGTTCTTAGGTGGAATAATTTCATTAATTATCAATAAAAAGCTCCCCTGCAGATTTATTATTCAGCAAATGCATAGTGAAGCCTTTTTTCTTTCTTTTGCTGGCTTATGGTTTTTGTCTAACTTAATACAGAAGGAAAAAACCATTCTTCTGCTTATATATTATTCTCTTTCTAAATGTTTAGGGCTTTTTAAAAATTTTATTAACTTGAAAACATTGACAATGTCAATGAGAAAACTCTTGCCCTTTTATTCAGTAAACGCTGTCTTCAGGTCAACCACGTGGAATATCCTTCCTGCCTAAGGGTGGCACATATGTATTTACTTTCTATTAGCACCAAATAAAACTCCCAAGCCTTTTTCTAACAAGTCACTTCTTTCTCTTCCATAAGTGACTCAATGAGAGAAATGTTTAGAGATATGATTACAGCTGCAGTTTCTCTACACACAAAACAGCCATCTCTAAAAAATGTTGGCAAAACCCAGATTGTTCCTGATATTTTTCTCTTTTTAATTCCCTTTCCTAGCTCTCCTCACCACCAGCCAAGTGCTTACTTAGACAGAAGAAAAAAAAAAAAATTAAATGGTATCATAACACAATGATCTTAAGCTGAGCAGCACCTTATGGTTCCAGCAGCTGTGTTGGCTCTCATACGTGGAGTACTTTGCATTTCTCCATGGCTCAGTGCTGCTCTGTTCTACATGTTGCTCTTGGCTTAGGGTCTGTGCTGCTCCATCAAGAAAACATCCGCTGAGCTCATGGGAACGGATTTCCTTGGACAGCCAGGCTGCCTCACACTCAGGGATTGAGGATGTGGGGCTGATGTGTGGTGGGAAATCCCCACAGACCCCAAGCAGCTCAGCTGCTGACTGCTCTGAGGATCAGATAGGAACTAGTCCCAGGCAAGGCCGTTTGTTTAACTCACATTTCCTTTGGCATCAACCAAGGGTTTCAGGATCTCCCTGACACTGAGAGCGTGGGCCAGGAGCTCTCATGTAGGGGAGGCTGAGCTCAGCACATCGGACTGAGACTGACCCCTCACTGAGGTCTCCTCCAGTCCTGCAGTGTGCACTTGACTGGAAGAAACAGGACTTGCAGAAGCAGCTCTATTTTCAAGCTGTCAATGGACTTGATGTGTTGGTGCCAAGAGGTGCCAGGAGGAAGGCACAACTCGTCCAATTAACTCATATTTGAAGGAAGTTGTCACTGAAGTGGAAAATTTCTGTTAGTTTCGATCCACTCATTTCTGCAGCTTAAACTAAACCCAGCTCTAGTCCTTGGTTGCTCCATCCTGAGGCTATTTCCTCAGATGACACTCGGGCTGTTATCTATTGAGCTACCTATATATATTTAAGGCTGAGTATCTGCTGCTGGGTGTCTGCACAGCCACGTTTGCTTTGAGCCTTTACTGTCTTTAGGGTCCATTAGCTCATCTGAAGGAACACTGCAAGCTTCTGAAAAATGTGTGCTGGCCACAGTGCTGGAAATTAAAAACAAAAACCATTTTAGCTGAGATTCGTTTAAACCGAATAAATTAACTGACAAGCTCCTTGTCTGACTGAATCCATATAACTACACTGTTGTGCTAATTATGTAGGGAATAAGTGATAAGAAAGCTAATTACAAGCACAGAAATATCTCTCTAAGTTCAGACAATATCATAATGAATGCCAAGGCACAGCAGAGCCACTGGAGTTCGGCTGCTGTTAAGTTTATCGTTACTATTTTGACAAGATGATTTTCTTTGATTTTAAACTTTTGTTCTGGGTTGTGAGCACAGCTCATGGGGCTGTAATGGCAATAACTATTCCTCATGGAAACCTCCAATTTAATTGAATCAAGAACCTTGAAAATGAGTCAGGACTTTTCTATAAGATGTGAGGTGAGGCTGCCTTTAAGGATTTTATATGAGAGATAATATGTCATTAATATCTGTAGATTTTAGTTCAGTTCCCATAGTACTGTACAGGGTTAATTTAAATTATATTTCATGAGATTTTTCCATAAGGGATAAGACACTGATTATTTGATTGTGTTAGAAATGCCATCTTAAAATACTTTATTGCCATCTCTATAAATTATTAAGCAATTCTACAGATGAGAAGAATGATATGAAAATCACTTATTTTAATATCAGAAAAATCAATATTTTAATCTCAGATTAATTTTATGGCCACCATTTCTAGAACTTGATTCTTATCAGATGATAATTAGTGGTCTGGGACAGAAAACTAAATGTTCCTCAAGAAAGGCTGTAAGTCCTGAAATCAGCAGTGAGATTCTGACTGGCTTCAGCAGGACCACAATTTCATTTTTCATCAGCCACAGGATTCATGAAAGGTTGAGTGGCTTCTTGAGAAGCAAATACACACTGTATACACTGCAGACCAGATGGTGCAGAACTAAATGCTATCGCAATTCAGTGTGTGTAAGGGAAAACACACCTATGGAAATAAAAATTCAGGTTTGCCCTTTACCTGAGACCTCATCAGGAAAGGTGAGGACCCAAGGGAAGCAGACACTGCTGTTCTGGCTGCATGTAGGGGTCTCTTTAGGAAAGATATGATGTGCAGTGCCATTGTCACACTGATTTAGTCACCACACATCACTTCCCTACCCACCACAGATGCTGACATAGCCAGTATCTCCATAGCTTATTATTATTCCTCATTTTTTTAGTGAATTTATCTGCACAGTGCTTCTGTGAAGGATACAAATAAGACTATCATTGTTTTACAGACTGGGGAGCAAAACACCATAACCTAACTAAGCCAAAAATACAAATAAAGACCTGCTGCATTTGCCTTGCTGTCATGGATCCATAGTTCACCAAAAATTGACTCAAGAACCCTCCCTTCCCACATCAAAACATCTGTTTATTTTAAATTAAATAACTTCCAGCAGATACCTCCTTACACTCCAGACAGTGAAAGAGAAATGTTTTCCAGAAACACAGATTCATCTCTTTCTTTGTCATGAGAACTACTTGTCTTCATTCACTGGGCATGGACCCATAAAGATAACACTGTCATCCCAGGAATATCAGCACCTTGTGGAAAAATAGACAACACTGAGTTTTTAGTAAACTTTGGGGATAAAAAACCAGCACAGTGAAGAGTGCAGAAGGATGCCAGATTCAGTCACAACTGTTTTCATGCAAAGCCCATCTGGTTCCAAGGCACGTGTGTCCTGCGATGAGAAGCGTTTGCGTTGAACAGCACACAGGGTATGGGCGACACTTTGGATAACTCCTGTCAGACTCTGTGTTCGTGTTCACTCCAGGCAGCCAGGTACCAGGGCCCCCAGACATCGCCCTCTCGGCCTGCCAGGTGGATCTGCTGCCGGAGCCGTGCTGGGGGAGCAGCTGTGCAGCAGCCACGGTGACACTGACAGCCGTGACGGACTTCGCGCAGGACGGCAACCGCGGCAGCCGCATCAGCGCTGAGCCAGTCGCACCAAGGGATTTGCTCTGGAGGGCTTACACACCCAGGGATGTGAAGGTTAGGTCACAGTCAGTTGGAAAATGTGTCAAATCTGAATGAAAGGCTTTTCTTTTCTTTTTTTTTCTTTCTTTTCCTTTTCTTTCTTTTTTTTTCCAGAGAACATAAACTTTTAGGGATGGTTGTCATAATGGTTTGGGTTGGAAGAGACCTTAAAGCTCATCCAGTTCCACCCCCCTGCCGTGGGCAGGGACACCTTCCACTATCCCAGGTTGCTCCAAGCCCTGTCCACCCTGGCATTGGACACTTCCAGGGATGGGGCGGCCACAGCTTCTCTGGGCACCCAGTGCCAGGGCCTCATCACCTTCGCAATAAAGAATTTTTTCCTAATATCTAATCTAAACCTGCCCTCTGTCAGCAGAGTAAAGCAAAACAGTCACTTTATACACCAAGGAAATTAACATGGAATTCCTTGTACTTTGGCAGATTTAGGTTTGATTATTAGTCATCAGTAAGGCCAAGGGCTGGAATACAGGGGTAACCAGGAGTGCTTCTGTCCACTGGAAAAGGGGAGAGGGAGAATGTGGGTTAGGGAATGAGCACCTTTTTGAGAAGGAGGGAGGGGGAAAACTGAGTTTGGAGAATATTTTCTGAAAAAGCAGAGGAAAGGCAGAGCCTCAGAGGTGAGGGAAGAGAAGGGGATTCAGCAGTGCCGTGTCCAGTCTGTGACTGTGCCAGGAATCACCGGGACACCTTTGACGACACACGAGGCTGCTCCATCTCTTCATTTATACTGCTACAAAATGTCCAAAATAAGAATTATAAGAAGCAGTCAGGGAGGCAAGCCACACTTTCCCTGCAGAAAGCCTGGCCAAAGAAATGTGGTGAGCAGGGACCAGCCCTTTGTCTGTGAAGTAGTTTCAGGACTTCATCTGGGAGGTTTGAGAGCTGTAATCCCACTGCCCCAGAGAATGAACCAGAGCACAGATTTGACTAAGCTAAATTTCTCAGCACAGGGGCACATCCAAGCTGGCATATCTTAAGTAACTGAAAGCAACCCCCCAGTGAAATCCACAATTTCTCTGCCCTAATTTTTGTGGATTTTCTCATGAGAGAATAAGATTAAACTGGACCAAAAGAATTTTTGTCTTCAAAAATAAAATGCCTAGCATGGGTGTATAACCTTTCATCTCCAGATTTGGCTTCTTTTAAATTTTTTAAGAATCTTAAACCAGAAATTACAGCTAATTCAGCATAGTGAGCTCACACACTCATATTTTTTCTTGAAAATACAAATGCTTTCAATAAATTATGAAGATGTATCAAGTGTGAAATTGAATTAATCAATTTTAATAATAAATTCCATTTATCTCAGTTAAAACTTGATCTGTGGAAACATAATAGACATTACCTTCCCTCCCCCCCATTTTCCCATTGCTGCTTTGCAGTTAATTAGGTGCCTTCATGTAACATAGTTCTTGCAACACAGCAAGAAAAAGTCCAAGCACTAAAATCCCCATAATCTTTAGTCCTTCTGACTTGTTAAAATATTTTTGATTTGTCTGAAAATTGAACAGAAATGGTGGGCAGAACATCCTGACACATCTAGACACCTGATAAAGAGGCTTTCCTCAGCAAACTATTCCTGCCTTCAACCAGAAATTGTGTCTTCTGCTGGCATCGTGCAAGAAACAGCAGAGGAGGAAGAGCCACAAGGATTTGTTTGTGCTAAATTTTTACTTAGGAAGTGTGAGGCTGCGGAGAAAATGGGAAAATTCTAAGACACTTCATCTCACACTGTAAATCCAAATGATACAGCTGACCCCAGCTCAAAAAGTTGTTCATTTTTCCAGTCCTCAAGACTATCACTCTAAAAGTTTGGTGTGCCAGAGCCTGGTGGGCATCTAAGAAGTGTCTCTGTGCCATGGTTAAGGGGCATTTTGAAATACAGATGATGTATTGCTGCAGGTGAGGAATGTTGCCAGGAACTGAGGTTCTATCTTTACCCTCTAATACATTTATTTAATTTCACCCCTGTTCCCAAAAGCCAGGTTCTGCTTTGTCACTAAAAGACTGCCCAGGGATATAGCAGCCATCCTTCTTCCCCGCTCCATGGGTCCTGGTAGAACTAACTGAAGTGCACCTCTGGACTCCTCCTGGGCAGAGAGGCAGGAAAGAATTAACAGCCCTGGCCAAGAAATCAGTCTGGCAGGAGGGATAATGGAAAGCCATAACACTCCATCACTCCCACCAGTATGACTGGGAGCTCTTCGTATCGCAAATCACTGCTCAACCCAGTCCTGCACTTCTGGGAACTGGACAGCAGAGTGCTCAACCATTTAAAAAACACCCTCTTGAGCAGACCTGGAAATGTGGGTCCAGCACTGCCTGAGATACAGGTGTCACAGCTTCAGAGACCTGCCTCTGGCTTCTGCAGGCACATCTGCTCCCTGCAGGGTACCAGGGCTCCCACAGCTCCTCTGCGACCCAGCTGGTGCCCAAGGAATCAAGGGGTGATGCAAATGAAATCTCTGTAGCTGTAGTAGATCCTTTCCTGTTTCACCCACATACCTAAAGCAGTCTGATTTGGAGCCCCATCATCAATATCTGATCAAAAACCACATCAAATAGATAAATCAGCCATTCAGATGCTGTAACAGGAAATCTGAGGTCAAATTAGGGGATAGGCAGCTACTACTATAACATGCTAATGCTACTTAGTTATAGCAAACCTTTTTACCATACTTCAGGCATTAAAATTAGTACAATTTAATGAGCACTCTATTCTCCTGATAATTTCAATGAATGACCTACTCCTCAGCAAAAAGTTTTAATAAAAAACTTCATCTTTTACCAGATAAAGGAAGACATTACATCAGAAGAACAGGAACACTTTGAACTCCCTTATTGCCTATGATTAAACTCTGTTGTTTGAAAACGAAGCCTATTTTGTCCCCATCTGCAATCATGTTTCAGAAGTCAGATTGTAGTTTGTACTTAACCCATGAATCCTGCCTCTACTATTTTGTGAGGATCAGTAATGAAGAAAAACTGCTGTGTAGACTGTATTCATTACACATTTCATTTTAACTAGGTCACAGTTCGAGACCTCCCAACAGGGAACTGCTACTCTTTCACTGATCCACACATTATCACATTTGATGGATGGTGAGTATTTTACTTTGAAATAATTTGGCTCTATTACTGCAGTTATCAGTTTCTGGATGTGGCATGCATTTGGGTTTACATTAGAATATCAAAAAAGCATTGGACAATTTTGCTTACAATGAGGAATGTAGTCCTTCAACAACACACGTGGTTTCCTTCCAGCTGTGCATACTCCTTTTAACAAAAGGACTAAACATGGATTAATCTTTGAGAAGCAATGGGCTTGAGTCTGAATAATTTTTACAAGACAAAGGTCAGATTCCAAAATGTTCTTCAAACAGAACCATCACTAGTGGCTTTGAGAGGGTGTCTACACCACATGTCATCATGTTAGTGACACCCCAGTGTCACCCAAGTGACACATGATGTCACCAGAGCAGGACAGCACACAGGGACAGCCTGGTCCTTCCCAGGAGTTTAGCAACACTTGGTGCAAAGTCACTCATCAGAAGGATGCTCTTGATTTCTTGTACTTCCAGAGCTGGTTTATGTACAGCTGGAGTTGACAACCATAATCACAACCAAAAAAACCCATAAAGATGACTCTAATGTCTCAGATAAAAAAGTCCAGAAATTATAAGTATCAAATATCAGGAGAAGAGTGCAAAAATAGAGTTGTACATCCTCCTGTAGTGTTCAAATGTCCTTCTGTATTACCCAGCAATGAGCTGCTTAAAGACTTACTGAGCCAAAGTGATGCCTCTGTGTTTGACAGCCTGACCTGTACAGAAATTTTCCTTGTTTAACTCCCCCAATAATTCATCTATTTATCCCAGCTAATTGACATCACTGAAAGTTTTTAAAATTTTCACCCAGCACGTTTGGTCCAGAGTTGCAAATATTTCAGATGACATTCCAAGTTTGTCATTCTGCTGTTAACCTCCTGATGGCACAGACAATGACTTTGGGTGCACAGTGTCCACAGGGGCTCAGCAGGTGTGATTCTCTGATATTCTGATATCCTGCTATCCCAATTTCAGTCCAACATTCTCTGGAGGTGGCATCTGAAATGATGTCAAAGCTGGAGAAATCTGTTGATGAAATGTGAGTAAGAAGGCGGTGACTCCATTCAAGGTTATACATCTGCTTCTAACAAGGATTTCACCTAAATTGGGCAGTCTGAGATAAGAGATTATGTCTGCTCATCCATGGTTTCCCAGTCCCTCTTCTGCTTTGCTGAACAGCATTTAAATATGGTCAGGAACTGCTTTCATACAAGTTTGGGTGCTTTTCTTGCCTTAGAAGCTTCATTAGAGCTGCAAGAGGTTCAAAGATATTCCCATGCCTCATGTAGCTGCAATTATTTCAACTCTGGGATATTAAACTAGATCAGAGTATTATTTCAAACCTCTCCATACATTTATATTATAAAGTATTCCCTTTTGATTTAGGGCTGAGAATGGACAGTGATCTGTCAGATTGTTGTGTTTAGGGAGTAATAAATAGCTGAAAAGTGCCTCTTGGAACGGGAACACTCTTCCAGCCATGTAGCACATTTTTACATTGCTTCCATGGAAAATAAAAAAGTCTAAAATGAAATAAAGAAATTTTATTTGAATAATTCATTTTTTAATCCTATTGTTGAAACCACACAGAAATGCTTCTAAGCAATTTATGTTCTATTTTAACACAGGGAGTTTGGAAAAGCCCATCCTTCTGTGTCATCCTGCCTCAGAATCACACAGCCTCAAAAGAGAAAAACCCCAGGAATAGTTTGGCACCCCAAAAACTCCACGTTTTTCCTTGTGGACAGACATTCATTACTGCTCTGTCCAGTGCAGCCTTAAATGAGCCAGGCTGATGGGGCTTTGTCCATCTCAATAACTAGGTTATTTCCCTAAGATGTATCACTTCTTGATATGCAGCCAAGTTCCTTACCCATCATTTCAGTCCCATTACTCCTACTTATATTCCCATTTATTATTGTAAATAATTTCACTTTCAATTATTATAATGGCTATGCTACCTTATTACACATCAGTTAAGCAACTTCTGTGACTGCCTATCCAAAAAAAATGTTACCACCTTAGCAAATGATTTTAAAGCTCTGTATTTAAGGAGTGGTGAATGCAATTCCTGCTTCTGTCCTTGGGCAAAACTATAATCTGAAGGCAAAGGCTGACATAGAAGTCTGGAAGTGAAGCATTCCCCTTTTTCCATGGAAAGGAATGTGGTGGGAAAACGTGTTTGAAATGAGAACCTTTTTTTGGTTTCAAAATTTAAATGAAAATCATTAAAAATTTGCAATTTAACTTAAATAAAAATATTTGTTTGAATAAATTTGGAAAATTGAAAAGTGCTATAAAAAATCAAAAGACTGGAAGTGTTTTTCTTATTGGCAGTAAAATTTTCGTACTGAAGTGGCCACTTTCAATGTGTTTTGTAACTTCTTTTGTGATGTTTCCAATGTTTTTAATCTGACATAGTGAGCTCACTTTACATCTCAGGTAGTTAGCTATTCATCAGACAACTGAAATACCCAACTCCCACTCCTTAATAACGCTCCCCTTTACTGTGCCTCCTGCTAATATATGTCTGTAGGAATATTTATCTTGTAATCTTTTCATTCTTTTCACCAAAGGCAGTGACTGAAAATCAAAGAAGAATGTGTCATATTTTACAGCATGAGCACAATCAATTTGTGTATATTGGAGCGTAGATGTGAAATAACGTTAATTACACCAGCTAAAACCCAGAGAGAGCACTTCCTTTTATAGCAAAGTACCTTCTAAATTAAACAAATGTGAAAGCCTGGTAAAGCAAAAGTATAGCCCTCATTACTGGGTATGGCACATTATAAATATAAAAGCTTTTCATGCCATAAATTGCAGATTCTTAAATATGAAGTAGTAGCTTAAAACTAAATATGCAGAAAATCCTTTTAGGGCAAAGTAAAAAGGGGAATATTTTTTGATTGGGGAACTATATACATCATCTATGTTATTTTGCATTTTACTTTACGAAAAAAAAAAGGTTAAAAGATTTTTCAGATTTCTCAAATATTTACATTAATCCACATTATCCCATCAATATTATCACCAAGGCAATGGCACCATTTGCTGCTTGGCTTTAATGACTTTCATCATAGGAGCCCACAATAAGTCTTGGGCATGAGTAGACCTGCCAGGTGCTGGATTTTTGACAGTCTGCAGCAGTTTAGTTGTCCCCAGGCATCCGGTGACTGCTGAATGTAACACAACATCTGCTCTGAGAACAACACGATGGGATGAACGCTCTGAAAGCAGAGAACGTCTTTCAGCATCACCCAGCCCTTCGTAGGGTCAAGCCTACCATGAAATAGTTCTTAGTAGCAAGGAAAGAAGGAGCCTGGAGGGTCATGTCAACAAATCAAATCATATGGGGGCAAAGCTGTGCAGGAAAATCTTCAGGAACAGCCACAACACTGAATTAATACAAAGGTGAAGTGTAGCTTGGTGAAGAGTAAGTGCAGTGTGAGTTAATCAAACACTACTAGTAGTAGCTGTTTACATACATCTATCTTCCCTTCTGTCCCTCTCTTATGATTAACCAACAGAAATTATTCCTACAGAATCTCACTGCCACAACCAAACACTCAGGAATGTTTTATAAGTTTTGGATAAAGAGCATAACTCGAGCCATGACTTCATGCGGGGACAAGAACTTGCTTCACCCCTTTGAAAACAACCCAAGCACACAGAGGGGGAAGGACTTTTCACCCAGTCTATCCATTGCTGCAGACTATTAGGGAAGCAGGGTGGGGAAGCGCTCTGTGAAGGGCGATTTAGACACAAACAGTGGTGCCTGGTCCACCAGGAACATGCAGAACTCCCCCATGCAAGAGCTGCACTAAGTCTACTCGGGCGTTTAGTGCCACAGGCACCTTCTCCAATGTTGTCCAAAGAATATTATCACAATTACAGTCGTATAAACATCACAAAAGTTTACCTGACTACGTCCAATTATCCATTCAACTGCTTCAAAGGTGCCTAACAGCTCTAATTTAGGCACGGTGCAGGTTCGTTCTGTGCTTTGCAATCTATGCCATGACTTAATTGAAGCACTCAGAGTGGCTTCCAGGAGGGTTGGATTGGGTCCACCACCAATGATTATTAAGCAATAAATAGCTCCCCTGACTGCAGTGGCATTTAAATGCACATGCAAATAGAGCCTTCTTTACCAGACAGAGATGATTAGTCTGGGTACAGCCAGCCTGATACCTTGTTTTCCATCAGCCTCCCTAAACACCTCTCCTAAGCTGATCCTGTAGAAGGAAACTCTGGAAGGTGATCTCATAAAATATCCTCTCTCCTCTTTCTCCCCCATAGATGTCCAAATGGAGCAAGCACTTGATGTTTAAAGAATTATCTATTTTTTTATGTTGTCCTTAATTTTGATCCATATTAGCAGCACCACCCAAGCAGCCTACTACAGGATTTATGAACCTAATTAGAAAATAGGATGAGACAGAACCATTCAAACCCTTATCACTTTATGGCCTACTTGATTAAGTTTTTCAAGATGAAAGATAAAGTCAGATGTGTTTTCTATCAGAGAAAAGCAGCTGGAGTTTCAGTTTTTACTGTTTTAAGCTACAAAATAATCTATATCTTTTATTCTAATATTTAGAAATATACATGTGAAAAAGTCACTGTTCTCAAGCCATTTGTTTCTCTGCATAAGAAATATTAATGGCCTGAAAAAATATTGATGTTTGTATGGCACTGCTAAAAAATAATCCTGTTATTTAGCAGAAGCATTTTATACATTCCTTTTTATGTTTTTTTTATTGTAGAAAAGAATACAGCTTATTGTTATAAGCTTATAGTTTAGTTTCCATATTACTTAATTTCATAAAAATCATGTTTAAAACTAATCACAATTCCTTGAAAGAAAGCAGAATAATCCATTGTTTTTAAAGATGGAAGCTGTTGGCTTACAGAAAGAAAATGTCAACAACATATATTAAGTATATGGCTACTGTTTTCTTTTATATAACATATTAGAATAAAATAGAGTGAGAATAAGACAAGTTTATGGAGTGAGAGCACAAAGAACAAGCAAAAGAGGGTCCTCTCACAGGCATCTGTTGTGGAAACCCCAGAGGCTCCAGATGGCTCATGAAGAAGCCAAACACTTGCAAAGTTATTAAAGTTATCCTGCTCTTGGCCTCACTCAGATGGAGCAGGGACGTTCCTTACAGAAAAGAATGAAAGTCCTAAACTGTTCTCCACGCTGGCTTGTGCTGATTGCCAATCCATTGAGTGTGAAAATTGTGCTTACGGGGAAGTCGCTGGGGGGACGAACAAACTTCATTTTAGCAGGCTTTCAGTAGAATCCCAGATTTTCACAGGAAATCCTTACCTAGCCACAGCCAGACTTGTAAAATTTGGTGATTAGTCATAGAAGAGGTTATGTGAGCACTGATTTCCCTTTGAAGAACATCATACTCTAAAAGCATCCAGTTAGAACCAAAACATATTTATTAAGACCCGGAGGCAGGAACTTCTTCCCATTTGCTTTATATCAAATGTTTATCCTTTTTACCCATGCCCATTGCCATGGCAGCAGCTGGGACACAACTCCTGCTTTTCACAGGAATTCTTAGGCACTTCCAGCTAACAACTGCGGCGGCGTTCCCTTGGATACAGAGCCAGAGAAACCCTTCCCCCTCTGTGGATTTTTCCCTCCTTTAAGGCCAGCCACCACGCTGGTGTAATTAAGGAGTGCTGCTCTACGAGTACCAACAAACAACTGGCTCAGGTGGATGCTCAGGGTCTCTAACCCTCTCTGGTTTTGTTTCTTTGTGGCTGTTTAGGCGCTATGACAACTATAAAATCGGGACGTTCCTGCTGTGCCACAGCGAGTCGCGGGCATTCGAGGTGCACGTCCGGCAGTGGGATTGCGGCAGCCACCGCTCTGCCACCGCCTGCAATTGTGGCGTAGCTGCACAAGAAGGGGGTGACGTCGTGGTGCTGGACACCTGCAATGGCCACTTTCAGGACAGCAAGCCCCATCTGACCATCAAGAGCACCGAGGCATCGCCAGGAGTCAAAATCCTGAAGTCTTACGGAGGCAGGAAAATAACAGTACGTGCGTGGATGGTTGAGCGCTCTTGTGGCAGTTGTGCTTTAAAAACACGCATTTAATATTTCTGAATTATTAATGCAGTTGCTACAAAAATATCTGAAGCCATCAGAGCGCCTGCAGCCAAATGTACCGCAAAACGAGAGGCAGGGAAGTTAGCTGGTTAAAGTGTTGTTTTAGCAAACTGTAGAACAAAACAAAACAAATACCTCTGGAAATTTCTTGGCGACACAGCGGAGCTCTGATTGCACTACTTACTCTCTGCAGCACGGCAGCCCATTCCCTGTTTGCTTATGCCAGGCACTACCCAACCACATTGCATAAAACTAATTTCTTTGCAGAGCTCAAGATATAAATACTCAAGGAAAGATCGCAGGTAGCAGGATAATGGAGTTTTACAGTGGAGCAGTAAGGCGCTATTAGTCAGATCCAGAGAGCCCCCAAAAGCTATGAAAATGGGCTGTAAATGTGCAACATTTGGTTTAACATAAAGCATTTGCCTAAAAAATATATGGCCACAACTTACTTTGCATAAGTGTCGCTTATCCACGCTAATCTGAAATCACTTGAAAAATAAGAGCAGGTTGCATCAGGGGTTTTGGTAAGGAAAAGAGCCGCAAATGATGGCCAAGAAGATAATTTTATCCTAGAGTTGTATCATCAAGATTTATTGCCATGAAATATTTTGGATGAAGATAGGTCCACAGCAGAGCCAGAATGATGCAGGAAGTGCCTGCACCGAGTGCCTGCTTGGCTCTCCTTGTGGTCTCGCTTGGAGCAGATCTCAGGAAGGTAGTAATTGAAAGTCTGTTAATTATAGAATAGAGAAAAAGCAGGAATCAAGCTGTCATTTCTTTTTGCAACTGAATGCAATATAATTACTGCTTTATTACTAGGATAATCTTAGTGAGGAATCCCTACTCTCACTTACACCTGAGGTAAGACTTGGGGAAACAAATCAGAGCAGACTGGGGACACAATATGAATCCTGCTCTGATCTGAGTGGGAATCTACAGGAGCTGTGCAGCAGTGACCAGGATCCCTGAGCACACCACCGAGTATGGTGCATCCCAATTCTCCCAGCACCTGTCCATCGCTATCCTCATGCAGCTCAGGAACTGGCTCCCATGACATTCAAGGGGGCTTGAAATGGGGTTAGATCATAAAAAGCAGCAGCTTTCAGGAGCCAGTCACTAAATATCTCTGCAAATTGAGGTCTCGAAAAAGCTTCTTTGAAGCCTCAATTAGCAGCATTAAATCCAGGTGGGATGCGTTGCCCAGGGCAGCAGGAAAGGAAAGGGTCAGAGCCCTCCAAACTCCCAAATTAAATCCACACCTGGAAATATTAATCTGGACAGCACAGAAGACTGAACAGCTCATGCAGTTCTGACTGAAAGGGTTTTACAGGCAGCCCTGCAGGAAATGCTCCTCTCTGCAGTAAAGCATGTAATTAGAAGACACTGCTTATGTGAGGATGGGGGCTTTTTAAAACCACCTTGGTAAGTGAAACACATTCCTTTTTATGGTGGAGGAACAGCCAAGGTGGAGGTACAGCCAAGAGTTCTGAGGTGTTCAAAGTACTGGATGCATATGATGGTTTCTATTACTCCCCAAGGCCAACAATTTTTGGAAAAAAAATGCTTTAAATAAAACACAGAGGGCTTGAGTTCAAACCAGTGTCCCCAGCTGTCCTTGCAATCAGTGGCACTTTGCTGTTGGGCTCGTGGAGGGCTGCTCAAAAAGTATTCCTATGCCTGAAATAATGGGGAACTAAAATGGTCAGGATTACAATTTAGTGAGGACAACATGTAAGCTCTGGATTCAAGCACAAGAATGAGCTTGATACTCCTTCACAGATATGAGTAGATTTGATGGGGAGGAACTTCAAAGGGACCAGAAAATCCCCAGCAAAATAAAGGAAAGCAAAGGACATTATTTGGATTAATAAATTATATTTAGGCACGGGCCACTTAAAAAAGGAAAATAATTATTTTGAAATTATTATAATGAGATGTTTGCAACTCTTTAATTTACTTTATAAGATTAACTGAAAGTGTTTAATTTTGGATAAAAAGAAAGTATTAAGATTACTTATCAGGGTAGTATGTTCCTGGTCCCTCTCCTGGCCCAGATAATTTTCAAATAATTTTCTTTTTACCTGTAAAAAAAAAGCAAACAAAAAAAAATACATTTCAGTTGAACAGATATTTCCTTTTTGCTTTTTTTTTTCCTTTTTATTCTTTAGTTAGTAAACCAATGTGAAAAATCCATTATCCACACAGTTACTTCTTGTTTTGAACCCTGCCAGTTTTTTTTTTTTTTTAAAGGTCAGTGTAAGCCTACCACTACTACTTTAATGAGAAAATTGCTTTATCCACTTTAAAATACAATCATTTTCTGGGTAATCCAGCCTTGGAAAATGAAACGATTCTTCAGAAGGAAGAAAGCTGTTTTTCAATCTTGGCAGTTTATCTAAAAAAATTATTTCCCAGGCAAAGACACAAGGGTGGCCTTCTTGTCATGGAAGTCATTTCAAAAATTAGCTGGTAACTTACCACTGGGAAAACTTCAACGGATGCAATTATTAATTTAAAAAGAAAGTACTCGTGCAGATATATATTTATGTAATGCTATCAGATATTAATGCCATGGAATCTGAAAGCAAGCTAAATAATAGCACAAATAAATATTTATAGTGTTTCTAAGTGATCTTAAATTACCTCTGCCATCACTAACGTCCTGCTTTGATATTTTCATTTATGCAAAGAGACGTTTTTTACTGCGCTAAAAAGCTTGGTAAGAGCTTCAATTCACTGGGGGTTTTTTTCCTACCTCTTCAGATCCTGTTCCCTTCGGGAGCGTTTGTTCGCGCGGACGTGAGCGAGTGGGGAATGGGTGTGACAGTGAGGACCCCGGGCAGGGACTTCAACAGCACCCGCGGTTTGTGTGGCCTCTTTGACGGGATCCCTCACAACGACCTCAGCAACATGCCCGAGGAAGACTTCACAGAGCAATGGAGGTACAAAGCCAGAGAGATCCCACCCAGGAGATGCTCTTAGCAGTGTTTCAAACGGTCTTGATGGGTTTATTTCATTACAGACTCCCCTAATGACCTGACAGAGAGATCTGCTTAAACAGAGGGAGAAGCCTGGAGACCCCTTTCCATCCCAGCAGCACAGAAGCTTAATTTTCAGTCAGCACAAAACACATCAGCAGTTACCAAGAGAGAAGTTTTATATTCACAAGTGATGTCATGTTAACAGCTGTGTTAAGATCCCTCTCAGCTGTTAAAAAAAATGCAGTTCTCACCCACACTTGAAAATGTAGATAGCTGACAATAGGGATTAATTAAGGGTTTCGTATTTCCCTTGTTCTTTTATTCCTGAACACTAATTACAATATGTGAGTATAGATTAAATGTTACATTTTGACAAAGTGTGGTAATATATGTACCATGCTAAAACTTAATATCAACTCTACTAATGATGACAGTGAGCTCTGAAAACTTGTACTTTCTGGGACACATGGTCTGGAAACAGAGCCAGGAGTATGACCCTCTGACATCTCCTTGTCACTGTCCCTGTCACTATCCCTACTCCTGTCTCTATCCCCACCCTGATAATTAATTCCTGTTTCTGAACTTCAAACGTGCCTAATAGGTGTTCCTAAAACCAAAATGGGTTTGCTTGTGTAGTCTGGTTTGTGAAGTAAGGAAAAATAAGGCAAAACAGTGTAACATAGCAGTTATTCTGTGCATGGGAACTCAGCACAATCCTATAGGAAAAATGAATTTTTATACCTCTTGCACTTCAGAAAACAAACAAACACCTCTGTCATATTCTATTTCTATTCAGTGGTCTAAGTAATGGCTATCTAATGTCTATTTTGACTTTTCATTCCAAATGGTACTATTTAGAATTCAACAGCCATCATTAACATCCTAATAATGTGATAACCAGTCAGAGATTTCTTCTGGGAAGGCAGATGGAGAAATAGTTTGGTGCAAGAACTCACTACCCAAATAATAGCTCACTACCCAAAAGAAAGGGCTAAAAAGGTCCTTAGGAGAACCTGTTCAAAGCAAGTTTGTTGAAAGAGCTGAAGCCAAAGCACGGTACAAAGGAATTTACTTATAAAACACTGAGGAGTTGTTTAGGGCTCAGCTCCATATGATGGAGATACTTCAGGAAAGACAGGAGAAGCTCCTGCTAAGTGAGATGGGCAAGAGGGGTGGTGAGTTTCATCTTGCAGTACTCCCAAAGATGGATTCTCAAGGACCCTTCAGAACCTGGTTAAAAAACAAGCCAGCAGAGAAACTAAGGTCACCTCCAGAGGAAACTGGATCATTCTGTGATCCACTCGTGGAGAAATGGCACAGTAAAAAACAAAAGCTAGAGGGTGATTTTTCTGCTGCTGTTTTTAATCTCGTTTTAAATAACCCTGAAAGCGTGCTAGGTTTTCTCCAGCACCTGAAGCTAGTCTGAGTGCCTACCATCTGGCAGTTCAGAGCTTTCCCTGGCTCCCACCTCTCTCAAGCAGCTGCAGGGCTCTGCACTCACAGATCAGTTTTACACACCAGCTCTCCAACACAACTTTTCAACAATAAAACAACATCAGAGCTTCCCAGCCATTAAATTGCAACCAGAGAAGAGATGAATTTTAAAACACGTGATTTAAGTAGGCGAAATAAAATTTTCTAACATTTAAAAACACAACAAGTAAGCATCAGAAATGCTGTGAATTTTAGACACTTTCTCTATAATAGCATCCAACTCAGTCTGAAAAACCTGGGTTTACTTCTTCCTGGATTATAGTGGGTGGCTCAGAGGAATGATAGTCTGGTCATCTCTTGCAGGGGACAGAGGACACATCAGAGCTCACTGAGGAGTTGTTGGTATGTGTATGGCTGTGAGGAAGGATGAGGTTTCCATTCTTTCCACACCATACACCCCTGTTCTGCTGACAGGGGCTGACCAAAATAAGGTAACTGGTTTCATGTAGGATTAACAGAGGATTTTGTTTCAATAAAATATCAAGGCAAAAGAGTTTCATTTTACCGAAATTTTCATTAGTGTGTTAAGTTTCTATCCTGATTCTGGACCAGTTTATGTGGTTCATTTTATTTGTTTATTAGACAAATTATATTTACCCTACACTCTAGTTTAAGCAATATTATATCGAAGGAGGTGCTACTGCTGCCTTAGCCTAGGTTTAAATGTGATGATGAGGCAGGTAAGCTTCAGGGGCAGATAACCCCTCTATTAGAGCCAGAGGAATGGAGCGTGAAGGACACTCATTCAGACACTAAAATGTGTTGTCCAAAGGACATCTCTCTCAATCATCAAAAATGTTTTATTTTCCTAGACTCTAGAAAAGTGCAGAACAGCTTGTGCATTTCCATGAAAACCATCCTTTTGTCTCATACTGCATCCTGCTGAGCCCACACTTTGGGCAAAACAGTTCCATAAATGTTTGTGCTCGTGTTTCAGGAGGAGAAATAAGTTCATTTTGCCAGTGTCACTGAGATGTTCTATTTAAAAGTTATGATTGTGTCAACGATCAAAATAGTAATATCAGATATGCCATTTTAAATATATTTTTTAAAAACTGGATAAAGGCAATTACAGCTTCCAACAACAGTGTCTAGTGTTTGGCTCCAACGTGTTGGCCAATGCTTTCACTTTCCTCAGCATTCTGGCTGCAAGACAAAATTAATGCCAAAATAATTTAAAATTTTGGTGCCATTTCAAATTTTTCTGGTAATGACATGCTGCCAAACATTGGGACAAGAAACATATCCTTTTCTGTGAAGCTCTAGGATTCCTTTTGTGCTGCACAAATAAGGTCAATAAGAGATATGAGATTTCTGGAGGAACTTGAATCATGGCTGTTTATTCAAACTGAACTCTCTAGAAGTTCGTTCATCAGTAAAGACTAAATTTAAAAGGAGGAAGAGAATAATATCAGGTTATATGATAGCCTAGCCCTATGGTCAATAGAAAACTGCTTTGTGTTGGAAGAAAAAATCAAAGAAAACTCCAGTAGAAGACAAGAATGAAGTGAAGTATAAAAAAAAAAGGGAACAAAAAGACATTTAAAAGAAAAAAGTTAACAATCCACATCTTAGATGAAACTGTTGATAAGGAGAGAACAGGCACACAGATAAAGATGATTTTCATAATATAGGATTTGAAACAAATATGACTTTTTTGTCATTCTCCAAGAGTTATCTGGGTCACCCAGGGACAAATCCAAGGCCTTATTTCATGTGTAATACACAAAGGGTAACCTGCACCTCAGAGAAAGTTCTGCAAAGAGAAGTCAAGCAGTTAGGCAACGCTCCAGCAAACCACTTAAACATCTGGTACTAAAATGTCTCCGTGAAGACAGGACAACTCAAGAAGGGCAGTGCAAAAGTGACTAAAGAAAACAGAGATTAAATTTAAGCATTTTCTTAAGTATTTTGTAGATTGGGAATTCACGCTTACCCCAGCCTCAGGGAAAGAAAGTTTCCTTGTATGATAGACTAATTTGTTGAAAGTTTTCTCCCTCTAATCCCTTCTTATTTTTAAATCAGAATTCCTCCAGGGAAGAGTTTATTTGACAAGGCTCCAGCGCCTTCCGAGAGGAAGCAAAGGAAAAGTTTCTGCAGGTGTCAAAAGGGGAGCACCAAGCCTGTGCCTGTGATAAATGTAAAAAATGCCTTTCAGACTCCTTCCCCTCAGCCCTCTGGCTGCCATCATGACCATGTGGATCACAGCTCTGCAATCCCATATCTGGATGTTACATCTGAGTTTGTCACTCACATGGAAGCAGAGTCAACTTTGAGAAAAGATGGGAAACCACCAACCAAGCCTTTCGGTCAACGATATTTGTCTAAATCAGTCCAAAAGCGAAGAAGCCCAGAGGTCTGGCTAAAGCCCCTCACATGCAATGTTTCCATGAATAGCAACAGTTCCATTGACTCTACCAAACCAACAGGAGACCTAAGGAAAGCAAAAAGGCAGGACAAGTATTATGAATACTCATCCTTTCACCCACTGCGTGGCCCAACCCAGAGAGACCCAGAGAGCTTTGCGTATTTTTTCCCCGAGGACTACTTTGAAGGGGTTCGGATGAAACTTCCACTGTCGTGGCCCACTCCCAATGGCCTGACTGCCACCAAAGCTCGGGAGATTTGCCACCAAATTCTTGCAAATTCCACCATTGGCTTGGTGTGTAAAGGCCTCCTTGGAAAACATCTGGATGAGGCAATTGATATTTGCCTTTTGGACCTGCAGCTCAAAGATGACGTGGCTTGGGTGAGGGCACTGATGGGCCTTTTGGAAAATGAATGTGAGAGGAGGGTGCTAGGAAACAGAAACGGAGCGTTCCCTGTTGGAAACCAGGAGGAAATCCTCGCCGCTCTCCGGTGTCCCGCGCTCTGTAACAGCCACGGACACTGCACGGAACTGGGCTGCCAGTGCTTCGAAGGCCACAGCTCCTACGACTGCAGCGTTGCCACAAGTAAGTAAAGCATTCTTTCCATATTGGAATTATTAGGTAGAACACCTGCACGGAGTTGTTTGCTCTTCAAGCAGTGCTACCAGTAAGGTATTTGATGAATTAGTAATCAGGTTTTGACCTTGAAGAGCAAATAAAAATATCTGGTTGGCTGGTCCTTCACTTTTTTGCCTCAGTAACTTTTTAAAAATGGATTTTACAAGCCCCTTAGCAAATTGGTTTTGCAGAAGTGATTTTCTTTACATCTGATCTATCACTGGCATGCTGACAAGCAGGCTTCTCACAAAAAAAGAAGAGTGTCCTGCTCACCTTGTGGTCAATATTCATGTAAACAGTGTAGAGATACTTCTTTCATTTTTTTTTTTTCTGGTCAACAGAGAATAAAGTTTGAACATTAATTTCAAACACTGTACTAGTAACAAAACAAAATTAAAAGTGACAAAATGAACAAGTAACCCTGCCAAAGCTATCAAATAGCTACAGGTCATACTTGAACTTGCAGACCTGATTCTGCAAATATTCATGAACTACATTTAGACAGAAGACTGTCCCTCTGGGTTTGCTTCTTCTTTACAGCTCAGCCTCTCAAAGGATGATTCTTTGTCCAATATGAGTGCTGAGAGTGCTTTAAACTAAGCACACATAGAAATGTTAGCGGGGACTTCAGAATGTGAGCTCTGCCTCAGCAAACTGCACAAGCTCAGGCAAGAAGTGACAGCGAGGTACCTCAGGCTCAGCCATACAGCTGAGTTCCTGCAGCTTAAGGAGCCACAGTGTTTCAGCTGAACTGAAATGACAAGGTGTGTTCTCCTAACCCATCCCAAGCATGGGGGAAAGCCTTTTTCTGCCATGCATAGGTTGGTCTGTATTTAGGACAGGTAAAGCTCACATCGAGGGTCAGTCACCACGGCTTAGCTGAGTTATCCAAATCTCCAGCCAGCTCCAGGAGCCCAGTGGGACATCTGATACCCCAATGCATTTATTATCAGGGGTGGGATCACCTGCGTTCTTCACATTAAATGTGACTTCAGTGCATGGGTTTAAAACAGTTAAAATATATCCTGACATTTTTTATTTTGTTAATGGCAGGCTAAAATTTGCAGAATAATTTCCCAAATATGGAGGAATTAATTCTCTTTCGCACAGACTGACACTAGGGACTGAAAAGTGAGTTGAACAATTTTGAAGCAATTGTCCAACACACATTTCAATGTTTAACTTCATTTCTCTGTGATACAGAGGGGTTAGGGGGCCTGCTTAGGCCAGATTTTAAAATTTTAGTTTGCTATGGCTGAAATCTCTCAGATTAGAGGAAAATAGCTTCAATATGACCTTTCAAGTAAAAGCTAATGGCACCTTGTCTTTTTGCTGTGACATCAAATATAAACAAGGAAAGAGTATAGAGCCTGAGATTGCACAGGGAGGTGAGAACTGGAAAACAAACACACATCAGCTGTGGCAAACACCCCCTAAGTCACTGCCTTCCTCTGCCCTGACTGCTTTTTCTGTCTCTTGCTGCCTCTGCTTTGTACACTTTCCAGGTTCAGCAGGATAGGGTGCTGGGCCATCTTGTCTAGACAATGCTTTTTCCAACAGAGGATGGACCAGATGAGCTTTATGGTCCCTTCCAACCTGGCACTCCATGAACCCACGATTCACTTTTCTCCAGTTGAGACAAATGTGGTTGCTGATCTTTGCTTCAAGTCCCTTCTCTTTTGGCAGTCTGGTCTATTATAAAATAGAATAATAGAATAACAGAGCTCACAGTACATCAAATTAATCCTTCCAGTTTTCCTGGCACTAGCATCCTGACTTCTCCTGGCAGTCTCCTACTCCTTCAAGTGCTACAGACCTGGAAACCTGCTCCACTGCTCCTGGGCTTCCACAGGGTCTCTGCTGGGTGAGAGCTGCTCAGTGGGGTTGAGTTTTTAGCATGAGCATCCTGTTGGTCTTGTGGGACCTACAGAAGAGTTGCACTGCTGCAATTAGGGAAGTAGAAATTTCCCATAATGTTTATACTGCTCTGTTCACTGGGGGTGAGTGTGTCAGTGTCATGAAAAAAATTAACAGTGACAATTCCAGCAGTTTTCATGACACAAACACTGGACTGGTGAAACACCAGTACACGCTGGGAGGGTGACAGCTCAGGCAGCTCCTCACCAGAGCCCAGCACAGAGCAGGACCTGGCC
The DNA here is from genome assembly GCA_013399195.1 of Dicrurus megarhynchus. Lineage (NCBI taxonomy): Eukaryota > Metazoa > Chordata > Aves > Passeriformes > Dicruridae > Dicrurus > Dicrurus megarhynchus. The sequence goes on along the minus strand of VXAD01001641.1, from coordinate 2,030,139 downwards.
TCTTGAAAACCTCCCCTGTAATACTGGCACAGAGATAATGGGATGGAGAGGCATCTGAAGTTCAACCTGACTTAGAGGAAAATTGAGAATACAGAACCCAGAAAAACTGAAACCAAGGTAACAACTGTCATGCTTAATTTTCAGGATATTCTCCCTTGTCTTTGGTATAAATGCAGAGAAGTTAAGAGAAAACTTCACAATAAGTTTGTTTCAACATTAACTATGGAGGGGAGGGAAAAGTACTGCCACAGTCTAGAGTGAATCAATGGGATGAACTGCAATGAACTCCATTATGACAGACTATTTATGAATTCATTTATCAGTGATTTAGGATATTTATATATATATACAAAAATAGAGAAGTGGTGTATATATATATATATATACACACACACATATATATAATTACCTGATCTAGTGAATGCAATGTAAGGCAGTCTATACATACAGTCAGAGGTCAGATCCCCTACAAGGAGAAATAAAATCTTAGTTCTGGCATGCCAATCACCCTGACATTATAATACTTACAAAAGGTCATCTAGATAATTTGGTACAGTCAATCAAGACAAGCCTTGGTGTGAGCTTCACCTTTAGCTGTTCTCGGTTTTTAAATTTCTTTCACAATATATTTAAAGATATTTGCTTGTTTTCACATTTCATAAGCTGAAATGTTCTACGTAGACAGCATAGAATCACTTAGAGTGGAAAAGCCCTGGGAGACCATGGGATCCAACCCTCAACCCAGCACTGCCACCTTCACCATCAAACTGTGTCCCCAAGTGTCACATCTAGGTGGTTTTTTGAACACTTACAGGCATAGTGACTCCACCACTTCCCTGGGCAACCTGTTCCAACACCTGACCACCCTTTCAGTGAATAAATTTTCCCTAATATCCAACTTAAACATCTCTTGGCATAACTAGTTTCTTCTTGTCCTATCGCTTTTTCCTTGGGAGAAGAGACCAATCCCCACCTGGATACAATCTGCTCTCAGGTAGTGCAGAGAGCAATAAGGTCCCCCCTGAGCCTCCTTTTCTCCAGGCTAAACACCCCCAGGGCTGTTCCCCTACATATCCCAAGGTACACATGTGATGGGACACCTCTTTCCAGGGAAAAGCGCAGCAGTACTACACAGCAACAACAAACCTCTCAAATGTCAGTTCAAAGGACAGGAAGCACTCTAAACCAAAGTCCTGCTGACATCACTAAAGCCAGGATTTCACAGCAGAAAAAGTTATTAGAGATGACGAATTAAGATCAATCTCAGAAATAAAGCTGCATGCTCTGACCAGAGCAGCTTGAGCCCCGTCACTGGGAGCTCAGGAATCCTGGCCTGGCAGAGCACAGGAAATCAGCACTGTGCAAGCACAGACAGGATAAGCCCCTGGGCTTTGTGACTAATAAGCAGAGGTTCTTTAGGAAGGGAAAGAAAGGAGGAGAAATTAAGAGTTGAATTAGATTTCTGCTGGGCATATAAAAGTGCTGCCTCTTTCACTTTCTTTTCAAAAAATCAGGACTGAAGAAACAGGAGAATATTCACTGATTTCAGAAAAGCTGAGTTTTAAGTGCCATTGCTAGAGAAAAGTTATTTTCTAGGAGAAGCTACATGAGTAATGAAGGAGAAGGCAACTCCTTTTGCTGGCTATATATTTTCCCATCAGTTCCAAAACAAATCTCCGTCTAATTTTCTCGGGCTGGAATTATAGATGTGAATTAAAACTCCCCCAAGATCAAGGAGGCCATCAGCATAATTCAAATATCTTTTCCAAGGTCACCCAACCTCAGCTACGCTGCCAATACATAACAATATATTCTGCCACTGGTTTTGGCCAGCAAACACACACAAAAAGATGGCCCTGCAGTATTTTTAGGGATTGGAATACAGGTCATAATATATTTGGAGTAATTTTAAATGAAAACACACATAAAGCGAGAATATGTGAAGTGTGGCTTGCAGACAGGCTTACTCCTCTGCTCTGCCTGACTCCAACAGGAGCAGTCCAGGTGGCCAGAGCTATAATTATCCTCACATGAAAATCGCTATTTGGAGTTGAAAGGCACCTCTGAAATTTGGCAGCACTCCAGAAGCTTAGAATTTCTTAATGTTGCTTAACATTTCATAACCCCCACCCCCCCCAACACCTGTATAAGGTGCTTAAAATGTCATTACCACCTGTAATTAAAGGCAGAATCCAATTACAGCAGGTAGCAAATCAGGTTGGTGCTTACCATTTGTATATATTGACCATGTTGCTTGTAAAAAAAAATCAGGACTGGTAAAGCACACGTAGAGCAATGCGATATGCAGATTGTATGAAGCTCTAAAGAGCAATTACAGGATAAAAGGTAATGAGGAATAATAAGGACAAATTAGTTTCAGTGAAGTAATGACACTTGAAGTTTAAATTTCTACGTGGAAAGTTCTGGGGGAAAAAAAAAATCTAACCAGCAAAGAAATCAAAGCGAGCAGAAAATGATGGTGGGAAGGTGAGAAGGTGAGAAGGGAACGCTCACCTACCACACTTGCAGGTATCCCATTTTCATGCCAATATATTCCATTGGTTTTATTAAGAGGGGCTGTGAACCCAACTGCATTTTCAGAGCTGTGAACCAAAACCACACGGGTCCCTCAGACCCATCTGCCACAGCAGCTACATCGATTACACCCTGCTATTTTTAGAGTGGATGCATAGACCTTTCTGAATTCAACAGCCTGCTTTGGGTCTTGTTCATGTGCTGTAATTAAATAATATGGATTAAAGCACTTTTAAAAAATATATATATAATGAGCAAAAGTATGAGTTCAGCTGTTACAGTTCCTCAGGCTGGGTCTTCCAATGGAAAATGTCTCTTCCCCTTGGAAGATCAAAGCTCAGAGCCTTGATCAGACCAGGAATGCAAGGTCAGGTACATATTGTAGAAAGTTCACTCTTTATGCAATTGTGCTTTATTTTTAAGCCTAATTCTCATTTTCAAAGACAAAACCCAAGGAAGACATTTACAGAAAATACATAATTTTTTTCAGGATCCCCAGGTGAAAGGGGACAGAGTATTTCAGTTGTCTACGTCAAACTCCAATCTGCTTTGGAGACTTTGTATGGGAGCATACTGACTGAAATAAATACTTTTCTCCCACTTGTATGAATTCAGTGATCTTTAAATTCCAGATCATAACGATTAGGTAAGGGCTGTTAGCATGTCAAGCAAATGAATACTTTTTGGCATTTTCAATGTGTGTTTTGCTGATGTGATGCAGAGGGAGCCATCAGGGTGTATTGGGTCAATAGATGCTCTCCTTGCATCAGTTAGACTATACAAAGTAAAAAAATGCATATTAGATTTTTCAAAGAAAATACAATCAATTTCTAGAATTCCCAGGACATCTACAATGCAAAATATTACTCACTGTGTGTAAGGCTGGTGTCCTCTGTGGCTGGGACCAGCCTGTGGTGCTGGTGTGACCAGATCTTCAAGGGCAAATTCCATTTTATAGCACCACGGGGGCCCCAGAAATAGAATTACCAGAAACTGTGACCCTCTGCACAGGAATTAATCAATTTTTCAAATTGTTTGGGTTAACAAACAAAGAAAAAACAACCAAGTTTTTTGCTAATATGGCAAAACATGTTCTGTGGCAGAGAGGATGCAGTACACTTTAGCAATTCTATTGATTTTTCAAAATTGGATTTCATAGGAAGAGTCAAACGTGCTTGTGAGAACAGCAGACACCATGCTTACTGCTTTTAGACTTTTCTCGCCAAACAGAGTACTATTGCTATAAAAAAAAAGTTAAATGGCATTATTCCTTATAAAACCCTTCTTCATTTCAAATAGTAAGGCATTGGGCTTAATTCCATTCCTCGTTATAACAATTCCATTGACTTTGGTGGATGTAATATTAACAAAGTCACAGTTACTATCACTTTGATGAAGTTACACAATCAAGACAAAAATCAGGTCTCTTTTTCACAAATATTCCTTCATTTTTCTTTTTTTCTCATACTAATTGTTGACTTTTGCATTCCACAATGCTGGCTTTTCCTTTCTATCCAGCTGAGGGAGGTTTGACACTTTCCACTCCCCCTCGTGTGTACAGTTCACTCGACAACTGCTGGGTGGTGAGGCAGTGTTCTTGTACCAAAGTTTAGAAGCTGGGGCATCTGTTTCTATCAAATACATTTTCCTTCAGTAATGAACTCTGTAAGGCAGGGAGCACTTCAAGCAGATCTCTATGTGCCACTGCAGCATAAACCACACTTTATTACACAGCTCCCATCCCTCTGGGATTGCGTTCTTTACACTGGGCTTAAAGATATTAAGGATACATTCTTATTTCCTTAAAGCTGACATTAAAGAAGTCTCACTAAGATATCCATACTCCATAAAAGAGGTTCTATACAACTTGAAAATGAAAACTTTTGAGACCTGTTATCCCCACTTAATATCAATTTCTTCCCTCAGCTTACCGAATAATATTGGAAATATTATAAAGAATAAATATGAATATACTATCATGCAATTCAATTCAAGATTACATTGCATTCAGTTAGTCAGCTTTTTCCTAGTTAAAACAATTTATGATTTAATGCTGAAATAAAACTGGGGGAAAATATCTTTTAAATGTTTATTTACAAAACACACTTTCCTTCTCCCAGCCATCTACAGAGGAGTGGTCCTCATCATCATTGAGGCCCTGGCACAGGTTGCCCAGAAAAGCTGTGGATGTCCCATCCCTGGAAGTGTTCAGGGACAGGTTGGATGGGACTTGGAGCATCCTATATGAAGAAAATTATTCTATAGTATCTTCAGGTCTGGGCCATAAAAATTTACACAAGCACATTCTTCTCAGGCTAAAAAGAGAGCCAGCATTAGCAGTCATAATTACAAAAGGTATAATGATTTAATATCAAGCTTTGAGATTGCCTGTCAAAACATCAATTTTTGAACATAGGACTTATCAGATTTTGAAAATAGAAGTCTTGTTCTTTTAAATGAATGAACACTTCCAACCACAAAAGTTTTAGTAAGAACAACAAAATTTACAAAAGAAAAATAGTTTAGAATCAAAAGAGAAAAAAAGCGTGAACTCTAACTACCACTGATGCATCCTCACTGACACCCCCACACACTGCTTGGAGACACATTTTTCTCAGTCACATCAAATATATTTGTGGGCAATTCTCAGGGACTGGAAACTTCTTGCTAGTTTTGAGGTTTTTCTTCTTTTCACAGCAGTTTTACTTTAGTTTTTGCTGGTGCAGATGCAATAAACAAGCATCTGAAAAGGCAAACATCAATAACAGCTTTAATCTACTGTTTTAAGTCCCAGTTCTTTCCATTCAAGGCACAGACCTGGCTGAGCAGGAAGAGGGTTATTAGCTTTATAGTTATAAAGTCAATAGAAATCGAATTTTAAAAGGATATCAAATCCTCATGATAAGGGACATGGAAGGTTGCATGCTCAGTGATCCATACTATTCCCTGCAAACCAGATCACGGAGATTAGTCTTTTCTGGAGATTAGTTTATTTGCTTTAATGCAAAGCAGTGAAAACAGTCCAGTGAAACATGTAGCTACACAAACCCATTTTCTGAAGTACATAGAATTAAATTGCTAGAAAAGTTTAAAAAATTATAGGTCTGATTCAAACTGACCAAAGCCAGACACCCCAGAAGCATGCCTATAACTTCTTTACATCAGGCTGTTTACAGGTACCACAGGGAATTTCAGCCTTAAATCTTCTTAAATCCACAAGAAAACAAAAAGCCCTGAACAAACAGCTTCCTTCTCCAAATACTCACACACACACACAAGATAAATAACAAATTCACAACTGTTTGTAAACTAGAATTATAACCTGCAAACCATTCAAATGTTGGATTTAAACTGACCAAAGCTAAAAAATCAGAGCAAACCTGTAAAGCCTTTAAATCATGTTGTGTAAAGAACCCACAGTCCCCCAGATGCACAACATTCAACCAATTGTGAACAAAACCCCAAGTGTAATAGCCCCAAGTGATTTAATCTAATTCAGTAACTTTAAACATGGGAAAATTACTAAAACCAACTAATTGGCCACTAGAGTGGACATAAGGACTAAGACACCACCACAATGACCCAAATCCCTTTGAGTGGCATCACTGCACTCACTCATGGGAAGCCTCAAGATGCTGCCAAGGATTCTGCCCTGAAGTGCCATTGAGGGACAAAATCTGAGACCTGCCTTGGTGTGCCAGTGAGCACCAGGAATGCACAACCAGAACCTTACATGATGTCACCTCTCCAGGCCATCTGGAAAAGAAGAAATATTCTGTAGTCAACGCCACAATCCTCTTCCTTTCTATTGCTGAACTACATTGCTAGCAAGCCTTTTAAAAATAGAAGGATTAAATAAACCTAAAATGTCATAGTGAGATTTCTAAAGCAAAAAATAATCTACCATATTGTTGCAGCACATGGATGCTTTCAGTGTGAAGTTGAGCCAGGCCATTTCTCACATGCAGGGAGTTCTTGCAAAATGCTTTTTCCCCACAGTCTCCCAGGTCTCGTTTCTGCAATCCATGCTGGATACCAGAGACCCTCACAGCAGAAAACCAGATTTGCTCCATGCCAATGAAAAGTCATAGGTCTGGAGTGTGGTACTATGGAAACAGGGTCATTTAGGGCTGGAAAAAATCCCAAAGGTCATCTAGTCCAACTGTGAACCCAGCACTGCCAAACCCAGCATTCAACCACGTCCCCAGGTGCCACACCTACGTGGCTTTTAAATACCCCCAGGGATGGTGACTCCACCACTTCCCTGGGAAGCCTGTTCCAGTGCTTGACCACCCTTTTGGGGCAGAAATTTCTCATAATACCCCATCGTAACATCCCCTGCTGCAATTTGAGTCCATTTCCTCTTGTCCTGTCACTTGTTAGTTGGGAGAAGAGACCAACCCACACCTTGCCACAAGCTCTTTTCTGGGAGTTGGAGAGAGTGAGAAGGTCCCTCTGAGCCTCTTTTTCTCCAGACTAAACATCCCCGGGTCCTTCATCTGCTCTGGTTCTCTGAGATCTGGTTTGGAAGCAGGAAAAAACAGTTTTCATTTAGAAGCCAGGGAGGTCACTGATGTGCAAAACTCCTGGCAAACAACATATGGATGCTGATAGTTTTTTCTTAGGGAGGATTATCAAATGAGCTTTGGGTCGTGGATAGCACGAGTTTCAGGATAATGCATCCAGTGATTGTGTCTATGATTACTGTAATAATTCTGTATATAAAAGAAATACAATGTTTGTGCAAGCATTTGAATGGAGGCAGACTCAGGCTTGCTCTGTCCAAGGTGTGAGATAATTAATCATCAGTTTGCTCTGACACAGAACCCTCAGAGCTATGGTAGCTGGAGGTCCACATTCACACCAGCAAGCTCTGGCATGGCAAATTGTTTCATCATCTACCTGATTCCAAGGAAGGGGCAAATGGGCATCATGGGCCATTTACTTGTGCATTTCAGCAAAGATTTAACCTAACCCAGCACTTATGATCTGGTTCTTGGTTTGCTTTTCATGGCTTAGATAGGTTATTTATCATCCCCTTTAAGAAAAGCAGGACAGTTCCTTTCCTTCTGTTTATTCAAACAAAATTCTTGCTGGTTTCAATTTCAGGTCTGCTGCTCCAGCCCAAAGCCTCATGTGTGGTTTTCAAACATTGCAGAAGAAAGTTTATTTGTGCTGGGATACTTTTCTAATCAAATGTGTAAATCCAGGATGAACCATATCTATCCATCAGCAAGGCTTCAATAAGTGTATTGCAATATTCTTGATTTTGTGTCAACTGTCTTCACTTTACTTCTACAACTGTGCATATTATTTACATAATACACTGCAACAAATACCTGTAAAACCAACCCTGTATTTATGTGGGGGGGTTTCAGTCTGTGATGTAGCCTGTGCTCCTTGTCAGGTTTGATTCATGAAAATGATTACAGAATGAAACCACACTGTCAGCAACTCTGAATTAACTGTTCTTTTCTGGAAATTCCTACTGGAGATGGGAGGAGAAGGAAGGGGAGGTGGGGGAGGTGTTGTGCCTTGTGGGAGGCACAACACAAGCACTGCAAACCAAACAGCACGGATCCCTTATTCTGTCACCTGAGGTCTGGAGGCCTTTGAGATTTCCACCTTCAACTCCAGACTCCTCTCTCCTTTTTATCTCAAGACAGTTTCATTAAAACACAAGATTTTTTTTACTTTTTTCTTCCCCAACATTTCCTGCTGTTCATCACAATGCAATGTCCTGCCAGTGATAGATGCATTTTATTTGTGTTTACTTGCTGTGTGAACAGACTGGGCACTGGAAATGCAGCAGGATGCCCATGCCTGAACCAGTGGATGTGAACACACAGTGTCTTAAATCCTCCTCCCTGTCACACATCTGAGCCCCGGGCTCCAACCTGAGCTTCAGTTTTTGATCCACCAGTAAAAGTCAAAGCACATTCTTGGCCTATAGGCCATACAGAGAAGAGAAGGAGGATGTTCTGCCCTAGATTTTGTTGAATTTTGACATTCACACTTCCTAAACATAAATTATTAATGTTCAAATTTATAATACTTTTTACAACCTTCTTCCAGGAACTGCCTCATTACCTACAGGTATCTCTCCTGCCTCTAACTTGCCCCTTTACAGACATCAGACATCCATCCCAGGCCTCCACAACCTCTGCTTTCTCTGGATAGCTGCACTTTTGCCCTCATTCTCACCTTTGTGATGTTTCCCAGCTCTTTTCATTGCTCCTGTCTTTCTCCCCTCCAATCTTTAGCTGAACTACTTGCAGCTCTTTTGGTGAGGTTTTTCAGGCTCTCCAGAATTTCCCTCTGATGTCGTCACCTCTCTGGACTGACCAACTACCCCTCCACTGCCACAGAGCAATGAATGACCACACCTTGATCCCTGTATCCCCAGCAAGAACAGGATCTGGATGTCTGAGTGCCCAGCTGCCAACAGCCAGGAGGCTTTTCCAAAGCTGCTGTCATGGAGGTTTCCTCTCCCCTCTTTGGCTGGAACTGGCTAATGTGCAACAACACTAGAAGGCAGAGGGGAAGACAGACAGAAACTCTCATTAAAACCAAATGCCTAAAATTCCTACACCCATTACATGTGACACCTCATTTTAAAAAACAGATAAAAACAGCAACCCCTGTCAATATTTATGTACTGCCTATACTGAGGTCTAGAGGCTGAACTCTAAAATCCATTTCTTTTAAAAAGTAGACATTATAATTACTTTTGTTTTCCATCAGACTTAAAGTTGGTAAGACACTGATGTTTTTAGTTGTTGCCAAGTAGTTTTTGTATTAAGGAAAGGACTTTCCAGGTTCTAATGCCCTGCCAGAGAGTAGTCTGGGGGTGGACAGAGAGCTGGGAGGGGACACTGACAGGACAGCTGACCCCCACTGACCAAAGGGATATTCTATTCCATATGGCATCACTTTCAATACATAAAGTGGGGGGAAAGCTGGCCAGAGGCCACTGCTCAGATACTGGCTGGGCATCTCTTGGTGAGTGGTGAGCAATTGCATTGTGCATCACTTGTGTACTCTAAATATTTTATAATGCTTATTATCGTTACTGTACTTTTCTTCCTTTTCTCCCCCATTAAACCGCCCTTAACTCAACTCACACATTTTCTCTCTCTCTCCCTTTTGATTATCTTCCTGATCCTGCCAGGAGGGGCAGTGAGCAAGTGCCGGTGTGATGTTCAGTTCCTGGCTGGGGTGAAACCCCGCCAAGTGTGTACAGAATGGTCTGAGAGGAATACATACAAAAAGCTGTGCTGATACTCCAAGTCACTGGGCAAAGCCCTGGGGCTGGATAATCCTGCCCCGACCCTGACATGGGAGTGTGGCCATAAAGATGTGAGGAAACCCTTGGGGAAGTGCAGGGGTGTCATCAACAAGCAGCTGACCTGAGATTGCTTTTGAGGAACAGGAAGGGCTGCAGGAGCACATTCCTGTGCCTCACTCCTTCCCAGCCACACTTCACCCTCAGAAGCCTGAAAATCTGCAGTGATAGTGAAAACATTAATGCAATCCAAGCTACCTCAGTACTAGTGGGGCTAACTATTAAAATCTCATGAAAAACATAATGAAGCATTTTTTTTTTAAATTTTTATGCACTAACCACAGAAGAAGGCAATTTATCAAAACCAGTCACCACATCTGACTAATAGTTTTGTGCATTACAGGAATCCACCAGTAACTGATGAAAGCTGATAAGCTGTAAACGATTTCTCTTCTTGTAAACATTGCAAAGTGTCCAGCAGTGTTGGTAATACTGCTGCAATAAAATCAATTAAAAAAAAAAAAAAAAAGAAAAGCTAAAAGCATTTCAGAAGTGCAGGGCAAAAATAAAGTCTTTTCATTATTTTTCATATTTATGTTGCTTTCCTTCCTTCTTTTCTCTGGAAAAACGCGAGTCATGCAGCTCTGTTCCAGGCTGCAATCTGGTGGGATGGCAGTGTTTAAACAGCATTTTTCCTAATTACAGCCTTAATGGCAGAGCCCTAAAGGAACAGGGAGGTGCTGGGGAAGGTTATCAACTCAGCTCAGGGCATTTTGCCCCTCCAATCAGAGCTGAACTAATGTACCATTAAAATATTAGGTGATGGAGAGCTTCTGTTTTAGCTAAGCTACAGCTCAGAGAAAATTGATGGGCAATATTGCTTTGCCAGAGCAGTGGTGATGGGGCTGGGAAGAGGAAGCTAAGCAGGGATAACAATTGGGACTCCACTCTGCTGGTGAGCAACGTCCCTCCCAGGGCTCCTGGTCACGCCCCTGCTATTAAGTGTTGCTCAGGAGGCAAGAAGAAAATGTTCTCATTTGTGTTACTTGCCATCATAGTGGCTTCTTCTGACCACTAGAACTACAAATAGTATAAATAAAAATATGTAGCCATGATCCTGACTGACTGCTGTTATTGATGTATGATATTGAAGCCAATCTGAGTGTTGTGCTAGCCAAGAGCCGATGCAAATATCTACCAAATTAGAATTTTTCTTACTTGAAGATGTGAATTCTGGCATCTGATGGATTTGCATTTTTCCTCTGTAGAAATAATTCCAACGTGAAAGCAATGAGCAATTTTAAATGGTGAATACCTAAAGTACAACAGAACTCAAAGGAAACATCACCTGAAAGTCATAAAACATTTTAAAAACAGCAATAGGTGAAAGTCAGCCTTGTAAGGGGGCCAGCAGAGTCTGTACATCACTCAAGCCCTACTTAAGGCCTCAGTGTAGGATTTAAGTGAAACTTAGCTGGTGCATGACTTTTGTGCTGGCACAGTACAGAGCTAAGTGCTACCATTAATGATCTACAAGAAGGCTTGCCTTTGAGGACCCTTTTGCTGCCTCCAAAACTTTAGGGAAAAAAAACCCCAAAAACAAACAACAGAACAAAAACACAAGTCTGGCTTTTACCCTGCTTTTTTAACACTACAGGGAGCCTGGTGGCATGGTCATGTCTTGTTCCCTTGCTTCTCCATGCTATGGGATGAGGCCTTGTCCTCTCAGCCTTGCTCCCATCCATCAGCAGATGTATTACCCCTGTTACCTGGGCCAGCAGCAGGCCCACTGGATACTTAGGTCAACAGAAATTTTACCCCTGGAGACCTTTTAACACAAAGCCACAGCTTCAGTGAATTGATTCAGGAGCCCTGACACTCACTAACACATCTTGCAGCACTGGGTGCACAGAACAATATTTAGTGGAGGTTTGCTGCTTCCCCCTCTGACAACTGCTGTTTCTCTATTCAAGAGCAATCCACAGGGAGGCCAGGAAGACCCTAAGGAAAGTATTAAACCACAGCAACCAGGAACTACAACAAAATCTCTGATAAAGCAGAACAGAACAGCGTGGCAGTGCTGCTCTCTAAAGCTTTGTACCTGTCTCACCCTTGCAGAGCAAGCCTTGGAAATCACGGGCTTGGAGAACGGGGGCCTCTGCGACGTCCGTGCCTCAGACTGCACCAGGATCCGGGCGTTTGGCCTGGGATTCAAAGAGTCTCCCAGCCTGCACTGCCAGGTCACCAGGTTAATCGTAAGCAGCCCTCTGTTGGCTCCTAAAATATTGATGATACAGCCAAACTTTAAAATGTTTATATAGAAATCTTTTACTCTGATCTGTGCTGTCTTCTCTCACTGCCTCAGCAGGGTTTAAACACCTTCCAATGTGTGTGCTACGAGCGAGGGGAGTTGAAGAGGCTCAGACTTTCCCAGGACTGATTCCCTGGAAATACACAGCTATGAGTTCTTGCTCATTATCTCTGTGGAGTTTTGTTTGACTCCTGTTTTGGTTCAGCTGCTCTGTAGTCCATTGAAGCCTGACATCACAATATTATTTCTCATTTTGTACATCTGGAATCACTACACTTGGTTGTTTTCCTAAACACATTTAAATGCTATGTTTTGTGGTTGAATATAGGGTTTCCTCAGCACAGTTACGGAGGCTCTTTTTTGAATTTTCTTAGTCATAGTTCAACACCAAATCAGAAATTTTAATGAGCATTAAACCCATCTCTTATGCTAGCACTGTAATTTTATCATAAACAACTATACACAGGCAACGCTGCAAATAAGTTATTTGATGGACCAGCATCCTCAGATCTGAAATGTTTGATTAAACTCATAAACCCACCTCAGAACAGACACTCAGCCTGACTCCCAGTCAGTGCTGGCACACTCACGAGGCACAGCTGAGATTTGCCATGCCCACTTAGGGCTCCAGAAGCTCTTACCAGCTTGGAAAGTTTTGTGCAGCTGATCTAGAGGAGTAGCTGACATCACCTTCAAGGAGCCACGACATGGCTGCTGAGCTCCAGGAGCAAACACAGAGTTACTCAATTACATCACCCTGTCTCATCCCAGCTGCTCGTCCCACAGCACTTCCTAAATCAATAGTCCACCTGCATGCATGGCTAAGCATGGCTTCCCCTTTACTGTAGCTATAGTAACAGCAGGCTTCCTTTTAAATAAAACACCTAGGAATGCCTTATATTATTGATTAGAATTATAAACATACACTGACAACCGGAATCTCGTTATATGAGCCTTCATTTTCTGCACTCTCCCTGTGTTCTACTGTAGCATCTCGATGGCAAATGGCTATCAAGAGAACAAGAAAGCACAAAAGCAGCTTTTCTGAGCTCTGAGGCTGTTGACTGCCAGATCCCACTCCTGAACATCACAGAGGCTGTGCACTTCGTGGCCGGTGACGAGCCGTTCGCAAGATGGCAAGTGAAAGTAGGAATTTTATTATGTTTCTAAGAAACGCTTTAGAAAGAGAAAATCAGTTGTCATGGCAAATTAAAATGCAAAGCACAATTTGCTTCCTTTCAGAAATGAAAATTCCTGTAGAAATACTCACACTAATGTCATGTAGAGGAAAAAAAAACACCCCACCAACCAAAACAATTAGCTAAACCCAGGTGTCTCTGTAGCCAATCCAAAAGTGCAAATTACAACCACTTCTAGAGGTAATCACCTGAGATTGATGCAGTTGTGCTAATCAATTGTTAATCATTAGTATTCCATTTCTGAAAACCCCAGCTCAAGCTCCTGATTAGGCAGCCAGTGTCAGAGAGCTCTGACTCCCTGGCTGTGCGAGCAGTGCAGGAGAAGGGCATGGGCTGGCTCCTGGGCAGGCTTGAGCTGGGATGTCACAGTCACAGTCACAGTCATGGCCTGAATGGCTGCAGGAAGAAGCACGTGTGGTATCTGCTTGTTCTGGGTTCTCTGCTGCAGTTTTAGCCCCTTTTTTTTCACAAAATGGTACCTTCTCTCAAAATACCCCCAGGAAACCAGTGCCCTCCCAACCCTGCGCGCCTGCTGCCCTTGGTCTCGCTCTCGGCTTGGGTGGTTATTTTCTGCAGATCAGTTGTTTATCCACAAGACTGAGTTCTTGTAAAGACTCTGTAGCTGAGAAGAATATATTGCTGTTGTAGGGAGACTGCAGATGTGCTCCGAAAATTGCAGCGTGCAAAATGAAACACGTAAAACACTCCCTTCACCACGGCGTTACTGCCTGTCCTGCACCCTGCAGCCGCCTGCACCCCAGCTGGGGACACGTGCTGCCACGTGGCCTGGGGGAAACAGAAAGGTGTTTGGCAGGGCATGCTTTCTAGTCAGTCTTTATTTTAAAAAAGATAAGGATTTGGAAGTTTAGGACATTAGGGTAAAACCTCTGTGGGAGAAGAGCCTGAGTGTTTGCTGCTGGGGTGGACCTTAGACCTTCCTTGTGTCACACACCAGGGCTGAACCAGGAGCGAAGGTCCTCTGCTCAGGGCTCCAAAATTTCTCAAAAAAGGTATTGAACTCTGCCAGCTGTGAGATAAAATGCTGCCTCATGGTGGAAGGATCTGAGAGGGAGACACCGTGGGTGTTCCTGGCCCAAGAGGACAGCTAAAATCCTTGTATGTGCACAGGAAGGTTTCTCCAGTATTCCCAGGACAGCTTCCTCACAGCGCAGCTCTATTACAATTCTGGTTGTGTTCAAGAGCTTCCTTTCAGCCCTGAGGAAGTCTGTACAATTTTTCTCATTCTTTCCCCTCAAAAATAGATACAAAACCTCTCTTTCCATGCACTAAAGCTCAAGAAAACCTCTGCACCTCTAAGCCTTCTGCCCTTTCCCTCTCCTTCAAGCCCTGCAGAGGAACCAGGCTGACGGCTGCACAGCAAATGCTCAATTAAATCATCTCAGTCTGCACGTGAATCCTGGTACTCCTGTGGATCTTTTGATGAACAAATTGGGAAGGCAGAGCCCAGTGTTCAGTTTCAAAGACAGCTGGCCTTACATGGCAGCACAGAGAACAAAATCGTGGAGCTTTTCAAGATAAAAAATTACTTTCAATTAATTCCACAGGTGCTCAAAAATTCATGCTCCAGAAAGTTCCTCATAAGACTTATTGCAGCATTGATGATCTGGGTTATGTATCTACGTATCTACTTTTCAAAATATAGCTAAAAGACTTTTCAGAACCAAAAATCAACACAATTCTTTCTGGAAATGTCACTGTTCAATATTTTCAGAATATCTACCCCCTTCCAAATCAAATTTCAAAGGAGCCATAAAAATTTGACTAAAGCTTTTTTCACTACCAGCATTGAGAGAACAGGAACTCTTCTCTGTGCTCTTTTATCTCCTCTTGTATTCATGTTTCAGATTTTGCCCATTGTTTCCATGACATGCTGCTGAATGCAGATAAGAAAGTACATGTGGCTACACCAGAGTGTTTGGCATAATTAATTGAGATATCAAAATACAAACCCATGCTTGGGCAGCAGATGACTTGAGCTGTCCAGGCAGATGCCTGGGTGAAGAGGTGAAAGAGCTTGGCAGGCACTGATCTAATTTGGGAAGCAGCTCTCTTCCTTTTCATTAAGTTGTTGTTGCTGTATTTGTCTAGAATAAAAAAAAAATATTCGCTAAAAATTCAGCGAGGCAAAAACTGAATTTGAACTCAGCACAGTTTTAAAGCTTTCGTTTTTCTTTTAGAAACTTTCATACAAAGTCTGTGTAGAGGGATGCCAATAGCCAAGATCATTTCATGGCAGATGAAAAACCTGAGGCAGAAGCAACAGACTTCCTGATCATCCTTTCCATTTATCCAGAAGCAGCTCCTTCTTTCCAAAGGATACCTATGCTCAAGCAAACAAGGCCCAACTCTAAGTGGGTTTTTGCCTCTTTACATCCAAACAAATTTAAGGTTTGCTCAGCTTAGTTCTCATCAAAGTGTTTGTTCCACATCACTAAGATGACTAATGGAAAAGCAATTAAAATAGCTATAAAACAGCCCAATTCTAAATGGAGATCAAAATGGATGGTTATAATAGCATGTAGAAAAAAAATACAGATTAAAAAAAAAATCAAATTGCAAGTGTTACATTTCACCCACAATGCTCACTTCAGACAGAACAATTAGTGCAATTTTACAGCTTTTTTGTATTTTTCCCTATCCAGCCATTTCCTCACCCATTATCAGTGCACCAGTATTGAGACAACATTGGACACTTTGGTAAAAGAATGAAGTTAAATGAAATTTAAATTGCATTAGGAATAATAAATTCTTAAAGGAAGTCTTGCTGCCAGAGTCTTTCAGTGAAGAGCAGGTCTAGAGGGGAGTTGCCCATTTCCTTTTTTTCCTCAAACTGCAGGAGAAATTTGTTACTTCTTTTAAAAGCATTTTTACCTGTACTACAACACACTACAGTCTGATATGTCAATAGTCTTAATATTTTCCTTACACAGATGAATTCTCCTGGATCAATGAATTTTACTGGATTTTTGGACCAATTTATATTAGTCCACAGAAGTTATTTCACTTCCACAAGTTCAAATTGTGAATATCCATGAATACTGCCCGTTCATCTCCTTGAGGTGCTTTCTGCAGACACAAACACTCTGACCTCACAGTGCATTTTGAGCTGAGAACCATCCCATGTGACACTGTGGGAGAATCTGCACCGTTATCTTCCATGAACTTTCAACCAATTCATGATAATTGCTGCTTTTTATGAAACTTACTAAGTATATTTTGCTCTCTGTACTTCTGTTTATCTTTGTTCAGTTTAGCATAATATTCTTTCTGTGAACTGAAAGAGTTTATTGATTGATCAAAAACTTTATGGCCTCGATCTTGCAAAAATCCCCCACAAAGGAACTGAGGATGTTTCAGCTTTGGGGTCACAGGACAGATGGAGGAGGGCTGGGGGTTGATTTCATAGCAAGAAGACACAGGGGCACCCCATGGATCCAAAGCAAAGGCTCTAAACAGCAGCTTTATTTTGACGGTGAGAAGACAAAAATTGAAAAATACCTGACAAAAGGGCTTGGCTTTCCTGCTGGTTCTCATCAGTGTCTTCAGCATGGCCTTCCCCAGGCTGTTGGGGTGCTCTTTAAGGTTCACACCTCTTGAGATGTCTCACAAAGCATTCTCAGGAGTTAACCACTTTTCCACACTCCTCTGGTATCTTTCCATTTTTATTGTGGAAAAATTAAAATATTAATTTACTCAACTCTTTTGTATCGTGTAAGCATTCTTAGATAAAAAAGGCCATGTTCAAGGCTTTCTGAATTACCCACATGAACCCATTGTGAGCTGGGACAGGGGGCTGCTCTAACGTACCTTCCTATAGAAAGGAGACTGTTGCTCTCTCATCTTGTCCACCCTTGCATAATTTATAAAGTTAATTTCAAATAAACCTATATAATGCACATTCTCTTTTTTTTTTCACTTTCAGCCCAAGGATTTTGCTTACTGGCTTGCATTATTAATAAAAAAGTAGTTCTGAGTTCCAGCCAAAAATGTTAATTGTGTTTCACAATTCCTTGAAATCCCCCTTGTAGTAGTTGAGTACAGCTTCCATAAGGGTATCAGGAAAAAGAGCCCCTCGGGATAAAACCTAACAGCAATCAGAAAAGCTGAATACCAGCTGAGCCAAAAGATCTTTTGGTTATTAATGAAGAGTTTCCAGTTTGGAGCATTAAGCAATTTGTTAGCTTGCAGAGCCACTCACAAGTGGTTTAATTTATCTTGCTGGCACACATCCAGTTCAAGGGGGCAGCGGTATATGCTCCACAATGAGCAGACAGTCTCCATATGGAACATTATTACTTATAAAGATGATTTTGTATCATTTAGATCACTAACGATGGCTTCCAGTACAGTAATTCCAGAGTGCTGACCCTGTACGACGCGGTCTGCCAGGTCTGCCAATTCCATCCGACCGGACTTTGTAAATTAAAGGTAATTTAAAGATCATAAAGGTTTAATACGGATCGTTCATCTCTTCCTTAGCCCTCTCCCTCCCTCTGATGTACTGTGTGTAATAACTGCTCTAGAAGGGGAAAACCTATTTCACAGATCAGCTGCACAGCCCAACACTTTGCTTTTCTCTTTCACAGCCATGTGTCTGCAATATTTTATTTCTTTTTCATATTTACGTGGGGTATGAACACCTGATAGGGCATGCTTTACGATGGACCCTCCTCACACAAACACCTCGGGAAAGTCTGTGGTTGGCAATATTTATCCTTTGCAGCTGTTAGTGGGAGTAAATAAGAGTGAGGAGCCTGCCCTGAAAGGCTTAACTTCACTTCTGAAGTGTCTCTGCTATTTTCCCTCTCCCAACCTGTTTGGTGAGGGTATATCATTTCTATTCCCATTTTCTGCCTTAGCAAGAGGCACACAAAGATGCATGTTATACAGTTTTTGTCATGTGAGAACACCCTTGAGAGAACATAAACCATTCTTGCTTGCATTAAACACTTCTAAGTACAAACATATAGTATTTTGACAGTTTCAAAACCGTAATCAAAACTCTAGAGCTACGTTTTAAACTGCCAGCACGTTAGAAACTGCCTGCAGAGCACTATAACCCTCTGTTTTCCTGTGGACTTATTGGTGTAACATCCCTTGAAAAGATCTTCCCTGCTCTTTTTTCCTGAGACCTGCATTAAGCAAATCATCCAGTTTGCAGTGGGGCTTCAAAAAAATTTTGGAGGGTGTTAGGTGGGCTATTTGAATGTGCTGATCCTGCTCTCCTGCCCTGAGGCAAGTATGAATTAATAGGAGGCCACCAGTCTGCTTTTTTATAAAATTAAGATTAATCAGGTGCATCTTAACTGATTTGCCTCACTGTTCTCATTAATGCTAATGAGAAAATACAGTTTTAAAACCTGCACTGATTGCAAGAACACACTAGTTACCAAAATTTTTTAAAAGTTCAGTTTTTTTCAAGTACGTGAGTGAATAGAAGTTACTTTATAGGCCCATATGGTAGTTTGACCCTGACTGGATGCTCAAAAGTCCCTCTGTCACTGTCCTCAGAGAGATAAGAGCAGGGAAATCCAACACAGCCCAACTGAGGGCAAAACCACTTTAGCTTCAGATAAAAATAATTGTGTCAGAATCATTTCACTTAAATCTGAGGAGTTTTTGTCAAAGGCTTTCCTTATTCTTACATTTTTGAAACTCAGAAACATCTATTTTCTCTCAATATGGTGTTCTCCAGGGATTACAGTAATATCTATTCTAAGATGCTTCAAGGGAATATTTGAACTAGACTTCCAATTGCATCGGACCACAGTCTAATTACCCCTTCTACATTACTCTGCAACACCTAAATTGCTTTCAGAAAAGGTGTTTCAATTAGGGGACACTTTATATCAGGCCATTTCACATTCTGTGTTCTTTTATGGAGCCCATTCTGTACCACACTGTCACAGAAAAAAAAGCAACTTTATTTTTTTTCATCAGAGCATCAAGCCCTTGAAAACAACAGTGCAATAAAATCTAATTAACATCCAGGTTTTAATGCTGGAGAACTGTCATGTTCTATCATGTCGGGGCCATTATGAGAATGCTTTTTGTTTCTCTACCTTACCCATTACTCTTGAAGTGGTATTATTTAAAATATTGACTCATGCAGTTTGCAAAAGAAGTTCGAGACACCAGTAAAGCAGTAGGCAGAAACCACAAGGCCAGTAACAGGACACATATCAGTCTCGGAAAAGCAAAGGAAGGAAAAGTAAAAATTAGTTTGGTCTTGGTAGCTTCTCCCTCCTGCTGTCCCGCTGTGGCAAGGATATTCCCCCCATTCCCAAAAGCGCTCCATGTTTTTCTGGGAATGGTCAGACAAAGTCCCACCTGCCCGTGCAGCTCAGCACAGGCTACAAGGTTTAACTCTGCCATTGGTCCATCCCATGGGATAGATCTTTAACTACACCTGTTAATTATGTCCCTGTGCTCGCTTCTTAGATAACCCAAGTGTCTTCAGCCCACGAGGAACCCACACGGCCCCTCTGGCCCTGGTGGGCTCCCCAGCTGGGAGAGGAGCCAGCCCAAAGGCTGCTGTGCCCACAGAGCATCACCACACGAACATCTTTTGGGATGTTCTGCTGCGCCGAGGCACCGTGGATGTGCTCAGACGTTATCTACAGCTCCCTCGTGGGAGCCTAAACTCTAATGCACTTCTTTATTCTGCTTTTATAGCACTGCTTTTGCATATATTTATGAAGAACTCCAGAAACAGGAGCAGGATTCCAATATTTCAAATGGAGATTTTATCTAGTCTTGGGTTTTGTGAGTCTTGTGGAGCTCACCTTGTATGGATACCTGGTACTGATCACTTTAACAGAACCAGCTGGGAAAAATGACCACATACACCCCATGAGCGTGGAAATGGGAAAAGAGTCACATTCTGTTGCGTCCATCATCCATCTATGACAAAGCAACACCACTTTGCCTAAGCTAAAACATTCAAAGCTACAGGGATCCCAAGCTGGAACTGGAAAACTTCCATGGCTTCTTTCCTCTCTGTGAGCAGAAAGCACCAACATTTAAGTTGCTACTGTTTCATTGTTTCAAGAGCCAAGTGAATTTCTGCTTATATCCAGAAACTATTAATTGCTGACTTCTTATATTTCTTATTCTTTTTTTTTCATTGCCTTCACCTCCCACCTGTTCTTTTTTTCCCTTTTTTTTTTGGCAGGAAAATACGTGCAGTATTGATGGACTTTGCTATGGTGAAGGAGAGTCAAGCCCCACCAGCCCTTGTCTTCTCTGTGAACCTGACATTTCTAAGTTCACCTGGTCTGTTAATGAAAGTAAGTCAGGGGTTTCTTTTCTAGAATTTAGAAGCACTTCTCTGTGAATTTATTACTCATTTCATTAAATGTATCATTCCTTCATTCAGATAACCTGAATCCATCCTGTGCAGTGCACATGGACTGTTTGCAGTGGGAATAATTGGGTGCACCAGAAATGCAGACTCCCCTGCATGCACTGTGCATCTTTTTTCTGTCTGAAACCTGATAAATCTCAGATTAATAAATGAAAAAAATAGCTGAAAATAAAATTTTGGTAAGCCAGTGCCCCATGCAGTGCCCAAGTCTGTCAGCTAAAGGTGATGAACCCTAAATATCTCTGTCAGCATCTCGCAGGTACAAATCTTTAAGGAGGCAATTTGGGGAAAACACTGTTTTTAAAACGCTAGTGTATATTTTTGGTATCTGGAAGAATTGCTTTCTTTCTCTGAGCCAAAGCCTATGAAATGCCACATTACAGAGCTTGGCTTGGCAGGGAGTCCAGGTGATAGGGATCAGCCACTCATTACCTTCACTGCCACACAACCCAAAGGCTCATTCTGCAGCCCCTCGAGGCAGGGGTCACGGACAAGGCTGCCTTTTAAAGCATCTCCTGAAGGCTGAAGCCTTAATCATAGCTTTTTCATGGCTGCATGCCCAGTGTAAACAACAACCATTGCTTGCCCCACGCTTTACAGACAATCCCTGTTTCCAGCAGCGTTGTCCCCACAGCCCATCTCCTCCCTTACGTGAGCACACTTACATCTGGTCAGTATGAAGATTATATTACTGATTTTATGTAGATCCATGTGGTGCTTCCAGACAGAGTTTCTCTGTGCTTTGAGGCTTTGTAAACACAGACACATTACAGAAAGGCATGTGAGTCACAGAAACAGTCTGCTTTGTTTGTTTGCAGTTTTATAACATCCCAAAAGCTGGCCAATTAAAAATCCCTTTGGATGTCACTTGAATGAGTAGGTAAAATGCCTAAGGGTAAGTCAGACCTGAAGGAGAGCCTGTACACTTGAAAGCTGTGTGTTTTCCCCCAGAAAATTATTTAAGTCCAATGAGGGACATTGTCTATGACTCACAAACCTTGCCTCCTTTCTGTCATAGAATGATAGAAAAGTCTGAAGGATTTGAAATGGACCTTAAAGATCATTTTGTCCCAAACCCTGCCATGGGCAGGGACACCTCCCACTAGACCAGGTTGCTCAGAGCCAAACCCAACCTGACCTTATATTGTGTTGGCCAGAACAGCAGCATCCCTAGGGATGAGCTGATCCTGAGTGTTACACAGACAGATTCATTACTAACACCAAGACAGCTCCATTTTAAAATTCAGGGAATGGTTTAAAAAGTAAAAACTGCATTTGTTTTGAAATTTATAAAACTAGAAGTGATTTGGGAACTCTGAAACACATCATGGTTCACTTTTAAATGATGTCAAAATTTAAAAATATTTAGAAGAAAGGGTTTGTCAGACCTGTTTTCAAAAGTGCAAAACTACTTTAAAAGTTCTGAAGCAATAGGGAGAGAGTGTATATATATTTACTGGATGGCAAGCAGATCTCTGTAGAATGAGAAACACTCCTCCACAGACTCCTTTCAGAACATCTGATTTTATGTTATTTTGTGCCTACCACTTCCACTTACCATCCATTCAGTTAACACCTTTGTGTTTATCCATAAATGCATACCCTGCATCAATATTTCATTGATTACTTTGGGCACAACTTTTATGGGCTCCATGGCTTTAGTGTTTGGGAAATAAAAGATAAATGAATAGATGGAAGCTTTCAACAGTTATGCCAGGACAATCTGCTGGACAAGCATTTTAGAAAGCTCTCATAGCACAGCAGCAATAAAGGAGACACATATTTAAATAATTGCATAATCTAAGCTGTGCTATGGAAAGCAAAGTTGGATAAAAATTATATGCACCACAAAAAAAAAACCCCTAATGATGATTTCCCATGAGCATAATGCAAAGAGTCCTTATGAGAACACGTACATAGCTCATAATGTTAGAGCACGGCTTGAAATTAATCCTCGGTATTAGAAATGTGCTTTAAGTTAAACATAACTGTGGTCAAATTACATTGTGAGAAGTCTCCTTTAAATATCAATACCTGTCAATTTGCACTACTGGTTAAAGAGGAAAGATGCCTTGAGACTGAGGAGGCTTAGGACATGGAGATGAAATTCCTGGCCCTGAAAAGAGTTGCTGTCACCTCAGGGTACTCATCTGAACTTACTTTTCCTTGGCTTCTAATTATAAAATATAGTCATTTTCTCTGCCTTATCCCCCTTACCTATGTACATGGAAAGTACCTTCAGGTAGCATGTGTCTTCTGCTGTTAAATAGCCGTGTAAAATTAGGGGGTTTTATCTTCATTAAGGAAATACTGAATGTAAACAGCAACCCTAGAAATAACAGTGCCAAAGGTGACATGATACACACCGCTGTCACTGGGGATAAAGAGTCTCAGTATCACTGATGTGCCTCTGCTGGCACTGAAAAGACCTTTGTTCCTGATGGAATGTCCAGCTGAATTCAGTCAAGCTGCTCGGGCTTAATTATTCCTCATGGGTAAAGGCAGGAGAGTCTACTCAATGGAAGAGTTATAATTCACTTTTCCCTCTGAGTTGCCCTCCCACTTAATTTGTTGTTCATCCTTTTGAGATTTATTTTACTTGTATTTAAATGGATGGGTGGTAGATAGATTAAACATGTATGTAAGTATAAGAAACATAATTAATTGCAGTTTTATTAAGAATTGGGATTAGGGGGAGATTATAGAAAATCATGTATTATTTACTCCCATAGATCGGATAGCACATCAAAATTAATCAAAGTGCAGGATGGGACAAAAATTCAGTATAGGGCACCAAAAAAAGGTGAGGAAAACAGTGTTCTTTTTGGTAAAGCCATTTGCTGCCTCTAAGACCCAAACCACTTCCTCCATCAGCCTCTGGGTATGTTCTGTACGTTTTCTCTGAGAGCATTCCTTCAAAGACCCACTCTGAGAATCCTTACATGGGAGAAACTGGAGTTTATGTAATCATGGTTTCATTTTTGCTGTTTAGACAACCTGCCTCCTGTGTTCCAGGCCCCCTCCAGCCAGCTGCTGACATTTATTGGTGAGAATTTTGTTTACCAGCTAATAGCAGTGGATCCAGAAGGGTCAGCTGTGCTATTCATCTTGGAGGCTGGGCCACGGGATGCCAGGCTCTCTCCTGCTGGCCTTCTCCTCTGGAAAGTTGATTCAGAAGAAATGCAGACCTTTGAATTCACTGTGTCAGATGAGTGCAATGCACAGAGCAGATACTCTATCGAGGTAAGGTTTTCCTTTTGCTTTAAAGGAAAAACAAAACAAACCTGTTTGTCATGTCAACATTATTGTGCAATTGTCATCATAACCAATAATTTGTTAATGTCTTGAAAAGCAAGGCTTCAGCTATTTCCTCATAAGTGTATGATATCCAGCACAGCAATAATGATCAATTAATGGAATAAATATCTCTGAGAACATAGAAACTATATATACAGGGAACAAGAGAGAGTGCTATTGGTTGCTGTTTGAAAGAACATTCTTGCAGAGCCTTTTAATGGTTCATTAATCTACTTTAAAATTCACATTCTGCATCTGGATTGCACAAAAAAAGCATATAACATAAAAGACCAGGCTTTAGCTATAAAAGGGAGATTATAACTCATTCTCAAAGATATTTTTAGAGGATGTCTTGCTCTTGTGTCATTACTCCACACTCTAAGTTTCTTGGCAGAGCTTGTGCATGGCTTTGTCTTTATTGTATAGGCTAACATTAATCCTCTGATCGGATGAGCTAATAAAGCAGCATGCAGACTCTTGACATAAGAACAGTTTTGTGAGGAAAAGATTTTTATTCCCAGAGATTCATATTTTTCCTCATTCAAACCACAAAGTACCAATCTGCTGAACCCACACAGCAGAGGGGAAACTGGAGCCTAGATATAGTTTTAATGGAAATGTTTCAAACTAGACCTGTGTTATCTAGGGGAGATAATGCAGAGCCTTGAATCTGTTGAAATGCAGTTCTTGTACATACGTAAAATACAACCGTGGCTCTCCCTTCCCTGAAGAGAGAGACCAGATAAGGAATGCCACAGTCATGTTCCTGCCTGGGAGCCATTTGTAATGTGAAAGAGGAAGGTGGGCAGGCAGGCAAGGAGAAGAGATTTTTCCTTTCTTCTTTGAAGAATAAGGAACAAATTCTGCCCTCAGATATGATGTGAAAGCTGCTGTTATAGCAAATAAGGTTGAGGTTTTTTCCTTATAAGTCAGATGATGAAAAAAGAAATCCCTTTGAAGTCGAGCTCTCAGTCAAATAAATAAGTAGGCTGAGTATAGGACCATCTATCTAGATGAAGGAAATTGGTTAGAAATAAGTTTCCATCATACTGGATAACACGTTTGCAGTGCAAATCTCTCCCTTCCTAAAGGGTAACAATACACCTGCAGCTGTGATTATTCACAGGGATCTTACCAGGATTCCCTTTTGCCTTCCTCAGGTTGGAGTGAAGCCCTGCAGCTGCCTCAATGGTGGCACATGTGTCACCAATATTAAATACCCTCCAGGCCTTGGTGAATACCTGTGCTTGTGTCCTAATGGATTTGATGGAGAATTCTGCCAGGAAGACAGCAGGGACTGCAAATCAAACCCCTGCGGCAGCGGAACCTGCGTGGACAGCGTGGAGAGCTACTTTTGTAAATGCCCCCCTGGTTTGGGAGGTAACACCTCACTGTTGACATCTCTGCTTTAACTGCAGATGTGTTGAGCTACAGGATTTTTGAGTGTGGCACGACCACAACCTCTGCCAAATGGAACTGCAAACATAATCCTGTTCTTCTGCTGCCACGGCTTAGTTTTAGACAGAGACAGAAATGTGCAAAAGCAGCTATTTAATGATAAGGAAAAATGACCTAAAGCTCTGTTGTCCTGAAATGATCTCCCAAGGAGGATGTGAACCTCCCTGATCTCTGTTCCTTCCTGCTCATTTCCCATGGATTTGTCCATCCATGAGATGAGCCGGGAGAAGACTGAGTGAAAGAGAGAAAAGGCAAAGATCCAGGGCCCTTTTGCACTCGACAGGATTTCACTTAATTAAACTGAGGAAAGAACTAGGATTAAATGGGGTTTTTCAGGTTTAGGAAGGAGAAGTAGAGCTGGAAAACATGGAAAAATTGTCCTTTAGTTCCACTTGAAGCTCCATTAAATTTAAGCATTAGAAAATCACAAGCCCATTGAGTTGTCAGACATGATGTTGAAACAAAAATCTAACCCTTGAAGCTCTTCAAGGCTGGTGCCCTGGTTCTGGAACTCTATACAAGCCAAAACCAGAAGAGCTGGCCAAAATGTGATTTTAAGAAATGAAGGGAAGAAAGGGGATCACGTAACCCCCGACTCTGTTCACATTCTTGAGACCCATAAGGTTGGCTGCTGTCAGTGTTATAGGTTTGAAAAATCAAGGAGAAGCAACATCAAATGGACATAATTATTACTGCTTCTGGTGCATATATACAGAAAAAAACCTCGTTTTTAAACAAAAGCAGTGAACAGATTTTACTCAGTGGGCAAGGTACTCTTCCTGCCTGTCAGCAGCTCATGAAACCTTCATCGTTTTGGTCATGTGGGACTGCAAGCCCAGAGTTCATTTTTATAAAATTCCAGCAGAAATGAAAAATAAAAAATCATTCAGAAGTAGAAGTTCAGAAAAATGGCCTAAAAATTCTGTGACACCTAATCTGTGTTGACTCCAGGTAATGCTACCTAATGGCCAAAGCCTGCTGCTGTCCAAAGCCTTTCCTCCACCACAGAGACTCCACTGAGGCAAGAACACACAAGCCTAAGCTTGGAGAATAAAGTTATAAAGTGGAAGTTTGATCAAAATATAAAAATCCCTAAGACAACCAAACACATGCAGAGTGTCTTGAATCCTCTAGAAAGAACATTCCTACGAGCACAGGAAAAACTGGGAATTTTTGTGGTGTATTTGGCTAAACATTGGAGATATACAATGAGAACAAGTATTGATTGGCTGTCAGGAGTTGGATTAAATGAATAAAAATCAATATAATTCCATGAGTTAATAACTTCAGTGGACCTGCTGGCCGGAGAGACAGGGGCACATGGCACCTTGATGGCCAGAGAAACACCAGGTTTTCCTGCACCTTTAGTTCTTGCAAGTTAGTGCAACAGGTTTTGCTGTTCTTCCCTGTTCTCCCCAAAATGCCAAAACACAAGCAACAAAAGAAAATAAAATATGATTGAGTGAAAAAGGAATACATCTCAAAGTTTTAATAGCAGGTGAAAAATTATAGGCAAGTGGAGCTGAAAGCCAGCTGGGAAGCAGATGATTTTACTTCAGGGCAGGTTCGGTGACAACAATAAAAGCTCATTCTTGATGCTGTGTTTATGCCTCAATTCCCCAGAAAATCATCAATAATCTAATGAGAAGGCAATGTTATACAGCTCAAGTGACAGCACCAGTTCACCATCAAATCTCTACAAATGACAGCAAACAGGCTGTAGAAAAAAGAGGTGAACTTGTGAG
Source organism: Dicrurus megarhynchus (assembly GCA_013399195.1). Taxonomy (NCBI): domain Eukaryota; kingdom Metazoa; phylum Chordata; class Aves; order Passeriformes; family Dicruridae; genus Dicrurus; species Dicrurus megarhynchus. Next base: position 2,002,922 of record VXAD01001641.1, on the reverse strand, counting down.
AGCTTCCCAAACACCCCTGCAAGGGAAGCAGCAACTCAGGTGCATCAGTGAAAGGGTAAAATGTAAAAATGGGGACAAGGCAGGGAGAAAAGCCAGGCAGAAAATCTGAGAGAAGGCTGACTCCAGAATTATTATTGGATCTCTGAGTGTTCAAAGCTCATTCATTTTTCATCCACATTGTCAACAAGATAACAAAGATCCCTGTTGTTTGTTGTTTTGGCCACAGAAAGCAGGACCATCACCCACTTGAGAAGAGAACTTTGAAAACTATCTCAATCACAAAATCATTATTTCTTTCCCCACATACCAGTGATTAGTACAAAGTTGGGGGTGGGATGGGGAGCAAGAGGGAAGGATAATTTCATTTTATATTTCAGGAAACTGAAGAAACTCCCAGGATTTTTTAATGGTTTCTAAAACCCTTAGAGCCCCTAAATGAGATTTTTCTGTTCCTTTAGAGTCAACTTAATGTGAACACAATCAAAAAATCTTTCTTTGCATCTGTAGGTGGTCAGCTCCTATTGAGGCATGAAAGGACTTTATTTTCTCAGACAACTTCCCATGCAGGGATGGAGAAATATAGCTGGCACACAAACAGATGGTTCAGCCTTGGAACTTGAAGAACTTCTATTCCTATTAGTTTTATTTGTACTGTAGCAGTGCCAAGACAGTTGAGACTCCCCTGTGCTACAGTGCACTGGAGGTCGTGCAAACAGAATAATTGACACTTCCTGGTGCAGGCAGTTTTCTGTCTATTTCTGCTGCTTCTTCAGCATCATCCAGCCAAGTCTCAGTCTTTGCAAACATTTATCCTCGGATTCATCAGGATTATCATTATGCCCAGATTGGTCAGACACTGTTTAAAATCAAATCTCTCTGTGTGAAAAGCAGTGCTTGCATAGTTTCACCTTTTACATCACAAAAATCAGCCAAGTGGCTGAGTTCTAAAATTTATCTTGTTACTTAAAAGTGTTCCTTTGATTCCTGTAGTTCCCTCATCTTTGATATTTGAAAGCCAGCCCTTTGCAGTGAAATTGCAGTATTTAAAGGTGAGATGGAGAGTATGAGAGGGACCAAGGGAGAAGTGACTGTTGCTACTGAAACTGAGAACTTTGCTCCTACTCTCATTGTTTATGGTATCATGTTTAGTCTTTTTATGATACTCAGAGAAAGAAAGTAATTACTCATCTAATCAGAATGTACTCATTCGATATTTTCCATAATGTGATGTGTAATAATTTCCCAATGCATCACCAGAAATCAGCATCAGAGAAAAGCAGCCTGATGCCAGGAATGTGATAATTAAATAATGAAATATAAACAGTCAGCCAAAATGTAACAAGGGAAGGAAAAAGGTAAGCTTAGCCCTGCAACACTGTGTGATGCCCAGTTTCAATAAATGAAAACCAGAACAAATTAGCTTGAGATAGCACAGGAAAAGGGATGTAGATTTCATGCTGCTGGTTTTTTTTCCTCAAGAAGAAGCAGGCATGGGAAGGTGATGTCACTGGCTTTTTAGGCAGCTCAATCTATAAAGAGACTTCAATTTGAGTTTTCTACATTGAGGTTCCATTTTAACTTGAAAGGACTGGTGGAAGCTGTCTGCAATGCTGAGGCAATGAGAGATTATGTTGTAAGAGATGAATAACAATGCTCTGTTTTTAGCATCCTGCAGTTCATTCCACTGTGACAAATTTCTTTTTTGAAGGAAAAAAAAGAGGATTCCTGCATCCTTAGACCTTTTGTCACAATAAATATGGATATCTGATATGGAGCAAACCTTTCTGTACCTGTCTTGAGGCAGGTACCTGGGTTCTCCAGAAGCTGTCCCAATCTCCTTGCATATTCCTACAGGGACAAAGGGGATGGCTTAATGGAAGTGATCTGAGCTGGTTTGTGATCTGCCCTCAGGGCTGTACATCCTGTGACCAGCAATAACCAGGCAAGTTTGCCCAAGTGCACGGAGACAGCAGCACCTGAAGCCTGAGGGAGTTTTAAACAAAATTATATTTGATAACTCTGCCTCATTGCTGTTCAGATAGTGTCATGGGTTAGCAACCAAACCACTACAGATAGTAATTTTAACTTTTGGGTCACCGTCCCCTAGAGGTATTCACTAAATCATTCAAAATTGTGAATTTGAATATCTGTTGGTTCAAGGGATTTTTAAAACCTTCTTTCTAAAATCAGCAACAGTCAAGAGATATTGTTTTGGATCCAGATCCTGTGGCAGCCTGTCTTCTGAACACCAGTACTGTGGCTCAGTGATATTTTCAGAATGTTTCTTCAAATTTTAATTTTAAGTAGAAAAACTTGGAGTTGTTCATTTTTTTTTTTTTAATCTGATCATTTTGTAAGGTTCACCTTCAGCCAGACTCTATCAGGCTGGCTCATGGTTATGTGGAAAACACAAGAGCTCAGTACATGGCTCCTCATAGTCCAAAGCCAAAATGGTGGAGTTCTTTGGCTTCTTCAGTATACGACAAAGATCTCACATGAACAAGACAACAAAAGCAGCAGCAAAGATGTGAAATGCAGGAGAAATATTAGTTTCATTTATGTGCCCTTTTGTTTAACATGTACAGCTTTCCAGGAGCAGTAGTCTCAAGTTCAGCACTTCTGGTGCCAATAACGACAGTAATAAACAGTGTGATGAAAGCAGGTTTAAGTGAGACAGTGGGGAATTTGGCTGGAACATGAGTGACATACCCTGTAATGAGTTTGCAGCTGAGAAGTGAGCCTTTGTCTGCTTCAACATTTGAGCTGAAGTATAAACAGGGAATCTTCCCTGATTATTAACTTCCCCTTTGCTTTGCCACAGGGCTTACTTGTCAGGAAGACAAGAATGAATGCGAAGAGAGTCTCTGTTTTCCTGGAGTGTCTTGTATGAATACCTTTGGATCTTATGCATGTGGAACTTGCCCCAGTGGGATGGAGGGAAATGGTAAAACTTGCAAATGTAAGTGTTTTACATTATTTATTTAATAAATGGGAGAGGGGGAAATGGGTTCAATTCTACTACTATTATCCTTAATCGAATACTTTGCCACTCATTTCAAGTACAGATCCTTAAATGTGCAAAACAGATTATTGTCATGTTATATTAATGTAGATATTTGCAAATTGCTCTGCTATTTTTCATTTTGGTAGACAACGAACACCACAGCATACAAAAAAAGTACTTTCCAGATAGATTATTTGCCAAGGACATTCTACACATTCTCCAGTATTTCACTCCTAAATATACATCCATGAGTGAGTTTGGGGAGCACCCCCAGGGCTGATTTTTGTTTGGGTGACAGCTGGAGGGAAAGTAAGAGAAAGAAGGTCCCTGTGCCAATCCTTCCCATCCCTTCAGCTCTGTTTCCAAGGTGTGTTTTCATCAGAGGACACAGCCCATGGATGCTTGGCATGAAGTCATTCCTCAGATCCCAACTAGTGAAGAAAATGGCCGTGAAGAATTTTAGATCTGCTCCATATTTGCTTTTGGAGCAACAGACTCTTCACTGGGGAGCCTATAGCGACTTTGAGACCTTCCCAGTGCGCTTGACACGAGTGACACACGCTCTGCTTGTTTCAGTCACACAGACACAAGTCTTCTCCAAAACATTTTTTTTTTTTTTTAACCAGAAGGAGATAAACCGACACTTGAAGACTTTTTGTTTGTTGGTATTTCCAAAGAAATCCAAGAAGATACAGATATTTACTGTGCAGTTAATGTTAATGACATTTCCTCATATTCACTATAGAAAGGAAAAAAAATATCCATTGTGAACAGACTGAGTGGGAACTGCAGGATCCTGGTGCCAGCAGCAGTGCCTTTGCCAGACTGACCAGTCATCCCTCCAATTACATTGCCAAATATCTGTTTATAAAGTCTTTTGTGCTGTATCATTTGGCCACATTGGTTACTTCAAAGTGATTTTGCATCTGGTTCACAAATGCATATTTTAGTGGTTAATTTGACCCACGAAGGAAGGATACACAGATAATATCCTTTTATACATATAATGTGCTTTTGAAAAATATAATGTTTCTTACTTTGCATTTTTTTAATTACAGAAAAAAACATTCAATTTCTGAAGCACTAATTATTTATTAGAAGGAATAAACCTGAGGGCTTATTTGTTCACCTAAGATAGGATAGAAATCATTATTTTTAGTTCTGATTCAGTGGCTTAATATTCCTGCTCACACTTCCCTTTCTTAAGCAAGTATAAAGGGAAGGAGGGAAAGAGGACTGAAGTAGTTCTACAGCTCCTAAAGCGAGCAACAACTCATTTCATTGTTTAATATATATAAAGAGTCAGAGTTTCAGTCCTTATTAAGAGTAGAGAATATTCAAGAGACCCAGGGCAATAATTGTTTAACTTGCAGCACTACCCACATAGGCTTTATCCCTAACTCATTACCTCAAAATTATGCAGAAAATCGCATTTTTCAGAGTCTCCTCTCTGCATCCACACACATTTTTTACAGATATTTTGACACACACAGAGCTGGCAGCTGAACTCACTGAAGCCCACAAACACACTCACCAGAGTTTCAGAGAGAAGCTTTGGAGGAGAGGCAAGGCTCAGGGCACAGCTGCCAGGGTGAGGTGTAGCATCCCCATCAGAGCAGCAGGGCTGTCAAACACTGGTTGACCCGAGGCTTTCCACGTGCCCTGAGCACAGTGAAAGATCATGGTGCATATTAAGACTCCCAAATAAGCACATTTCAGAGAGCTTGGGCATAATAACTTTTCCTACACTTGGTTGAAGCTTTGCTGCGTGTCAGCATCTGGACCCACCCGATCTGCCTTTATTTGCTTCTTGGCTTCCAGAGTAAACTTCTGCCAGGTTACCTGATTTGCTGTTGCTGTGGCTTTTTATCATCAATCACAGCTAAGCTCTAACATCTTGTTTCTTGTCTCTGTGATATTTTCCACAGCTGTGCTTGCTGCTGACGTTACAGAAGCTTTAAGCAATGGCAAAGGTGAATTGGACAGGACTAAGGTTAAGCAGCCACTGCAATCCTTAGAGGCAAAGGATTCTCCTGTAATTAAGAATTTTAACATAAGTGATAGATACGGTAGGTATACAAGGATATGAAATCATCTTCATTTGGGGCAGTTTATGTATTCAGAAGTCATTAATTTTCACACCTTAACAGTAAATACAAACTAGCTGTTTGCAATACAAGAAAATTTGAGTTAGAAATAAAATCCCTCTTAATACATAACACTGTGGGCTACTGCTAAAAAAATTGACGTGGAAGGGAGGCATTACAACAATAACAGAGTGACCAGGCTTAATTAGAAATCACATCACTTCTGAGGTAGGACAAAACCACTCCAAATTTTAGTGATCAATGGAAAGCAAGATCATAAGAGTGGCAGCTTATGCCAGCTTGCCATAACCAAGTGATGCTGGTGTTTTATTTCAGTATTCAGTGGACAGCCACTGAATTAACACTGAGTTTCAAGTATAAGTGAAGACCAACCCAAGGAATGAACTTGCCTGTGGCAGTAGCTTTTCCCGGAGGTGCAGCACTACAGCATTCACTGGCATGGGTGTGCACCTGCACGATGCTTGTGTTGGTCCTGCTCTAATGAGTGTTGCATGTTTAATTGATTTTCTAGTGAAAGATGGCAGAAAAAATTGAGATTGGTCACATCTGTTGTGTAGAGGCACATGTAAAATAACAGGGGTTTTTTCCTTACCCTCTTTTTTTTTTTTCAATATCTGTACCAGGCCAGCCAACCCCTAAGCAGAACTTGCCTCTTGCAGCTATCCTATATCATGATGTTGTAGGTAAAGTGCAAGAAAAATGCAGAAAATACTTGAGAATTATGATGGAGACCTCACTGGAGGCGATTAAAAAGGATCTACAACCATAATTAAGACTGTATTCATTATCTGTTCTCTGTCTTGACACTGTTAAATACTTCACAGGCAGTTCATATACGCTTGCTATTCAGTGACATCACAAGTGATAAAACATTACATACTACCAGAGTGTTAAATTTTGCACATAGTCCTAAAATAATTAAAGCAGTTTTCTGTAATACAAGGTTTGACACATTAAGGATGATTTCCAGATCAGAAACATAAGTACTTCACAGTGTAATTTCAAAAGTAGAGTATAGGTGCTGTAAGGTTTGATAATTACCTTCCAATTATAAAACACCAAAAAGACATCAAATAGTACCTTTTCTCACTCAGTTAATCTTTCACTTATGCTGAAAATTACAGTTTCTATATTGTACATGATAAATGCCAAACAAGTTGGAGTAATAAACTTGAAAACATGTAATTAGAGGACTAATAAATCTTGCTGTAATGAGAAACAGCTGTTCCGTTACACTGTGCCTACAGGACATTCTCATGTTTGGCTCAAGGTTTGGGAACATTTTGCATTAATTAGACTTTAAAAGAATAAAAACGGTTATAAAGCTTTAGCTGAACTCAGGCAGTCACTGCTAAATTTTAGATTTCATCTGAGAAATCATTAATAACATGCTTGAACTCCATTTTTTTTTGACCGTGCAGCACCTGTGTCACACATCCCCACCTGTGCCAACAGGCCGTGCTTCCCTGGAGTGCTGTGTTTTGACAGGAAACCCCCCTACGTTGGGTACGTCTGTGGCCGGTGTCCAGCAGGGTTTTTTGGAAATGGTCGAACGTGTACCAAAGCCCCCAGACCAGGTACTTTCTATTTATTTAGAAATTTAAAAGGTTTTTGCATAGAAAGGCTGTGAGCAAGTGTGAGCTAGCCTGGCATCACAACACAGTGTTCTCCGTGATCAGACCCTGACGGCTGTGTTCTGTCACTCTCACCTGAGGAGCAGCTGGCAGGAATTATTTCAGGAATACCTGGCTCCAGGAGCTGAAATCCAATAGATTAACCACCTCATTTGCTGCTAGGGGGAATTCTTCACGACAGGCCTTGTTCAATGGTATGAATCACCACATCTGTATTTCTGTCACAGCACTGGCACAGGACTTCAGAACATGTTTCCTCCTCAGTAAGATCAGAACATGACACATGCCAGTATCACTCAGCCCTCCTTCCTTCCTAATTCTTCTGCTGCAAGGCATCTGTTCTACAGGGTGACCTGTGAAGACAGTAATAAAGCGTCATGTGAGAGCAACTATACCAACAACTGAAGGCAACAGATAATTAAAGAATTTCTATAGCATTGTTCATAGCCTGAGCAATAGCCTTCCTTGGGGAGCTCTGAAACTCAGCTGCTCCCAGCAGTCTCTGAGGACTGAAGAGAAGACCTCATTAAAAGAGGTCTTCAGCTGTGGTAAAAGAAAAGCTGGGTCCTGACCTCAGGCAGAAAGTGGCAGTGGCACAGCAACCACTGTCATCTGATCCTGCTCTCTCTCAATGATATTCCCATAATTCAATGTATGGTTCTATAGGGGCAGTCTGGATGATTGTCCCCTTTTTACTGCACAGACTGCACTGCCAGGAGTACTTATGTTTATTCCTCAATCGCTAGGTTAGGTGCCTTGGTTTTCTTTTAGATCTTTTTCCTAAGTATCCAAGACAGAGTGGCTTGAAACCTGTCAAATTGTTACCTGACCTACACTTGACCAAACCTCCTTCACTTCCCATTCTGTATCCAAATCCATGATTGTTACCTTGGTGTTATATTTTAACACACTCTATCAAAGTGGAAGCAATTTTACTGCTTAGTGTAGGTTTCGTACAATCTCTCTGAACTATAAATTGATTTTAGCCAGTCCTCAGATTCTAAAGGTCACAAAAATAAACCCAACATTTTTCTCTCCCTAGCAATGAGTATGTACAAAGTATTACTTAGTCTGCCAGCGTCACTAAGCCAGCTATTGACTCTTCTATAACTTGGGGAAGCTGTAAAAGTGGTTGAAAGAAGAAAGAAAAAGATCATTGTGCATATAAATAACTTTTCTGTTATAGCCCAAAGCTGTGCCTTGTCATTAATGGGACAATGGGATACACATTGTGCACCCCAAAGGTCCTTTAAAGGCTGTTGAGTAGAACAGACATTGTACAGCTGTAGGTACTGGTACAGTAAATCAGTAAATCAGGCACACTTACACTGTGCTTGTATAAACATTAACCAATAAATTTGTCTGTGTTCCAGAAAGGGGAATGCAGAGAGCAGCTGCCATTTGCTGTGATTCATAGCTGTCATATATACAACTCCAGGCAAGATTTGAGAAATATCCCAGGTATCAGAATCTGAAACAAATACGTGCTTCCTTCAAAAGGGAGCTGTAGATCAGAGGCAGGGGGATAGTTTTACATTTTTCTCTCAAATATGCAAACTGAGTCAGGACTTCATGCTGCAAATGATGCCAGCTCAAACACTTTGGGAAGGGAATGAAGAGGAATTATATTTTTTGTTCCAACAGAACCTTATATTCACTCCTGTGAATTATATCACAATATAAGCGATGAGAATCTTGTGCCTCAAGGTTAAACGAGAGTAGTCATTTGTTTTAATACTTAGAAATGAAAGCAATTGTTGCAGCTGTATGAGTGTCCTAATTTATGGCCAAAATGATGGGCTTAACTTTCCTTCCCAAGTGCTTTGCCAGTAGAAGCAGAAGCATTGTATAGCGTTGATGATTAAAAGATATCAGACAAAAAAGAATTAACTTTCAATTAAATTTATGTACAGTTGTGGATTATGATGATTGTGAAATTCTCCCTGTTGGAATAATAGCTTCTCTGCCTTGTAACTTATGCCATCAGTCTTCAAATGAAATAGAACAAATCCTCTTCAGCTTGCTGTAGCGCTTGTGAAGGTACTGAGATTATGTGCCACTTCTTTCCAACTCTAGTAATTTTAATCTAAAAATACTCCTGCTAATCCCTATTTTATACTTTTATTGGCTGCTTTTGACACAAAATTATACTCAATTGCAGTGATTTAAGGATTAAAGGATAAGTATTTCTTCATACTGAAACCACAAAAATTACCCAACTGTCTTTGTAAGCTGCCGAGGAGAAAAATATTCCAGAAGAAAATTGTTTCCTAAGTCAGTGTTTGATGAGCTGCACCCAAAAAATCCTCCAATTTTGATTTATAATCAACAAAGTACCGTTTCCTCAGCATTGATATGAGATGGGTATTCATCTCTTGAAGTGCTTGTCTATGTAACTCTTTAAGCTTCTGAGCTACATTTATCTGCTCTAACAACAATGCAGGGCCTCATTCTGTTCTCACTTACATATTTTACCTGGCTTATATCTGCAGTTTGTACCACTTTAAACCAACCAGACTTGGTTGCAATTTTGCTTGAAGTACATCAGAACAGTCTTAAGGAAAAGCCAGTATGGAATTTCACATATAAAGGGAAATAATAACTTTTTTAAAAAACAGATTCTCCTATCAGAAACAAAAAGCTATTTCTCTTCCTTTCAGATCCATAAAGCAGGTCTCCTACACTTATTTAAAAATTTACTAGTAGGGTCAAAAGTCCCTTAAGTCTGCTGGCATTGCAATAAAGAGGAATGCCTAAGGAATTTAAATCTGTCCAGGCTTCCCTGGGCACATTTCACTTTTGTATAAAATATCTGTTGCTTTTTTGCTAGAAGAGGCAGCTCTACTAAATCAAACCATCCAGTATCATTGGCCATATTCTTGGCACAAAGAAAATGAATATATCCTAATGTGGGTGCCGGTGATGTTCCTGCACACTGCAATATCAGTTCTCGTCAGACGCTGTGGGTATTTCTCCAGACTGGCTACATCACTCACAGTCACACAGATACCCATCTGTTTGCACTTTCTTTAGCAGGTTAGAGAGGTTGGTGTCATCACAAAGGATTTATTTTTTAACTATTAGTAAATCAGCAATTTTACTGGACAAAGTGGAGCCACATCCATCACCCATAAAAGATTGTTTGTTCAGAGCCAGCTCTTTCTGCCTCTCCTGGTTTAGGCAGCTGAAGATCAAGGGAGAGGGTGATTTTATGATCTCTGTAATCGAGTTCTGCTTTTCCATTCTGAACACCACTGCGAGATCTCCTGTCATAGCAGTTAATTTGCAGTGTTGTAGACATTTGGCACTTGCTGTACTTTTGCATGTGCAGCTATTTGTTTTGTTTACGTGCTCTGTGCTTCACACTCCTCTGGTATCTGCACCATATGTCTGAATTCACTTTGATTTTACATCAGAGAGACCTCTGTCACCTTCTCACTTGCACCACTGTCAGATCGACATCAAGGTGTGGATTTAAAAGGAGAATAAAATGTTTTGAAGTAAAGGAACCTGTGTCTCTTCAAACACATACTGCTCAGTCAAACACCAGAGGAACATATTAACCTGAAGTTTTGCATTCTTAAATTTTAACTTGGAAATCACTTCTGTCTTTATTAGCACCCATCACTGATCACTATCCATGAAAAATAAATAACTCCAGTAAGAGCTTTGGTTGTCCACCCGAGGTTTCATGTCTGGAGCTAACTGCAGGAGTAGGGACCTCTTCCTGCCTGGAACCAATCAAATGATTTTGTTTCAAGAGATGACTGAGGAATGTAACAGATTCCTTTCATCTTTTATCTAACAGAATTGATGAATTTGCATTAAAAAGATCAAGGCCCAGATTCCAGTCTCACTTACAGCAGTGTAAATCATAAGTGACTCCACTGAACGAGTAGCATTACCCTAATGGACTCAGCTGAGCACAGTTCCTGGAAGACACAAAAAACCCCTGTTAAGGCAGGCTCATCACACACAGGACTTTTAAATAGGAGACCTGTGCGTACCAATAGGTGTGGATAAAAGGCAAACACTGTTCAGCATTCAGAGAGTGCTTTGCAAAGAGTAACTAACCCATCCTGATGTGGTTTATGCAGCGAGTTACAAGGCTTACAGGAAGGCAGGGAGATAGCTGCTGCAGCCATTAGCTGTCAAGTTGCCTGAGATCCTTGCAAAGACATAACAGAATTACTAAACAAACAGTAAAGGATACTCTGATTTGCCTCTGTGTGGTAACAGCTCTCAGCTCTGCCTGTGGCCTCCAAAACTGGGAAACATTGCATCTCAATGGCTTCCAGCTCCTAGCTCTGACTCAGGCCATGGAAACTCAGTCCACAATTCATCATTGGAATGCATGGTGGGAGTTGCTGGTCCCTTTCATAAACACTGCTTCAGTGTTTCTAGCTGTACTTCAGGACAAAATGTACTTTCTTTTCAGATGGACCAGTTATGATGTGATGATGTCTCCTTCAAGGGATGTGTGATGAAATGCCAACTGAAGTGGGGTTAGAAATGCCACACAAAGACATTCCATATAAATTTGGTCTTATGAAAGAGTCAGTTTTGCAAATGGCATACCAGTAATCTTCACATGAGGCCTGGATCAGCCTGGCATTTTGGACATAAGCTCTGACCCTTTCCTGCCCTCTGAGTCTGTAATTGCCACTGGAAATCCACTCCTGTGCTTGTCAAGACTGAAAGGGAATCAGAGAGAGTCTTTCTAATGTCTTTCTCCTCCTTAAGGATACCTCATAAAATATTAAGTATTTTCAGAAAAATATCAAGGGACCTGTACAGTATATGCTATGACCCAAACATAACAACCAAAGTAGGCACAGTGGGAAGAATATGTTTAGATAATTTAAAAGATAAATGGTCTCCAGCTTCACTGATCCATAAACTCTGTCAATCCAGAACTTGTTAAGTGCTTCCAATACAGATGATATATTTAGGAAATGATGTAGCTCAGCAATAGAAGACCAATGAAGCCCAAGCCATAAAACCACTAGGGAAGAGGGCTCAGCTGTATGCCATGAATAATATTTACATTCAATCAGAATATCAAGTACAGATTACATTTCTCTCCTACCAAGAGTGAGCCACCTTTTGCTTAAGCAATCACTGGGCCATCATGACTTTTAAGTGATAATAACAACTCAGTCTCCAACAAATAATCTACACAGGATACAGGCTCAGTAGTTTTTTGCATTGACAGAGCAGAGCAAGATTATCTTCTCTTAGAATTTCCAGGCTCATTTAATCATCCAGCTATAATAGCACACAGCTTTTAAAGGGAGCCAACCCTGTTTGCACAAATTTGACAAGATTGCTGTTTTGTTAAAGGCACTTAAAGGCCCCTTTAGAACTGGAAGTAACTCAGACTGGACCAATATTCTGGTCCCATTAAAGCAACACAGGAGTTTTGCCACTGAGGGATAAAGCAAAGAGGGATTTGAAGAGAAAGGACTAGTAAGAAACACAAAGCACAGCACAGTACAGGGGGGTAAAAATAGGTGGGAAATATGCAGACTTATCACTGCTCAGGACAAATTTAGGACTAGTTCCTTAACATCTTGCTGGTTTTGAGCAGGTACATAAAGGTATAGTAGCACCCACTTCGCAGGACTTGCTTGCAGAACCAGGGGATGTCCACTGCCAAATAGTGTGGATTTTGCCCCAAGTATTACACAGCACACGAGTAGGGTTGGTTCACTCCTGAAGGGACAACAGCCTGTAGCTAACACAAGGCAGCAGATCCTCTGGGATGGAGGAGAAAATCATCGCCCATGCTGACAATATATTAGATTTAGAATTTCAGAGAATCAGAATAACAAAGTTGGGAGGGTCCTCAAAAGATACCTGGTCCAACCTTTGTTTTCTCAAAGAGAACTAGCTAAGTTCTTCTGTGACTTCTGTGACATCTGAAATCTTATTATTGAAATTCCTTGCCTTTTGTTTTTTAAATTAGGAAGAAACTATAGGTAGTTGTCAACCTAATCCATTGAAATTGTGGAGAATTCCATAAAAGCATGATTTCATTTAGAGTATTTATACATGCTTATATGATATTAAAATAGATTCATTACTGGTTCCCAGTGTGGCATAGTTCATTTTGTGTCTTGGCTTTCATATGTAAAATAACTCAATTTTTATGTGTTTACAGCCCCAAACAACATAATTATTGTTTTAGAACATTTATATCTTGAATTGAATAAAAGAAGAATTTCAGTAAAATATTCAAATTTAAGCTCATTTTTTCTTTGAAGAAACATTATGGCTTTTCTTTTTAAGAAATGAACTTTATTCTTTATAATCTATTATTACTGTGCTAAAGGATTCTACCTAGATATTTCAGAGAATTAGACAGGGGTGCTTCAGAAACGATCTGCCTTAATTTAGCCTATTTTGTGTATATCTATCAACCTGCTCCTGCCAGTCTGAAGGCCCATGAGGCATCATCAGATAAGAACACAGTTTCTATTAATTTTCCCATCTATCTCAGTTCTGAGAAGTAAAATATACTGTCAATTCTTGAATAGAAAATATAATTTAGTTCCATGAACTCTATCTGAACACCACCTTTGTAGCTGCTGAAATAATACAGATTCAGATTCCAATAATTGGAGGAGGCAAAACACAAAAGAGGAGAGGTAAAAGTTCAGACCTGAAAGATGGGCACGGATAATGAAAGGAAGGGTGATAAAACAGCTACCAGGGGATTAAGTGCGTGATCCAGGGTGTTTTGAAACACAACCACACTTCTGCTTCCTGTTTTCTTAGCTGGGTATTCAGAGAAAAGCACAGGAAGAGCACTTCTGAAAACAGCAGCACAGAAAGGGTTAGACCCAAGGAATGTAAAGAGCATGGAAGGAGATCTGGCAACAAAGCAGTGAGAGGAGCACGGCTCCTGTGCAAGGGGTGAGAGCACACCAAACATTTTGTGTTTTTTCCAACCCACAGGAGGGAAGTTTTCAATTAAATCTTGAAATAAACTGGAAGGCAGAAGAGGTGTTTCAGAAAACATTGTTTGTAAAAACATACCAGGTTTATAAACCTCCATAGGCAATCCTAAAAAAAGATACTGATAAAGAAAATTGTTGATAGGGAAGGAAAAAATGTCCATGTGTGGGGAACATGCTCCTGTCTTTGCAATCCGTAATTCTTACACCATTTTAAAAACACTGTCTCCCGTGACCCTGATGTTAAAATTTGTATTGAAAACGCACAGAAAAAAAGCACAAAAGAAATAAAGAAAATCCCCCAACAAACAGAAAACAACGTGCTCAAAATAGATTCTTTTCCTCAAAGGACCATTTTTCTGTCATTGTGTTCATTGCCTTCCTGCACTTTGCCTGTATATGATGTCTTGTCCCAAGAATCTTCCTTGGAAAGCAGATCCACATAACGGGAAAACGTCACATATTAGGATAAATTTCATATTTAAAGGTGTTTTATCAGTTTCAGACTTGACTGTCATTCTAGGACTCCAGCTCATGGCCTGACAGTACTTTTATCTACCCAGGACACAAAAACAGGAGCTGATAATTTAAATCTATGAGAAATTTGGCTTAAATGAATATAAAGTAAAGCAGTATTAGTGCCCCAACTTTTTGTTCCTCTTAGTTTTTTCTTTCATGTAATCTTCACAGTTACTCTATAATTAATCTTCACAATCTCTTAAACTTCCCAAAAGGTTTTTTGTTTCTTAAACTCTAAATCATAATACTTTCTATTGAAAAAGTTTAACAAATAGAGAAATATTCCCTATAAAAAAAGGAGCTCTACCTAATCAAAATCTTTCTAATAATTGTTTTGTATTTGTTCAGTATGAAAGGGAAAATCTTTTTGTATTCCTTGACATACCTTAGATAAGACTGAAAACTTTGTCATGTAGTCGATAACATCATTTGTATTTTCATGAACTGTTTCTTTCCTGACCAGCCATCCCCATTTTCTGTAAAGACATCAGTTAATGAATTCAGATGCCAATTATATTGTTCTGAAAACCTTGAGGTGAATGAACTGCACAGTGATGCAAAAATTATAAATGACCTTTAATGAGATAAGCAAACTCACTACCTCATACTCAGGTAAAATTTTCTTGTATACTGACATAGGTTTTCAACATCCCAGAACCTCCTTGATAACAGAGCCTAGACCCTGCTCCATTTGTGGGAATCATTTACTCTGAACACAGAGAGACTCATAAACAAGGTCTAGTGGGTGAGCTGACTGAAGATCCCAGGTTTTCTCCTCCACAGAAGTGTTGTGTTAGAGCAGAATGACTTTGTATTTCATTGACACAAGAAAAATTTGCCTTGCAAATTATGAATGGTGTTAAGAGAATTGTGTATGTGCAGCTGCAGCCACATTGGCAAACAAGAGTCTGAAGCAGAGGAGTTGTTATAATCAGAAGTGGCTGAGTGATGCCGAGTCCACAGTCCCTGTTGCTCATGATTTTGGTAGGTGAAGGGGAAGAAAATTGCTCACCAGACAGCAACATCAGCGACACAATCTCATTTTCTATCAGGCTGAAAGAGCTCAGGGACAGTGAACTAGATGTTCACCTTTTAATTTCATCATTAAAGCATCGAGTGAGTAAATTTACCCATCACAGAAGTGGCGGTTTGAGAGCACAAGGACTGAATTCTCCTCTACAGCTGGATAGAGTCACGTGATTGCTTCACCCTGTGCTGAGCTGTGTGGATGTGAGGCACACATCTTACACTCCAATTTTTTTACATAAAAAATAGGTAAAGGATCATTAGGTCTAAAATTAAGCTCCTATCTAAATTTACACTAATATCCCTATCACAATGAGCCTTTGAAATGCTTTTGTTGCTACAAAAACAATCCTGGAAGCAACTCTCTGTAAAACTTGGGAGGTTGAAGCTGTATTTCCCTTAAAAGTGGTGACGAATTTATTCTGGGAGTTACTGTTTGTGATTGTAGGAGAAGGGATATGGTGACTGGGAATTCCAACCAGCATCTACTGTGGGGAACTTCTGGATGCTTAAGAGGGAGGAAGGGAGAATGAAAACTATATTACTGAATATTTAGGAGAGGGAAGACATTTGGGTATGCCTGGATGGCAAAACAAGAGATTTAGGAATTAAACACACTCTGACTGGAGGAGAAAGTAGTGCCAGGACATAATAATATAGAAGAGAAGGCTAAGGATTGATGAAAAAAGCAGAATTTCCCCGGAGCACCCTATTGACAGCTGCTCTTGTTTCCCTTTTCTCACCAAGTAAATACAGAAAAAAATATTAACATGGAAACATACAGAGGGAAATGGGAATATCCTTAGCACTCTGGTAACAAGACTTCTTAGACCAGGGTAATTTTTCTATGCTCTCTTGACATTTTAAACAAGATTTATGTGCTGGCAGATGTTTCAAATTTTAAATGATGACCCACACAGTGTGATATGTCAAAAGAGCATTTATCTGCCAACATTCTTCTGAATGAGAAATGGGCTGGACAGCAGGTACTACTAAATGTTAATAGCTCTAAAACCACACAAATTGTAAATTTATTGAATTGTGTTAATAATGAATTCTTAAACTGTTCACAGAATTCTGAGAGAGTTGTGACTCGGGCAGAATTAAAGGTGCCCATAATCCTCTGAAGTGACAGGCAGAAGTGGCCACAGCCAGAGGAGTCTGTTAAGGAGAAGGAGCCAGTCTCCACCTGAAGATTAGACTGGTTTGGGGCAATTTGTTAGTTTAAAAGAGAGAGAAGTACTTGAGATTACATGGTGATGCTTACAGTGTTTCTCTCAAGTCATTATATAAATAAAAATTTACACTCATGTTTAAACCCCAAAAGGCAAGTTGCTAACTCTAATAGCTGCAAAGTATGGCAATGAAAAGGTGACAAATACTCATATCTGCAGGCAGCTTAAGCAAGTGTTTGAGGTGTCAGCTGCCAGTTTTGGTCAGGATGGGGCTGTCTCCAAGGGAAGAACATTGTGAAGGAGCCCAGCAAAGATGTGGGGGAACAACACCAAGGAATATGGTAACCAGCCTGGTGCACTCTGTTCTAGGCAGAGTGTGAAATGTGTGCTGCTTCACAGGGAACAGAAGTAGTTAGGGTGAGAAGGGTATGTGACTTCTCTTAATTAAAGCCTGGATCTGGTCTTTTTCTGAAAGACTGTAAATGAAAAAAAACCAACCCAAAAAAAACCAAAAACACACAAAAAAAAAAAACCAAACCAAACCAAAAGAAAAAAGCCACAAAAAAACCCCACCAAAACAAACAAAAAAATAACCCCAAACCATAAACTCAGAAGAGAAAAACTATATTGGATTTCTTTTCAGCTTCAGAATGTTGATATCCCACCCTGGGTTTAAGAGATGTCAAGTACCTTCTCTGTGAATGGCTACTTTCACCAGATTAAGTGATCATTTTATTTCCTTCTGAATGAACTTGATCCTCTTCAACTACGGATATTTATTAGTTCACTATAAGACGGAATTCAAGTGAGAGAAGAAGTCAGAATTTGCTGTGCCTTAGCAACACCGTGATGGCCCTGGAGAGCCAGGGACTGGTTGTGACAGTTCTGATTTGTGAGCTTAGTGTGAAACCCTGGGAGAGCCAGGGACTGGAGGGTCACAGGCTGGGGGACTCCTGCACCACATGGATGGAAAGTGTCCTGGTGTCGAGTTGGATGAGGAATGTTAAACCTGTGTCTCGGAAATTTGCCCTCTGTCACCCTTGCTCTGATCTTCCCCAGATAGGGGACGACAGAGGAATCTGGTTTTTTGGGATCTGATCCACATGGGAATGATGCTCTGCTTACAGTAGGGCAGTCCATCAGTAAGAGCAGAGGTCCTGCCATGCACAGCTGGAGCAGAGCAGCAGTGTCTCAGTCCCTTATCTACCCGTGTGAAAAATAAACTCCATTACTCCACTGCTGCACATTTCCCTGTTAGTATGGGCAGAAATACTGACTGGTAGGGAAAACCTGGGTTTGTTCCATCAGATAACCTTGAGCACTTGGCCTTGTAGGGCTTTTTTTGGTGATTTCATCCAGTCCAATATGTAATCATATGCTGGCATAGCAGGGAAAAACCGATTCACACACTCACAGTTTGCATTGATAATGGGTCATACATTTGAAGATATTGATCAACAGCAAGGAAAATAAATTGAAATAAAGCAGGATTTGAGAAAGCTGCTGACTACAGACAATATAGCCTGCATTCTTTTGGTTTGCTGTCTTTGTTTTAGCTTATTTAGATATTTGGATGGTTGCAGAAAGAAATTTTGAGGTATTCCAGAAAAAATCTATCGTGTTCTTATCTGAACTAAATTGCACGCTATCAATATAAGCAAAAATCTGAAACAATGAAAGCTGAGAGGACACTCTGGTCCCCACATTTGAATGACACCAACAACTTATGAAGTTTAGTCATCTCTAGAGAGTGGCTGAGGGATTGTGATCAGTATATATCATAATGAATAACCAACAAAAATGTGTCACTACTCTTCATCAATAGTATTTGAGATGTAAAAATTACCTTATCACAGACACACTCCAACAGTGTGCTCCCCCTTACAAGGAAAGATGAAGCTTATTTGAAGGATGGGTGCCTGACCTATATGATCTGCTAAAGAAATAAAAGATTTCCCTTTTTCAGGTAGTCAGTCTGATCCCCTTACCAGTCACTTTTAATTAGGAGGAAAACCCATTTAATTATGACACAGTGGAAGGAGCTCAAAGCTATAATCAGGGCTCATTTTGGAAATTTGTCAGAGAGGTCATTCAGCCCTTCACTGTCATTCCTGTTGATTTCTGGTCCCTGAATCAAATTTTCTAAGGGCCATAATGATCATCTATTACTGATAATTTTCTATGGAGATATTTCTTTCATCTTTTTCTCATTCACTCATTTTTTAAAATCCTTTGACTTCTCCTATCTTCACATGCTACTTTTGCTGATGTCCTCCTGCTTCATCATCTCTTTTCTCCCATTCTGTGTCCCTCATCATTCACCAGCCTTACTTTGGACACTGAAATCCATGTATTTGCCTTCTGCTCTACTGAATACTATATATTTACCTACTGATGGCCATAGCTCGATCCAGTACCATTGTAAATCTCCAAAACATTGTGCTTCAGGGCAATAGAAACTCATCAGCTGCCAGGAGAATGACACTATTTATCAGCCAAATAAACACTGCTTCGGCTGCCAGGATTTGCTGTGGTCCAGTCAATGCCCTAACTTTCATCTGACCCTTGTCAAGCATCCGAATCTCTTTCCTTGCTAACTGAGGTTAAGATCTCCATCAAGGGGAGTTTTTAGAAAATGATTAATATTTATATTTAAAAGAAAGTGGTGCATCCTGCATGGGGTTAACCCCAGAACCAAGGGAGGGTGTTTGTTCAGGATCCAATATATTCCATATCCTACAGAGTGAGTATGCCAGAACCGGTTAAAAATAGCCCCTTCCATTCATTAGCGTCAGCAGATGGCCATTAATCTTCCTGAAAGTATTGATTCAAACTACTCGTCTCCACTCTCAAGGCCCTTCACAGAGTCCCCTCTGCCCATCTATCATCCCTCCTTACCCAGCTGAAAAGGTGGCTGGCTTTGGGACGAGAGGGTGACAGTAACAAACCAGCCGCCTCCCCCACACGCTGCCCCTCACGTCTGGAGGGAGCTGTACACGGCACCAACAAAGCTTTTCCATTTGCCTCCTTTAAATGCTTTCCTAAAACTTCCCTTTTGCCCTAAGGGCTGCAGAAACATTCCAGTCACCCACTGGTGTGATGGCACTGGAGCCTCTCCAGGGCACGATCTTGCCAAGGGCCATGTTAACATTGTGTGTTTCTCCATCTCCAATGTCCGTCTGTGCCCAGCTGCAGTGTCCTGTGTTCTTGACTCAAAGAGCTGGAACCCAAACTCTCTGAGTTATGTCCTGCAGAACATTTCCCAGCACAGCATTGCAGTGTAGGCAGGTAATAAGAAGCAAATCTTGGCTCAGGAAGTCAAGAACTGGAAGACTCACCAGAAAAAAAAGGTGCACAGCACCAAAACCTCATGGAGTAGTGTAAGCCAAAATTAGTAAACCAGCATGGCAAGTGTTTTTGCTTGGCTGCAGTTTAATCCCTGCATGTCAGCCCAGTGCTGCACCTCAAATAATGCCTGACCTTCCTTGAGACTTGCTACCAAAATATATATTTCATCTAGTTCATGAATGCCGCCCTTCGAGTGTCACCACGGCAGTTCCCTGTGCGTCAGCGCTGGTGTCATCCACAGCAGCAACCCCATGTCATTTCTGAGCCAGCTGGCATAAACCTGCCCTTAGCATATATGATAATTAACTCTTTTACTTCTAGAATTGATGTTCCGTCCTTTGCTCCAAACCCAAATGTTCACTGTGGTTCCTTTAAACTCTAGACCAGCAAATTTAGCTAATGTATATCTTCGTTCTGCCCCAGTTTCAAGATCTTCCCAAAGCCACGTGGATTTTCCTGGAAGAAATATTGAAGATGCTAGAGGTTCTCACCAAGAAGATGTATCTAAGACATCAAGAAACGTATTTTCCTTTCTTTCCCAAACCCAAATTCCAAGACACGATATTACATTCCTTCTGGAAGGAAACCCCACAGTCATTCACACTCCATCCTTTATGATGGAAAGGAAGACTTCACAAGCTCAGACACCACAAGCAAAACAACCTGGAATGGAATTCACAGCACCTGAGAAACAACCTTTCCTTGAGAAAAGAGGTGATACACGCACCCCTGTTCTGCACGAGGAGCCAGAGCCCAGAGGCCCAGGTGTCAGTGTGACCTCCTACACCCCTCTCCATTTTAAGCAGCACAAAGCAGCTACAGCACAGCCTGTTCCTCCTCGTCCCAACACAAATGCAGGTTCCTTCTCTGCAAGCTCACATGCTTCTCAGCAGAGTCCTTCCAGGTATGGTTATTCTCCCAGGAAATGGCCCGGTCGAGTTGCAGTCTTGAGGAATAAACAACCCCAGGGGTTCCCAAAGGAGCAGCCCAGAGCGTCTCCTTTGGCAACACACCTGCCTTCCCCTCACCACTGGTCAGGTTCTTCCCTTGATGCTGCTTCCCGGAATGCTGGTGCCCCAGCAGGGTCTGCTCCCAGAGCAAGGCTTCCAGCACAGACCACAGCAGCCAGGAAGTTGTCCAGCAGACCAATGGATGGTGTGGAACTGCCAAAAACCAGCGGTGGGGTGCACCACAAAGTGGTGTGTGCTGATCTGCCGTGTTTCACTGGTGTGCAGTGCGAGCCAGCTGAAGATGGAGAGTTTAAATGTGGTCCTTGTCCCCCTGGATACAGAGGTGATGGAATTACATGTGAAGGTAAGGGAGAAAATCCTCTTTAAAATGCTCGTATAACTCCAAGCTTAATAATTCTCCAAAGTAAAAATGAAGTTTTATCATAAACTTGGAGATGTTTGTGGTTGGGACCATTCTGTTTTCAAAACCAATTATATTTCAAAATAATAAATAAAACCTATAACTTTGAAGCAGCTCTTTCTGCTTACAAAAATGACATATTTATTTGATACCATCTAATCTATTAAAACCAGGGACAGATTGTGATCTTGCTTAATGCCAGATTCATTCTACTAAAGTCATCACATTCAAAACCATATAAAATTTCTCTGAGAAAGAGTAAAATTGATTCGACTTCTCTATACAACATATTCTAGGAAAAACTAATTTTTCCTAATACCTTAAAAATTACTTGTAAATATCTACCTAATATCTTAAATACGAAACTGAACTTGTCATCTGAAATGTGTAACACCAGAAGGGTTTTCACAGTATATTGAGTTATTTATTAGGCACCTGAGAATCCCTCCATAAAACAATAGGATTATGCACTTTGTTGAAGCAATGAATTCCCTGACTTTGCTATCATTAATCACACCTTTTGCTGACAGTCCCCTGATAAGCTGACATCTTAACTGGCCTTCCACCACACAAAGCAAAAGTATTTGTATCATTTATTGCCCTCTCTTTCTTGTCTGGTCTCTCATCCTTCATGCACGGAGCAGGGGGGTCTCAGCCGTGATGTACTGGGAAGGATCTTGCAGGGATTCCTTGCTGTAAGCCAGGCTTTGTTGGGGTGAGAAGCCCCCAGCACTGCTGCAGCCCTCTGAGCTCAGAGCACTGCTGGGGATATAGCACAAAATGGGCAAGAAAAGGTTACTATAATCTTGGATACTTTAATTTTTTTGCCTATTTGCACATTTCTGAAACGCTCCTCCTAAAGGATTTAGGGTTACTTGGCACAAAGGAGTCTGTCTTTGATCTCTGTTTTGTACCTGGAGATGGAAAAGTACCAAACAGGTTCTGGTACTGGGAAGCTCAAAGCAAGGCCACAGAAATGCCTCCTCTCAAAGACCAGGCCCATGTACATATGAATATTTACAGCTATGGACAGAAGGCTCCTGTGTGTTTAGCAGGCCCATCAGTATAGTCCTTAAAACATAAATCTGCCTTAAAATGTAAATCTGCCTCTGCCTTTTACTTGCAAGATGTTTTCTTCAATCTCTGGTATTACTGAAAATCTCCCTGGAGAGTCCTTAGGATGAAATACTTTATTACCAGCATCATTCTGCGTCTTGGGGCTCAATGACATGATACACAAACATCCTTTTTTTGTCTCTTGTCACTGGCCATGACACCTGACTCAATAATTAGCCTGTCCCTTCCCTCCTCTGCTCCATCCCGAGCCCCCCTGCACACCTGTACCCTGGAGCACAGCCAGTGCTGTGAACAGCACCCATTGTGCCTCCAGCCATGGATGTTTCTTCCCATGTCAGATGCAGGTGGTTCACCATGACAGATGGGGTTGAAAAATGAGGGTAATTTCTTGGATTAAAGCCTGTCATAACCTCAGCTATCAGCACCTTGCGATGCCCACACAACTGCACCGACTCCCCTCAAGACAGCAGTGCCCTCTGAGAACAGGAGGCACAAATGCTGGGCAAAAAATCAAAGCTGGGATGAGCTTTTGCAAAATCTCCAGGTTTCAACACAGCAGCCTTGGCAAGTGAGCAAAAATGTCAAGAGACTCAGACACTATTGATAGTCATCACCATCTTATTTCATATCAAAATTCAACGAGATAAAAGAGTCAGCCCACTGATAGCAAGTTTTAATACCTTTGGATCTTGAGGGGATGTGACCTTTGTTTAATGAGAATGTCTGAAAATAATTTAAAATAAGAAGTACTTTACCCAGTGGTATATATTTCGTGATAAAATGCATTCTTTTTTTTTTCCAAATGTGCAGATTCAAAATCAGGCTCTGAGGACTAGTAGGGAAAAAACATAATCAGCACCCTGAAAATTAATTTCTTTTCTAAAGTGTATCATAACACATTTTATAGCTTTAATATTATTACCCCTCTGGACAAGCCCCTCACTCTCCCTCTCATGGTTAAGTTGGAAGTACTCTCCTGCTTTGTCCTCCTGCACTGGGGGTCACAGACTCACAGGACCACAGGATGGAAGAGACCCCTGGGGACCATCAGGTGTAACCTCCTACCTTCTTTTGGAAGAACGCAGTTAAATGTCAGTGTGTTTGGCTTGTATTCAGACATCTAAACTGAGATAATTTCAGATGATTTTAGCAATTTCCACTTGGATCACTCCCTTCACTACTGACATCTGTGTTGTCTGTCAGGAGCAGAACCCTGCTTTTGCTGCTCCTGCTTTGGCACAATAAGAATTACAGATTATTCATTCTTTTCCTTCTGTCAGCAGCTCCATACTCTGCAGGTGAGGGGAGAGGAAGCAGTTCCTCAAGGCCCTACAGCTCTTTCCCCTTCCTGCACAAAAGCAATATGACCTTTTTTTAGTAGCCCAATGTTAAGGCTTCACAGCCAAACAGGCCAGCTTTAAAAGCTTCATTTCAGAGCAGTGTTTCGGAGGCAGTTAGCATCACCTAAAATAAGTAGGGGATGAAATAAAAAATAAGTAGGGGAGGTAAGGCCTGCTGTAGTCCACTGGATCCTCCCACATTTTCTCTTGCAGAAGATACTCTCTGGCATTTATGGAGTAATCTTAGCCAAGCATTCCTCTGGCGATGAGGGAGGTTGCTAAATACCTTATTTTCACTCTGAGTGCCATTTCCAAGGATATATGCAGTAAAAACCAATGCATTGTTACAGTTTCCTTCCAGCAGTTTTCGGGACAGCACGAATCACCTGCCAAAGAGCACTGCAGGAGTGTCAGAGCACGAACAGAGCTGCACACATTTCAGCTCCGTGGGCCAGCTGAATAAAAACCCAGCACTGTAATAACGCAGAACAAGCCCAAACGGGGTTGTTGTCGGAGCGTTTCTGACACTTTGTCTGGTGTGTTACAAGGGGCACATGTTCTGCAGTGGTTTGTAACATTTGGGGCTAATCCTCTGAAACATTTGTTAGTGTTGGTAGTCACCCTAGAGCAATTCCTTGTCATCCTGCCTCTGTTCCCCACTCTACCACAGGGGCACAGGCTGTCACTCGCAAAGATGCTGCAGCCACTGGACAAGGAAAAGGGAAAAAATGCTGTCATTTCCCTGGGCTCAGTTCATTCACCAGGGTCTGTGCACTGCTTGAGAGCAGCTGTTGTGCTCCTGCAGTTCCTTAGGGTGCCCTAAGGTGGAACATTTCATTTCCATTCGATAACCGGATTGAACTTAATGAAAAATTCTGCTTTGGGTATCGTTGTTGTGCTTCTTTCTGAGAGACCTAGACCTGAAAACTAAACATAAGAATTTAAGCCAAGTTTCTGGTCATCCCTTTTGTTTTGTTTCCCTAACTCCAAGCTCCTTTGATAGGGAGTGTCTGGTCACTAAAACTGTACCATTAAAAAGTCAGTCTCCATTCCATAGAATACAGACAATTGTTTAGAACCATTTTGGATTAGGTTGACAGTTAAGGACTGGTATCTTTCTGGGATTTTAGCAGTCATAAAAGAACCTCAACATTCCTATTGAAGATAAAGTTATAATACTTTAGAAAAATATCCTTAAGAGGGTGAAGTCAGTAAAACTCTGGGATATTTTATTGGTTTTGCACAGTATTTTCTGAGAGAAGAGGAAGTCTGGAACAGCTGGAGTCATGCTTTCTGCTCAGGAGTTAAAAGCACAGCGTAGCCTTAACATTGCAAAACCACTTTTCAAACCAAATAATTTTCAAAATAACAGGAGAGAAGGAGTAGTTGGGAAAGCATTATGACCTCAGATGTACAGCTGGATGAAACGAGGAGAGCATTTGAGTAGCTCACACTCATTTCTTTTGATATTTTACACCAAAAAAGATCTCCCGTATCAGACCAACAGTCCTTCCTCTATCTCCAAGATCTGCCAGCTGCATTTTTCTGGCAATATGTGGGAAAGATGCAGGGGTACTGTGGGGAATAGCTTCACAGAAATTATGGATCATGTGCTCCAAAACACCAAGGCAATGCCTTTGAATGTTACCCTGTCCACCTATCCTTAGGATAGTTTTTTATCCCAAAGTCATGCCTTTCCCAGGGACTTGATATAGTCACTTGTTCTCTGTACAAAAGTTCTTCTAGAACTTTGTTTATTTATCCTTGCTTCTTTTTCTGCACCTTTTCCACTTTTATTGTAGCTTTTCTGAGATGAGGGATCAGACCTGCCCATGGTATTTAAGATGGAGTTCACCATGGATACAGACCATAATGAAGTCTGGCATTTTGTCTTCTGCTCCTTTCTTAACAATTCCTAACACTTTATTTGGGTTTTTTTGACCACAGATGAGCACTCAGCTGACATTTCACAAAACAAAATCCATCGGTACAACCTAACCAGCACTGTTGTCTGCATGTGTATTCCCAATTTATTTAGTCAAGTTTCCCTTGTTAATATTCCAGTTGCTATGATGGACATTTCTCTCACAACTGGGCTCCAGACTGCTGGACTATTTAAATATGCAATCAGTTAATTGAATTGCAGTAACACATGCTTTAATCCTATGCTTCATTTCATTTATCTGTGTATCTTACATGCGAAAGAAATGCTTCAGTCCACAGCTTTCCAAAAGAAAAAAACAATAACCTAGGAACTTTCTTTTCCCTTTTTTCACCCCTCTCTTGTGCTGAACATATTAAAACTTCATCTGCACATTTAGGAAGTTAGGTTAATGTATCTTTGAAAGGAAATAAATAATGCACAATGAAACAAGGTAGACTACTCTCCCTCTAGTGAAGCCTGTCTCAATCTGACTGCTGTTCAAAATTTTAAGCAGGCAATACTCTCACAGCTCCAAGCCTGGCTTTATTTGCACAAACCCAGGGCCTCACCCATGGATGGCACAGGGAGTTACTCACTGTGGAGATGCTAAGCAATAACTCTGTCCTGGAAGACATTTGCTGATTAGGCTGTGGAAAAGGAGGGAAACGACACAGCATCTGGTATTCCTGAGTGCCCCCGAAGTTATTGCAGAGAAACGTATAAAAACTGTATGATCTCATTTTAATGGAAAATAGAAGTTTGGGGATATTTCCCAAAAAGCCTTTTCAAAGAAAACAATAATGCACTTCTCCATTTTCACCTCCAGATTTTAAATTGTAAACATAAACATATGTACACTTGACAGCAAGATTGACCATTTGCAGCAATGTTTGCCTCTCTGCTGTTATTTCTTCGTATCCAAAAGCGCTTAGTATAAACACACCGCAACACCTTTCTACAATTTAGCAAATGCTCATGGAAAAAAATATTCATTCCAGAAGATGAAAGATAGAAGTTTAGGAAAAGAATTTGACACAAGCAGTATATTTCTATTACAGTGGGAAATGTCTTTTAAGTGAATATTACTCTCGCTCTCACAGAGCAGCCAGTGTTCAGTTTTTATCTTTTGCTATTCACCAGTAATAGAACAGGTTTAAATATTTTACTATTAAATGTCACGGTAACAGCTAAATGTTTTAATATCCAAAATACCATGTTCTCTTCTGACAGTTCAGATGCATCTTGGAATGTGCAAAGGCCAGATGGAAAGTGTTCTATTCACACGGACACACTTGCTTTGAGTGCTGCACACAAACCACGCTGAAATAAAGCGTAATACGCTTGAATGTCACCGTGCTTGGCACAGCACTCAGGCACCTGGAGGCTTTATGCAACCATCATCCTACAGGAAAGGCAATCACATTTAATGTACTTTAAAAAGAGTGGTACATTTTTCCCCAGGTTTTGTGCCCCCCTTATCTCCACACAGGCGTTATTAACCAATTCTACCTGCTTTTAACATCTAATTGCAAAGAAGTCACTGTCCCAGGTTGCTCCAAGCTCCATCCAACCTGGCCTTGGACACTTCCAAGGATGGAGCAGCCACAGCTTCTCTGGGCAACCTGTGCCAATGCCTCACCATCTTCACAGCTAATAATTTCTTCCTAATATCTAATCAAAACTTATCTGAATCTGTTTAGTTGTCCAGACAATGATGATTCAGTTTTATCCTTTTTTTTTTTTTTTTTTCTCACAGATGTACACTTGGAATTTCACCTAAGCATATGTTGATTTGCAAATGTCTAAACCTTATAGCCCATCCAATCAAAACCAAATTTGGCTTAATGACATTCTCAGCATATACAGTATGGATCTAAATTACACCTTGTAAGTTTTCTGTTCTCAGGCAGGTCAAATCCTAAAGTGATATAATGCAGCATTGAAAATTTCACAGCTAAATACCAAATATATTTCTTCAATGCTATTTGTGTCAAAATGGTTTATTTTAAAGCACATTCTTGGAGCTTGTCTGCAATTGGAAAATGTGTGAGGGCTTTCATTATTTTTTTTGGATGTCAAAGTTCATATTCCATGGCTTGGTGATAATCACAAGAGGTGAGGAGGTCTTCATCACAATAACTGTGTTTAAATTTTGTGGTGCCCCAAGAATTTGTCCTTCATTTAGCTTTCCATTTCCATCGCCCATTTTCCAGCTTTAAGAACAAAATGTGGTGCATTAAGTTTCTCTTCCCTTGTAACAATACTTAAATGAAAGATGCTTTGTTTCAGGTCTTGTTAGCTTCATTTCTCATTTTCCTTGGAATAACCTCGCTTAGCTCCATATCCGTCATAAGAGACAAAACTCTGCCAGTGCAGTGAGCCAAAGTACAACATATTTCTCTGTATTCACTTCCCACACACAAGGGAAGATATTTTTCACTCTGGTATGTGAGGTGCC
This sequence comes from Dicrurus megarhynchus, assembly GCA_013399195.1. Lineage (NCBI taxonomy): Eukaryota > Metazoa > Chordata > Aves > Passeriformes > Dicruridae > Dicrurus > Dicrurus megarhynchus. Next base: position 1,974,979 of record VXAD01001641.1, on the reverse strand, counting down.
TTTCTTCTTCCCAGAGCCATGAGGAGCCCCTGGCACACATTTCCTGCTCTGCTCCTGTCACAGAGCTTCTCCTTTGAGTGTCAGTGGTCATCCTGTCCCTTCAGTGACCATTTTGTCCCCTCAGTGACCTTTCTCCTCCTCTCTTGAGTTTGCCATACACAATTACCTCTTATTAGAGGATTACAAATAGAAGAGTCAGGTACCTGCCCTAGATCTTAGGTTTAAGGAGCCAAACCTTCCAGGATCCATGTACAATAAAATTTTTAGATTCATAACGATCAACATTTAAAAACAAGTATGCTTTCAGCAAATAGCCTGTTTCAGGAGCTGCATTCCTTTCCACACTCATCCTTTCTTCCACAGAAGCACATTGCACACTGCAGTAAGTCAAGAAATCTTTATCTCATTTGCTGCTTTATCTGCAGAGCTCATGTTACTCATTAAATATTAATTTTTTTTTGCTTAAATGTTTGCCATTTTGCTGACAAATCCACATACAACTCTTTTCTATGAGGAAGAAACACTTAATCTCTGCCTTATCTGACACCTGTTAAGGCTTACTGCCCATCCACAAGGCAAATTTGTAGAGAGGGATGGGTAAGGTCTTGAGTATTAACTGCATTTGTACTTCATCCATCCCTCGCCTTCAAAAATATGTACTGAAAAATGTGCATGCTCAGAAGTTAAATATGATTATGTTAAAACCATTCTCTTGCAGACTTCATACAGCTGCTCATTAGTGCTGTATTGTGAATGTGATACCTACTGCTATCCTGCAGTGTTTTCCTCAGCCAAATTACTTGCTGGATTAATAAAATGGGGTGGGGAAAGAAGTAACCTGTGCTGTGCTCATAACCACAGTGGATGTAATATTTGAACTGTATTTTTTTTCCCTCATGTTTCCCTCTTGCAGCGCAGTGTGAGCCGCCCTGTGAGCATGGAGGAACTTGTCTGCCTCAAAACACTTGTTCTTGCGCTTATGGATTTGTAGGGTCTCGATGTGAAACCAGTAAGTATGAACTCACCCAGGCTTTCTTCATTATGTGATTCAATTAGCAGAAAATTACAAGATTTAAAAAAAAAAAAAAAAACCAAAAAAAAGTGCCTTTTTCTTTTTTTCCCTGTATTTTCCCTTAAAATGCTCATTGAATCCAAAGGATAACACGTTGAAGTAATACAGTAGCTATTTCAGAGCACATATTTACCAGCAGCATAGTTGTATTATGTAAAAATATGCACATCTAAATCAACATTCTCTACGTAAAATTGCTTCTGGAAAAACAAACAGAAGAAGAGAAGAAAAAAGAGTGCGTGTTATTTATAGTAATATTTATGAAATTTAAGATTGTGAGTGAATGTAATAATGCTAATTTTGAGAACACAAAATACCAGCCGTACCTATTACGAGTCCCGTTACTCTGCAATACAAGTTAAAAAAAAAGAGGTTCAGTACAGAGAATATCTGAAAATCAGCCTTCAAACCCTTCTATATCAGCGAAACACGTGCACTTCCATCATCACAGCCCTCGCTGCTGATTTAAATATCAGGTTGCCCTTGAGAGCAACATCATTTTATCTATGAAGCTGAGTAGCTGGAATACTTAAAAAGCAAAGAATTTTAGGTGTGTGGCTTCTAATAGAGAAAGCAAACCAAAGGGACAGATACCACCCTCAGTTTACCTCCTGGACTAATGCTATCAGTTATTGGCTATAATAGGGCAATTTTAGGATCTGCACTGGTGTTAGTGATGAGAGGTTTTGATCTTTTGTGTGTTTTCCAGTGGTGTGCAACAGGCACTGTCACAACGGGGGGGTCTGTGTGTCACCAGATGAGTGCCAGTGCAGGCACGGGTGGAGCAGCCCCTCTTGTGAGACAGGTGAGTGGTTGGCAAGGACTGATCCCACCCTTTGCTGTCCAAAATCCCTGTGCTTCCCCCACAACTCAGCTCTCAGACTGGGAATTCTGCTTAATGAATTAAAGCATAAGAACGGGAGACCAAGTACAGGGCAAAACCTCAGAAAGCCTTGGGTTTATGTAACTATTGATAAGTTTAGGTGTTTGTGTAAGTATTCCTAAGCCTGGACATTTACCTAAATCTCAGGGTTTTGTAGAGGGAACGCACAAATAAAACCTCTTTGCAGCTTTTTAAGCCTGTGTGATTCTGGAGTTAATTCTTAGCATGCACTGCTGCCAGAATTCACACTGTTCCTCCTGCCTGCATCTCTCACTTGCAGAGCACCTACAAAAGTGAGAGTGTGAGAGTGTGAGAGCTCAGGGAAAAGCCACCTCCACCCATCAGTACAAAATGACAAGGTGTGGACTGGAACCAGGTATCTATTTCTAGTCCGGGCTCAAAGTTTTACACAGACACAGCTCAGACCTCTCAGGATCAAAGTCCTAAAAGCTGGGGTAGGTATTTTCCTCCAAAGGCACAGAAACTACAGCACTCACCTGGGACAAGCCATGCAAAATAGTGAAATATTAAAAGACAACGACTACCTTTATCAGTGCCAGACCTCAAGGCTCCAGAGGCAGTCTGCCTCTGCCACAGTGAATATTAAACGTCTGAGACACCTTCAGCCTACATTACCTTTCCTGGAAGGTGAGAGATGTCATTTTAGCCTCCATCTCCTGGAGATTGCTCTTCCTGTAAGTGTTAAAATGACAGACCTACTGAGGACACATAAATTAGCCCAGCTATGATCCACAGGAAATTACTGGGATTGTCAGTGCTGTTCTGGTTCCCACTAGCTCTGCTTTTTCTTCTCAAGGAGTTCTGCAATTTTTTTTTGGCGTGGCTTTAAACAGGATCATTCCAAGGGAAGACAACAAGCAACAGGAGCAGTAACTTCCAGACCAGAGCAACAGCAGAAGGATTTTTTTGTCTGCTGACAGCTTTGGTGAAAGGCTGCCAGACTCACCTCTCTGGCACTGTTTTGTGTGCACTGAACAGAATATTTTGTGGACATTGCCGGAGTTTCCCACCTCAAGTGTTATGATAGGAGTCTTGGGAAGAATACAGATATAAAAATTTAAAAACGGAGACTTTACCACTGGAAATATAAACACTGACAGAGTGACAAGAATATGGACATCTATGAACTAGCCAGGACGATGAAACCAAATTCCCCTTGAGCAATGAATGAAATCCATTTTGTCTTCATAAGTGACTGCTCCTTAGTCAGAAAAGCCTCTCATCTAGACTACAATTTAACTTTTTTTTTCTCTTTCCAAATTGACATTTTATTTCTTCTTTAGTTCATCTGAAACATTTTAGTGACCCTTAATTTATTTAAGCTTAAATGCATTTAATTTATTTAATGGGCCACTCTGTAAGATACTGAAAGACAAAGGGAACAGAAGGAAAAAGGCTGGTTTAAAGTGTCACTCTGCTTTACAATGAAAACTTTATCAGATTCCTTCTTCTTCACACACTGACTTCCCATCTAAATCAATTTGCAATTCTAATAGGTTTTTTTAACAGTCTGGTACTTGCCACATAGAAATACGCAAGACAGTTTTTAATTCCTAATGCCTGTTGTATCATCTAGAGTAATAACAGATACATAAAGAGGCAAAGGGAGCTCAGCCAGTGGCTTTGCTGGTGATGAATGAGCCAATGTGTTGTGGGAACTGGCATTTAAATGAGGCAGAACAAACAGGTTTTTTGGTGCACACCTATTCAAGTCCATGGAAATGCCACGATGCTCTGCTGAACGCAGACAAAGCAGCAGACAATTAATATCTCATCTCCAGGTTACCCAGGGTGTATTTTATTTGACTACATTTACTACCTTGGGATCGTGCTTGCTGAGAATACTGGAATGGAAATAAATGAACTGTGCGAATCAAAGGAATACGTCTGAAATAAATTAAATTATTACATTAAATTATAGTCTATTTCATCCCCCAAGCTATGCTAAAACACCACTGAAATGCTCCCACTGTGTCGACCATGAATGAATACTGCAGCACAACTGACCAGCAAGGGTTACATGAAACTTTCCACAGTATCACTAGAAATATTAATTCTCATGACATGTGCAGCAGTAAAAGAATGCCTACTCTAAAAAGTTCAACATTATCGGAGATTCATAAAGTTATCTTGCATTCCCATCCAGCTGTGTGCAATCCTGTGTGCCTGAATGGAGGAGTCTGTGTACGTCCAAATATGTGCTCGTGTCCTTCTGGTTTCTACGGGCCCCAGTGCCAGAGAGGTAAGAAAGTTCTATTTATCATCTTGATAAAGGACCCAGGCTCAAAGCATAAATACCACCTATAGCATTACCTGCCCCCACATGAAATATATCCAGAGACTCTCCTTGTCATAACTCTGTGTGCTTCTTTGTTATTATAGTATGTCATAAATCCACATTTTATTGTCCCTGATGGTATTGGGAAGGAGTAAGCACTTATTTGTGATGCCATTAATGGTAACTAAATAATTACTCTGAAACTACCTGAGTTAGTGGTATCACTAATTAGCAACTATTCAATTAAATGTTAAAGCATGGCTGTACTTTGTTCATTTTGTACACCCCGTGGTGTGTACTGCTCTGTGTTTCAGAGCCAGGTGATAATTTACCTTCAAATGGGGCTCACAATATCACCTATGTGACCACCTTAAAGTGCTGTGGGTGGGAGACTTCTGTAGGACTTCATCAGATCCCTGCTTAAAAATCTGATCAAATATTGTTCTGATTGAGCAGGACCTGATTGTGAACCCCTGTCCTAGGCTGAGAGCTCTAAACTGAGGCTAACAGTATCCTGGGCTTCTTCCTCACTCTGTGCTGCAGAAGCCAAATTAATGAATCCTTTAATGACCCAGTATCTCAGGAAGAACACACAAGAAAGAGAACTTAGGGCCCAAGAAGAGCCCTGTGCTCACTTTGATTTTTTTGAGTGTGGCTCTAGTAACTCCTCCTGAATCTGGGAATATAAATGCGCCCTTATTACCAAAACTACTTCATTGTTAAAAGTTCTTTGCTCTTACTCTCTCTCCTTTGTTTCCCTGGAGCTCCTAGATGAATGTGGTCCTGATGCATACTTTTGCAAGTGAATGATTCACACACAAAAATCTAATTGCAAATGGAGCTTGCTGGAAATTCTTTGTTTTTATGAGGCTGGGGGTGAAGGAGAGAGTGAAAATGATAGACTGTGACATGATGAACTTGCTCTTGAGTTGAACACAGGGTGATTTTCAACATCTACGTGATTTGAAACTTTTGCCCTTAAGTGTTATGGTTTAGACAGAGCTAAAACTTGAAAATAAGTATCCACTTTTGTGGGATCTGGGACTGATATGAGGATATAGTGGATGGAGGCTGAAGAACAGCAAAGCCCTTCCTTCTGCTTCTTTGAGAAAGGGGGAAGCAACAGCACCAAGGCCAAGCTAGTAAATGCCAAACACTGATCTGTATTTCAAGGGCAGAAGCCCTTGAGGAAGCTCTTTGACAGAGACTTAAAAACCTGAGACCCTTGGGAATATTCTGCCCACTTAAATGCAAGTACCTGAGAGACCCTTGGGTGCTAGGAATCATGTCCCACGTTCCTTCCACAAACAACACAGAATCGGAGCTTCCATCCAAGTACCAGCCCAAACCACCCTTTGGGGAGACACCTTCCCTACCCCAGCTAAAAAAACACCTCTGTGAGCTGCTCTCCCACCACAGGCACCTCAACAAGGAGCCCGTGTTTTGGCAATGTTGGTCCCCCATGTGGTTTTGGTGCACACAACTTTTCCTTTCCTTTCCCCAGCTGTTTGCATTCCCCCCTGTAAGAACGGTGGTCACTGTGTCCGGACCAATGTCTGCTCCTGTGCCGAGGGCTACACTGGGAGAAGGTGCCAGAAAAGTGAGTTACACGTTTCCCTTTGTTTTCCAACAGTTCTCTGACTCCTAAACACCTTTTCTCCTTTTTGTGCACATCCCACAGAATATTTAGCCTTTACTCACGTTATATTTCTACCAGAGCCCATATAACATTATGTTATATCCAAAACCAACTTGTTAATTAGAATAGCATTAAGTCAAGTCAAAGTTGGGAGGAGGACATTTTGCTGGAATCCTCTCTAAATATTTCATGCGTTCAAAATGAGTAACGCTCATATCTGGAGATGAATTAATTATTTTGCACAAAAGATTTTTGGGGGGAAAAAAATTAAAGCCAAAGGCCAAGAAGTTGACTAAGGTCCTTAAAAATATTAGAACATCATAGTTCCAGCTTAATTAAGGTAATTGGTTAATAGCACTTCATCCTTGAATTTGTTCTTGTCACTGAAAACTCCCTTTTCACGCTACCATCAGTATTAATATTTGATTCTTCTATTCTTCTGGGGAAATAGGTTATTTTGGCACTTTTACAGACTCAATTGCTCAACAATATCTGCCAGCCAGGGAGTTTAGGATATGTATGTGAAAACTTTTTTTTTTATTATTATTTCTTAATCAGTTTGAAATTGGCAAGAGGGGAGCTGTGAAAACAACCATTCCTGGCAGGAAGAATCTGTACATTTCCAGAGCATTTTATGTCTCTCACACACAGAGGAAAAAAAGCCAGTAAAAAATTCCCTGCAGCAACAAAAGCCCTCTCATTCCCCACACCGCAGCTCTCCCCTCCTTCAGCAGGGAGACTCGTGATGCACAGTGCACAATCGAATAGTCTGTTCTGGCAGGAATGTGCTGGAGGGAGAAAAAAGGAGCAAAAAACCTTATGTTTGGCATCTTGTTTTTGAGGTTAGAGAACATTAGAAAAGTGCTGTTTCCAGCTTTAAACACCCTGCCACATCTCCAGGCAGATCAAAGGGAAGTGTGCTGATGATGACTGCAGTCTAGCAAAGCGCTCCCTGGAATCCTCCAAACTCCACCAACTCACAGCGGGTTTCTTTCCACTTTCCAAAAGTTTCTGAGGTTTTGTTGTCCATCTTTTGCAAAAATGCTTTTCGAGATGATGAAAATATTTTTGTTTTGTCTGATCCGAGCCTCCATTTTACTTCAATACCTGCTATTTAGTCTGGTTTATTGAGCCCAATGTTATAAAAACTGAAATAAAGGACCTGTGAATGTGATGAAGAAGAGAAACACGATTAAGTAGAAGGAAAATATTACATTTTGATGACTCTTACTGGCCACTGACTGCTAATTGGTGAAAAATGTTGAGTAATGTTTCTTTTTTCTTGCCTAAAATCAACAGCACATGAGACAAGTATCAAGATCCATTGAAAAAACTAGTTTATTTACAAGCTTTTTATAACAAGTAGTTTCTCTTAGAGCTGTACATCTTCTTATTGTTGTTATACAAAATATCTTCTCTCTCCTCTGGCAGAGGTTACAGACTTTGCAGCTCCTATGGAGCAGAGGACTGCAGCACACAGCAGAAGTCAGTCTCAGCTGACCTCTGCAAAGTTTCCTCTGCACACCTTATGGAGAAAACCAGTGCTCCCAGCAGTGGGAGGCTGCTCTCTGTCCCACAGACCTCTCAGAGTTCAAGTGCAGAACACATCTCACCCCTTTTTTAGGCATGATTTCGTATCCTTTTCCATTGGGCATAGACCAGATTGTGGGATTAGATAACATGGCATACACTGAAAGGCTAAAAAGGTAAACACAGGCACATGTTCCTAAGTCACTTACATACACACAAATGAAAAAGTGGAGAATAAATCCCTAGTGTGGAGAAATTCCACTACCCAACCCCTTTTTTTCTTAAGTAAAACATATAAAAATTCCCATAGCATTGATTTGAAATTCCAAAAAGAGCTGATAATCAGGCAGCTCATTCTGCAGTGTCACTAGCAGTGAACATATCTGTATTTATACATTTATCGAGCTCATTTGGATAATCCTGGGGCCAGCTGGGGTAGCTGACTGTGCAGAGGTGACACAGCCCCATGGCCTGCGTGCCTGAGTGCTGAGAAATCCAGTTGGGAGACTTTTTGTGCAGTGCTTCTGCTGACCTTCCTGGGAAGGGTATGGCAAGAAGGAATCAGGAAAAAACAGTAGATTTCTATTATACAGAGGCATTTTTTCTGTATTTGAGCATCTTTTCTGTTGGGTTTTAAGGACTCATGTAAGGTAACTGAGCCCTGAGCTGCCCAGGACATTTCAGCTTGCACAGAGCTGTAATGCCCACATGAAAAGTGAGGAAAAGAAATACACACATCAGCATAGCAAAGCTGTGATCAGATGTGAAGTTTACTGGAAGTTTAACACTGCATCCTCTCCCATTTCCAAATCACCAGGAAAATGTCAGAGAGACTGCTAAAGGTGAACCTGTGGCCCAAATCACAGCTCAGTGGTTGCTGCCAGGTGACCCCTGGAGAAAAATAAATACTTTTGAAGGATTTTAACACTAATTTATTTGTTCTTTGCTCTCTGAATAGGAAATTGCAGTGTCCTTATGTACTTTTACACTTCTAGTACAGTTTAAAACACCTCTGACAGCAAATCAGCTTTACTATGTACTTACACCAAGTCTATAATGTTAGAAATTTGGGGTGGATTTATTACCTGCCTAATAAAACCTATCAAGACAGAGTGAGTTAACTTAATACTAAGGCAGACAAATTGGCAGTTTATTCAATGTTGTCATTGTTTGAGACGTTGATATTGTTTCCACTGCTTTTAGACATCTCTCTTTCCTTCTTAATATCTCAGCTGCATGGACAGAGAATGAAAAGCTTCCATTTAATTTTGGCAGCTTCAGATTCTCAGCTGAAGGAGATAATTAAAACTAAAAGCCATGCAACCCATCAAAGACAGGTTATTTTTGAACTGAACCCAAACAGGCTATTGATTTGTTTTAAATACATAGAAACGTGGCTTAGGATTTTCACTTTCATCCCTGTACAGTTTGGAATTTCTGCCGTAGGATTTTTAGTTTCATCCCTGTGCTGTTTGGAATTTCTAATACTGTCTGCATGTCAGCCAAAAACGTGCAGGGCAGAGTGGTGGCACCACAAGTTTTCTATTCGGGCTCGCTCTCCTTTGCTTCCTGAGTGTGTGGAAAGACATTCAGCCTGAAAGTTTGTGTTTTGTATCTAAATAAACATCATTCCAAAACCCCAAAAAGTGTAAATCAGTGAGGTCTGATTGGCTGCCAGCTGCAATAAGTGCCTGGTGATTATACAAAGCAGACACCCACACCCTGGGGCGCGCGTGCTGACAGGGAAATGTGTGGTTGTGCTGACAGGGAAATGTGTGGTTGTGCTGACAGGGAAATGTGTGGTTGTGCCTCAGCAATCCACAGCCTCGTATCCTCACTTGAGAAGGATTGTTTCCAGTATAATCAGTCTTGTTGAGAGGGAAGAGGCAAATGCTGGCAGCACCTCAAAATAAAATATATTTCTGGATCAACTTTGCATGTAACAAACACAGTCGGGCACTAGCACTAAAGAAAAGCTGTTTGTGCAGTGCTTTGAATTCCCTTTTGAAAAACACAGCTTTAACAATCCTGGGATGTCACTGCTTTTCATGAGGCTTGAAAGCAGGGTTCTGACTGATTTCTACTGCATCCTTACAAAAATTATAAACAAAGACAACACAGTAGGTTTCCTTTATTTACTGTGTGTATTTTCATAGGGCTGCTCTACAAACAGCCTTTAAAAATGAAAGCCCATAAAAGCTGAGTTTTCTTATGAAAGGTTGGAATGAAGAGAAGGGGAAAAGAAGAGGGATTCATGGGACCACACATTTATCCTTTCCTCTGCTGTCTGCTTTTCGTGAGTGCATCTCCAAGCGAAAAAAGGCGAGCCACAGCTCCCTCTGGAGCTCATCAGCCAGCAGAGATCACGGGAGAACAGGGTTGAGCATCCTCCTCCTCTCTTTTCCAGCACACCAGGCACACCTGGAGCCTGACCTCAGCCCCTCTTTTGGCACTGCCCCGTGGCCAAGCAACACAGGCAGAGACCTGGGGTTTGCTCACCGTTTAGGAATGAGAACACGTTTCTGTGTGCATCTGTTTCCGTGTGTTGGGCTCAATCCTGACGGCTTCGTATCACATAAACCATCACGCTGACACCGGCACTTTGCAGATTGGATCTCAAAGTTAGGAGATAACTATTTCTCCATTTCAGTAATTCCTGCAGCCAGGATTTATAGCCAATTCACAGTGTGCAATATAACTCACAGTCATTCCTCCAGCTCTGCTTGCTCCTCTTCCCTCCTCCTTTCTTTTCCCTTCCTGGCAGCATGAGGACTTTCCTTGCATGAGAGCTAGAGGCAAACTAATTGGAAATGTGAACACTGGGTTTCAAAGGCAGCTTTTTGCTAAGCAATGTCATATTGTGAAAGTCACTGATTTCCCACATTCCAGCCTTCCCATGTAATGTTTCTGTACATTACTGCCTCGCCAGCTGCATAAGCAGGAAGTTTTACTGCTCAACAAATCAGACTCCCACCAAGTTGTTATCTTGACACTGTGTGATATATTCTCTGGAATGTCTTCACTGAGTAGCCAGATTGACTCAAGCTATCTAAAATCAGCCAGGTTGCAAGCCAGAGGTCCAGCAAACCCTCCCACACAAACAAGTAGGGAACAAACAACCTATCTCATCCAAATGGATGGAGGAATCATTTCATCAGACTTGCTTTTTGCATGCCAAGGATGTGCTTAAAAGCAACAAGTGTTTGTCTAAGATTCCTGGGTGGAAAATACCCTTGAACAGCGGGTGTTTGGAAGTAAATGAACAGCTGCTTATAGCAAAGAGACCTGTAACTTCCTGTTCAAAGCATTATCTGTGCAATAAAAGTACAAAGATTTTCAGGCTGGCCTGTCCCCTGGTTGGTGCCTGGTCTGGAGAAACAGGAAAAGGAAGCACTGGTCTCAGTCCTCACTTGATTTTCCAGTCTATGCAGCAGAATTGGTTCATATCAGATGTCATCCTCCTTCCCTGGGCAGGAAAAACAACAGAAGATGAGAAAAAAAAAAAATCAGGCTACGGCTGTCTTTCCCATTCAGCTGAACAAAACAGGATCCGTGCATCTTGCCTGGGGGAACAGCAAGAGCTGTGACTTCCCAGAGGAAGGGATAGAGCCCAACAGGAGACAGGGCACAACCTGGTTCTTGGACTGCTCTCAGAGCAGTGCCCCTCTCTGCTCACTCTTAGTAAGGATTTGTGGCAAAACCATTAGTTGGCCTTTCTTAAAAGCTAAATTTTTTTCATATATATGTAGCTGATGCATTTATTTTAATAGGGGGTTTGAGCACATGCATCTGTCTAAGTTTATTTTCCAGGAAGGGAGCAAGAATACATCTGGGTAAGAACTGAACATATTTCCTGAACAAGCCCAAAAGCTTTATTAAATTTTTTATTCATTCCATGAGCAGAACATTCCCAGACTACATCATGAATTTTACTAGAGTAAAAAATCTAAATTTTGATAGAATTTTTCTTTGCTTGCATCTGAAAGGCACCGAAGAAATGTGCCAGGTCTGCTGCTATATGTAAAAGCATGCCTAAAGCAAAAGAAAAGGAATTCCTGAATTACTGCATCTCTCTTTGCAATGGGCTCCTGTGTGAGGATAAGTGCTTTTTGACCACTAATTGATTTAAAAAACATTTTGGGGATCTATTTTTGACCCAAAGATTTTGTAAATCTCTCTTTAAAAAGGAGCAATGGATCTACCACTTGAAAAGCCCAGAGGACAGACGGTCGTGGAGATTAATGTTTTCTGTTTATCCACAAAAAGACACTGGCAAGACAATCCTCTCCAGCACTGCTTTCCATGTGAGCTCAAGCTTGCTTTTGGAGGCAGATAATACCAGGGTGATGAAGAGATCAGTGCAGTGCCAGTGCAGGCAGCAGTCCTATTCCAAACTTCCTGACCAGGTCCTTACTTTGTGGCTGGGTTATCAGCCAGACCCTTGTGGCCTGTGGCTGCTCTCCTTCTCTTGAGACTTGAATCTGCCTTTTCCTTCGCACAGATGAAAATGAGCCAAACTGCACCAAGCACTGGCAGTGGCTTATCCCACCCAGGGCAAGGAGAATGTGCCCAAATGGCCTAAACTGCAGGTCATCCTCAGGCACGGAGCTGCAAAAACACTCAACAAAGGAGAAACTGTGTGCATGAGTCCCCTTTCGCTTCTTATTCAGGCATGACAAGAAAGCAGCTCAACGGAACAATTTATACACAGGCTGGAATGGTTCACTGACCTAATAAAACTCAAAGCATTCTTCAATGAAGAGAAAATGCTACCAAACTCAAGCCCCTAACAAGTTGGGAATATGAGCTGTGCTGAGAGTATACTTGGCAATTCCCCACATTAATTATACACTAACAGTTGCAAAGATGAGAATAAAGTAGAGCTATAGTCTCTTTCAAATTAACAGTGTTGCAATCAGACTAAAACCAGCCCGTAAATGAGAAAAAGGGTTTACTAATGATCTCAAAATCTCACCCTTCCTAGCAGAATATTCCCCAAACGTCCAAATGTGCACCTGCACACTCTTGTTTTGTTTATGGTGCTTTCATTCTGAAAGATGCTGAAGTATTTCACAGCAACATGATACCATTGCATGTCCAGAGTTTCACCTGACAACAGACAACAGGAGAAATGAAGATCAGAAGACCAAGAGGGAGAGACATTTCTGTCCAAGGAGAGTGGGGAGTCCCCTGCCTGTATTGCAGTGACAATCCCCCGTCGATTTCCTGAGGTTTAGGAGTCTTGCCCACCACTCGCTAGGAGGGAATCTCTTGGAGGTACAGGTGGAGAGATGAGGACTCTCCTTAGCTGATAGAAAATGTTATCAGCTGCTGAGAGTGACGTGACACCAAACAGGAATGCAGTGCATTACACACTGACTCTAGGAGCGCAGTCTAGCAGCTCAGTAGTTTTTCCATACAGGAGTAATTATTTTTCTCATTTTTACTGAACTAATAACTAAATTAGATTTATTTCCTGCTTTAATATCTCTAAAAGGCCCCATAAGTATATCAGAGTACACATCAGAATGAAGACCCAGACATAATTAGACAAAGCACTGACATTGCACTGCTATCTATATGGTTTACAATTTTTCTGACCATTTTTCCTTCTGAAATGTGTGCTAGGTCATGCAAAGTAACTCTTATTACTAGAGCTCTGTGGTAAAGTGAATATATTAGAAATGCAAACTGTCACCACAACCATCACAATTACATTTACAGCTCCCTCTGTGTCTTGTAGTAATTTGTTCTCCCGCACTGCATCCCTCAGAGGTTTCTACCAGATTATTTTTTACTATTCAGAAAGGTAATTTATTGAAGAAGTGCTTTGCATCTCCGTCAGAGGTACGTGAAGCAAGAAATAGGGATGAGCAAACCTCAAAATGATTGCTAGTTTGATATGGATAAGGATCCAAATTTTAGAACATTGCACAAAATTTGCAATTCTGTTACATGACAAATATTCTTTCTCCCTAAAATTTAATCTGTGGTTATAATTACTGACATTCAGCGGATCACACATCCGAGGTTACTCAGACAGAGCTTGCAGAGAAAGTTATTTCTTTATTTACAAACCCACATCAACACAGATGAGGAATTTCAGATAAAATCAAGCTGTGGAACAACATATGTGCCTAAAACTCAGCATGGGCAAAACTATTTCCTCACTGCCCTTGGAAGCAGAAGAAAGGGGACTAGAAATTGCCAGTGTCCCGAATCCATAACGTGTTTTTCAGAGCTATGTGCATTTGGGACCTTCACAGCAGCAGATATATTGGTACATCCATCTCGCTAATGATCTGTTGAGCATCAGTTGTACCCTCTAAAGGGGTGAATGACATTTTTTTACCTCCACTAGTTTCTGACAGTAGAATTGAAACAATGGTGTCCTTTGTGAGAAAAATAATTTTTTTGGCCTGAACACACCCATTTGGGGATTTTTTTTTAAATTTTTATTTTTTTAAAGGATTGAAGATCATTCAGCAAGATCAAATCTTTATTTGGGGTCTAGAAGCATCCAAGCAATAGTTTCCTTTCTGCAGCCAGGATAATGTTTCATCTGAGCAGTGCTGCTTGGGTGCACAACTCACCCAGAGAGATGGGGAACCTTCTTCCAGTCAATCAACTGAGCTGTGCTGTTTTGTGAAACTGCTGGTCTGACCTTCCAGTTCACGTCCTGTGAAAAGGATCAGCAACATCCCCACACTTTAAGGCTGCAGTATCATGATTGTGCCATTCCTGGCACAGAGCTTCTGCACGTTCTTCCTGTTTTATCAATAGGTGATGTCTTTTACCTACAAACACTGCAAAGGGCTAGAGGTGCCACCTTTAACACAAAATCCACTTCTTTCACATTTACTGGTTTCATTTTTGTCCACAGCTTGACTTCTGTAAGCTGTATTTTCCTGACAAGACCAGTCAGTGATACTTTTAAATCTGTCCTGTGCTCCGTGTCCGTACTGTGTTGTATCTCCCCAGCTACAGCTCTCTGCTCTTGAGAATGTCACACCAAATCAAGGTAACCACTAAGCAGCAAGGAGGAAACGAACATTAAAACAACATGTACCCGTAGAAAAACCAAAGTTGAGACTGATCAAGCTCCCTGCTTCTCAGAAGAGCAATAGAACAAGTTGAAATATGCATTGGACCCACAGAGAAGTCATCAGTTCAAAACCAGCACCAGCCAGAAATAAAAACAATGCCTGTGAATCACCCAGAAATGTCAGCACAGGGATGGTGACTTAAGGGATAGGTTGAAGTATGGATCTACCAGTAGGTGTTCTTTTGGCTGCATTTCTTGTGTTCTTTGTCAGCAAGACAAAGCCTGATGCATTGCCTTAGCTGGCCCACACAGATGTTACTGCTTGAGGCTATTTTCTCTCTTCCATCCAAAGGCAGGATGCACCCAGAAGCAGGTCAATTTACTCAGCTTCTACAGGGCAAATAAAAAAATAAAAAAGAAAGAAAGGAAAAGAGAAGTTGTCTTGAAAACTACATCTTCTAATCAGCACTGCAGCTTGATGCACTGTCTCCTCATCAGAGCCGTGGCTCAGGAGACGTTATGACAGGTAATTTTTGATTCAGAAAGGAATAGTCTGCGCAGTCTCATGGCCAGGAAAGGATATGGATGTTTCTGAAGCATTGCAGAGGATCCCTCTCTGCTAAGATTTTAGGACCCTGGTTTAATACTCCTTCTCTTTTGACTTTATGAGGCTACTGATGAAGATTGTCTTATTTCAACAAAATTAAAATATTTTCACTACTTATTATTATCTCCTTCTAGTGAGAAAAGGGGTAATGAAGTCCTTGTGTCTAAAGGTGGCTCAGATTAAACTGGGAAAGGTTTTTTCTGATAATCCACAGAAGCAGTGGAGGTCTGGAGGACATGTCTGGCTTTTTCTCATCACTGTATCTGGTCAGCAGATACAGCTGGTTAATAGTGTGACTCTTTGAAAGAGTCAATCCTAGTATCTGCAGTGCAGGAAACATGTCCAGTGCTTCACTTTGCCCCCAGTCCCTTCTGGCTTTGCATAGCAGGGATATTTTGCTTAACACCATGTACATTTTAGTAGGAATGTTACTGTAGATCAATGGGAACAAAGGCAGGCAGCAGAAGTCACTGAAATTGTGGGGGTCCATTGCTGGTGCTGCTTACAGCAGGAGGACAGGCTTCACATCACACACAACATTTCAGGTATTGGGTGGTTTCAGTAATCTCCAGAAATATCTATTTTGCAGGCAAACTCTTCTCTTTGTCTGATAAAGCAGAAGGTCTGACTGCCTTAAAGATTTCAGGGCTGAAGAGTTCGGTATGGAGCTTCATGGAGGTTGATAAAAAGAGTTGCAAGAAGCACTTCACTGGGTCAAGTGAGCCTAGAGGGGATAAGCTGTGAAAAGGGTCACAGGAAATTTTAAGTGATTGTAAGGTCAAAACACATTAAAGCCATCAAAGAGAAAGAGCTGCTGCATGAAACAGAAAACTCAGCAAGTTGTGAATGCCTTTCAGCGCGTGGGGGAACTGTGCACATTTTGTGTGATGTTCTGTGCAACACCTGTGTTTTATCTTAACACCTGCAGCTGCTTGTTACCTTATCAAAATCACCCCTCATCTGAAATACAACACATAACCACACTTCTTCAACCTGATTTATCACCTTCAGCATGGGCTTACCTTATCTAACTCACCAGCTCAGGGAAACATAAGATCATGGAAGTGGTTTCTGGTTGTAAATGGTGGTCTTGCAGAATTGTGGTGCATTACAGACTCGAATAACACCCTTGCATATGAAATTCTGTGCTTTGGTTCCTGCTGAAGAGCATGGAAATGTCGACATTAGCAGCAAGGGAATGATTAAGGCTTTAGTGATACTGACTGACTGCCAGCAAGCTTGCATCCAGGACCTGTGGATAATACAGGACTCCCCCTACTCCCAGTGATATATCCTACCTAACTGCAACTAAGGGATGACACAAATGTGTTTATATCCATGGCATTAGGACTAATCCCCAAGAGAGATGGAAAACTTATCAAACCACTGCTGTCTCTCAGCCAAGATGCCAGGCCTTTTTGAAGTGGAGGGCAAAAAATAAAAAAGTGAGTCTTTTCAAAGTCATGCCAGTACCTGGGAGGATTGCAATAATTTGATTTGCTCTCCTAGTGTCTGATAATTTATTTAGTTTTCCTCTGAGAGGCTCTAACATTTTTGTTTGCTATTTTGAAATTGGAACTCCTCCACAGAGGCCAAGGAGTGGGACTAGAAAGGATCCGAACTAGTTATCATTAACAAATGTTGAAGTCTGCCTGATGGGTATTGAGATGGAGCCGTATTTAAGAAAGTTAAAGAAAGGGAGGACAAGGTGGAGATGTCAGGCAGGAAAAGGGGAGAGGTAACACTGCATTCATTTACCTAAAGGTGCTTGTGAATTCCTTGGCAAAAAGAGAGTTTATTCCCCAGAGGGCAGGCAGGCAGGCAGAAGTGCTCCTCCAGTTCAGAGCAGGTTTGGTACTGACTTGAACCCTTAGTTCACTTTGAATTGAACTCCTTTGGATTCATCAGTGAAGTCAGAGATGCCATAAGTAATGAAGGCAGTTCATGCTATATTTTCATAGCTACCTGGTCATTTGTAAGGCAGCTGAACAAAGAAAGGGAGGAATGGAAAGTTGAAAGTCAGTTTGAACTTTTGTGTTTTATTCAGATCAAGACTGGACCTCACCTGTTGCTGAAACCTCTGCTGAGTTACTAATTTGACTCCCCACAGCTGAAGAAAGAGTCTGCTGTCAGTACAAAAAAAAACCCCAAAAAAACCCCAAAGAAACAGTGATGTGATTGTTTATATAAGGTTAAAAATATACAGAAAATGTAAACAACAAAAGAAAGAAAAAAAGAAGAAATATCCATCTGAACAAGTGCTACTGTCCTCATTACTTTTTCTTGACTTCACTTTCTAAGATGTGGTGGGAAGATATTGTCCAAGTTTCAAATGATCTCAAAACTAAATCTATAGATTTTCAACTGATTTTAGGAGAGCAGGTCAGCACTGAGGACACTATGGTCCATGAATATCAAAAAGCATAAGGAGTTTTTAAATCTAGAACCAAACTTTATTGTTTGGGCTCACCTTTTCTAAACTCTGAATGTCTGAGCTGTTTTATAATTGAAATGTGAAGTCAAACACAACACAGCGTAAGATTGTGGATCAAAAATCTCTTATTGGAGATGTGAGATCAAAGGGGCGAGAAAAAGGAAGAGGGAAAATAAGAGATTAAATTATTTCAGGGTTATGGATGCCATGACTCTTTGAACTCACCTAGGTCTTAACCAGTGATTGCAGCATTTTTTTAATAGCTCAGCAAGAACTGTAGATCCCTGTTAGCCTTAGCAAGCAGAGGCCAAGATTACAGCATGGATCAGGAGAGGTGGAGAAAGAAGGAAATGCAGGATGACAGTTTGCAGGCTGGGCTCCAAGTAGCCCCTGTAATCATGGCCATGCCTAAGGGCAGGTCACGATGCTGAGGGACCCAGGAGGCTTGGCACAGAATGAAATGCAAATGCAGCAGCCAAGCAAGAGCAGCAATACAGCTCTGAAAGCTGCCAGTGCAGCAGCGTCTGCGCTGAAGGGAGAAGCCAGCACACAAAGTGCCACAGAAGCAATATTTCACTACATCAGAGGAATAATTAGGGAACCTAAATCTACCTACTTAAAAATGCCTGATCATCCCTGGGAGAGGAACAGAAGGTTATTCTCCCATCAGATAAAAGTTGCTGCATTTTTCCATTCTATCTTTTAGTAATCATCCCTATTTTGAGACTCTTTTCAGGATTCCACCTCCTGCAGTAGAGGTCTGAGGGAGGGCTGTGGCCATTCAGAGTCCTGTATGCAGTGACAATCGACAGTCAGGACTGCTGCAGCGTTAGCACTGACGTTCTGCTCTCGCTGCTGATGAGCCAAAAGGCAGCACAGCCTCCAGGCTGATGAAGGCACTGCTGCGTTTTAGCTGTCAGCCCCTCGAGTCCCCTGCTGCCTGCTGGGGAGGAGCTGGCTGTCCCACGGCCACCCATCCCTGCAGGCAGGGAGGAATGCCAGCGCTTACCACGGATGGGAAGGAGTCACTGGCACTTTCACTGTGCATGTAAAGCTTTGAACATGGCAGGAGCCTCTGGACACAAATGTGTTCCCACACCTTCGCTGCCAAACTCCTCCCGACTTGGCTCTCCTACCGCAGCCCAGCCACTTGCTGTGTTACACGGCTCTTTGTCCTCCACCCAGTTATCCAATGTCTCTTTCCATGTAAAATGCAAATCATTCCCACTCCCACCACACCGGCACTGCCATGTTTCTGAATTACCCTGCCTCTGATGGGTGCTTCCTACACTTCCCGTAACAGGCAAGAAGAAACAGGACGGCAGGAATTCAGGAACCTGCCTATGGCATCTCCCTACATCAAAGCAGGTTGGGATTGCAAATGTTTGAGTTCCCAGAAATGTGAGATTTTAATGCCAGATGTTCTAAAACAACACTGATAAATACAGCTTAATCTGAGACACAAAAACTAGCTATTAGATTTTTAATGAAATCAACAAAAATACCCATCTGGCTTCTTGTGTTTGAAAGAACAACTCAGCTCTCACGTCTTATTTGTACAAAAGAATAAAGTAAAAAGGTAAGTGCTTTAACAAGTAATGGTTCAAAAGGGCAATGGAGGAACAGATCTTTAGGATTCATGCTTGGTATGCAAAATCATACCCAAAATTTTGTGAACACAGTCCATCCTCATCAAGGCTTTTCTTATCCAAATGGACATCTGAGAACATGAAGGAAGAATTTTCCCATAAGGAATTGAAAGCTCTAACAATCTTTGGCCTGTCCACTCACTTTTCTGAGAATCTCTGCCATCAGTGCCTCTCTGCTCTGTCTGGTGAGGCAGCTCTTACAGGAGCTTCCCCCCAGGAGTTTCCACACACGGCACAGCATTTCCCATAAGGATTTATGGGAGCTATCAAGCCTCTGTGTTTCAGATTCTCAAATCCAAATTACTTTTCTGGTTTTTAATTACAAGCAAACCAACCTTCCGCAAGGAAGCAAGGAAGCCTCTACTAAAGTCTTCCCTCGTTTCCCAGCTCCCATGTTCTCCCTTTGCTGTGTTCCTGCAGGTGTCTGTGATCCCACGTGCATGAACGGGGGGAAATGTGTCCACCCAAATGTCTGTGACTGCCCGTCTGGCTGGAGGGGAAAGCACTGCAACAAACGTAAGCACCTCTAGTCCCATCAAACATTATATTAATTAGTCTGGCCAACACCAATTTGCAATCTTTCAATGCTAAAAACCAACACAGAATCTGTTTCGCTACTTCAGCAGTTTGAAGAAACAGTTTTAAGTACAGGTAATGCAAAATGCTGTAAACACTTGATGCTTGCAAAGGAGAAAAAGCTGTGTGGGGGAACCCTGGTTCTGCTCCATGCAGCTCTGTTATACATCTTGTTATAGAAATTCATTTTTATAGTATTAAAATTGAAGCATTGATTTTATGTTTTAACAGCTTCACATATTTTGTTACATTCTGCAGAGAAATGTCATATATTTCAAAGTACAGAACTATCTAAAGCCTGCTATAAAGCCTTCCAAACTGATGTAGTCTCAAGGTCATCGGTGCATAATTTGGGGAATGACGTGTTCTTACTCTGTAACTGTGACTACAGTTACATAAAAATGTAATTAAAAAAAAAACCTCTCACCCTAAAATATTTTCAAGGAATATTTTTCCGTACATGGCTATTCATTACCATGAAGTTGACAGATAAACTGAATAAATTTATAATCAAGATGACATACTGTATGCAAACCAGATTAAAATATTGGCTTTTTACCCTTTGGGTCCTGCTAGTAAATATGATTTCAGAACCAGCGGTTTGAATTTATAATATTAATAATTTATTCAGAAATGCTGAAGGAAGGAAGTGTCTCTCATACATATACACCAGATCATGCACTCACTCCTTCAGGATCTCTGAACAAATAATATATGCAATAAACACATCAAACTTTACTGTGAAAATAATTTGGTGTTTACATGGAACATGTAGCAGGCATATAACACATATGAATGTATCACAGACAGATTATTCTTAGCTGATGATGAGCTAAGCATTAGAAATGTCAAGTCTCCCAGCAGACAGTTATCAAAGACAAATTTCTTAAGAAGAAAATATCAAAGAATCCTGCACACTGATTACGTGATGCACAGAACACATCCATTCCTCTGGCAGCTGGCCACACGGAATAAAGCCTAGCAGGTCACCTCTCAGACAGCTCTTGACCACAGGGATACATCACGTGCATCTTCTCACTTGTTTCACCTCAACCTGTTCAGCTGTTTGCCTGCAGAAGTGCCTCAATGGCGGGGAGTGTGTCGGTCCCAACGTCTGCGAGTGCTCCGGAGGATGGCTGGGAATGCTGTGCCAGACCCGTAAGTGCTCCCTTAATTACCTTAATTACCCCACCTTCGTAACCACAGGAGATTCTTGCACATTAAATTTT
This sequence comes from Dicrurus megarhynchus, assembly GCA_013399195.1. Lineage (NCBI taxonomy): Eukaryota > Metazoa > Chordata > Aves > Passeriformes > Dicruridae > Dicrurus > Dicrurus megarhynchus. The sequence goes on along the minus strand of VXAD01001641.1, from coordinate 1,954,016 downwards.
CTGCTGTGTGTATGTTGTGTTAGGTTTATGCTTGAGCTCAATCCTCTCAAAGGTCTTTTCCACCCTAAAAGATTCCATGATTCTATTAAAGGTAAAAGTCAACCGCAACATGATCAGCACCTAAATTCTGCCTTGTTTGTCAGAACTGTCCTGTGCTGCCAGTAAAATTGGTACTTTCAAAGACATTTCTAGACTCAACATAAGAAAGAGGCCCGAGTCATCTCTTTTCTGGATGCTGAGATCAACCTGTCAGCCAAAATAAGGACTTTTTAAATTAAATAATTTGAAATACAAGGGAAAAAGGAGAAGTCGAGGAGAAAAGGATATGGAGAACCCATTCTCTACACCCAGGTGGCATTAAGCACAGAAAGAAATTCTATGTGTCTGCTAACCTTAGAGCCTGACCCTGTAAATTCTACTTGTTCAGACTAACCAAGGTGGCTGAAAGTATTTACATTTAGGGGGATTGGAAGACCTGGAATGGGAAGAGATCTGTTATTGCCAATTACATACAGGGTCACTTCAGTTTGTGCCTGCTATTAGCTTTACAGCAAAAGGGTATGAGGTAAATATCAAGACATTATCCCCTCTAAAGGGCATTATCTCCTTTATCTTCCTTTCCCCTCACACTCACAGAGCATAATTACTTATGGAAATCTTCTGTCAGCTAACTCCCAATGGTTGTGTAATTGTTTCTTTGTGCCAGCTGTCTTCTAGTTCAAACATGGCAATGTTTAAAGTTATTGATGGCATATTCTTGACTCAGTTTATAAAATAAATAAACAAACCGTGCTTGTTCCTGTGAAAGGCAAGACTAACATTAAAAATTTCTGCTGTCTTATTCAGGCACACAAGCCCAGGTAATTTTTTATAGATTTATCTAACCTTTGAAACTTTGCTCCAAATCCGTTCATTTGTTAGTCATCCTGGTTTTACTATTTTTTCCCATAGTGGGAGGTAAAATCATTTTTTTTTTGTCCAAAAGGATCTGGCTGAAACTCCCAGGTCCCACAGCAAGCCCAAATTTCTGGTTTTTTAAAGAGAAAGAGAGAAGCTTATTGTCAGAGAGCAGATGGTAAGGTCTCACAATGTTGCTCCAGGGCATTCACGGTGAGGCAGGGGCGAAGCAGGGGAACAGGAAAGTCTTCATCCTCACAGATGTTAGGTATAAAGTTTTGCATAGAAGTGTAAACCTAAAAGTAAGTCGTGTTTCATGTTTTAATGGGAGGCTATTCCCTCAAACCCAGAACTCCATGACACAAATGTATTTATCCACCTACACACGAAAAGCCGCCTGAGTGCCTCCCTCGCTCACCTTCTCCTCGGCTCTGGCAGAGCCGCTCAGGCTGCAGCAGCTCAGAGGGCTGAAACCAACCCCTGGCTACTCCTTTTGCTGCTCTTGTACCACTTTGGCCTCTGTCCCACCTCCCAGCAGCACAGGGACAGAGGGCCAAACCCACAGGCTCTGCCAGAACCCGTGTGCTTCTGGCAAGGAGCTCTTTGCTTCATCACTCCACTCCCCTGTGCAAAACTGCTTGTCACATTTAAGCTCCTGAGGTTTCCCTGAGCTCAGCACCCCCACCTTGCTTGGATGTGTATTCCCAAATTCTGTGTTCCACTGTAGTATCAGCAAGGCTGAATTCAGCCTAGATTTGCACCACTTGAAATACAGACTTTGGCTCTTAAACTCAACAACAGAGCAAAATCTTCAAAAATCAAGCAAATCTGCACATCAAGAAAGTAGTAGCCACATATTTTTCATTATATAAAAATATTTTCATATTTTTATTTATTCTATGATATTAGATTAAGTCAATAACGATTGTTAGTTATGCTATATTTGAATATATTAATTCATACTATATATTAATTCTATGTTTTTATATGATTCATCTCAATTGTTTCCATTTACTTAATCTCAATAGTTCCTATTTCATAATGGAAATATTCCATCTCACTCACAAATAACAATCCAGAGGAAAGGTTTTTTCAGTGATCACTGTAATTTCTCTGCGACCCAGAATCCATTAGGGCTGGGTTGTTTCTCAGGGGCTTTTTCAAGGGTAGGAGAAGACTCGACAATCCCAGCTTCGTTCTTTGTTTTTAGCCTGTGAATTCACTCAACTGCTCTCAACAGGGTGGTGGTGGTGGAAATGCAGATACAGGTTTCATCTATACCCTGAACCTCATTTTTTCCTCACTGACTTCTAACACATTCAGGAGGGTGACTAAACCACAGGATACACAGAGACTTCCACTACTATATTCTGGACATTTCCCAGATGGAATAGATTGTTGCAGTCCTGTGTACTGAGATAGCCAGAGCAGGCCCTTAAGCCAACAAAGGGACAATGGACAAATACTAAGAAATCATCTTGGACATTTACTTTTTGATTTGTCTTTAATAAGAAGTCACAGATCACCTCGATCTGTTCAGTTTCTAATTCACAAAGGCCTGAGCCTACATGGACCATTCAAGAAGACGACGGGAGGCAGCAACTGCCACAATAATTCCTCTCTAAACATTGTCTTTTTTCAGTCTTCTTCTAAACCATAAAAGGCAGAGCATTCTCTACTTTTAGGTCGCTAATAATTTAAATATTTACAACTTCAAATGCTGATGTCTCAGATCTTCTTGTCACCTCTCACCAGGAACAAAGACACAGATCTCTATCACAACTGATAACCCAAAATGCCTCAACCTTCCAGAAGACAAACCCACTGACAGTAAGCTAGCACAGATCTTCCATTCTACTGCAGTGAAGATTGGCAATGTCTAAGTCAGAATAATTTTATTTCTAAAATGTTTTGAAAATGCCTCAGAGAGCTGGAATGGGCTGTAATATCAGAGGTATCCGCTGTATGTTAAGGAGCTTAGCTCTAATTTGGAACAGCTCTGCTGCATTTTGGAGATGCAATCACGCAAGCAAAAGCTCTGCCTCTTTTGCAGTGATGCACAATGGAATTGCATGTCCATGCCATGCAGTGAATTATGATTTCTTAATGCTCCAATCAATCAAACTCACAATGACATTGCACAGACATCTGTGCAGGGAAGTTTATTTAGAGTTTCACCGGTTCCTGGATGCAACTAGAGAACTTGGCAAGAGCAAAAGAGATTTTCAGTAGACACTGATAATGGATAAAACACAATAGTCCTCCTTTATCAGACTGTAAATAAAGAGGTCAGTCAAAAGAGTAGTTTTCTTCCGCACTCATCTGTAACTGAACAGAATGGCTTCTGAAAGGGAATCGATAAAATAGGTCATTTGTCCCAACAAATAAGGTGTATGGTGGAATACACACGTTATCCTTGATAAATACCTATGACTTTGAGGGGCATAGTTTAAGGAATAATGGTCAATTTTCAGGCTGTGCTGCAAATGTAGGGAAATAACCTTTTGGAAGAACAGGTTAAAAAAAGTAATTTGAAATATTCAATGTGTCTCAGCTGTAGAAAAGAGCAGCTTTATAGATGAGGGTTCTTCCATTAAAAGGTTTTTTTGTCTGACCCCATTTTTAGCTTTCATGGCTGCAAAAATATCCAAAACCTTCCCTTTCTGAAAAGAAAGAAACGGTATCCCAGGGTCACCATGGTTTCCCATCAGTGGTTTCCTTCCTATTCCATATTAGACACCCTGTTTAAAGCTCCATGCCTGTGGCTTCCCCTTGCCTCCTGTGCTGGTAACACATATCTCTCTTTTTCTTGAGCTCAGAAAGAAATATTAGGCCAAAGAAATGAACACCTGGCAGCAGAATCTGATTACCTTGACAGATACACCCAAAACACAACTCGGTAAAGTCAGAAGCCTCCTGGCCAGGGGTAAAAATCTGTTGTTTAAGGCTCTGAATGCAGGATCAAGGTATAATTCTAACAATTAATTATAAAGTATAAGAAGGTTATAGTTGTGAAGGATGTTCATCATTAAAATTCATGCTGCTGTCTTCTGTTCTAATATTATTGAACCCATACTGGCTCCTCATTGCCCTTCAGAATAACTTCTCTTTATTTGCATGTTATAAGTGTCAAGCTTATGGCCTTATAATTTCCTCAATATTCTTCCCTGTTCTCTCTCTCTGCCTTGAACAACATCCCAGGCAGGATTTCTTCAAGCTTTCCTCTGTAACCCTTCCAAACCTTAAAAAAAAGCAAATAATTTTGAAAAGAATGTCGTTCGCATGCAAATTATAGCTCTGTTCTTTTAACATGCAGGGATAAAACTCTTTCTGTAATTGGCATTTATTGATTATAATTTTAACATAAGCTTAGCTTGTTAAATGACTTTGCTGAATCTGTACAGGATAATGCATACATAGCTGGTGTCATTTTTAATGTTTAGTGGCTTAGCATCCCTTGTAAATACATTTATGAAATATTCATTTGAACTTCAGCTCTGTTATTATACTCTGTGATGTCAATTCCAATTTTCCTCTGAAATGTTTTTAACTTTTCTCCTAACTGAGCTCTTGTTTTTCTGAGCACTACAGAAAGAAGCTGGGGGGTGAACAGGGAGAGACAGACAGGAAGAAAAGAATAAAACAAAGAGGAAATATTTTCCCTTTTTTTAATTTATTTGCATCCACTGAGAATCAGGGAAACCACAGACAGAAAAAATATCCTAGTACCTCATCTAATGCCCATGTGTACCAGAACACCCTCAGATGCTACAGGGACCTGCAGAAAAATCCACTTCTCTTTGCATTACCTGTTCGTATTTTATCCACTACCAAGCTGAAAGGAAAATCAGCTTCCATTTTTCCCCAGCCCATGTTCATATCAAACAAATAATAGAAACACACACAGTTCTTTCCTTAATAATATTATCACACAGAGTTCTCTCTCTTCCTGCTTACCATACAGCGGAACAAAACTTGCTTGGGCACAAGGAGCCTTTTCCGCTGACGATGCAATCCCTGTTGGGAAATGGCTTTTTTCCAGTGAGTGAAACCCTAAGAATTTTCCAATTATAGATCTGTCCTTTCAAGGTTCATGGAGGAGCTGGAGTAGCACTCAGCAGATGATAAGCTCCGCTCTAGCTTGAGCATGATTTCATTCCTCCTCTGCCCCCTCCACACCCAGAATTCAAACTTGCCCCTGCCCTCTCAGAAGAAGGAGAAATTCAGAAGTTTGCAGTTCACAATTCTGGACCTTAAGGAGAATTCTGCAACAGACACCTAACAAAACCAAATTTCCTCCTTAAAATTTGTTTCAAGAAAAGAGCACTTTATCTTTTCACAGTGGCAGGAATGCATCAACAAGCTCATAGACCAGGAAGGCATGTTCCTGGCTCCAGGTCACTGGAGTCCTACAGCAGATAGGCACTGACAGAGCTGGCTTTTCCAAAAGGAGCACCTGAAGGTCACCAGCACATGCAAGTCTGTGTGTATTCTTATTCTGGACATGGACTGGGTCAGTAGTTTTGACACAGCATGAGCCCTCACTACCTGATTATAAAAATACTCTTTTGCCAAGCTGGTTACAGCCTCGCCTCCTTAAGATGTGTAGAGTGGCAGTAAGTCTGGTCCTTTGCTCCTCTGCCCCATAGCTGTGAAGTTTGTTATAAATGTTTCGATTTTAATAGTCCCTACTGTGCCAAAACCTCAGCCACCACACTGACATCACAACGTGATAGAACAAACCCAATACAAATTCCAGGTGTTGTTAAACGTGATGCCATTGGCCTCCCAAGGTCATTATAACAATTATTATAACTCTGAGAATCACTTTTGGATGGCTTAGGATCCCACAATATGTTTCCTAAAGAATTTTGACCTGGTCTGTCTCTGAGGCTTCAGACTGCAACACAAAGGCTTTGCACGAACTTAAAACCATGTCAAAATCAGAACCTAAGTGCAACAAACTGAAATTGTGGAATTTGATCCTTCAGCTCTTGAATTTGTTAAAGTTGATTTTCTGTAGGAAAAAAAAAAAAGAATCCTCAATACAGCAAATTCATTCAAATCTGATGGAACATTCTGCTCCATCGTGAAGGAGATTGGTCGCAGACGTGTCTACTTCGTTTTCAGCTCTGTCTTAATGGTGCATGGCTGGCAGCTTCCTCTATGCCTCTGCCACACAAGAAAACGTAGGAAACCACTTGTTGAGTCACATCTGACCAGTTTTGAAGGCATTAGTTTGACTGCCTGTAACTAGGATACAATACTCTGGCAATATTTATGGAAGGTTTAACTCATGAGATCTAATTAAAATACTGTGACATGTGTGTTCTTCTTGAATCGGTGCCCTCTGAATCGGCTGTTCTTTTTCCTCTATGCCAAAACAATGTCATAACAATAGAAACTGCTAATGAGGATGAAAAACTGGCTGAAACCTGACTAATTGCTTTTTTCTCTCTTAAAAAATAATAGAACACTGATTCTTTTATTAACAGAATATCTTCAAATTGATGGGCCTTTATAAATGCAGTGGCACTCTAGATAAGATAAAACATTTCTCTCATTACTTTTTCCTTGGGAAAAGTAGCTCATTACTGGTTCTCTATGACCATAAAATCACAGGTTCTTTTTTGGTTTCCAGAGGTGTGAAGTTCACCAAATTTTCCCATTTATTTATGTATTGTGATAGCATCCCGTTTGGGAATACATATTTAACATATTCTTTCAGCTCGAGGTCAGCTCTTTTAACAGCTGTTATTTATTTTAATTGGAACAAAAGAAAATCAATTTTGGCACAAATCTTGCCCAACCATCAATGCCCAGAATGTATCCTGGCATTCAAAATTAGCCCTTGTACTGATCCATTTCCAGCTGAGCCAAGGTGATCACTTTGTCACAGTCTTCCCTTTCCCCATCATTGGGAAAAAAAAGGAAAAACTAAAAATCTTAAACATGAGAGACACAGAGGCATAAGAAGCCTATGGCAAACCATGTGAATATTTCTAAATATTCACATCCTGATTACAAGACTTAGTGTAAGTGTATTTCTAAAGAACCTAATCTTTCACTTGTAGCACTTTGTGAGCAGAACTGTCTGTTTGGAAGCAGATGCATCAGACCAAATGTCTGTGCTTGCAGAAGTGGCTACACTGGTTCAGCATGTGAAAAGAAGGTAAGGCCCAAACCCACTGATCCTCCTGGTAACGACAAAAATAACCAGATGTAACTGAAATAGTTTACAGGTAAATGGAATAAAGTCTTGTTAACCTTATGGAAGACGTAAATAAGGTTGTGGAATATTTGAAAGGAGGTTTAATGACTGCTCAGCTGCAAACTAGGCCTGTATCCAAATTATATATATACATATATATATATATATATATACACATATATATTTTTATATATAAATACATTATATTATTTATATATAATAATATATAAATATATAATATAATATATATTATAATAATATAATATTATATAATATATATAATAATAATATAATAATATAATAATATCAACCTGAAGCTATTAAGCAACTTTAAGAGTTGAAGATATTTGAGAAGAGCATCAGGGTAGGCTTTGGTTTACACAGTTCTGCTCTGTCCTTCCATTGTAGGTATGAATAGACANTTTTTTGCTTCACCCTCAATAAAACACATCTGACTATCAGAATGGTTTGCAACGCTGTAGCACGTCTGGCAGCTGGGCTTGACCTGACCATCACACCAGTGTAGGTCTTCGAGTCCAGTTCATCCCCTGCATCACCACTAAGACAAAACAGTTTGGTTTTCTTTGTGCCACAGCCATTGCCCATACCACAAACACTATTCCAGACAGATGTCCTGGCTAGCCCAGTCTCCAGCTCTCAAAACAGAAGGTTGCCCTATCATTTACCTGTACTGAAAGGCCAGGGGCAAAAATCAATGTATTTTCATTTCAGTTACATAACATATTAAGAGAAAGCATGAAACTCTATTCAGATAGTCACTTAATTTTGTTAATGATGATTAGATTTTAATATCACAAAGTTCTGTATAGATTTTTTAACAAGTACATTCTCCTACTAAACTACAGCTCCTTCATCAATACTGAAATCCGATGATGTAGATAAGATGAGTAAGTGATGTAATTTTCTATATAGAAAAAAATCTATTAAACAGGTTGGCCATAGCCTACAAAAGTAAGATGCACATTTTCTCAAATAATTAAGAGAAGAAGTCAAAATGAAAGCAAGGATATGACGAGATAAACTGGAATTATTCTCTGCAGGTGCTTCTGTTCAGGAGACTTCCCTTGGTAGGTCAAGAGTTGCCCTTTTGGATCCATCAGACCAAGATCACCAGGATTGCTTTGAAGCAATATTCTAGTTGTGAATGTGCAAAGCATGATATTTGTAATTTCACAAATGAAGCAGAAGTCTATTGCACTTAGCAGAAAATATTAAATTAAAAAGAAAAAAGCAAGCTTCCTTTTCCACATGAATAAACTATCACACTCTAAATCAGTCCTGACAGAAAAAGAAAGCAGAAAAAGACTTTGCAAATTATGTATGTCCAAAATGCCAAGTCACCAGTGACACATACAAACACACATCTCCCTAGCAATGATTCATCTCACAGTTTTTAAGACTGAAGCACTCTTCAGTTTCAGGGCTTATTCTGCAGAAATCCTGATTGGCCCCTCTGATATGGACGTGCGTTGCTTTGATGTGAAGAAGGAAATGTTCTGAATAAAAGGAACTTAACAGGTTTCCTTCAATCTGTGAGCCTTGCTGAAAGCTAAATTCAGTTGGTAATTAAAATTATGGATTTTATGGTATCTAATATAAATTGCATGGCTTATGTTATATGAAAGCAAATGAGCTACTCCTCCAAAACATCAAAATTATGAGAGATATTGAAATGGAAAGCTAACTTACTAGCATGGATTTTAGTAAACTGTACATGTACCCACGTTTCTGTAAAAAACCTGGGATGATAGGTGTCCCAAGAGTTCATTTATCAGACTGGATTGGGTGTAAGTGAACAATCTGTACGGGCTTTAATCAACTTCTTCTCCAAGCCTTTCAGTCATGGATATCTCACAGTTTATCAGAAATTGTTCAAGTATTTAACTGCATTATTAGAGCACAGTTTTGACTTTCCTGACACTGAATATAAACCCGGTCTGCTGTGAGTAAAATTGATACTTCTTGGTGCAGCCTTGGTAGTCACAGGGAAAAGTCAGCTCAGATCTCTCAGAGGCAACATTTACACATCTGAAGGAAACTGGAGTCTCTGCTGCCTGATTCTATCCCATTTTCCTGAGCCAAACCAACCAAGGTGCAAACTCTGTTCTCTCTCTAAATTCCAGTTTCCCCACGTCCTTCCTGGCACGCTGTGGCTGAGCCCCAGCCCCCAGCAGGTCCCTCCCCAAGTGGCTCCTGTCTCTGATTAATACATTTAAAGAAAGAGATTTACATCCTTCTGCCACAGCCCTGCACAAGCTCTGTCTTTCCCACAGTCCTGACACCTTATCACTCGTTTCCCATTTGGCATTGGTGCAGTTGACTTTTCCTCTGAAAGCACCATCTTTATCATCTTTACTTAATTTTGTCTTATGGATTTCAAGCTGTTTCACCCATTTATCAAAGAGATTTTTAATTCTAAGCCTGCTTGCTCTGCCTCCAAGTGTGACATTGTTCAAAAAAGTGACATCTCATTGCCTGAGACATTAAGGAAAGTGGTGAATAGCAGAAAAATGAGGACCTACAGACTATTGATAAAATTATTCCTTGATAATGCTTTCTCAAACAGGCCTTGCTCCTTACTAATTTATTATGAATCATACTTATTGGCATGACTGTCTGAGTCATATCAGAAGCTCCCTAAAGTGAAAAACATCTGTTCTTTGTGGACAGAGTGACTGCTTCCCTCACTAAGCTTGAGGAGCTTATAAATTGATTGTTTAATAATTTATGTTAGCATCTCCCCAGATACCAACTTAGTCTGAATCTTTGGCTGTCATTCCCTTGCTTTTCCTCCTTTTTTCTCATCTAAAGACATGTACTATGTTTATTGGGACTATTTATATCCTTTGGGAGTTCTCAAAGCAAATCACTGCTGGTTTAGAAACCGCATCTTTAAATATGCTGGGGTAACTCTGAGGATCTGTTGACCTGGAAAAGCTGCTTCATGTAAAGACCCTCTTATTTGCTGAGATGTTCTGTATGGGGAGTTAATACACAGCAGGTAGCGTGCCATAAATGCAAATCCCAGCTTATTGCCCAGCCATTCCACCTTGTAAACAGACTTTAAATCGGACTTTTCTGAATCTAAATACTCCGTTCCTTCCCCGTTCTCCCTTGCATTCGTGTTCCCTTGCTAATTCTGATCATGTCAATCCTTTTTCACATTTAACCTTTCTGTGAAGAGTGAGGAAGAGGCACTGAGCACATCAGCCTTGCCTGTGTCATCTGCATCTTCTCTCCTCCCCGCTGGATTTACCACTATGTTTTGCTATGGGAGTTAAAACTCATGCTTTGCTCTGTTTCTGTTATGACTCTTTAAATAATGGGAGCAATACAGTAGCAATGACACGTAAAATTTTTCCAAAAACCTGGATTAAATTGAAGAGGAGCAGCCTCTTCCCTCCCTTCAGCAGCAGCTGACAAGGGATTCTCTAGGTGACTGAGCCTGAAGTTAAATGGGGAAGGAATGCAAGATAACTGCCTCTTATCCAGTTTAGGAGACTGATTTCCTCCTGTAAACTTAATTTTTGGTCTTCAACTTATTCTCATAAAATTAGAGTGAAATACACATTTTTAGCATTTTTTTTTCAAAGTACAGACTGAAGACAGTGAGGAAATAGAATCATGTACTGGCAGAACAGTTTGGGTTGGAAGGGACTTTAAACATCATGAAGCTCCATCCTCCCTGTCTCTTTTTTTTGTTGTTGTTTTTTTTAAAGAAACATTTACCAAGAATTATTTGCTGTGGAAATAGTGAAAACGTCACAAATCCAGTCAAATTGTCTGATGTGAATAGATGCAGAGAGCTGGGAAAAAATAAAAAAACCTCCCTGAAGAACTCCTTTTTTTCCCCACAAACTAAATAGTGCCTGGAGTCTGGTTTTGCCAGTGTATTTGGAAAAGCTGGATGGCCCATATTTGTTTAATCAAGTTATTCCCCTCTCTCTGCTGTAATCTTTAGCATTGTTCCCATTTGTGCAGTTAAGATTCCTGGAGGAGCAATATACATTTCCCTAAATTATTCATCATCTACATCCTATTTCTCACATTTATATTGTCAATTGATTTGCAATTCATTTTGTGACATTTTTGCTTTGCTTTGTTTTGGACTTCTGCTAAACAAAGCCTGCCAACAACATTCCTCAGAAGGCTAATGAACTTGCTAGAATAGCGATCACTCTCTTAGAAACCTTGTGCGTATTTTTAATTTGTATTGACTCGGAGAGATCCAGATAATTTAGCAAGTTCCCTGGCAGACATGAAGACAAATGCTCGCGCTGACTTTTACATTCAAACCTGCCATTAGAGCGCATTTGTTCAGGGCTGCAAGGGGTGACCCAAACAAAACAGGCCAAACAAACCTGGTTTCCAATGGAAGCACAGTTAAAAACTTTGGCATTAGTCCCAACAGAGACTGAGACGATCACTGCATCATTTGTACAACAGGGAGTTTTGTGGGAAGTTGAAATTGATACTCTATCTGTTGTCCTAACTGATACCATCACGCTTTCCTTGTTGTTTTTGCCTTCCTAAGTGGATTAAAGTAATAGCATTAATTAAGCCAACAGAATTAATTTAAGGTAAACAGTGTTATCTGGTTAGATATAAATGGTACATAATGTTACACTACAAGCTATCATGATGGTGTATTTTCCCAATAAGAGTTTAAATATTAATGTGCTAAACTTGTCTGTCTCTTGAATATTTATTCCAAGGCAGAAAGGTATTGAGAAGTGTAGCACGTTGCAGAAAACAATAATTAAGAAAAGGTAAATCTTATAGAAGTTATTTTTATCTCTGGAATTCACCAGTGAATGGAACAGCAAGTGGCCATCCATTCCCTAGGAATGAACCCAGGGAGTACCTCCCAAAGATTAAACACAGTATTGATTTCAGCACAGCCTGAAAATACACACTGTCTTTAACAAACTATTTCTCAGATTAAGGTAATCCTTCGCTGCAACTAGTGACCTTCACATCACTATTACTTAGTTCATTTATACATTAAGAGACATTAAACCACAAATCACGGGTGCTCAAGTTATCCCAGCTGCATTCGGCATCAGTCAATGTACAAGTCAGTCATCTGTGGAGTTCTCTGAAAATACAGCTTGTCTCTTTGTAAATTACTTGACAAGTAAATGGAAGCAATATGAGATTAGAAAGGGAAAGTCAAATACAAGCGGTATCGAGCTGCACATGTCTGTGGTCAGACTATTTGTGCATATATATCCATATATTTATATATACATTTATAAACTTACACATAAAAATATGCACATCTAAAATCCAGACAGACATTTCCATCTAAATGTGTATATACATACATGGAAATATGTAATATGACACAGACATGCACATATATTTTTATTTGACCTCAATAAATGTATCTCACTCTTGCAGATATTACACACATTTTTTTTTCTCAAATCCTTATTCTAACTAAACCTGTCTAAATCCCAGCAGGCACTTGCAGGAGTCTTTTCATATAAAATAAATGTGCCATGTACTAGTCACAAATAATGCCTGGATACGTCACTATCTGAAAGTAAGGAAGGGTATTTTAGAGTCAAAAATTAAGAAGAAAAATTTGGATACATGATGCTAATATCAAGGTTAACCTGTCATATCAAATACAGATATATCAAGATTAAGAAACACCTTTCTTCTCATCCTGAATAATAAAATAACATCAACCTTTGTAATAGAGATTTCTACAAAAATGCCCTTCAGAACAGGTCCTTAAATGTATATGCTAGCATAAAATAAAGCTTTTCGTATCATCTATTATCTTGCTTTGAGATAAAGCAAATTCGCTCATGTATTTAAACCGGGATGATATTCATGGACAACTTCTGCTGTATGAAAATGGGATAAGTGCCCTGAAACGCTTTCAGGCAAGAAGCCAACAATCTCCATGCGTTATACAGAAGTGGCAGAGTGATTTTTTTTTTTTTTTTTTTGAGGCACACCTGTTTTAGATGAAAGAAATTGAATTCCAACTCCATAACTGTCAAGTGCCACCGCAAATAATAGAGCCTAAGCGGAATCATTCCAGCAATATTGCTATTTTCCTGTTGGGGCGATGGAGCAGAAACCAGCCTCAGCTCGGTGATAGCACTTTACCTGCATGCTTTGGGAACAGTTCCATTCATCATTCCACTGCTTAAGCCCTTCCCAAAACGTGTTCTTCATTCCCGGGTTAATAAAACCTTTGGTTACCTAAGTCAAAATTGTGGGGGAAGAAAAAAGCGGTGGATTGTGCTTTTGCCAGAATTACATAAATTCCAAAGGAAATACAGCAACTAGAATAAATCATTTGAGTACTTGCACATAATATTTCTTACATGAGGCTGTTTCTTCTGTAGTCCCATAAGCAACTGAATCCTCATTTCTTCTTTGCAGCTCCCAATAGGATGAAGAGAGCAGCAGGACAATGAAGGCAATCATGTGGGTATTGATAACCTGGCACTGATCACATTTTTCGTTTGGGAAGATGCAGTGAGAAGAAATTGCTAGTTCTCTCCCTTTTACCCTTATATAATCACACAGAAGAATGAAGAAAAACACCAAAATCTTTCTCATATGTCAATAAACCAACATTTATTTTCAAATCTGTCCATGGCAAGACTCAAATTTATGATCTGTGGCTGTAGTGACACGATCACAACTGCTCCTGACAACAAGATTTTACAGCGGTGCAGACTACTTCATAATAAAAATTTAGTGCCATGTTATTCTGCTTTCATTAAAAATTGATGGCACAGATGAATTTCCTCTCTTTTTTTTTTGAATTTTTTAATAAACATGTATGTTTACCCACAGTATAAAGATAAATGAGTAAATAAGATTCTGATTTAACTGAGATATTTCAGTGACTACAAATGAAAAGACTTTGATCATGTTTAACTGACACGAGCTCAGTGTCTTTCTGCTGAGTAACTGCTAAAGCCAAATGTTTTTGTTTTCTGAGTTGTTAATGTGTCAGCATTTATCTGGGGAGGTATCAATGCAACACCTGGGGAAACAAAAGCTTTTCCTGGGTCAGTCAACCATAGATATGCTAAGGACACACAAAGCCCCTCATAGCCAAACAGCCTAAATCCCTGGAAGCATTTTAGAAAACCATCCTTCTAATCATACAGTTGGTGAAATACTGGAAAATCTAGGTGGGCTCAGAAATTTGCAGCTTAATCTACAAAATTCAGATTTACAGAAATCTACTGTTGTCTCACCTACCGGGTGTTTCATCACAAGCAGAGGTACTGATGTGGAAAATCTGGGGAGAGAAGAAAGGAGTGTGAAGAAGGGAATAAAAACAAGAAGTATAAGTTCAGTTGGAAAAAAAGAGTCCTAAACTGTCACCTTGGACAAGTCAGGTTCTGTAAGGTAAATCCTAAATGCCCTGGGTATCCACCCTCTGCTTTTGTCTGTCTCACTGGAAGATTCAGGGCAAATATAGACTGAAATCCTGGATGCCTTGGTTGAGGAATACAGAAGTTTTGATATTCCCTCATTCTTCCTGAAGAAACTGAGAGGAACAATGATACAAGCAAGGACTTTTTGATTGAACCTTCGGGACTGTAACAGTAACTAGGTGTAATATTTGATCTGACTCTTGCTGTCAGTTGATAAGAATAAAAAACCTGACTGTGACATACTTGAATACTTCAAATTAAGTCATTAAAAAAAAGCTTGGAAAAACTGTAGCTACTATAATTCACCGAAACACTCTTCCTTCCCTTCTTAGAGTAGCATTTTTTCCCCATATTTAACTAATACAGCAAATTGTTTTTAAATCTATATATTCTGTTCTCCAATAGATGATTTTCTATTCTTTATTTCTGAAGTTTTGTTTTTTGTTAGCAACTGCTCCAGTGTAAACCACATCCCAAATGCAAAAGATTAAAAAAGCAAATTATACTCGACGTTCCTTGAAAGTCTCCTACAAACACTTAGACAAAGGACCAGTGCTCAAAAACCCTTCCTATATTTTACTAATACACTCTGATCTAGACCACAGTCAGCAATGTTAATGTGAAGTGAAGTTTATTAGCAGTTCCAGGAAGACATTAATACTAAAACAGAACATTGGCACCTGATGTGTATCCACAAGATTAAATTTAGGGTAGCAATTACACCTTTCTTCAAATACAGCTCCAATCAATAAAAAAGATTTCTATTACTTTGCCTCCCTGCCTCCCAGAGACAATGCTAATGATCAAAACTACTTGCCAAGATTGGATTTGAAAATCTAAACCAGCTTTTCACGCCTTGCAGTCTCTCACTGTATTTCCAGAAGGGACCATTTGAGACAACCTTCATCCCCACCTATTTTCAGACAGTTCAAAAAGGTTTTGCATCACTGAGGATTGTTCACGTGTGGTTATAAAACAGAAACAATTGCTGATAAATAGCAACACTCGAGCTCTGGTATCTGATATATGGGTAACCTACAGTTACTTTGGCTCACAGGCCATGCCAGTGTAACTCTTCGTTCTGAAGGAAGAATTTGACACGCTTCTCACAATCACTTCAACACTTAACTCGTTTGCTTCCCTTGATTGTTCAATATTCTTTGCTAAAAACTCCCTAGATGTGGCAATTACTTTACTCCCTAATAGTGTTTTAAACAAGATATTGGATAAGAGGAAAAATATTCTTTAGAATTCCATACATGTTTTACACCTTTTTGAAAGCTATCCAATAGGGACATTTTCTTAAAAAAAAAAGGTCTTATTTTTCTAAACTTTGTCTTATAAGCCACTGTTTCTGTTATATGTCCAAAAATACAAAAAGGAGCTAAAGGCAGAAGTCTTAGTAACTGCACTCTACCAAAAAAATTGTACCAGCTCAGTACAGTTACTTGAAGTTATGAGTTACTTAGAACTAACTTCTAATTGTCATTATGACTTCCAATATTCTTTGTTTGCTGAAGACTTATTTCACAATCCTATTAAACCCAGAATAAATAGGGTACAATAAATCATGATCTCTTTTTATGGGAGCAGCAAATAGAACCATTAGGAAGAAGGGGGACCTTTAGGGGTTTTTGCTTAATATAAACCTTTTTAAGAGCTCAGTAATTGGCAGATTTAACTCATCCGTGGTTTATAATATTCATACATGTGGATGTTTAAACATTAAGTCACTGTCTCTATTCTTTTAGGATTCTCTTAGGGTTTGTGCTGCTTTCAAGACAAAAGGTGTCCCCTACACTTTTTCTACCTAGAAAGCAGAAGGCTGCAAAATGTACAAAGAACTTATTTTTTGGGGGGCTATGTTGCCACTTTTAACCTTTGCCAAAAAGATGGGACAGGTTACAAGCTCCACTGAACGTAGGTATGTGTACACACATGTACATCACCAGAGTACATCAGCTCAAAACCTCGTAGAAATTGCTTTGAAGCAAAAAAAAAAACCACAAAACCCCAAACTTTTAATGGAAAAATAGCCATGTTATTCAGCATTTCGTAAGGGAAAATACCATTTCATTTTAAAAGAGCTTTTTTTCTCTCATGTTATGAAGTGCAATTTAAGTTTAAAGAAGTGCATATTCTCCCTGTAGAATAGATAGATACAATATCTTATCTCTTTTGAAAATAAGCAGCTTTGCTTCAGAAATGTCCCACTTTTGGGGGCCTGCAGATGTCATTCCCTGATTTATCCATTAATAAGTACAACAGCAGAAGCCACTAATTCTGACTGAGGGAGACCACCCATAGGGAGAGAAGCATGAACTGGTCTCTGTGTGTATTTAAACCAGAAAACCCTGTCCACATGGAACACTGATACAACAGCCAGGGACGGATTGAAATGAGGAAAGTTTGGGGCTCATTTCAAGCTGATGACACATTGAGAGGATCTGCCAACTCACAATCACATCCCAAATGAGAAAGACTTTGCAATACTCCATATACATAAATAAAGGGACATGGAATTATGCATAGAATTATTTTCCTTTTTAATTATTTAACTACAAAAGCTGTAGTTAATGATATGCCCTGTGGACCTTATACTACATCTTTATGCTCAATTAATTTTTTAACATTGATATCATTTGGGGAAGGAGCAGGACTTACCAGAATATACAAAATATGCATAACAATATATACCTCTAAGATTACTATTTATACTTAGGCAAACTAATTCATGCTCAGGAGCTCTAGGTAGGAGCTGCCACATCCAAAATTAATGATCATTATTAAGAACAAGTTGTCACTGTGCTTGAGAACAGGAGCTCAGGGGCAGGTTTGGACAGGAAGAAGGTCTCTGCATTGCAGGACACAGACATTCCTCTGTCCTCTCTGTTGCTTCCTCTCTATTTCTGCTGAGGTTTGGGAGATTTTAGCCAGTTTCTCCCAGGAAGAGGAACACACAGATGCTCTGTGCAGTTCTTTTGTAAAAGCTCCAGGCCCTGCACTGTGAGCAGAGGTGCAGGAGCTCCTCCAGCAGAGGTGAAGTCTGGCTCCCACAGCACATCCTGTGCCTGTCTCCTCTCCATGCCTGCTCCCATATCCAAGGGGATGTGTTCTGTCTCTGCTCCTAAACTAAGACACAAATTGCCTTTCTTTTCTGCCTCTGCCTGAGTCCCAGGAAACTAAATTGACATCTTAGTTGACCTCTTCAGAGTTCAAAGAATTACATCCTTCTCTCTCTTCTCTGTGTCAGACCCAGTTCTGTTATTACTTTCCCATTTGACAGGTAACTCCACATCTTCCCAAACTCTGCAGCTAACCTGGCTTGGAGAAGCTTCTCTATTAAAACTGGAAAGTGACTCCAAGGAAAAACCCTGGCTTGACAAACTCTCAGTCTGAACCAGAAAGAACTTTTCTTCCTGATAATCATAATTTTGTCAAATTTCTTTTGTACTAACTTTGCTCTTGAAATTTTATTCTTTTGTCATGGCAGTGTTTTGGGTGGAATCAGCCAATTTCCCAGATGATTTCATTGACACCTGGCTAGATATTTTTTCCCCTTTGTTTAGAAATAATTTCAATCTAGACATGTAACTTGCTGGCATTTGTACTGCATCAGGAAGATGGGAATAACTTGTGATGAGTTTACTAAGAGAATACAGAGACTTTTAATCAGTTTGCCTTACAACCATGGGAAGAAAGAAACCTGCTCCTGATTTGCTCTCAAGTCCCTGCCTTTTTCCTTTCTTTTTTTTCCCCTGAAGCAGCTTTCAGCATGCATTACCCATGACTGATTTATTAGATTGTCAGTGCTGTTAGAGTCCATGTCAGGTGTACGACGGATTTGTCATAAGGGTGCAGCAAACCCAGATTAGCCTGTTCAAAAGCTGCATGCCTTCCTATCCTCTGTGTCAAGCTTCTGAGAGCCAGCAAAGGGTTTGTCACTAACACCGACATCTCAGAGAATGAAGATCCAAACCTTTGTGATTACCAAGCCTGTTTATTTCACATTTTAACTAAGTCTGCTGGACTGAAATACAATTTCAACGTGCACAAGATGAAGCAGCCTATCTGTTTAATACCACTATCAAGCTCATATGTTCATTTGCCCTTTAATATAGAGACCATTTCAAAACCTTTCTCCTGCTATTAAAACACTTTTAAAAGCTTATGCCCTTCTAAACCAAGCAATCATTTTCCCCTTGACAGCTATGACCTGCCATCACTTTACCAGACCAAATTACTGAAGAAGATTGGAGGTTCGTGAAGGCATGAGGCAGAGATTTCCTTCAGGAGATAAAAATGACCAAAGTTCTATTCACACACTAGAAGAAATTCTAACCTGGCTCTAGTCACTATTTCTTCATACAGAGCAAAAACTATTTTTGCAACTTCTGCTTGGAAGCACCTGAGAATAAAGATACGAGCCAAGACATAAGCAATGAGCTAAGCAAAATTGGTTTAGACCGTAGCTGGGAAGATCAATAAGGAAAACCATCAGTTATTTAAATTATGCAAGGTTCAGGACATTATAAAATAAAACAATGGAATAAGTAGGGTGGTATCTGAACAAGGCAAGAGCAGAGGGATTAACAATGTCATAAGGATATACAGATATTGCAAAGTAATCTCAGAACACTGATTTGCCTTTCCTTAAAAGAAAAAAACAGAATAGGAGGAGATGAATGAATTCAAAATAAACAGAGGATAGCCAGGCTTAATCTCAAGGTAATAAAAGTTGAAGGTGAATTTTTGAGTCACAAGGGTTGGGGAAAAAAAAAAAAAGAAACTGGGAAAGGTTACAGCAGCAAGTAAAAAAAGCTGGGGGTAAGGGCAGATAGGATCTGAATTAGAAATTATTACATTAGAGATTACCTGGATTAGAAAAGAAAGGTAAAGAACATTTACATAAAATAGCATGAAAATATTCTAGGATTACAGCCTAAACAGGAAAAATATTTACGTGTGAAGAGGGTTTAAAGTGTGTCTTATAAAGAAGATGGAGTCTCCCTTTTTACCAGGAGGCCTGTGGGAAAGACAGGAGGTGATGGGTACAAATTAATCCCAGGAGATTCTGATTAGAGACATGAGGAAAATTCTTCACAATGAAAACAATCAGGAGTTTGAATAATCTCCCCAGGGAAGTTGTGGATTCCCTAATGCTGGACACTTTCAAGATTCAGCTGGACATGGTGCATCATGTAATATGGAACCCTACTCAAAAGCCATAACTCTTTCAAAGCCCATGACTGGTTTAAGGTCACAGAGCACCATGAAGAGAAGCTAAAACTCAGACAAATCAAAATCAAGGCAAATGTTTCCAAGGCCTGGCTGCCACTGTTTAGTCCATCTTTCAACTGCATCAAACTTTAGAAAGTAAATTTCAAGCTAAACACATTTTAACAGCTAAATTATAGCACAAACCTAAATGCACTTGTACACTCATCCCAGTTAATTAGCAATCTGCAAACTAATAAATATTCCATAAACAGGGAAAAAATCGCCCCTGTGCTTATAAAGTTTTGTGTCAGCAGCCTGACACCACAAAGCGCTTCCAATGTTTGTGTGGTGTTTTGTGCCCATGAAAAGAAGTCTGAGCCTGCAATTTTAATACTGCCCTGATAGTACAGTGCTGCAATCTGTTACTGCCTGAGCGCTGGAGAGTGCTTTGCCTGGATGCTCTGGGCTAAGTCCTGTCCTTGGGTGCAAGGGCACAGCAAAATGCATCTGTGTACTTGAGGGCTAAATTTAGATGAAGGAGAAAAGGCCACATGAGATAGTTTCACTTTGGATCATTTCATGCTTGGATTTGTAGTCAGTAGCTTTAAATTTTCCTGGTGAAGAGAGGGCACCTGCAATACACTGGATTTTATGCAAGTTAGGGGCGCTCACAGATTTGTAGTAGGCTGCTGACGTAGCTCTTATCTGATCAAAGTTTGTACAAAATTAATAGCAGAATTGAGGAGGGGACGACTTAAAACAGCAGCAAAACTAATTAGGCAGGGGTTTAGAAAGTTTTCAGGCTAATTTTGAGGTCGAGTTCACAGCCTTATACAAACAAAGCTCCCCATAGTTCCTCCACAAGCTTTCCAACACCACAATATCTCTGCTGGATTTCCAGCTACAGGTTCTCTTGGCCCAGGAAGAGTCTGTAGGATTCTCTCTTTCTCCCTCAGCCGAGGTGAATCACATCAAGCAAACATTTAACGTGCATCCATTGACCTGCCCAAAAACCACCTGCGTTTTCTCCTTGGGCTCCCTCAGGAGAGAACACACAGGGAACAGGAACTATCCCATGTCCCAGCTCAAGAGCTGCAGTGAACTGACAAGCAAGTGAACCCTCACCAAAAAAAAAGAGAATTTCTTTGATTTCAAAAGGTTGTCTATAAAGAATTCAAAACCCACAGAACTGAAATCTGGAGAAAAGAAGAGCTTACAACTGAGTTCTCGGCTGTAACAGCAAAAGAAAAGCCTGAAATTATTTGCAAATTAGAAAGATGTCTAGCAGGCACTGGGATTTGAAAACATTCCCCAGTGTATTTTTATTGAAAAGCATATTGTCATTGTTTAATATGCCATACAAACTAATCAGAGATTACTTTACGTTAACAAAATTACAGCAAGAGTTATCCAAGACAAAAGCTGAAACATTATTAAATAATACACTTCCATTAAAAATTATAAAATCATTGTTTACTTCTCTTTGATATAAGTAACTACTAGGGACACAAATCCAAGTGGACATTTATTGAGCACAATGCACTTAGTTTTTAATTAGTAGTTTATAGGTAAAATAATGTATAACTCCAACAGACAGAATCAGATCAAGTTTGGCTGTTAGATTTTCCAAAAATTAATTTAATATTCCTGTGTCTTATCATTGTTTTATAAAGTTACCACCAAGACAATGAAAATATTTACATTTTATATTTCTAATCAGGCAAATAATTTCTAGTGAAGAAAATATGCCTGCTCAGAGCACCAAAACTTTGAACAGACTTTGATCAAAATATATAATGAAGGGGGGCGGGGGGGAAATTGCATAACCCATCTTCAAAATGAGGGAAAATAAATTATTTTTTTCAGCCAATCTGAGATCTCAAAATGTAAAGTCTTACCCGATACATGGGTGAAATGACTCATTTCCTATTTTTGCATTTCTTTAATCAATAAATGCACCTCAGTTGCTATCTCCTCCCTTTTGTAAACTGCTTAAATGAGCAGAAAACAGCTAAAAGTCTAGCTTTGAGCTGAAGAAGGGATTAACAGTTTAAACTGGAGTCTACCAGTACTTCATAACCAAGTGATGAATTATATATGAAAAATGTGTTGGTTGTCACCAGATACAGGGCACAGCCAGTGGAACCTCGCTGGCAAAATGTGCCCACACAGGCGCTGGGAACCACCTATAGCTCCTCAGATTTGCTCCCTCCTCTCCCCACAGCAAATACACATGGACCAGGTTTCCACAGCTGACTTAAGAAAAGAATTCTGACACACCTGCAAAAGGCATTGAAGTCCAGGCACACACAGCTTTCCACAGAAAACAATTGGTTTGACATGAATTCTTCTTAATAAATTCATTTTGACTATTTTTCATGTTCTTGTTAGTGTGCCCTCTGTACATATAGAGACAAAAACCTCACCATCAACCTGCTCCTCTTTTTTCCCTTCCTTTCTTTAAGTAGTTCTTGTTATAACTCAAAGCCCTAGAGCCAGATGATATTCCTTGCTCCTTATCTTTGGTTTCAAAATGGAAGTATGATGGATATTCTGACAGAAATGAGAATAGACATTAGGCCATAATAATCCTGTGTTCTCAAATAACTTAAGGCACTAGTTCAGCTTCACCCATTCAGAAATACACAAAATATTATTTATTGGCTGTTAAAGAAAAATATGATAGTTCTTGACGGCAAATTCATCCTCATTTTTAAACATATGTTATCAGTGCTCAGAAGGGAGCTGTAAGCATAGGTTTTAAAATAGTCCTGCAAAGACATTACCTCTGAAAAATTGAAGGCAAAACTGATGGAATTCAGTTTGATCCCATATTGACAGTCAGAGAGTCACAGAATCACAGGATCATAGAATGGTTTGGGTTAGGAGGTACCTTAAAGCTAGTCCTGTTCCACCCCCTGCCATGGGCAGGGACACACCTTCCACTATCCCAGGGTGATCCAAGCCCCATCCAGCCTGGCCTTGGACCCTTCCAGGGATGGAGCAGCCACAGCTTCTCTGGGCACCCTGTGCCAAGGCCTCACCTCCCTCACAGCAGAGAATTTCTTCTCAATGTCTAATCCAAACCCATCCATCCTGTTTCAGTTTAAAGCCATTCTCTCCTGTCCCTTCTCCTCAGGGATGCTCTCAATCCATCCTCCTCCCAGCCATTCTTTGTGCTTGGGATTGCCCTGACAGAGGTGCAGGACCCTGTACTTGGCCTTGTTGAAATCGATGATGCTCACACTGGCCCGCTCTCGAGCCTGTCAAGGTCCCTCTGGGTGGCTTCCCTCCCTTCCTGCGAGCTGACCACACCACACAGCTCAGTGTTGTGAGCAAACTTGTCTGGAGTGCTGTCCCAGCAGCACATTTCCCATATTTCCAACAAAATGTCTAAAACACAAGTGAAAGCACAGAAAAGAGCTGGGGAAAGGCAGGGCTCACTCAGGCTGCTCTCCTTCCACACATCCCCTACCACTGCACACACACAGCCCAGGCTGGAGCCATGTGGGACAGCACACAGCCTGAAATTGGAGCATTTTTAATCCTCCAGACACTGCAATAGAGGTCAAATACCATTTACAGTGTTTAATATTTTATCTTTAGGAAGACTGATGACATTACAGCTCATTGGATATTTATGAAGAGACTGAGCACTCTCATTTTCATGGGTAGCAAGTGCCACGGACAGAAACGTTCACACAAAACCCAGCTGTTGATGAGCTGCATTGGGAATTTTTTGCTATCTTACACACATTACCCACAACACTGACATTCTTAAAACTGCCAAGCCTTATTTTGAGCAAAGCAGCCTGTTTGGCTGGTGATTTCATACAGCAGAAGGCATTCTGAGAAAAGAGAAAGAGGCAGGGAGCATTCAGTAACACAGGCTCATTAAGTCACTGCAACACAACTTAATTTGGCTGTGGGACATTATTTTCCATGGGAACTCTGGTTCGTGCTAACACAGTTCTACAGGAAGCCTAATCAGAGAAGTCTGATGCATTTAGTGGGAGCAGAGGGAGAAGGGCCTCGCTGTGCCCTGCCTGCCCTCAGCTGCCAGGACCACGGCCTTTGGGAGCAGAAATGTCTTCAGGTTTGTCTCCAACTTCCCGGAGTTGGAATCCCTCAAGGTCCTGGAACACAGCTGCAGGAGCAACAAGGGCAAATTATGCCTGGCAAAGGCTGGGACATGGGATGGCTGTAGCACCATGTAGGAGCATTGCTGCATGGCAGAAATAACCTCACAAGAGTAATTTTGTGTCTGCAAAGCCACTGTGGATGCTGGGGGAGAACCCCACAGGCAGAAGGTCCCATAAGCCCTTTATTCCTCACCCTGGGAACCAATGCCATGGGACTGCCACATAATGTCCCTGCTCCTGCAGTGGCACCAGGGGAACCGGGATTGCAAGGGCAATAGTTTCCACCAATATCTTCTGTAACCACTCTCAAAGGCTGTTTTTCTCCTAAAACCAGGCCATCTATCTTTTAAAAGTTTCTGTGTCAGGCTGTCGTTGTCAGATAATGCCAGAGCAATGCTTATCCTGTAAACCTTGACAAGACCCTCATAAATGGAGTGATATGGGCTTTAATTGCAAGGACACGCTTTTCTGTAGGATCCTGCCTCATCCAGTGCACGACGTGGACAAAGGGAGGGGTCGGGCTCAGATTGCACAGCGCCACAAATCTGGCATTTCTTACCCCTCAGCACAGAGCAGATTTCCTTTTCTTTACTCAGGCACCTTCCCTGATTAAATACTGATAACTGAAAGAAACTGGCACTAACTCTCTCAGCAAGATGAGAAAAGGTTGTGGAAATAACCTCTGCTGGAGAAACTGGGGGATGAGAGTGAGGTGCAGATAAAGTAAATAAGGAAGAGGTGAGGAACATTACAAACTTCAGTGCCTTCAGGCTCCACTTGGAAATATATAAATAAAATATAGAGTTATGATAATCAGGCTGGAATAATAAAGTGTTATCTACCAATCTTTTGAATTTTAAGCGCAGCTGTCGGCTCCACATAAGCAGGACTTGTTACCTTTTAATGTTCCCTAGAGACTTTCAGCTGTCTTGACTGCTTTCTATCCCATTAAATCACAAGTACAGTTTTCCAATTAGGTGGGATATTTGATAGAAGTTTTTCCCCTTAAAAAGAAGTCAATTTTACAAGCAAGAAAAGCTTTAAGAGTGAGGTGGCCTTTTACCAGTTTAGTACATCATTTTCAGTAACTGAACTTCATCTACTATGTTATGTGAAAGAAAACAGTCAAACATAGATAGATAAAAAACTTATCAAATTTAAGTTCTAGAGCTATGCTGGTTAAAATCTGATTATTTTCTAGTAGTTGGACAACCTTATTATGTTAAAAGTAAAAGATTATGTTGAAGGTAAATACTGTTGTCACTGTTACCATGGCAGAATAGCATCCAGTGTTCATCTCACAGGATATGCATGTCACAATAATGAATACTTGTTCAATTTACTGATTATATTCACATTAAAATACCTCCTTTTAGTTCTAAATCATTTGTTCCAGGCTGAACAATCTATTCCACAATTTTTGTCATTAATAAATGCAAAGCTGATCAGTAACAAACTACTACTTTTAAGTTTAAAAGCAAGAATTTAAGGAGAGAGGTTTAAATAAATGACATTTCAGGTGGTGGCTTACCAAAAAGTATTATTACTATTTATTCTTTCTTCTAATAATTCTACTGTGTTTCAAATTGAGGAAGAACACTTTTAATTCTACTTTTAGATGGCATTTACATAGATAATGAGTTCACACATCTTTTAACTTCTCAAAGTGGTATGCACTCTTGCTTTCTACCTGAGCTGAAGAAAAGAGGCATCAATAAACCTTGACTTCATTGTATCTTAGCATGGGTTTATGTCTAATACAACCTATTAAAGAGAAGATTCCATTGAGGTATAAAATTCACTAATCCTTCAGAACTTTTTCACATGGAAGCTGGCATCTAAAGCTGTCATTGATGCTAAAATAAAAGACTATAATGCAGCAATAGTCTGAAATATCACAAAAATACATACAATAAAGCTTACTCTTATCCCAAAGTATTAGAGAATTTCAACCTCTAAGACAGAAAAAAGCTGTAGGTTTATTTCCCTAACATTTCTCATCTTTGTGGACATTGGTTTAGCTCCACTGGTTTGGAGCAAACTGAAGTCTGCAACTTCACAAAGCTCCAATAAAATGCATAATGTTCAATTTCACCCTTTCCAAAGCTCTCTGTCCATTACCATAATGGACTTAAATATCTATCACTCAATTCTCAAACTAGGTGTTGAACACACAGAACAGACACACATTAAACACAGGTACAGGCTTATGACAAACAACTCAGGCAAAAATGTGCTAAGAGCATTCTGAAATCTGCTGGCATTTCCATTATTAACATACATCACAGCTATAAGATGCTTTCCCACTTCTACCTATATTTTAATATAAATGTTCTGACCTCGGATAAATAAATAAACAAACGTAACTAAACTTCAGTAAGGTTGGCTTATTTTATTATGAATCTCAAGGCTTTTATAAAGATAGACCATGAAAATACACTCTAGCTACTGCACTTTAAAAAAATGTAGGCTATGACATATTCTCCAACCATCCTGGGGAAAGCAGTACCAATTATGAACAAGCCCCTCGAGGTTATAAACAGATTTTCCATAAACTATCATCTCTTCCCAGCTATTATACTAATTTCCTTCTTACTGCCGTCACTAGTTTTACCAATAATAGCTTTTCAGCCTACTTATGCAATAAACTAAGTAATATTCCATGGAGCTGAATATTTATTTATTTTTGAGACATCAGGCTCAAGGCTCAGCAGAAGGAACCTATTGGAAAATACTCTTTAAGTGGATGGGTTCCTCTACTTGGCCTTCTGTAAGAGACTTTTATGCAGTAGTAACATTCTGGCAACATCTTTCTTGCACCAAGGGTCAGAAAGTGATCAGTTTGTTGACATTTAAGTTGTTCTCCTCCACAGTTTTTTTGCCATTTTAAGATTATCATCCATCCTTCCATTTCCAAATATATATATGGTTAGGTTTTGCTTACCACGGGAGGGAGCAGAGTACATCGTAGAAATGAGTTAACAGCTCCTAGTTTTTGGAAGATCCTGCCAGACAGAACTCAGTCAGAAATAATCTGTTAAGTCTGTGTGAGACTAAGTTTAGGACTAGGGGGAGAGAAAACATCCATTTTAATCCCAAATCTGCCACAAATTTACCACAGACCTTCAGCAAAGGCATTAGAATGTTCTGTACTTCAGTAACTTCCATTATTAAGATGTATAAGGAAAATCTTCCCTTTAAAAGGATGACCTCATGGAAAGGATTAATGGCGAATAAATCCCCCACGGCCCACAGATCCTCTGGGCACGTCTCACCATCACCTGGCTGCAACAGTCCCTCCAGAAGCACCACACACATGTGAGGATCAGCAGGGAACACGCCTGCTTCTCTGTATTCCTCTATTTCCTTCCACCCTCCTCACCATCCCAGTGTTTGAATCCTCCATGTCTCGGTGATGCACCAGCCTCACCAATGAAACCCCTGTGAGCCCCCATGCCCTTACACCACATGAGTAGCACAGTCTTGATTTTGATTTCAAATTGAGTTATGCCATGAGTAGAGATTCATTCTTGGCACATGATAATCCACTCTGGCAACAGTTCTCCTCCCTGTTATTTTTGACAGGCGTCCAGCAAAACAAGTAACATCTGTAGCCTGGAATAATTTTTTTGAGATTGTCCAAATTATTGTTTACCAATATGTGAGCTGCCACGAGGTAATTGGCAAAAAGATGCCTTGCCATGAATATAATGTGTGCAAGAACCCTGGAAAGGAGAGATCTTTCCCTATTGCTTCACCCCACCTGCCCACCATTCACAGAGGTAAGGATGGAGGAGGTGGACACACAAAACCAGAGGTGTGAGAAGGGAAGGGAACAGGCTGAGCAAGGAGATGGGTAAGGACAAGTTTTTTCTGGTGATGACAGAATAGAAAGGAAGGAAGAGCAAAAAAAGGAAAAGCAGCAGTTGCAAAGATCACCCGAGGGACATGTAATTATTTCTATTTAATTGCAGCTTCTCTCCTCTGATAAGCTGAGTCCTTGGGTGAGCTTCCTCAAAATCTCACGTCCAATCGATACACATCAAATTAGCACATCATTACCCATGCTTTTTTTAGGGATATTAGGTCCATGGAACAAAAATCCAGGTCTGATTGAGACTAAATTCATGCTGAATTTTGACTCCTTTCAAACAACTGGCACCCATCAAAGATGAGTCCTGAGTTTCTGAAAGCTCAGCTGCGATTTGAGCCTCGCTGCAGTATTCCCTGGGCTGATGAGAATTGTGGTGACTATTTCCAAAGCATGTGCCAAGCCTCAGAGGAGTTTCAGCTTCAAGGGAGAAAGAAGGAAACTTAATTAAAAGCAAACTAAAATCATTGCACTAAATCCTTCGGGAGATTTTCGCCTAGTTCTCTGTTTTTAAATACTGCTCTAGCAGGACATACTGCAAGCAAAGGAACTATAAAACTTTTTGGAAACTCTTGTGTGGAATTCTGGCATAACATTTCACAGCCAATAACAGGCAAAAAGCAACACATAAAGAGTATCAGGCAGGAATCACGCTGCTGACCAAGATCAAGTTCAAAAAGGCATTAAATTCAGTATGGCTAAATTATCAGGGAGGATTCTGAGACAGAATGATTTACCTGGGCTTCGTAAAGGTCCAAAAAAACGGAGGAAAGTTAAAAGGAGGCAGTTTTCTTCCTGCTGTTTTTATGGATTCTGTAAAAAAATTGGATAAGACAGGCTGTCACCTTGCAAAAATAACTGTATTGTGCAACCATTCTCCAATTGCTCTTTCAGATTTCTACCCAGGATGGTGCATGAAATCCCACCAGAAAACACTGGTCTAAAGCCTGAGGTTAAAAACCTGATAAATTGATGGAAGAGGCCTTTTTCTTCTCTGTCCAGATAACTGAGGCAGTGCCCAGCCATAAATTCCATTGTGCAGGGGAGCCCTATAAACTCCTGCTCCTGGGAAGGTGAGTGGTGAGGAACGCCATTGATTCCCTGGCCCCAAGGAGCTGCAGCTTCCCTGTCGTGTAGTCCTGCCTCAGCTTGGTATTGATTTCTGGGCTTCCTGATCAGTCAGAGAAGCAGTTAAGTCATTATAAACATGTTTTTCATTCTATTGGGACAGATGTTCCTCCACTGCAGTGTGCAGTTGTAAACTCTGCTTAATGCATTAAGCTTCCAAGCTAAATTGCATTGGTAATTTTATCCCCTTTCCTTCCTGACCTTCATAGGTTTAAAAATCAGGTACTTAACCTTGCATTAATGGCAGGGGTTTTATTGCACAAGATTACACATTTAAAGCCATTATTATAACCTCTGCTCCCATGTATAAAAGGCTGAGAGACATCCAAATACATGCCAGGAAAATGACTGGTAAGGAAGAATAGGAAACCTTTCTGACACCATCAATTTCTTCCTTTTCAACACTGCTATGAAAAATGGGTCTTCCAGCTACTACTCAGAAAGCTCCCAACCATAACAAAATTATATTAATATTTCTAGTGTTTTAAAGAATGACTGGTGCAATGTTAATTGAGGGATTGTAATTCAGGAGTTAGGCCTTGTTTTCAATGGAAAACATTTGGCAGTTGCCAATTACATAAAAAATTCTGGTAAAAACAAAATTAGTGTCATCCTAACATGAGATTTTTGACTCAGTTAAAGAAGAACCTAATCACAAAACTTCATTTTCCAAACATTATCTTTACCTGTCCACAAGTTCACAAAAAATCCTCTCACTCAAGATTTGTGCTATTTAAAATCCAAGTTGCTGGAAGTGCAGGATGTAGCTTGCAAACTCCTCCCGGGCTGAATTTTTTATGGGTGCAATGAAAACCCCCTCATGCTCAGTCTGTCATCTCATGCCTGCTTCCAGTAGGATTTGACTTTGCCTTTTCACAAGGATGACAGGACAAGGGGCAATGGCTTCAAACTGCCAGAGGGCAGGGTTAGATGGGATATCAGGAAGAAATTCTTCCCTGGGAGGGTGGTGAGGCCCTGGCACAAGGTGCCCAGAGAAGCTGTGGATGCCCCATGTGCCCCTGCCCACGGAAGATGAGTTGCAACAAGATGGTCTTTAAGGTTTCTTCCAACCCAGACCATTCCATAAATCCACGATTAAACCTGCGGAGCTGCTGGAGATGCCCCACCCTCGCCATGCTGCTGTGTGTGGGCCAGGCCTGACAGTCAGTCAGACATCCCAGGAACTGGATCCATTTGTGCATAAACAGCCCCTTAGTTGTTTGGTCTTTTTATCTCAAATAAGCATTTTGGTTGCAGAATTTCAATTTCCAGGTCTTTGGAACAAAGTAGGCAGATTCCAACTGGAAAGGCCGTGTGCCCAGAAATGCTACCCACAACATCTGCAATTTTGCATTCAGGTGGAACAATCCAGTAGTTACCAGACCTTATCAATACACAATAAAAAGTGGCAGCTCTTGTTCATGCTATCCCTGGGAATGCCAGATGGCCTTTTCTGGCTCATGACCCAGATAGATTTCTGGTTATGTTGTTAGTTTACTTCAAATGTCTGTTTGCTTTAATTGCCACAGTGCTATGTTTTCTAATGATGTTTCTAGAAAAGGCATCAATTTGTTTGTTTCACTAGCTATTTCTCTCTTAAAATGTGGTACTAAATATAAACTGAGATAATATTGGCAGGATGGAAGTTTGTTTTTTTTTTTTTTAAAGAATAAAACCAACAAACTTGGAAAAACAAAAACTTTAAATTTCATTGTATCCATAGGTCTTTATGGTTCACCTTATACCTACTAGTATCCTGCGGAGACCTTTTATATGCAGTAAAATATCTGCCCCAGGTAAAATTGCCAGCACTTTAGAACAAAGGTTTTGTAAGTGGTGGTTTATATTGCGTGTGGGATTTGAAAAGTACATTTTTTCTTGTCTTGAAAAGAAGTTTTATTAAGATGGCATACCACCTTGGAGGCAATAATGGGCTTTTTCCATACCTCAAGTTTGCAATAATACTATTTCTTGTAAGAAAGGCAAAGAGTGTTTTTTTATCCTAGATGAGGCTGATGCTTTCTGACCTGATATTGTTACAGTAAGATACAGATTTAAAGGAACTCTTGAACTTCTAAGCACAGAAATCACCACTGACAATATAAATCAACAATATTCAATCTATGGCTGGACTGAAATCTTCAATTTTTCAACCTGTGTTTCCTTCACATCTTCACAAGCAAAGCTACCTGGGATATACAGTTCAATTTTAAAATAAAATAAATTCTAGAGATGATAGATGTCTACTACGTCAGCAAACCTGAATCGGGATTTTCAGTACAGTTCTAATTATACTACTAAATTGGTGTATTTTCTAAATGCTTTCAGGAATCACATCTCAGGGCTCACCTTGCGCCTCTGAACCTCAGCAGGCCCCAGCTGTGCCATCACCCCCCCAACAGACTGGGCTGCAGAGCTGTGTTTGACAGACGTCAGTCAGCCTGGGGAAGCACGTGCCCTGTCACTCTGTCGGCCTGCACTTTGTTTGGTTGACTTGCCAAAGAGAGTTGCAGCATTTTAAAGCTGCAGGTTGTTCTCAAATGTTCTATTATATGGCACTGGGTATTAAGGTAAATCTTGCTGAATGCGTGCAAAGGCAGGTGAATCACTTTAAGCAGCATAATAGGCGGCACACTTCAATTATTCTGCTGTCTCACCTGTATTGTTTCGAGCAAACCAGATTTAACAGAACATTGGCTTTATAGTAGCATCAATTTGTCAACTAAACTAGAACAATAAATATAAAACAAATCGTGCAGTAGACCTGCATTTTTAATCTGGTTAAAACAATATAGAAAACAAATACCAACACAAAGTCTCTCATAAACGGCTTCTGAGGGCATTGTGGGATCCGATCATATGGTTCTTCCACACCCAGCTGGGGTCCTGGGTTCCTCATAAGGACATCCCAGTTAGCTGCCAGCTTTCCATAAAGTCCCTCAAACCTCTGCTGGGCTGCACTGGAGTTTGGCTACAATATGTGCAGGCTTTGACCATAACCTACTTGTCATCTCCACTCAGAAATGCTCCTTGTACACAATTAATCCACCAGATATTCCCTCTCTCCCTGCTCACCCTGTCTCTCTGAACTCCCTCTTTCAGCAACAATCAGACCCTTGGGCCATTGCAAAAATCACAGGAAAATGCAGGCTGGAGCTCCTCCTGCTTCCGAAGCAGGGCCAGATTCCCAGGGAGGTCAGTGTGCCCAGAGATGCATCCACTCCTGTTCAGAAAACCTCCACAACCCCTCTGGCCTCCTGTGCTGGTGTTTAACCATGCTTTGTGCCGTTTTTTCTTCTGTATGTCCAATTTGAGTCCCCCTTTCTCTTCTCCAGGCTAGGCAAAGCCAGCATCTCAGTCTCTCCTCACAGCTGAGGTGTTCCCACCCACCTCAGCAGCCCTCCACAGAAAATCCTCCTTTTTGTGTCCATTTCCTGGAACCAGACACAGCATTGTGGGTGCAGCTGCCCCAGTGCCACCACCAGGAGGGGGATGCCCATCCCCAGGTGCTGAACTCCAGGCTGGCTTTTTCTGGGCACTGGCCAGTCTTTCCAGTCTATTCAGATCCCTCCAGGAAATTTGCTCCATGCTTTCCTCAGGCACTGGAGTGAGGCTGACACCCCTCTGACTCCCTAGGTCCCCCTTCTTGCATTTTTTAATTATTGCAGATGTAGAAAGTGACATTAAAATCTGATATTTGTTTCAATCTTATCTTATTATTCTGAAATTTCTGTCTCACATTTCTTTCCAGTAAGCCCTATCATATTAGAGCTTAAGGGAAAGTTTAATAAGCAAAAAGACAACAACTTTACTGCATATTATTTCATTAGTTCCAGAACCAACCTCACTAACTCCTTTGCCCCTTCTATTTACATTCTGTATTTGCAGGCAACTACTGTGTCCTTTGCTTTAGTAGTTGTTAAGCCATGCCATGCATATTTAACTCTTAATCATTTCTCATTAGTTCATCTTTCCAGTTCCTGACTCACTTTTGTGAATATTAATTAGCTTGTTAAGAGCTTTGTGCCTCTGTTGGCCTCGGTCCTGCCTTCATGGAAACTGAGGGAAAATTCCAATTCAAGGGACCAGGCAGCTCCTAACCCAACTGTGACATCTCTGGATAGGAAGGAGAATAATATCTTCCTTTCTTGTCTTTGCTCGGGGCATTTCTGTCACTTTTCCAGGCCCCAACTGCTACCAACTCCCCAAAGATTTCCAGTGGGAGGTTGACTTTTATTACTGAAGAAATACAGTAACTCATTCTCTCAATAAACTGGAGATGCAAAGGAGCAATTTATAGATAGGAGAAAGAAATATTTTAGTTCAGTATTGGAACAGACAGGTTGTTGTAAAGCTGCTTGGTTAATGGCATAAATATTGATCAATAGTCATATTAAAATACATGTTCTTTCTCATAGAGAGGTAAAGCTACACAAAGAAATTTACACCCAAATTTTAAATAAAAATAGTTGTCGATAACATGGAATTAACAAATAGAAGAAAAAAATGCAAGAAACAGGAGAAACACACAAGCTTCTCACCTTTTAAATAGAATCTCTTGATTCTGTTCTCATTTTAAATTATTCCTTTCATAGTTCTTTTACTGAGCTGTTCTTTAATAGTGTGGAAACGTAAACATCTTTTTTGACTGGAGAAAAAATTTTAACAGCTTTTGATTTAGAAAAGCACTTGCTTTCATTCTCAGATTTTAAAAGTCAAATGAAGAAATCTCTTTTTATCCGAGTTCGATTTCATTTTCCCACCAAGCAAATCAGTAAACAATATCTGATAGCTAAAAGACAGTCCATTAAGATGCTCAATTATCTCTTACCGTTTAAATGCGTATGCTTTGAATACTACACACTCCCTAAATCATGAGAGGAAATGTTATCTAGAACAAATAAAACCTAGGGAGGAATGCTTTCATCTTAAAAAAGTTTGTGCCAGTTTTTACCGTAGGTCACCTTCAACTTCTGTATTACAGAAAGCACTTATTTTTATGCAGAGTTCTATCTGACAGAGGGGTTTGTATTTTCCTTTAGGATAAAAAACAAATGGTACTGAAACTCCTGCAAGTCCCTAAGCTCATTCATTATGTTGAGAGAACTGGAATATTAGTGCAGGAAACAAAGCATCTGAAGAAGAAAATGGAGGTGGTTACGGTAGAAAAATATTATTAGTGTATCCCTCATCCTCCCAGCACTCCCCACGCAGGAGGGGGACATGGATCCTTGAGCAGAATGCAAGGTCTGCTGCTCTCTCATGGATTCAATCTTGCCTTTTTAAAAAAAAAAAATAGAAGAAAATATGAGAAATGCTGATGTTGTGCTGCAAATAAATTAATCAGCGTGCTGACATCTTTCATGGTGCTGCTACACATTTAAAATAGTGGCATCAGCCTGGGGTTTATTTAAAATAATTTGCATAGTTCTATATGAACGGTTTTAAAAAAGAAACAGAGGGAGAGAGAAAACAGGATGATTTGCAGGAGTTATTTTTCAAATCCAGCTGTAGGACATACTCATTGTCATGCCTTAGAAATGCATTTTCCATTATAGAAATGGAATAAGAAATATGTGGTCTGAAGTCTTTGAGGCTGCCTTAGACTTCCAAGGAAGGGATCCACATCTGACCAGCTGTCCTTGGAATTATCACCACCTTCAGAGAAGACAAGGACTTCCCAAAGAGCTTAATGTGCATTCTTCAGTAACCCATGATCTAACTCGAAGAATCATGGAATCACAGAATGGAAGTGGCCTTAAAGATCAGCTAGGGACACTGTTCTAGCAGGGACACCTTCCACTGTCCCAGGTTGCTCCAAGCCCCGTCCAACCTGGCCTTGGGCACTTCCAGGGATGGAGCAGCCACAGCTTCTCTGGGAAACCTGTGCCAGGGCCTCACCACCCTCTGAGTAAAGATTTTCTTCTCGATATCCAATCTAAACCAGCCATCATCACTTTGAAGCCGTTCCTCCTTGTCCTGTCCCTCCAGACCCTTGTCCAAAGCTGCTCTCCAGCTCTCAGGTAGCCCCTTTAGGCACTGGAAGATGTTCTAAGGTCTTCCCAGGCTGACAAACCCCAGCTGTCTCGGCCTGTCTCCATAGCAGAGGTGCTGCAGGATCACCTCCATGGCCTTCAGCCTTTGCCATCACCACATCCAGCACATCATCCCTAAGGACACACCAAGTATTACAGTAAAAGCTGTTCAAGGGCCACAAAAGAGTCTCATTCTCCTGCAAAAGTCATCTAGGCCTTCCACCATCTGTATTTCAGCACTCCTCACCTCCCAAGGAAGCAAGAAAAAACACTTTGGCTTATTTCTGCCGATTTCCAAGACTTAGATGTTTCTGATAATTTGCCTAAGAAACCAAATCTTATTATCCACAACCCGCAGTGATATCTATCGCCAAAATGTTATTTTTGATAGTAAACTAATATTCAGAACACACCAATAGCTGCCCCTGGCTTAGGTGGTCCAAACAACCGGGCTGTGATGGACAAATGCACCCCTCTTGGGCTGTGTGGGTAGCTGTAGCCTGGCTGTAGCTGTGCTGGGTAACAAGGCACCATCAATCACACAGTGACAAACTTGCCAAAACAATTAAGAGGATGTAATCTCCCTTCATGCCTCGTGCCAGACCTGAACTGATTATTCCTCACAGCCATATTTTTCAAAAATAGCCACTTGATGTAATCAATCATTGCTACATCCCCACTTGCTGAGGGGTGTAATGTGGGTAACGTGCAGGTAATAAAATGCTTGCTCTGCAAACAAGCAGACCCTGCATTCAGCAGTGAATGAAGTTTCCACATTGGATTTAATTACTTCTACTTTAAAATATTATCCCTCCTTGTAGAATAAAACTTCTATTTGTGTAAATCACTGTGTCAGAGAACATGCATCATCATCATTCAACTTTCAGTAGAATAATTGAATGTGGGGGTTTTCATCATGATTGTGCAAGAGATCCAGAAGATATTTCTCAACAGCAGTAAAGTAACTCCAGGGAGTGCAGTTATCATGATTATCATCAGGCAATTACAGTCTAGCTACTGAAGGATAAGAGACCTTGAGTTTCATTACTTGCATCATAACACTGACATTATGGGTTCAATTATCACATAACTCCTGCTTGTTTATCCTGCTTTACTATTTAGCTTTCTGGGATGCATAAAGGGAAAAAAGCAACAATAAACGCACACAAAGGGCAAAGAGCACAATAAGAACGTACATGGAAAGAATGCATAAACATCAGGACAATTTAAAAAAATTAAAATAAGAGGAAAAATCATAAATCTGTAGAGAGGATTAGCCAAAGGTCCTTCTGGAGAGCTTCTGCAACATTTTCCCTGGATTCCAACTTAATAAAACACAAAGAGCTACTTGTAATCAGGCAACTAATCCCACCGTGAATCCACAAGGCCGTGATCCAGCAAAGCGCTGCTCATTCTGACACACTCCAGCAAAACACTTAACTCCTGCTTACTTTTGAGCACTTGAGAATCCCTCTTTGACCTCAGGAAGACTTAAATCTGATTAAAACAAAGCATATCTTTCACCTGCTGTGGGATTTGGGGTTCAAGCAACCAGGAGGGTAATTTTATATTTGGTCTGGGAAGAAGAAAAAATAATAGTTCTGTAAAATATAGTGGCGGCAAAATATTCTAAAATATTCTGAGGAAGCTAAAATCCTCTAAGAAACATGCCACTCCATGCCTGTATTGCCTTGTGCTGACAATTAAATCCAGATTTGGTACCACATAAAATGCATTATCTGCCTATTGCCACAAGCCTATGGAATTTTGCTTTCCAAAATTTTATCTGTAATTATGCTTTGCCTTATTGTGAACAGGACAAATATTGATGCAATTCAAAACTGCAGTACTTGTGTGGCTGATTTGTCTGGATCATTGGGCCTGGAGTTTTTTTGCCCAGGAAGATCTCCAATTAATGTTATGGTGTTCTATTCGGCTTCAGTGGAAGGTTTTACTTAGAAAAACAAGGGATTTTTGTGGTTGGAGCCAAGATTGAGACAGTTCAGAGGAAATGTAGTGTCATACAAACATGGAAGTACGGGCAATTTATTACAATTACTGAATCATTAAGAAACATTGTGAAGGTTTGGCTGTCACTGTCACTTTTTTCCCACGAATATCCCAAAAAATAACTAAAAGTAGCAGGAAGGGAATATGTCTTTAGGCAGAGGTACACCCAGAACAGGACACATGTGAGGATATTTAACATCACAGACTTCCATTTAATTGTCTTAATTCATTCTTTTGTTATCTTGCAATGTTATATGTGACTCAATATTTCAGATATATGTGTAACTATACATTAATAGGAATTGCTATTTATAACAATCATAACTGAGTTTAATATGCTCACAGTCTGAAAGATCATCATCTCCAGGAAATGCTTTTGTGCTGGTTAACCTCGCCACAATAAAGACAAGAAGAAATGGGATTGAAAGGGAAAAGAAAGAAAAACATTGGTGAAGTAAGTCTGGAAGCAAGATAGGAAAGCAAGCAGTCATGTTTAGGAAAGCTGTGTTATTCCTCGCCCCTCGGTCCTTGTGGCAGCCACATGGATAGTTTATATTGCAGTTTCCTATTGCTAATCCAACTGGCAGGTCAGGTTCAAAGGATTTACAGAGAGGTTTTTTTTCAAGCCAGCTAATTTGCTGTGGCCTGCACTTCATTCCTAGCGGACATCCAGCAGTGCTCCCTGGGCTGATAGGTAGCAGCAGGCTAGGGAAATGTTTACACGGCTTTTAAAACTAAAAGGCAGCCTTGCCACATTCAGTGACCTCCAAAGTGAGTAGAATTGCAAATGGCAAGGACTGAATTTAATTCAGTACCCAGCATGCCACTAATGTTTTACATGCATGATCAATGAGCAGAGCTGGGATGAGAAAAGTGCTGAATATTCATGGAAATGAAATTCTCTAACCCTAATTTCAAAGATAAAATACCATTTTCACTTTGACAAGACTGTTCTGGGTGTTTTCCAAGAATATTGATGTACAAAAAGCTCATTAGAACCTTTAAACTGAATGAAAAACCACTGCCCTTTGTCAGGCCTGGAATTATTCAGGGTGGAATTGGTTATGTTCACATGACTTATTGGCTGTGGTAACACAACGAGCTATCCATGCCAAATCATCCTGACGATCTTCCACGTTGTGATTGTAACCTTCACACTTCCTCTGCCATCCCTGCAGCTTTGTTCCTCCTGTTTGAGGCTCTCAGATGTCCTCAGACTTACGGGGTTTGTCTGATTCAGTCCACTGGAAACCTTTGCGGCTTCAGTTCTACAGACACGAATGCATCGGGCAGACACACAGAGCTGTAGGAGCACTTCACATAGAGATTGTACACTCTCCAGAAGGGATCACTGCAATCAGGCAATTAGATGGACCCCCTGTGATGCCACCTGTCTGAGTTATGGCAGGGAAGATGAATTTCAGGCCCTCCTCTACCTATCTTCACCAGCAATTCATCACATGCTCACTTCAGGCTGCTGGCCCCTACGACAAGAGCTGTAGAGCACTTGATAAAAAGAGGTGTCATAACCCGTGAAATTCCTATCATTCTCTGTCCTAAAACCAGCATGAGATCCCACTGGCCTGTGTTCAGGTTCAGTGTAATCTACTTATAGCGTATCCATAAATTCAAACCACATTTAACCAAAGATCAGACCTCAAAGCTTCTGCAGAGAATGCCAAAAACCTACCCAGACTGAAGGGCAGCTATGTCCAGACAGAAGATCCTTTCTCAGTAATCATGAACCATTCACTGAGGACAGTCACTGATTCAGTTTGACCATATTGGGAGCAAGATATTGCACTCCACCAGGGAATAAATGCCATCCCTGCTGGCACTGGGGCACATCTTGTGCTATTCCTTCCACTAATTTTAACTTTGAGCCAACCACTGTAAGAAATCTCAGAGTACTTTAATTTTCAATCTGTTTCTATACAATTCTTAACTGCTCTAAATTTACAGTAGAGATTTTTCTAGGGGATTATCTAGCTGCAGTCATGGGGCTTTTTTTTCCCAAACAGTTTCAATTTTCCTTTAAAAGTCCATATTTAAATTCCATTTCTATTACTACGATTCCATTGAATGCTAACAAGTGTGTTGGCAGTTGTAGGCCTGTAGCATTCTAATATCACCTTGCTAGCAAAATGCCCTTTTTCTAGACAGATAAAAACCCCTTTCCTATTGACAAGATTCTTTTTCTACATCACAATATCCTGCAACATTAGACGAAGATGCAACACATGCTGTTTTCTCAGAGATCTGTTACCACGACTACATATTAATAAAAGATTTCAGGGACAGCTTTCCCTCCTTTAGAAATCTCACACTGCAAATGTAGAGGGTTAAGCTCTTAGCTGGAAGGATGGCAGCACATATATCTGGGAGCACCGATAATGCAGAAAGGAGATTTGTGAAGAGATAAAGCAAAAACACAGGGTCTGGTGACACACATTTTGAAGAAGTAAATGGTGCTGTAATTTTACTACATCACCTGCTTGAGCAGATTTTTAGGGTTGTTTTTTTTTTTTTTTCTGGTTTCATTATGCATTTTTTCCCTTTGGCTCTAATAAAGGAACTTTCAGTATTTGAACTCCAGACGGGGAAAATACGGATTTAATTTATTGGAATTCATGGTATTTTCACACATGGTAGGAAGGGCAACAATTATCTCCTGAACTTAAGATATCATTACGATAAAATTTGAGCTGGAAACTACTTGTTTGTTTTGAAAATTGCCTTCTGCAAACAGAAACAGCAATTTAGACCACAAAGACAGGTGGTCAATTAATCCAAAGCATAACTGGAGAATTAGGTGAGGTTCCCCAGCAAGAATAAGCCAAACCAGACCTGGAGACATTCAGACATTTGCAAGCAGTGACAAAAGTTTGGCTGCCAAGTATTAGAGCAGCAGAATCATGAAGTCCTGTGAGTTTTTATCCTATTAACTAAAGCTCCCTTTAGAGAGAAGCAGCATCCTCCAAACCTGCTCTGACACACTGAAACATTGTTGGAAGGGATCAGATGTACTTGGGATGTGCAGTGAGGGTTACACTTGCATGTGTGGAACAAGATCCCAGAAAGCTCAGATCCCAGATGAGATCCAATAGCCACAAGTTTGAATTTATTGCTCAATACTCATTTGTTTTTAAACAAAAGCTGCAACATATGTGACAAGATCCATATCTGGCTCATTTTAGTGTCTGCGGCAGAGTGCTGGACATGGATTTTCTATGCCCTGTCCTCAAGCAAACGGTCATATTTTACCCAAAATATATCCATGATGATTTAAACATTGGTTTATTTCCTATTGTTGATCATATTATTAAAATCCAGTTGTTCAAATGTTTGCAGCACTTAAAACTCTGAGTGGAAATAGTCTCAAAGTGAATTCATTTGCAAATTCAAGATGACATCCATGGCAAACAAAATAAAATAAACTACAGCAGGTCACTTACATTCACGCATCTATTCCTCTAATGATTTTTAATGCCTTCTGAATTCCTAATTAGAAAGACATATCTGATAGTTAAATATTGCAGGATGTTATATATGAATTATTGTCTCCTAGTATTTTGCCAAAAGTATAATTGGAAGCACATTATGTGGGAGACAAGGTAGTTTTTCAGCTATTCACGCCTGTGGATATATTTACCTTATGCCTCAGATAAAATTTGTAAAGGTGAGTGTGTTTTGATTCTCAAGAACATTTTACATAATTCGCATAGATTTTCAGGTAGAAATGTAGAAATGTGCATATTCAGACAGAAACAGATTTTCAGACAGGTAGAAATGTAGTTTTCCCTCTTTGTTCTTATTTTATTTCTGCATCCCCTGAACAAAAAAGGTGTGTATTTGTTTTCTG
Source organism: Dicrurus megarhynchus (assembly GCA_013399195.1). Taxonomy (NCBI): domain Eukaryota; kingdom Metazoa; phylum Chordata; class Aves; order Passeriformes; family Dicruridae; genus Dicrurus; species Dicrurus megarhynchus. The sequence continues at coordinate 1,913,201 of VXAD01001641.1, read as the reverse complement.
ACTTTGGCATGGCTGGAGGACAAGAGGCAGCAACACATCACAACCCCATCCTTTCCCTCTCTGTGCACAGAGATCCTCAGGACAATGAGTAATGTGAGCAGGGCAGTGGCCAAATTGCTCTGGAGATGACTATTCAGCAAAGAGGATTATCTAGAGGCAGGTTACACAGGCAAGATAAAGTTCATCGTGTAAAAAAATGGCTTTTTGTCTAATTAACCTGTGCTGGTCGTCTTCCTGGGCTGATTTACAGATCCATCCTTCGGGGTTTAGGCTGGAGGCTGGGTTACACAGAGCCCAGCTCTGCCATTTCAGGGCCATTGGCTCTCTGCTGTGAGCCCCAGCCTCCCTGTGCAGTCACAACAATGCACTTGTGCTGTATCTTTTGAGTGGCAATTGTTAAATTACATCAAATTCATCATTAAAACATCTCTCACAGGGATAAGAGTGGAACACCCACTTGCTACCGCTAAGCAAGACTGTATTTTAAATAAGTATTTTAAGGCATGAGCTTCTTTAATCTCCGTGGTGTTTGACAGCTGCAGTTCAGGTGTCTGTCCTGACTCCTGTGCAACATTTCAAGTCATCTAATGTTTAAAATCATATCTTTTCCCTGAGTTTTTTGTTTGCTCTTTATTTTAGTATTCTGCAAGGAAATGAAATATGCAATGAGATTTAAACCCCCTCCTTTGATATAGGTAAAGCTGAGGGGCCACAGTAACATGAGCTGGCTTTGCTCCAGATGACAAACAAGGAAAATGGAATAAAAGGTAGGCAAGGCCCCTTTTTGCTCCATTTCTATAAGTAGTTGAATAAATTTCAAGTTTGTGATACCTGGTAGCAATGGCAATGGAGAAAAGCCATAAAGATCACGCTATTATTATCACAGGCACCATTAGGATTAAGGTGAGTAGTAGATATGCCAAAAAGCTGAGAGTGTAGGAATTTCTGAGGGGACAGATTATGTACAGCACAGTTACCTGCCACCCCCCACAGTCAGGGTTTAACCCTCACTGAAGCTTACAGGTAGGGTTGCCCATTCACATTTCATGACAATTTGATATAATTTTCGTAAGTGATGGAGAGAAAAGAAGTGAACAAACTTTAAACGGTTTGTGATGTGTGGAAAAGAGCTTTGAATGGAGGAGCAAGGATTTCTCACCCTGTAGATCCACGCAAGTGGAAATGGGAGAGCAAGAACCAAAGGGCGGATAGTGGCACTGGCCAGTGAACATCAAGAGGGGTATAGTTTATTAAAAGGTGTTTTGATGCAAGAAAGGTGAAGAATGTTGAGGAAGTTGTCTCATGGAGAGGACACAATCATAAAAATAAAGAACAAAATACAATTTGAATAAATTTTTGGGTCCTTGAGAGGTTTGGAATTTCGTCAGAGTCGTGTTCTTAAAAAATGGTACATGAATTCCAAGGCATCTGCCAAAATAAATATGAGGACATAGTTCATCACTTAAAATAATCTTCACTTGGGCAGTTCTATCCACAAGAGAGATTCTAGGAAAAAAGCTTTCCCTAGTAATCCATAGTTAAATAAATTATTATTCTCTGATGGACTAAGATGATCTGACACATTGTGTGCCACAATCAGAAAAGAAAACATTAGTTAGAAGAAACGGGTTATTTGCATTCAGAGAGAACAGAGGAGGAAGAAGGTTCAAAAAGAGAAAAAAAGAAAAAAAAAGGGGGGGCTGAGGGAGAAAAAAAGAACAAAGGAGAAAATGGAAAAAGATGAAGAATCTTGATTGTTGGTCCTCCCTGATGCCAGAGCACCAGTTTTAGGGACCCCAGATGAACAAATCCTTTCATGTCTGGAATAATGAAAAAAGGCTTCTAGTGAAAATCTCGCTTAAGAGTTTGAAAATAAAAAAATGTCAAAACATATACGTGGGGATAAAGATGAGAAAAACAACATTACCCACAGCACCAGTGGGGCAAATTAGTACGGGCTGAGCAGGAAAAGGGAGAGTGGCAAGAGCAGCCACAGCCACAGTGGCACTGCTTTCAGCCATGGATGTACTAAACAACAAACTCCCACTGGAGGCAGTGTCCCACCAGGGTTGTGCCCAAAAGCCTCGTGCTGGACTCCTGGAACTCAAAAGCAGAGGGGACGATGCAGGACTGGGCAGTGAACTGGTTTGGCCAAACCTTTGTCACCGACTGGGAGAGGAACCACAGCACGAGAGGGGCTGTGGTGCTGCCTGTGAGAACAGGATGCTGTTCCTCATGCCAAAGGCACTGGGGTTTGGGGTGAGATGGTTTCTGACACGCTGAGCCAAACCTGTTCCTGCTGCAGATTCAACAGTGGCAGCAGAATTCCATTGTAGATCAGTTCAAAGCACTGTCTTTCCAGAAGTTTCTGGGACAAGGAAGGAATCTTCCTCTTCTTGCCAGACTGAAACTCATTGCTCGGTTCAATCAATGTATGCACTGAACTTCAAAAGATTCACTTAGCAGGATATATGAGAAAAAAATAATAATAAATTATATTTTTCAAATGAAAAATAGGAAAAGTTTTGCTGCATAATTCCCAACACTACAAAACACTTTTGCAGGACAGTATAAAAAATTATCTGACCACAAAAACATTCCTGTGGAGAAGCAATACTCCGTTGCTGGCAGATTTCTCCAGCAATATCTTTTCCACCTGGTGGGTTCCTTTTTTAATACAGGAACTATCCACACTACGGGATTTAAAACTAATCAGTTTGCAAGCTGTTCTTAAACATCTACAGCACTATGAGTCTAAAAATAATGTTCAGCCATACATTCTCTATCTACATCATATCATTCTCTAATTACATTTCACCACAAGGGCATAAAAGAGGAAGATGTCCTCCTTTAACACTGCAAAGGTGGGTAAAATTCTGTCATCTCAATATTCAGGATCACTTAGCATTAAAGTTTCTTCTGTACTGATGTTTATTTTTAATTGCATGGACCTCCATGCCAGCATATGAACAATTCCTCCACATTTCTTTCCAGGAGCATTCTACCAATTACTTGATCTTCTCCCTCTCCCATGTGGTGAGTTAATATGAAACTGATCCAAATAAAATTGTAACAGGTCCCTGTCTTTGGATTTTTCCAATTAAAAAAAAAAAAAAAAGGTATTTGGGACAAAAATCACATTTACTAAAAATAAAGAACCAAATGAGGGATGAAAATTTTCATCTAAGTGTAATTCTTATTGCCGTGACTTGAGAAAAAAAATCCATTTCTTGTGAAAGAGGTGAAAAAATATGAAAAATTGAGACCTATATTTTCTGTTATAAAGGAGAAAAACTCTCTCCCATTAGAGGCAGTTATCCCTCTCTTTCTCAGGAAAGCCAGGACACAAACACAGCAATAATCTGAAATGTCCACTGCTTTGATTGCCTGCACTTTGGGCTTGTGTCCCCTGTTTACTGAGCTCACACAGAACCAGATGTGGATCCTTCTCCTGGTACCTCTCACCCAGAACAAACACTCAGAGTTTGAGCAGTAGGGTGGTGAGGCTGATCTCATTCAAACTCCTTTTCCAGGCTAAGAGACCCAAATTTCCTCTTTATCATGGATAAAACATTGATTAAAAAAAAAAACCACTCCAGTGCCCTCAGTGAACCAGTTTGCCCTGGAGGCCACAGCTCCCAGGGCATGACAAGGGACTTGAAGAAGCAGGATTCTGTGAAAGTGCAGTGGGACCCCTCTGCCAGGCTGGATGCCCACACCAGCTCCAAACCCGGTGGCTCTGAGGGAACTTCAGCCCAGAGGTCACCTGTCTGTGCTCATTCAGTATCTCTGCAAAGATTTCAGCTGGCAAAGAGCTGATAAAGAGCATTGCAGATAAAGCAGCTCGGGAGAGAGCTATCAGCAGGGAAACAGGGTGATTTATCAGTAAATGCACAATCGCATTGTCGATTTCAAATACTTGAGTAAGGTGTCTAAGTAGTCAGCATCTATTCAGTATTTATAGACAATATGCTGTTTAATATCTCCATAAGTAATGTGGAAGGTGGGATCAAGAGTACCCTGAAGGAGTTTGCTGATGACACCAAACTGAGTGGGGAAGTGGACATTTCAGAAGGGAGAGGCACCCTGCAGGAAGACCTGGGTGGGCTGGATGGCAAAGGACATGTAAGCATTAATCATTAAAAAGGATCTATTTTGTGCCTAGGTCACACTATTTAAAAGCTGAGAGTGAAGTATGTGGGTAAGATCAGAGCACGTGTCTGTATCACAGAGTATTCTTTCTGGCTCACCCCCAAACAAACCCCTAACTCTCCAAATCATGGCTATGCTCCATTAGAATCCTTCTTGTCACTATGTCCATCATTATTCTCTGGTTGGATTAAACAAAATTAGATTCATTCACTCTAAGCAGTTTATTCCAGGGGAGCCCAGCCCATCACTCCACTCTGTACATACCAGCTGAAAACACTGAGTGATAAAGAAAATGTTTCTGTGTATTTTAAGAGAAAAGCAGAACGCTAATGCAGGAAGAACACAGCTTTCCTTTTCAGATACAAGTTTCCCAGGGAAGTTTCTGGTCTTTAATGTCATAACTTATGGGAGGGAAAAAAAACCAACCCAACAAAGTGTAGCTCTGATTTAAAGGATTGGCTCACATTCCTCAAGCTCCTGCCTTTCCAGGCTCCTGTCCTTCCACTCGTCTGCAGAGGTGAGGTTTGTGATCAGAGGCACTTCTTTGCAATCAGTGTAAATGCTCACGTTTACAGTCGGCCTTTAAACAGCCCATGGCCTTTAGAATCAGAGTTTAAGTGCAAGGGAAAGGCTGCTAAAAGACCTCACAGCCCAGCACAAAATGGATCCCATTGACACGATGTAAACCTACGTTGACCCTGTTTATAAGAAAATCGAGAATGATTTTCAACACAGGCTGTTACATTTACCAAAGCTTTTACAAGTTCCTTCAAAACATTTTCCTACTGCACTGAGATTTCCAGAAATGAAAAACAATATTAATTCTGCTACGATTAAATTACACAAGAGTTGCCAAATAAAACCAATATTTTCACTTTTTTTCCCTGTGTTTTAAATATGTATTTTTAGATTCCTATATTTCAAAACATGACTTCCTAGGAGATGGTTAATATTTTTTCCCCTGGCTAAGCACAAAACAATATTAGCATCTCTAGCAGAAAGCCCCGGTAATTGGTTTGACAATTAAAAACACAAATATCAAACCACTGAGGGAAGATTACCCAGGACCAGTAATTTGCAGTTTTGTTTAGCAGGACAGGAAGCTTAAGGGCATTCAACAAAGAGCATAAAATGTACTGTATAATGGCAGTGACATTTTCAGTTATCATTATTGTAAAAGGAAACAAAATACGTATTGTCAGCTAACATACCTGCGACAGCTCGTGACCCCAGAGCATTTGTTCACAGAAGACATTTTTAGAATTGCCCCAGATATTTGGGGCCAAATTTCCTTCACTTGAGAAAATTCAAAGCCATACTTGAATCCAGACTTTCTGGCAGTCAACTCTTTGTCCTGTTTTGATCCCAATAATACCCTAAAGTAAGGAAACGGCAACTCCAGGGGCTGAAGATCCACAATCTGTGCTATCGCCTCCAGCTTCTCCAGAGATACTCCAGCATACCAAAATACCATGGGTGCAAATGGTGCCTTGCTCCCTTGCCAGCACCCAAACTCACACATGCCCATAAAAACCAGTTCAAAATGGGTGTTTCCTCCCTTGGGCTTCTAAATATTGAAGATTTCAGTACCTGCAATGCCTCTGCAATGGTTTTATCTCTAGGAGAAAGTCATCCAAATAAATATAAAGAAAAAAGGTGAGATGCAGTCAGAACCCTACCTGCAAATAGCTACTCTACAAAGACAGCCTAGCCAGCTGCTCCATCACATTTTCCTCAGGAAGAAATAATTTTCAAATAGCAGTAGCAGAAGAAGAATAAAGATTTCACAGGGAAAAATCCAAGGAATCCAGCTAAGAACATTGCACATAAAAGAAAGATATTTTCTTTGTTTCCACCATTTTGACAGAACCAGACAGTGCCTGACAGAAACAAGCACTCAGCTCAGTCTCTAAAGAACATAAAGCAGGTCAAGATTTCCAGTTTACGTGTCTACCCAATTCAAAATGGAACAGAAATAAAACAATTTTCGTCTCTTATATGTGCTACAGGAATGTAGAAATTTGCTGTAGCTATTGCCAGTGATCAAAAACACTTTTGGGGTACAGATGTTCATTTCTTGATTTGGTTTCTCTTCAGAACATCACTGGAAATCTTTTTGCTGCACTTTTTGCTCTTTTTTCTCCACTGTTCTTTTTTCATATTGGCCTCATAAGCTTACTATTCAGTGTGGTGGCAGAGGTTTTTTTGTATTCTTTGCTCGTGTTTTATCTTTAAATAATAAAACACTGGCATTGTGAGGTGCCTGGAAAGACAACAGCCAGAACAGAACCGTGGCATTCCACATCCGATGCTGTGGGGAACCAGAGCCGCTTCCCTCCCTCCCATCAGAGCAGCACTTTGGTTAATTCTGCCTAAGGATCTGGTCCTCAGTTCATATCTGATACAAAATAAGTCTCACTGCTGAGATCTTCCTGGGCTAATGAAAACAATCTCATTTGGTTTGTGCTGTGAGATTGAGTTTCTTAAATATCAGCTCAGCCCAAGGACAGAGCGCAGGGAGAATGCGGAGCATCCTGTGCCTGGTCTATTGATCTGTGCTCCAGCTCCCCGAGCCTCTGCAGCTCAAGGCAGGACACAGGGCCAGCCTCGTGCATCAGGGCTGATTAAGGATCCTCACTGCTGGTCTTATGAGAAACACTTAAGGAAGAAATTGGGCCAAGGATGTCAGAAGCTTGAGGGGAAAAAAAAAAGGGAATGAAAGAAAAGAAAATGAAGTGTGAAAATAGCAAAGATATAAAGGGGCAAAGACAGTGATGAGTCAGGTGAGCTACGAGGATGAAAATTACCTTGGAAAGAATTAAAGGGCATCAGGGATTGGAAAAGGAGCACATTTTTAAAGTTCGCAGTCTCACTTTCATTTGGGAGATTCTGGTTTTGAAGAGACAGAAAGAGATTAAGAGTAGGAAGAGGTAAATAATGAGTTCACACCTAATTTACTCGTAAATTAACAGCAATTGAAAACCCAACTGAAAAACTCAGAATGCAGTTGGGATCCTCTCTAAGGCTACTGTAAAAATGAGGGAGGGGTGTTTGGGACTTACATTTCAGTTACCAAATTCTTAATTATCCTTGCCTTGACTCTCCATCTATGCAGCAGACCCCTTTGACACGAGCACTTACACTGCCCTCCACCTGAAGGCTCTACAGGAGGTGCTACTAAAGCCAGCAGGATTCCCTTCTTTCTGCAGGGCACACAGTCCACAGGCATTTCATCCACCACTAGCAGTACCCTGTTTAGATGGTTGATGATCTGAGGTCTGCTCATTGAGATACAGATGTTAAGGCCCAGGTTGCAAAGTTTAGGTCCTGAATGTGAGGTTCCACACACACAGAGGTTGTGTCAAACAGATAAGTGAAGGATGCATAATAATAATTGCAGTAACTTGGTGAAAAAGCATACAAGGCACAGGTAAAACTGTACTTCTCTAACTCACCCTTTTTCTCCAGCTCACACTCTCAAAATAAGAGTACTCATCTCCCTGAGAGAACTGAAATTGTCATAGAATGAGAACCACAACATGCCAGCCACAAGGATCAGAATGCCAAAGGTGAGAAAAAAAGAAATGGTAATGAACTGCAGACAGATGACAAGAATTCTCCAAGAGACCTATTACTCCACTGCTGGCTGGCCTACAAGGAGACTCGCTCTGCTGACAACCTCCAAGGGCAGCCAAGAATGTCGAGCCCAGCGCTCCTGCCAGCACTCCTCCTTCCTCAGCTGATGCACCAGGCTGCCCAGGAGCCACCAAGCCTCACTTTCCTGCAGCTATCATGCAGCATCCTTGCCAGGCACTTCCAGTTCTGCTCCCACAAAAAAAACACACGCTGGTCTTCAAGGCCTCCGCACCACCAGTGTCCTTCATAAATATGCATTAGTTCAACTCATTTGTAAAACAGACAATTCTTTTTATTTTTAAGAAAAACAAGTTTAATAGGAAGTTGGTAGAGGCAGGGTTTGATGAGGGATTCCTCCAGGCCCTGATAGGATTTAAACCATATTAACGCTCTTGCTGAAAGATAATAAGCTCTCCAAAGAAGGCACTCTGCCTTCCTGCATTAAGAATAATACTCTGACTATCCCAGGGATTATCTAGTACTAAGAAAACAGTTATTAAAAATCTATACTAAATCATTCAGACCTTAAATTTTGCCCATTTTGTAAGACAAATTGCATTTTTGAATGAAAATTAAAAGCATTTTAGCCTACCCAGACCAAGGTTTCAGTTGGAACCTTCATCATAATTAACAGTTAGAAATGAAAAGCCTTTGCTTTTCAGTTAGGTATTGGCCTAAAAAGCAATCATCAGGGTCTCCAGCCAAAACCCAGACTCTGCTGCTGGAAACACAATGAAAGAGTAACTTTATCTTGTGACTTTAAATGTTTGCATTCATAATATCTGAAGAACAGAGAGATTTGGTTTGGCAATTTTGGTTTTTTCTCTTTTTTTTCTCTTTATTTTGCAGGAGGAACAGCCTTTTAAAGATTATTTTTAAGACTTTTCAGCTTTTTGAAACTCATAGATATTGTGATTATTCCTCTGAGCCCTGCGACCCTGCTGTTCATGGACAAGAGAGACAATGGAAGAGCTGGAATTCTGAGTTCTTCCGACAATGAAGACGTTGCCTACTTACTACAAAGGAAGACAAGAAGCTGCCCTGCCACTAAAACTTTCCCACACTGAAACTCAAATTGAAAAACATCTGCAAAAGGTTTGTTTCTTTGTTATTGCAATTCATCCTCATAAGCAAGTTTGTTTTCTTGGTGTGTCACGTGGAAACACACAGAAATTTAGACGGGAAAACGGGTACAAGATCTGCTACAAAGCGCCACCAAAACAGGAAGCAGGCCCAGCTCAGCATCATCCACCTTCAGTGGTTTCTTCTGCCTTTCCTTTTCTATTGAGGGGACAGAAAAGATTTGGGAAAAAATAAAAATGTTTAAGAACAGATAGGTGTTCTCTCTGCTCTCTCCCCAGACCCCTGCAATCACGTTTGGTGAAGTGCAATTTTCAGTTGGCCAAACCCCTACTGAAAGTGTCTTCTGCTGCCTTGTCTTGTTTGTTTGTCCTTCACCTTGTTCCTTGCCCAAAATTTATGTGCTTACTTTCTGCAGCCTGCAGAGCACTCATCCTCTTTCCTGAATCCCGGTGCAATGTGACATTTTCAGCTCTGAAGGCGGCCTCCAGATTGTTCTACTTCTGAAACTGATACATTTTTAGTAGTCACATTTCCTTTTCTCTCCTCCTGATTTATTTCTCTCCTTGATTTCATTCCTCCACCCTCTTCTCTATGACCTCCTTTTATATGGATGACATCTGTGTATGCAAGAAATCCTCAATAGCTTTGGTGCCTGGGAGCAGAGACACCTATTTGCCAGGATCACACACCATCTTCTCCATTAGAAGTACAAACTTACATTTCAGGCAAACAAAGTCTTCTCTCCCTTCAAGACAGGCAGAAGATGTCACATAGAGGCCAAAATAACTGTTCATTCTTTCTCCTTCCTTATCATTGACACAAAAAAATGGACTTACAGGAACCTAAACTCCCAGCAGAAATATTCCTATTAACTACTTTATTTTTATTACTCAAATATTTATTGTTGCAGCACTTAAACCTGATCGGTCTCTTCTTTCAGCATCTCAGCAAACTCACTAAAGCAAAACCCAAATATGAGATCAAGGTCTCATATCTCAAACAAAACTTTCACAGATCAAAGCTGAACTCCTAAATTAGGTCACAGAAGACCCATTACCTTACTGATACACAAAAAAACCCATCTCCAGAACATAAGGTCAACATTTTACTCTGCAGAAGTGGTATCACTGCCATCAAGAGCTGTGATTTTGGACCGGATGTGAGCTTTTTAGAAAAATTAGTAATTGATTTTATCTTGAAAATTGCTTTTATTGAGGTTAAAATCTGCTCTAAGAACCGTCTGCAATGACTCAGATGAGAAATTCAATGACTTTATGCAAAATTGGTATGTAGGGATTAAAATAAAATATTACAGTCAAACCCCAAAGAGAATTCAGACAGGCAAAATTTAACCATAACTAGGTGGAATTTGAGTTGAATTCCTTTAAGCTGGAACCTCCTCTGTTGTAAAAATAATTTTTAAAGTATCCTGTCCTCTTAGCTCAGCACTGTTGACTTGCACAAAGGTCATGCACCTTGCAAATCTCTATCAATTAAAACCTACTTTAGATCACAGCAGTTTCGAGCAGGTCAATTATCGTTTTACCTCCTCATTACTGAAATGTGCTACCTGTGTCTTCATTTATAATTCACATACATTCTTTGAAATCTTACTTATTCCCACTGGAAATCATTGCCTTCACTGAGATAAACTCACCCCTGATAGATAAGAGGTCTGTTAGCATATAGTAATCTAGATCAGATTATTAGATTAGGGCTGAACGTGCATTAGTATAATGAGACAGAAATCTATTTCAAATAGAGTGCAAACAAGCCCTACTTTAGAAAATAAATGAATGCAACTCATCTTTGAGTACTCCATTCAGTAGAAAACAAAGATGATCTGCTGGGAAAGCCTGGAGGAGACTGTGATTTGTGGAATGGGCAGAGGTCCAGAAAACATGACATCTTGCTGGTCCTTTCCTCCTTTCTTTATAATAAGATCATCCCTGAGAGCCAACATCCACATATACACTAATTATAAATAAAAATAAGCCGTCTGAATTTTTGCTATCATTCTGGAAAAAGATCCTAACTCTGCTTTGAACACACTATATAAACAGTGGTCCAACTTTCTCAGCTTTCTGGAGCCTTTCTTTCGTAAATTTATGCAACAAGAAGACATGAATCTTACTATAAGCCTTCCCCAAACTGTTTCTAGGGGGTTTTGCTTTGGGATCTTCCTGTTCCATTCTATAATCTCTTCTGCCTCAAAGGGACTCTTCAACTCTTTATCCTTGCTCAAGTTAATAGGGCTCTGAGGATTTAGCAGCATAATTCTTCATCTCCAGGAAGGGCTCAATAGTTTCAAAATGTGATGACTTAACAATACACCTTTATCCACTGACAAATTCCTTGCATTTCTCCCTCTCCTACACTAAAACAGAGAATTCAGCTCAATCCATTCTAACTCCTGGATCCGTTTTTCAGTTCTACAAACTACCAAGAGAGGCTTCTGAACTGCAGTGCCTTTGGCTGAGATGTATGACAGGGAACGCTTCCTTCTCCTCCACTCACTTTTTTGGTTCATTGTTGGGATTAGAGGTCTCCTGTGCCTTGATTCCTCTGGACAGGACTGCCAGGAGGATGCTGGAGGAGAGCCATGGAATACTCTTGCATCGTTCAAGCAAAAGAGATCAGCTGTGAAGCCTCTGCCCTGTGGTCTAAGTATAACCTCCGACCACATAAATCAGATGTAACATCAAATATTCCTTGAATATTTAATATATATAATATATATCTAATATCTTGATCTGATGATAGATGAAGACTGAAGATAAAAAGAGAAATGGACCTCCAGGCTGCCTCTCCTGGTGAGCACCTATAGTTCAGACTCACTCAAATATCTTACCCTGCACTGAAAATAGGAGTCTTGCAGAGCTGATGTGACTTCAGTGACTCCTTAACTTTATATTACTTAAATAAAATTGGAATATAACATAAAAATAATTCAAATATGACTTCATATTATTTAAATTCTTAATATTCCTAATTTTCTCGAAATCCCTGCTAGTTAACAGGACTGCTTTTCTAATTTTGTAAAACTCTTTGTGCTTTGAGTCTTCATTCAGAGGGAACACAATCTTCTACTCTTCTGCTTGCAATTCTGCTGGAGTCCTACAAGGAAATCGAAACCAGACTTGAAAAAAATATTTCAACTGCCAATTAAACGTTGTGAAAAGATAGTTTAATCTCAAAGGAAGCTGACAAAGTCATTGTTTAATGTGTTTAGATACAAAGCTAAAAGAAATTTGATAACAGCAATAAGGCACTTCCAAGAATATCGTTACCATGAAATAATTACATCCCAATAGAATTAGGGGTAATCAGCCACACTGTGCCTCAGTACACCTCGGGGGGTGATTATCTTACCATAACAACACCACCCATTGTGCTGCACTGCTTAAATGTGTTCTGATAAAATAACACACTTTTCAAGTTTGGGTAGCTGTTTGTGTCAGCAGAGGAGCAAGCAAATTACAGTCATCGTGTATTTTCTTTTCCCCAGTAAATTTGTGTTTGAAAAAATTTAAGTCCCACTGGAAATTTGCAAACATATTCATTATAAAAATATGTTCAGCATTTAGACTGCGACATAAATAATCAGAATTAGGACATTCACATTTGCCTTGGCAGCCTGTACTTCTTTTACGCTGTTGTGGCTTTAACTTGTGCCACCATTTTAATGTTATTTAAATATAGAATTGCACTTAATGTGTTTATGAATTGCTAGAATGAAAGAAAATAAAGAAATTATTCATAGAAGATTATGAGCCACACAGAATATTATTTATTTACTTAAATGACCAAAAAATAAAGCAATAAATCTTAGTCACTCAAATAAATGAAACTATTATGCCTGATTGAATGTATTTATTTATACTAATAAAAAATAATACCTCCACAGGTATTACTTGACTGTTATTTGTTATGTGCTGTCAGCGTGTTAGGAAATATAAAATCAAATAAAAATGCATGCAAGGACAAGAGTTCGACAGCATTATTTTACACAGTAGAGTATTGGGGCACCATAGGGGTTCTGCTGATTTATTAAATCTGTGCGTGGCAACCCAGGGCTCAAACCCACCTCGGAGAGTGGACCAGTACAGGCACCGTTTCTGCCACCACAGGCAAGGGATTCTGCATCATTTACCAACCACTACACACAGATGTGGTGGTGGCAGTTTATTTGTTCTGCGGATATTCAGGGAATTCACGAGATCAAACCAACTCGTCTCGATTCCTTTATTACCCAAACATACCCCTGGCACTTGGGTTTGCAGACTCAGCTTAAGAAAAAACAGCTTATCCCGGGCACATGGGAAGCCTTGGCATTGGAGAGGCACGAGGAGTGCAAACAATAAATTACAAATGAAAAGAGATTTATCAAGAGCAGAGACTACTCAGAGAAAGATCATGTTTTGGTCTTCTTGACCTTTCTGAACACTGACTTCCTGGCTTATTACCAAGAACTTTAAAGACTCATAAATGGTTGACTCAGCTATTCTAGAAATTAATTATGTAGGCTAGAGAGGGAACTTAGCTGACCACATACACTACCATCTTTCGAATGACTATTTTGCTTTGAATTAAAAGTCAAAGGGAAATTAAAATGGTTCTCTTTATGACTAGAGGAATTTCAAGGAATTTTAAACCCATAATTGAAAGACAAATATAAAAATGTGCATTTTTATGGGACATCACTCAAGAATCACAACAAACAGTTAAGCTATGGGATCCCTATCTTACAGATAAGAACACTGAGGCAAGGAGACAATAAAGAACAAGTGCACCCAGAAAACTTACTGCCTTTTACAGAAACTTCCATTAATACATCCCAAGACTATGTTCCATTAGTAATTACCACATCATCTCATTTTTACACTAGTTTCTGCTAGAGAAACTTTTCTTCCAAGAGCAGTAGCATTTCAATGTTCAGGAAGCCAAACTGTGAATAAATACTGAAAACATCCTTCTCCCATATGCACTGTCTTCTTTCATAGGACCCCTCTGAATTCACCTATTTTCTGTTCATACTGAGAACATCTGAATAAAGGTGCTAACGCTGCATGCTTGAAGAGAATCAAAGCTGAAATCAAAGAGCAAAATGTCTTACTATGAAGGCACCCTTCAATTTGCCCTGTGCCATTTTGCAGGCAAAGAAATAAAAGCCTCTGCACCATCAATAGGGCTTTGTTTAAACTCTGCTTCTCAGATTTGTGAATCTACTGTCATAACTGCTCCAAAATTTCTCCTACAGTCAGCCAAAATCAATGGTCAAATTTGAGGTTTCCAAAGGACTTTTTTTTTTTTTTTCTGAAAACTATTTATTTTGAGGGTTAATCACTGCTGTTCAAATCTCACAGTGGAACTAGTACATACACATGAAAAAAAAGGAAAAATATTGCTTTACCTATTTGGTTTTTTCTAATACCTGTAACTGAAACAGCATCTGAAATCAACAGCTATTTTGGGCTTTGTGTGCTTTTCATCAAATTGCAGTCGGTAGAAATTTTTTCCCCAGTGATCTTCAAAACTCTGATATATGTGTCATAAAAATCTATTCATAATTCAATATCCACATTAGCACCAGTGCCATTTGGGAATACATCATTTCGACAAGGACTCAAAACACTTACATAAGGATGACTGGATGAGAAAGATTTCCTTTCTAGTTAGGCACAACAGGGCAGGTCTTAGTCTGCTTCATATCTCCTCGCAACAGGCACTAAGCCAAAAAAATAATCCAAGCAAACAAAATAAAAGAAAAAGAAAGAAGGCCGGTGTCATTAGCTACCTTGAAATCCCTTGCAGGGACTGGAAATTCTGGGTGCCCAAGGAGGAAATGGGTGTTTGGGAGGATCCTGAGCCCAGCCACTTCTGAGTTCCACTATTGAGAGTCAAGACACCAGTTCAGAAATTGAGGATGAACTGAAGAAAATATCAGAGGGTCAAATCCTACCCTCTGCTGTTGTAGGTGCCCATGATACCAAAGTTTCTTCATGAACCAAGCAACCTCTGCCTCACCTGACTGTGGTCTGTTCCTATGCTGCTCCTGCTGGAGTGTTCTCTATATTCAGTGTATTACACTGACCCTTCTTTGTTCAAACCACAGTTCTCACCTTCGGGTCCCCTTATAAACCAAAGAATTTTAAAATGTCCCTTAGCAGACAGTAGGAGCTGGGTGAAGGAGGGATTCTTACAGCTCTGCTGGCACCATATTTCACTTTGCAGAGCCAGGCTCAAGCCTCTTCTTTTTCCATGCCAGAGGTGCATAAATTACTCTGTTAATCTTGTCATCTGCTTGTCCATCACAGCTTTTGATCTCCCTCCCACTGTCTGCACTTCCTTCTCTCTCCTTTTCCTCTGGCCATTGCTATGGAGCAGTCATGTCCCCCTGTACAAACCTAGCAGAATTTCACTTTCACTGGTCCTGTTGCTTTTCAGCTGATAATTTTTTTAAGTTTGTTGAATTTCTTGCCTACAAGAGTTGATTAGAGTTGTTCTTTTCGTATCTCAAACTAGACCCAGTCCAATCTAGCTCATAACTGCCATTAGCAATAGCTTTAATGTAGTCCCTAAAAACCTGAATTAGCTTCCGTTCTTCATTTGTGAATGTCTCTTCCTGCCATCAGCCTTTCACTTGAATTCTTGTCTTCCTTTGACTCTCTTGTGACCCTGTCACCTCCCAGTTTTCATTCCTTCTCCTTCTTTACTTTTTAATGAACGTTGCTACCCTTCTTCCAGCTTCCTTGGTGGTTCCAAGGAGCTACATCCATTTGCACCCTTTTTGCTCCCGTCTCACTCTTTATTTGGGTAATGCCATCAAAACCACAAACTCTGTTACAGCTTTCAGGCTAATGCTTCACAGATCTGCTTCCCAGCTTAGACAGATCTGCCCAGACACTCTCTTTCTGGCATCCTCCACATGCCAAGAAGTCATCCAAAGGCCAGGAAGTTTTTAGTTCAGTCCCAGAGGACCCTTACATCCAACACAGATACAAGCAGCATCCTCACATGCCCAGCCCACGCACATCACCTCTGGCTCAAACCTTATCCCTGCTTCTCACACCCAGGCTGATTCTCACATTCCAGGAGGTCCTTTGTCTTATTTGAAGGCTTTCTTGGGCATCCACATGCTTAGACTTTCATCTGGGATCCCAGTGTGAAATGAAATCAGATGGTGCTCTGGACCAGTATAACTTTCTGCAGTCTCGTTGTCTGAAGCACCAGCTGCAGGCAGAACTCTTGGTGGAGGAGTGATGAGCAGTTTTTTAAGGCATATGTGTTGTTTGTGTATAATACAGCTTGTCAGATCAACAGATGCCCCAGACACCCCAATGATCTCTCCGCTGAGATATTTCAAAGCTGCATCTTGTTACCAAAACTTTATTTTAGTGCTTTATCTCTTGCTAGATATTTCTTCACATGATGCAAAAAAAGAAATGAAGCTTTAAGAGTGAAAACACAGAGTTTTCCTAAACTCAAAAGCTTCCCAAAAGATTCCACAACTGCTGACAGTTGTTATTTTCTCCTCATTTCATCCAACATGGGTCTCTTTCCAATGCTCACTGCCTGTATCTTTCTTCTCAAAATTTAAAAAAAAAAAACGAACTTTTGGAGTAAAGAAGCACTTAGGACTGCTGTTAACATTTCTTCAGTATTCTAATGAACTTAATAAGCTCCCATGATGCTCCTTATAATGCAGAGAAACCTTCAAAAATATTAAAGTGACTTTGTTTACTCCAGCAATAAGGAGTCTTTCAGGTGACTGGGGCAATACATCAATATTACACTTGTTCTTTAATGCTGGAAAGGAGCTCACCAGAGGAAACAATTATTCGCTTTGAAGCTTTTGAATATTTCTGAA
This sequence comes from Dicrurus megarhynchus, assembly GCA_013399195.1. Lineage (NCBI taxonomy): Eukaryota > Metazoa > Chordata > Aves > Passeriformes > Dicruridae > Dicrurus > Dicrurus megarhynchus. The sequence goes on along the minus strand of VXAD01001641.1, from coordinate 1,896,460 downwards.
TGTGACTCAATTACATAATTCTGCCTCTACATGTATTTTTTGTTTCACCTGAAATATCACTTGATTTATGATAAAGTCATATTTTCTCACCCAGTTCTAATCTCATTTATACCACACTTACAAGTTCTCTATAATTCAGTGGAAGTTGCAGTTTGACACCATTCCTCTGACACCAAAACGAGCTCCACAAGCTAATGAAGTCCCCTGACTCTGCCAAGAGTTTTGAGATAAAGAACTCTCATTTTTAAATATTGTTTTTCCTACATGGGATGTAGACCCTCAAGAAATTATTTTGAAGATTTTGAACCAATAAAAGAAAATTATGTAACTTATTTGAGTAAATGCATAATAATCCTCATATCCTATTTTCAAAAAATATCCTTATTTAGAACCCACGTGATATGTACAATTTCACAGCATATGCATGAGTAATTCTGAAATAATCATGACATTAAATATTATATATGTTTATATTCATTACATATAATTGTCTGAAGTATTCCTAGCATTGCACAAGAAATTATTTGAGATAAGACTTCAGCTGAAATGGGCTTGTCACCATCAGAGCAACAGATGGGGCTTGGCAAGGCTCGGTCTGCTCCCAGTTCTGCCAGTGGGTCACAGGTTGATTTAATCAGTGAATCACCTCCCTTCCCCACCAATAAACAGGAAATTTTTACAGCCCCCTCTCTAAGGCACTTTGAAATCCAATGATTATGCAAGTGAATATTTCACATATCAATCTTGTGGTTAATTGAATGTTTGAACTCTAAGGGTAACTGAATTTGCATAAGTAGCTGTTTATGGAATGTAACTGAATCAGAATTAAGCACCTACCTCAGATACACTTTTAAATAACTTTTAGAGAGGTAAATTATTTTATTAAATTTTGGGGTGAGAAAGTAGATCATGCTGCTGACAGGAATTACTATAAACTGCCTGATTCCCTCAAAATCTGTAGAAATGATAAGAGAAATTGAAACATTGAAATGGGCACATTAGCAGTAACAAGAGACTTCAAATTACAAACTAATTGGGACAGAGGGAAAAAACAAACAACATCAAAAGAAGCAGTTTGTAGACTGAGCTGTTCCTAACAAGGAATCCTGGATGAAGCTGGAGCATGGGACAGCTGCAAAAAGGGCACCAGTGCTGTGGTCACACACACCCCAATCCCACGGGATAACTCGTGGGCTCCAGCCACACTGCCTGGGAGCACAGGGCCTGGACACATGGAATAGCTCACAGCTCGTTATAGTTTTGCTCGTGATTAGGAGATTTAATGCAAGGAATGGTTTGCTTTCCTGCCTCAAGACTCAGTGAGCCTTCTGGAAATCAGCACAGACTTCCTTATTCCCTGGGATCAGGCCATCAGCAAGGCTGTTCTTGCCTTTGTCACTCCCAACATCCAGTGAAACACAAGGAATCACCTTTATCCTCTCCACACACATTATTTATTCTTCTGCACTGTTTATTTTGCATTGCCAGCACCTCCTTTTCAGACAACCCCCACCCCAAACATATAAAATTACAATATTAATAAACCTCCAGGAACAATTAAAAAGCTTAGCTGGGAAGTCTCACATGTTACAGGAATACATCAGCTGCAGCGTAATCACACTAGCTGGATCTTACTCTGCCTTTCCACTGGGACTGGTGTTTCCCATTATGATCTTGTGTTTAGGAAATTAATAGTATTCATCTGGAAAAATAAATATAGTTAGTTAATAGCCCGTCTGGTGATTAATTCACTGATAGCTCAGTTGTATGGGTAATTGCTTACATTTTTATAGTGGTAGATTATGGTCTGAAACCTTCAAATTCCAACAGGCTGATCTTTTACCATATTAAAAAAAAAATTAAAAAATAATAAAATAGATGGGGAAGATAGAAAAAGATTCACACCATCCATTGGCATGGAAATGTTACAAGAGAAAAGGACCTTGCTACCTCATTAGTATCATTTGATCAGGAAAAGAGAAGCTTTGGGAAGTAGAAGACCACTTTGAAAAGAAAAAAAACCCACATATTTTTATTTTGCTAAACTGAGTCTACCCCTGGAAAGTATTTCTTCTGAAATTAGGTAAAGCAACAGTCCTTTCTAACTGCAGATTTTGATAATATTTTTTCTATGCTTCAGTTTCATAATCTTCTAATACTCTTAAAGGAAGAGGTTATAGATTATCGTGCAATCAAAGCCAGAATGGTTTTTTATTTCCATCTGCTTCTACCACGCTCTTGTTTTATAGAAAATCATTTTCATTGCATCTTCTTTCTTTAATATTACTGTCTATTTACTTCCCCAAAACAAACTGGGAAAAAAAAATAGCAAACAAAAAAAGAAATATTCCACAAAATTCTTATTTAAGAAAAGTGCCTGAAGAACCAAAGAACCACGCTTGGGAACTCACACGGAGGATGAGCAAGCATTTAAGTTGTTGAAACTGCAGCTGGGGAGATGCAGCAGCAGCTCCAGTTTCCTTTCTGACCTTGGGCAAGTCACCCACTTGTCTGAATGCTTTAGTTCCTCTCATTCATGGAAAGAGGATGACAATATTTCATTAAATGTGGGACTTCAAGAAAAATATTAGAGAAAATTCTACATTAAAACCCCTTCAGCTCCAGGGAACACATGTTAAAAGCACAAATCCCAGCTTTATTTTATAAAGCGTATAGAGAGTTCTTTTAAATGTGAAAGAAAAATTTCAGGATATGCTGCACAATTTCCCTTCTTAAAGGAATTTTAGCAGAACAATCCTTATTTTTTCATGTTAACAAATCTGAACTGCCACATTTTTATACAAATGACATAGAGAAATAAGGAAGGCATAACACAGGGAAAGCAAGTTATTCAGTAAAATGAGGGCACCAGTGATTTAGTAGAGACATAAGGTCGAGATTCTTTAAGAAGAAATAAAGAATCAGACTCTGATGCATAAGGTTATTCTAAAGGAAGGAGAGAAGGAAAATGTTCCAAAGGATATGTGACTTTCTATGACACATATAAAAAATGACCAAGAGACTTGCACTAAGACCAGGCAGAAAGGGATTTAAGACAGAATATAACTTTTTTTCCAGCAAGACCATAAAAATTTAAGTTAAAAAAAAAAATCAAATGGCTTGCAATGAGAACAAGCAGTAAACATTATGAATTTTTAAAATGTGTTTGAAGGATGAGAATCCTGCCTGAGAACAGAGAGAGGAGAATGGCTAATTAAAGCTACCAAGCAAATGCAGTGTCTGGGCTGCCTCCTCATGCCGGTCTCAGACACCCCACATCCCTGTACCCAGTGCAGCAGGCAGGTTGCTGGGCTTCACTCAGAATGTTCTTTATTCTGGTAGCACAGAGCACATTTCCATCAGAGCTGGGTGTTTGCACCCTGCAGTCTCCGCTCACACATCAGCTGCAAAGCTCCATCCAGTTGTGCTGCACACACAGCCCTGCTCCCCCACAGCTCTGCAGCACAGGCAGCAGCTTCCCAGCAGCTACTGAAGTTTCGTTTTCTGTTTGTTGCCAAACACCAATCTCCCAGTTAAAAAAAATAAGATTTCTCACTGAAGTTTTCTAAGAACTGATTACTTTGTACCGAGTGCAGATGGAAACAGCCAGTAGGGGCAAGCTTGCAGAAATATTTTCCAATGCAGAGGGCAATTTTTCATTCACAGATGATTTTTCAAAAATCCACAAAAATTATAGAAATTTTCCATTCTTTTCTCTAATGATAGTTTTGATTACCATTTACAAGTTTGAGGGTGAAAAAAGTAGGAATAAAATTTAAAATCCCAGCTCCACTGTTTCCTTATTTTACTAAGGGAAGAAAATCAACTGTATACCATGTCACACTATTCAGCTGGCATGAATATTGTAAATATACTTGTAATATTCCTACAAGTTCATAATTTTAATGTCCCAAGTATCTGAATTTTGGAGGCCGGGTACTTGGTCTTCTGAAGTCAATTGGGAAAATCATCAAAGAATTCAATTAGGAAAAAAAGAACTGTAATTGTTGCTGCTGGCATTCACTCTGGATTTAGTTCCCTGCATTCACTAGACCACAAAAGACTGTCTAAAATTGCTTAAGTTTGATCATATTAAAAAAATCTTTCTTTTCTGGTTCCATTAAGCAATCTCAATTTTGCAGGATGTAACAGTGAAGTTTGCACATTACGTTCCTGGAAGCTCAATTTTCTATTCCCTGGTGGGGGGAAAAAAGAGGAGGAAAGTAGTTTGCACTTGGAAAAGAAATAACCAAATGACAGCCCCGTGTACAAATGTATGCTACAGGATGTAATTTTTGGGAGGCTGGACTACAAGAAGAAGGGAGGTCAAAGATGCTATTAAAGAAAAAAGAGGATCTATCTCTAGGCCATTTAAATAATAACGTGCAATTGCTTCTCGTGGTGTATTTCCTAATGTCTCATTCATAAGAGTTCGAAGTAATGAGATTTTCACAGTTATCTTTTGAAGAATATTCTGTAATCCAGTGACTGAATCCAGGCTTGAGTCAAGGTCCTGCAAGAGTTATACAGCCCCTGAAATAAGAGAGAACTGGGAAATGCAAGACTTTACAGGATTAGCCCTTGATACCTCATTTCCCAGTTAAAAGAGAAGAAATACCAAAAGAGTAACGGAGGGGGAGAATGCAAAGCAAATTAATTAATTAATGTTAATTTATATTTTTCTCTGGAAGCATAGGTATGCCACTAACATGAATCATCTTAAGTACAAAGGAAGCAGATTTTGGTTGGCTGGGGAAGAGTTGTGCAAGATCAGAGAGAAAAAGGCGAAGAAAAAGTCACATTTCAACTCATCCGTGTTTAGCGAGCAATCGGAAAATCTTTAGTGGGAAACGGCCTGAGCAGCCTAAGGCCAGCAGAATTGTGGATGTGCTGCTGGAAGTCCAGCACACCAGTAAGAACTCCAGGCTGTCTCCTGGCATGATCCATGGCTGTGCTGCAAAGCTTTAATCCAAGCTAAATTCAAGGGGAAATGGAATCTCTCAGAAGCCTCACAGGGCAGATAACTGGGAAGTTTTTTTGTTGAAAAAAAAGCAGGAGGAAATCTGGCACGTTTGCAAGTTTTGCATGTTATTGGAGTATTCAAATGTGACCTAAAAATTTCTATCTGACCCAGAGGAAGTTCTTTACATTGGCTTCATAATTATTGATGCCTGTAGTTATGCATATTTAGGATTTTCTATTCAGTGTCCAGTTTTTCCTTGCACCTAAATCTCTCTCAGAGTAACAACGGAAAATTTCCAAATGGGATGTTTATTTTTGGATCTTGGTTGATTTTTTTTTTTTCACCTTGAGTAAAGCAGCTGAGCTGCTTTATTGGGAAGAGGTCTGGTGAAACCATGCTTTTTGCATGTTAACATTTGGGACAGTCTTATCTAATAAGTCTTATCTTTCCTGCTTGGAAGCAGAGACTTGAGTTTTTAGCAGAGGGACAAATCGCACAGAAGGAAAATCCTGTTGCCATATCATTAAACTATTCAAATCCGGCTGCATTTCAGGCTCTAAAAATATTTGTTCACTCAGGAACCCACTAGAATTTCATAGCTAATTTCTCAGCTCACTGCCCTATACCCTCACAGCTCCTTCAGTCTGAGTGGACATTGCCTGCAGAGCCTCTTGCCCACGCTCGAGCAAGCCCTGAGCAATCCCAGAGCAGTGGGAACTCGGTGTGTTCTCCCATGCAGCTGTTCCTTGGAGAAGACAAATCCTCCTGTCAACAACCCTCGCACAGTGGGATGGAAAGCAGTCAGTTCACCTCTTCTCTACAATTAGTGCCTCCACCCTGTCCAAGGGCAAAAGGGTCAAAGCCACTCTGGGTTGGGATGCAGGGTGGAATTGAATATATGTGTGTGTTTCAAATGTATGTATGCAAATAATTTTTAATATATTCATTTAGCATATACTATACACACACGCATAAAAATACCTTTGAGAGCTCCATTACAAGACACTATGTCAAAAAAAAAAAAAAATTTTTAGGGCTGTAAAAATCAATTTCTCCAAAAATAAAAATGTCAAAATGAGAACTGCACTTGGACATTTCTTTAGCTCCCATAGACTTAGAGCTCCTGATACAACTTCTCTGTACATGACTGTACTAAGTTTTAAAGACAGGAGTTCCACCTCGTTCAGAAGATAAAGTTGTGAATTCAAGCACAGACAGCCGGGGTTTGATTTGCAAACAAGCAAACCCTCACCTCTGTAAGTGAGACCAAACATATAGCATGCTACTGGAGACACATTACTTTGTTAAAAAACTAGATGTGAGTCATTTCAAACGGAGTTTACAGCATTAACACTCCCTTTTAATCTGTGTCCGAGGTCATATTCACACAGGGACCAACACTGCCTCACCTTGCAGGGGTGTCATGCTAATTAATTTAGCTACAACACTGAAAGCATGATGCAAAAGCACTAGAAGACTATTTATTTGATTTATTGGTGCAAGGCTTCAGTAATACTCAGTAAATAACCAAAGAAAAAGGACTAAAATAATTACTGACCAAGTACTTATTCAGTAGGAACTTGGTATGCTGAGCAAAGCAAAGCTTATCTGGAGCTAGGAAAGGGGTGATTTAAAGTTTCATAGGTGACTTTAATCCTGGGACTTCTAAGTGCTTGACTTACCTGACTTTGTACTCCGAGCATTTTTTTTCCCCTTTAATATTAGTATTGGTTTGGCAAGGTCAGTTTTATGTAAATTGGACTAATTTAATGATACTGGCTGGAATTCAGACTAGAATGTAGAAAGCCCCCTACAACACAGATGAAATTTAAAGGGTTCCTTGTTGTAACTAAAGGTGTGCTAAATTGATATGGAAGAAAATCTGTCTGGAGGGAGCATAATGACCGTCCTTGTAATGAGTGACTCCAGGCAGAGAAATGATCAGACCCATAATGTCAAAGTCACCTGCCCACACAGGCAAAACAGTAAGAAAGGCAACCACATGTGCATTTAACATCTCCATTTGCTTGGTGATTTCTGTTCTATCAGCAAACAGTGTTCTAAGTATCATTATCACTCAGAAATAATCAGAACCTCTGCCACTTCTTCTGCAAAGAGTCAAAAATTCAGAATCTATCTTTCAAGTGTGTGCTGTTTCCTTGGTGGGTAACATTTGCCTGAGCATCTCCTGCCACACACAAAGGAAGACTGCAGAATATGTCAGGCTGAAGAATACACAGCAGCTGCCATCCAAAGCACAGAACCCAAATGTATTTAGTCATTTGCAGGGCTTGTTCAGACAGAAATCTGAGCATTGAATTGCTTGAAGAGAAAATTCCAGGTCTCCCTACCTCCCATTTTAGGTGCCCAAATCATCTTTCTGGGGCTGCTTGAGGCATCAGTTTGTTCATGATAATACAGATTAATGATAGGTGAATCTTCCCTGTCCTGCTGGGCGCCAGCAGGAGGAGAGGGAAAATCCTGTGTTTGTAGGAGCAGGTACCTGCCCCTTTTCAGACTCTCCAGCAGACCCTTGAATGCATCTCTCAGACACCTCCCTGAAGTGGTTTGTGTTTGACATCAGCTCCCAGGACCTCTCTGATATGGGTCTCTAAATCATATCCCCTTGGCTGGTAATTGCTGCTGCAGCCTGACAGACTTCCTTCCAAGGCGGGGTTTTTCTGGTGGAAGACAAGAAGCACTACTAAAAAGCTGTGATGCAGAAAACAAATTCTTCAAAACAAAGCATGATTTATGTTGTCAAAAGGTGTACAGCCCTCAGACAAATGGAGTTAAAATGGCAGAGCCCAAGGCAATACTGTTACTGCTTGGCATCACCGTCAGCCTCTGGGGAGATGTGATTTAACCTTGATGTCCACTGCTCCCTCGGGTACCTTGTCACAGCCGCCCCGGCCCGTGGCTCTCAATCACCTCCAGCAGCCCGTGGCAGCTGCCTGCTCTCTCTCCACCAGGTTACAACGCTCCAGCCTTGTTCCACATCAGGGTCTTCTTGCCTCCTCCTGCTCTTTCTCAGCAAGACAGCCCTGCTGCTGCTATTAAAACTCTGCAGCTGCAGCTCGTGGATATAAATATGACCACTCCGTTCAAGTACTTCTGAAGTGCTCTTTTTTAGCTCCTTATTTTGCTTTTCTTGCCTGATTTTTCTCCCTTCTTCTTTGTTCCCCTATCTCCCTCTTATATATTTCACCTCACATGATGGAACTCACTCCACAGAGCCAGACAGACCCTATAATCATGGAAAATAGTTCTGAGATGGAGGAATGGAAGTACTGAGCAGAAAGAGAAGACCTTGAATTTGTAACTGCTCCCACAAAAGGGTCAAAAGCAAATCCCAGTTAAGTGTAAAACCCCTGCATTCCACCCAGGGCTATTTCCATCTGGAAGCTGTGAACTTTATTACCCACTATGAGATATCTTCTTCTCCCTCTTCCTCCAGGATTCAGAATTCCACTCAGAAACTAGATTTAAATGTATACTTTAAGCAAAGGCATCAATCTTATCCTTCTTCTGTGGTGTTCACCCTACTGTAATTTTCCTTAAGAACCCTATGGAAATGCCATTTTCTCTGCCACAGAAACCTGTAACTGTGTTGTAAACATTCAACAGAGAGGTGGAAAAGGAAAGCAACAGAGGCTCAAGGCACACAGCAGCATTCAGGAGCTGTTGGTTGTGAAATGACATGGCTAAAGATCATGAAAGGAATTACTTTAATGTCTACGCCTTGTCTACGCTTGGATTTTCAGATTCAGCATTTAGTGATATTTGCTCCTATGTTAGCCAAGTCTTATCTTACAAAGTAATTTTCACTTTCTCACAACCCAGGGGAGTGGAGTTAACAGCGACTAAATGAAATGCCATGGCATTTTTTCCGTCTTTCTCAAATTCTGGGGGTGTGAAAGTCCAGAGAACGAGCCATAAACAGCAAAATCGCACAGTAGGTGGGAAAAGATGGGGAGGAGGGAGTCACTGGATGAACCCTCCATTGCTGATTGAACAGGACAGCACATTTGGATGAAATTAAATTTCAGTGTTGAAATTATGTTGCAGCAGTGACGATCAGAGGAAAATATTGATAGCCATAAAACGAAATTCTAAAGAAAGTGGCACTACATCAGAAGACAGCACGTTGACACGATTTATGTTAATTTCTCCAGGTTCCATCCCCATCTGCATTAATGTTGACACCCCATGTAACCAAGCAAATAACTCTCAAAGAGCCAGGGAGGGAAAGCAAATGATTGCAGCTGCCATTAGGCTCCCGTATATTGTGGTAAGCAAACGCACCAACTCATTACGACCTTGATCTACCAACCCCACGGGATGGGTCATCAAGCACTACATTTTTAAATGTTTAAATGGAGAACGCTTACAAAAAGTCACATTTCTTCTACCAGTTTTCAATTATAACAAGCGAAAGACTACGGCAGAGGAGAGAGGGAAAATAAAAGCGAGAACACGGAAGGAAATCAGAGGCAAGTGAATCACAAGCAATAAACAAACCTCTCTCTACAGTCAGGTGTGCTTTCAAAACTATTTAGCAGGTCACAGATAGCAGGGGACACTTACTTGGGTCACCTTAGCATTATGTTAGCAAGCATCCCATCCAATTCCATCACTGCAGAACCTGACTCTCCAAGCAGACTCTCAGGCATGAAAATAACTTTAAATAAATTACAGCAAAGTCCTGTTGCCCTGTAATTCAGTCACTCTTGTGAAGCTTCTTGCAGGGGCTCTTTCCACTGGGAAAGAGGATATACTGGATCATAAACTCTTATTAATTCAAAGCACTGAAGGCCTGACTTGAGCAATTGAAGTCAATAGAAAAGGTCCCACTTACCTCAATGGACTTTGAATCCTCTGCTAAGTTCTCAACGGGTGCTTGCCTTGGCTTTACTTCAGCTGTTGTCCCCTCTCCTTCAGGTGCAGCTGCCATTCGGTCTAATTAACTGTTGTCAGATTCAGGAGACGGATTGGATTTTGGATCTGGCTGTGTGGCTGCCCCTGTTACATTTTCATTTTATACACCTGCCACTCCTGTTTTAATTTGAAAATTACTTTGTTATACTTAAATTGCTTTCAAAGGCAGTCTGTCCAGGCCAGCAGATGCACTAATGAGGGCTCTTTATCTTTAAAATGTGCAAAGAGTAATTTACTTTTCTCGTTTAATTTAAAAAATATTTTATTCTGTTATTTTTTGCTTCACATATAATTCCGGAGAGGAGGGACAGAAACATAAGATGCTTTGTTGTAATCCTTAATGGATTAGTGGTATTGATCAAAGCTGTGGGTGCTGATGTGAATTTGTCACTTAATCTTATAGGCATGTTTATCTGTTTACCAAGAATTCAGAGTGCCAGGCTAGCAGTGGTACGAGGCCAAGGGCCAGCCCATCTGCTTCCATAGCTGGATACTATGCTGAGGAAAGGAAATAAATGGTCAAACAATATATCTTTGTGTTTTAGGGTGGGGATTGCTGCTTCTTTCGCTAACTCACAATTTCCCTCAACTTCATCTAAACAGAACAGTTTCATCAAGAATGGAGCAAAGCAAGACAACATTCTGTATCAAATTAGGTAGCAACCTGTGCAGTGCATGTTAATGGGAAGAAAAGCTGCATCACTGGGATTTCTTTCTTTTTTAATTAGGTACAATCAGTTTGACAAAAGGACATTGAGTGGTCTTGATTTTCATTTCAGAGAGATGTGATCATACTTACAATATATTTGTACGGCAATTTTTAAAAATGCCATATCAGATTATTAAATTGAATCTTCGAATAGTTCATATTGGTAAATTAAATCTGAAGTGACCTTGAAGAAATAAAAGTCTCAGATTTTAAAAAGGGAAGTTTTTGGAGGGATAAAAAAAGGAGGTAGAAGAGGACTTATCCCAGCACTGGTGGGGCTGAGCAGGCTGGGTGGGGAAATGGGCCAGTGTGGCTGCCAGCTGCACAAAGGCAAACGGCAAAGAGGACTTGCTATGGTGCCAGGGAAAGAAGATCCAAGATGAAAATGGAGAAGGGAAAACAGAAAAACACTATTTAGGCAGCAGGTGTAGAGAGACACGGCAGTAGTCATGTGGCAGAAAAGGTGCAGTAAAAGCATTGCTTCTGTGAAACCAGCTCTGCAAAGTGACAGAGCCAAACGGGCCAGAGAGGGTGTAAAGTACCACTGTGAACCACGGGCTCCTTAAAATCCCACGAGGTGGACAGCTATCTTCCATGAGGTGTGTTTTAGCAGACTGCAAGCTGAACCCAGATGTAGCACTGCCTTTCCATCCTCCCAAATTTCATGTAATATTTGCCCCTGAGAATTAAAATTCGTAGCATTTTGGATGAGGAATTCTGCATATAATAACGTCTGATCTCTTTGATCTTTCTTGCTGCCTGGCTCCTGGTACCTAATTCCTACCAGCTCCAGTCTCAACCTATACTTTTTGTCAGTCCTCTTCTTTTACCTGAATTTGGTGCTGCTGCTTATTCACAGCGACTTCCAGCTAAACTGACCTGTGGTCAAGAGATGGCTCTTCTCCTGCAGACTCAGGAGGCTCTAATGGTTTTTAGCACTGGCACAGCTTAAATGTGTCAGCTGGGGCTGATTGTGTTTCCATATGCCTGAAACTTTTCTTCTGTGGGTATAGTGGTTACCCTGGTTATAAATGGTTATAAGGGTTCTGCGGTTATAAAGGTTATACTTTAATCTAAAATAATTTCTGCTCTTTTCCTACCCAGAACAATTGCATACATTTCAAAAGCCGTGGGTGATAACTACAAAAGCCTGGCAGCACTGACTGGAGAGCTTTTCTGAAGTACTGATATGAACCACTCTCATCAGTGACTTTGTAAGAAGAACATTAACCCTGATTTTTAGAAGCCACCTTCAGCTTTATCAAAAGTATCCCACTAAAACAGACCTCCAGATCCTTCAGGATGTCCTTAACTCAGTTGTACCCTCTTACCACTTTGGGTTAGTAAAAACATGCTCAGACTGTAAATAACTTTCTGCTTCTCTGTTTGCAAGTGTGAAGCAATGAGACTTCTGCAATTTATGTTTCTATCAGTGTAGTCTTCCATGTACCAACACCTTAATTTTCTCTGTTGAAGATATATTCCCATAAAACTCCCGTGTGTTGCAATGACACAGCTCAGCAAAGTTTCTTGGTGGCTCATAATTCACAACCTTTTCTTCCACCTGCTCCAGGCTGGGCATGGTCTCAAGCACAGAGAGAATCAGAAGATCTATAGAAGGTCTATAAAGGACATTATCCCTGGAAAGAGACGCTGGGATTTATAACCTATTCTCTGTGGGCCAATTCTTTAATGCAAGTAAAGGCCTACAGCTATAAACATTCTGCCAGCAGTACAATGAGAGTGACATCCACCAGAAGTTAAGCATTCGTGCTTGATAGAATCATAATCATTGCTCATATTTTTTACCAGAATAATTCCAAATATCATAGAATCATAGAATGGCCTGATTTGGAAGGGACCTTAAAGATCATCTGGTTCCAACCCCCCTGCTGTGGGCAGGGGCACCTTCCACCAAACCTGATTGCCCAGGGCACCATCCAACTTGGCCTTGAACACTTTCGGTGATGGAGCATCCACAGCTTCTCTGGGCAACCTGTCTGGTGTCTCACCACCCTCATGGTAAGGAATTTTTCTTTTAATATCTAGCCTAAATCTACTCTCTTTCATTTTGAAGCCATTCCCCCTTGTCCTGTCACTACATGCACTTGCAAGGTGACTGTCTCCATGTTTCTTGTAGGCTCCCCTCAGGTACTGGAAAGATCATGGAGAAAAAATACAACTCTTGTCCTGTGAGTTCTCTTTTGCCTGCTTTGAACCGTGGAAAAAGTCACAAAACAAAACCTAGCCTATATGTTCTGACCTGAAACAACAAAAAGCCATTAAATGCTCCTGCAGAATGGAACCCCATGCGTTGAGCTGGATGCACATGGAATCAGGTGCAAAGACCCCTTGCCTGATGCTCCCACACACACTGCCATTGATGTTTTACCATTTTTTCCCCATGTGGAGGAGATTCAGGCCTGGCAACATACAGAGCTGTCCCATTTCTGCATAAGCAGCAGAGGTTGTTTATAAGAAATGTAAGCCATTAAAAAAATATGCTGAGGAAACTTTAGAAGTGGAGCTGTTGTCAGCAGAGATTAAATTGTATACCAACAGCACGACATTTATGCACTGCTACTTAAACTGTGACAAATGGTTGCAAACATGATAGTTTCAAGATCTTTAATCTAAATGAATGGTGCTTTTAGCCTATCTCTGACTGGAATTCATTTTGGAAATAAAGAAGCATTTCCTACTCATCTGTACAGAACTACGCAGGCGATGACTGAAAGGGCAGGAGTCAGCTCTCGACGGTACTGTGGAGCACTGGAAGGATTGGAACAGGCTGTCTCTATGTATTTATTCCCTTCTGAGTCCCAAGCAACGTCTGCAATGTAAATTAAGATTTTACCTACCTGACCACCTCAGAGAAACTGTTCTCAAGGAGTTTTTTCTCCTCTTTCATTTTTCTTGTTACAACAACATGCATAAGGTCACATAAGACAGCAAAGTTCACAGTAAGATGTAATTTATAAAATGCCAAAAATATCAAATTGTACTTTGTTCAAAAATAATTTCCATCATTATCAGTTTAAATGTAATATTAACTACTGGAGAAAACTGATGGCATAGGGAGTTTATGCTACTTGAACTGAATTTATTCCCGTGTTGTCCTCAGACTCTCAGCTGAAGGAATTAAGCACATGATTCTTACAAACAAGTATTTACAAAGTGATTATTTTTGTGTTTATAGTCTTGTAATACAATATTTATAAAATAATCCAATTTCAAACATTCCAAGGTGTTCTTCAGTTGATAGCACAAGGGAAAAAAAAGACTCTTTTATCCTGCCCCCACTACCTCATCCCTGTTCTGAGTCAGAGAGTTGACTGTACCCCTTAGAGATTTTGGAATTAAAGAAAAAGAAATAAAAAGGTAAGAAAAAAGAAACAGGAAGAGATGCTAGGTGAAAAACATTTCTTCAAAAGGAAACAACTCATCACAATTACAAAAATGCGAATTTGGCATACAGCCAGGTGACCAGGTTCTGATGCTTGCGTGACATTTCTACAGCAGTCCCCTTGCACAACTGCAAGATTTGCAGCTGTGGGGTGACCTGAGGTGGTGAACTGGGTGACACAGTAAGAAAAACATCCCTTCAAGTTGCCCCTTTAAACCCTGAAGTTTCCACCAGCTTCTTTTACAGCCTCTATATTTAAAAAAAAATAAAAAAAGACAATAAAAACACTCTTCCCCGTTCCGTTTTTTTGAGGGAAAATACAATCTTTGCTCAGAAGAAATCCTTCTGATGAAATGCTTAACTTGGAGCAAGGTTAAACTGAAGTTGGAGCTGCTGTGAAGAGCAGGAACGCAGTGCCATCTCGTGGTGCCCGTGCTGGGAGCCGCCAGCCCGGCTGGCGCTGGGGAGGAAGCACATCCCAACCATCGTCTTCCTCTGCACACAGCGGGAAAAGCAAGTCCCGGCAGCTTTGGAAGCTATAAAAATTTCCCTAAGGAAATACATCTGACCAAGTAAGACAAAAGGCCTTTAAAAATTCATCTGATGCAGAGATCAGGGTGAAATTCTGCGCTGCGCTGCCTCTGTGCTGGGAGGTTTCCAGCCCGCTGCGGGCACCGGCGGCAGCACAGCGGCAGCTTGGGCAGGGAGAGCTGCTCCGTCTGCTGATGTAGCAGCAACACCTGCCACCAAAAACCCCCTTAGAACCGCAGGGCACGGGTTTGGGGCAGATGGGTGACCCCGGGCTTCTGCGGGCACAGGGGTGCCCGGTGAGTGACCTCTGGGCAGCGCTGCCCGGGAGCGCAGCGCTGGCGGAGCTCTGCAGCGCAGCCCGCAGCCATCCGGCCATCCCCGAGGAAAACCGCCTGGGTAGAACAGAGTATCACCCTCTGATTTTTTTCATCAGTGTCTGTTATTTCAATGTATTAGAGCTGAGATATTCAAAGCTGCCTGAGGGTTTGGAGAATTAGATTCAAAATGTCCTAGGCAATTCCGAATATTCCTAAGAGAGTGATTTTACAATGCTATGAGTCTGATCCTTCAATCCCTCCTTGTGTAAGGAGCACTTACTTAGAGAAATAGTTTAAGTAGCATTGTCTTAGAGCCAAATTTTGACATTTAGCTGCTGGCCATGCCGGTAGCACATTTTTTTTCATGCTCTCCAATCTACAAGTAAACTCAGAGTGAGCAAAAGCTGCCATCTTGCCTTTGGGCAAGGTGCACTCCTGGACGTGCACCAAGAGAAGAGAGCCCGTAATTCGGGGATGCTGTAATGATGAGAGACAAACTCAGCACATGGACGTGGAAAATATGTTCCTTACATGCTGCGTTAGAAACGGGAAATACTTTAATTATTTTGCAGAAAAATACATCTTGATTTGCTTGCCTGCTATTGTGTTGTGTGTTTCTGGTGAGTTTAAATCCAGCAAAGGCCAGCAGTCACAGGGATAGGAAGAATGGGCCCACATGTTGTACCAGGACAGATCCACTCTTAATGAAAAGATGCAGCAGAGAGAAGGTGCTGCAAGGCCAAAACCAGAGCCCTGTGGAAGGTACAGAAACCAGCTGGGAGCAGTTTCAAGGCCCCAGGACAGGCAAAGGCTGTGTAGATAAAAGTCAGACTGATGACTGATGTCAGTCAGATCGATGGAGCAAAGGCAGAGCAGGCTTAACTCCAGCTTTAAAGGGATGTCAGGGACAAACAGGGCCCATGGAAAGTGTGCAGTTCAGGGAGGGGTGAAATGCATTAGGCTTTTTACATGGATTTTCAGGGGGAAAAAAATGTATGCCAGCACCTTGCTTGTTTGCCTGTGTCTGGAAGTCCACTCAGTGGTTTTTAAATCTTTGAGCTAGTTTAACCAAAACCAGCAGAGAAGCAGCAGACTCAAAGGCCCTGTATCCCTAACACAGTTTATCAATACAAACGCTTAGTGATAATAAACTTCACACGCATGAGAAAAAACTGCAGCATGAATCAGAGCTCAGTCATAACCCCTCTCCAAAACAGGCACAAAGTCACAGGAATCCAGAATCTAGGACTTCTGCATTTTTGTAGGACTAATACTTACCCTAACACATTTCTCTCCATCACTAAATTTAGTGGCTGTTTTTCCTTCCCAAAGCATTTAAATTATTACATCTCAGGTGGCAAAAAGGAGATGGGGTGGAATGCTGGTTTGATTTAAAAACAGGATGAGTGGCGGGATTTCATTTGGAAAGGAGCACAGAGATAGATCCATTTTTTTGAGAGAAACAGCCAGGAGAAAATGAAAAACAGGTCATAGCCCACCCTGAAAACATAATGCCTGAGAAAAAGTCTGGCCCAAGTAAAGGGTGGAAGTAAATATTCTCCATTCATGTCTAAAATAGCACTTCCAGGCAATATACTCTCTACCCAGTGCATCAGAATGGGTATTCACACCCCACAAAGTAACCTTGACCAAGGTGTAACAAATGCTGTGCATAAGAAGCTGGCATGAGTTTCTAAAGTGCCCTGAGTGTCTGATTTGATCCAGTGAAGGGTTATGAACTGAGGACAAGCTGAGGTTTTTCCACTTCACTCCCAGCTGGTAATTGCACTCATCATTCTTACTGTATATAGGAGACCATGGCATACTGTGTGAGGAGATATTTTGTTATGCAGGATAGAGATGAAGAACATGGACAGCATCAGCAGAAGCCTGGCAGGGAACTTCAGCATCACAAAACTCAAACTAATAACTATGGAGAGCTCAGATCTGTGTTCCCCTTTACTGGATTCACTAAAGCTTGGAGGGTTCAGAGGATTGGTTACCCATGTCTGCTGCAGATTCAGTTCTCTAACACAGTCACTGGATTTCATTATCCCTTTTCCTCTGTCCATGTCTTTTAAAGTCTTCTCTTTAGTGCTTGATGTTTCTCAAAATACACATGGATGAGCATCAGAGGATTTTTGTGCAACACATTTGGCAAACTCCAAACTGCTAAGTTAGAAAAGCACACTGCATCTATAAAAAGAAAATAATAGAATTATAGAATGGTTTGGGTTGGAAAAGACCTTAAAGCTCATCCTGTTCCACCCCCATCCACAGGCAGGGACACCTTCCACTACCCCAGGTTTCTCCAAGCACCATCCAACCTGGCCTTGAACAACTCCAAGGATGGGGCAGCCACAGCTTCTCTTGGCAACCTGTGCCAGGGCCTCACCGCCCTCACAGGGAAGAATTTCTTCCTAAGTAATTTCTTCCTATAAATCCATACAAAGTGTTTGATAAAAACATGAGGTTTATACATTTTCTTCAATAAACTTTGATGTTTCAAATGCATGATTCAAATTACCCCTCAAAAATTATTTAAACATATTTGGGCCAGTAACTTGCCACCTATTATCACCTGATACATATGTAACAGCACATCATTTTATTACAAACATTTCCAGGTTTTGCAGAAAGCAAAACATGGACTCAAATAAGTATGGTTTCAGTCCTGCAGATCAACAGCTACCCCAGTTAGTGGCACATAGCACCAGGACATCTGGTGACTTGAAACAATCTCAGTCTGGTTTATGAACAGCAAATTAACCCTGATTAATTACATGCTGGGGAACTGATTGGATACAGCTATGTCCCACAAAGGCAGAATTTTAATAAATATCCTACAACCAAGTGTTATACCCAGTTTCATTACATTTTAGCACTTGCAACTTTTTTATTTGTAACTGGGCATTTGCTCCCTGTCAGCACCCAACTCTCCTCTCCTGAGCAGGCCCTGCTTTTCAGCTGCACACCACTCGTGTGTGATGGAGAGGTCTGTGTTGTCATTTGTGCTCCTTTGGAACTGTGAATGTTGTCAACACTGCATCCGACTGCTGTGGCAGTACCCAAAGGTCCAGTCCGGTCACCATCACACTAAGTATGGTCCTTGCCTCTGAGGAGATATTTCACAATGAATAATTTAGCTGACAAACTTAGTCTGCTTGAGAAATACCCATGAGCAGATTTCAATTTCTTCAGCCACAATCATTAGTTAAAATATTCTGGAATAAAGATGGGGTGAAAGAGGTTGAGGGAAAGAAAGATGAGGAAAAAAACAAAGGGGATCATACCTGTGTTTCTGGATATCACAGCATGACTTCAGGCTCCTAATTTCTATTCCTCATGCCCAACGAATGAAATTAATTTGGGCAGAAGAGGGAGAAGAAAGCCTTTCCATACTATGAAACTAGCCTAGATCAGAATTAAAGCACTAATATAAAATTCACTGCTTTCCTTTCCAAGTACAAGATTGTCTTTTTAAATCATGTTTCTTCTATGATACAGAGGTACCAGAGTGCCTGTAAGGAGAGGAGGGAAATCTTCCTTATTCCCCAGCCCACGTGCAGAATTGTGCAGCAGAAATCCCACATTCCGTGCAGCCAGGGGTATGATACAAATCACACTGGGCCGGCCACAATTTGGGAACAGCTTGCACTGGACCTGTGTCTCCCTACAGCAAAGTGCTCCTGCCTTCTGCCTGAGGGTGGCCACACACCTTTGCTGGGACAAAGTGCTCTTCATGCAGAGCACCCCAGCTGAGAGATGTAGGGGGACTGGAAGAGGGAGAAATTATCCCTGACAGCAGATATTAGTCCAGAACTGGACTGGGTCAGGCTACAAGAAGAAACAGAGTAGGACCAACAGGCACTGCAGTACCTCCTGTGAACTGCTGCACTTCCTGAGTTAACATAATGTTTTCCTAACACATGGGATGTGCCTCACTGTATGCAGGACTAACATATCTAAAGTAAAGCTCCCGCTTCCTCCACAAAACACAAGCAGAACTAAAATAAGAGCCTAATTCTGGGCTCATTCCATGCCTGCCAGAGTGACTATAACCAACTGCAACCAACCTACTGCACAATTACACTGATATACCTACACAACAATATTGCACCAAACATAAAAATGCTTAATACCTGATCTATCCTTTATCAGGTGACTTAACTGCTGCTGGTTTATGGCCTTGAGGTATGTGAATATTTTTTCTCAAGTCTAATATCTGACTTGCAATCTCAGTTTCTCTAAGAAAGGAAAAGAAACTAAATTGTATTTTGCAGTTAACTAGTAATTACTCTTTTTGTTCAAGTAAAACAAAGCATTTCTCTGATTAGAAATGAGCATGTAGCACTTATGATGTTGTATAAGTGACTGAGAACTGGTTCCCTGACTCATAATAATTAGATTCCATTTTTAAGACTGAACATTGGAATATACAGTGTCCGCCTTCCCTTTAGTCCTTCAACACAGCATAGCAATTTTGAATTTAAAAAAAAAAAAGTCTCCCTACTCCCTTCCTTCCCTTCAGCAAGTTTGGCAGCCTGATTACTGACACAGAAACCAGCATGTGCGAGCTCTGTGCTCTATTAGCAGAAATTTTTGACAAGTTCTTTATTTTTCTAAACGTGGGAGAGGAATTTTTGGTACAGTTCTTATACAAGGGAGGTTAATAGAGAGCACCAGACACAATGATCGGTCAGAACTAAACACATCTGCAAGTTCATATTGTAAATGTCCCTTTTGGAGAGATGATGTTTGGGGAACTAATTGCTCAGGATTTTCTAGAAGGAAGATGATCAGCCCCAGTACCTCCCAGGCAGGCAGCAGCCAGCCCAGGACACACAGCTCTGTGTGGAGCTGCTTCAAAGACAGCACAGATAACTAGACAGATCTGCCTTGGAGGCAGGTTATCAACAAAGAGCTGTCTCCCAGACAGGTACCTGTTCTTGTCTGCCTGGAAAGTGAGTTATGAGCCTTTGTACAGCACCTTTCAGGCAAGCAACTTATTCAGGTCTGCCTGGAAGGCAGGTCAGCATGCAGATATGCCTAACAGGCACAGAACTCTGCAAGTCTGCCTCTCCACACCTTCAAAGATCCCAAGACAAGTCAAGAATTTCATTTTAATGATCTCAGTAGAAAGCCATTATTTCCTGTATGAAATAATTTTCGGTGTAGTTGATGGATATGTCAAACTGCAGTTTCTTTAACCACACTTTCTTAATGCCAGGCACAAGAACAGAATTCCTTCCTACAAGGTTCTGGTAGTATTCTTGATATGAAAGGAAATGTTGTTTTATAAGATTTGGCAGTGGGTTACTACGGAGAGCAAAGTGTCCAAAAGAACAGGCAAGTACAGCTGGAAAAATGAAAACTGACAGTACACACACTAAGAAATTTCGTGTACTCTACCCATACACACACAGATGTTAGTTTACTGATCTCTGCACCTGTAAGTAACATCAATGATTGCAGTGGAGGTTTAGATAGAATTGACAAAAGCAATAAACAAATTTAAATGTCATTCATTTCAAAAGGATTAAAAATTTTTAAAATCTCCATTCAGGAAGGGCTTTAGCAAAGCCATAACTTTAATCATTTAACTAAAGAGCTTTTTAACAAAGATGCAGGGCTTACTTTGCACATAACAGAGGTGTGGTGCTGTGTATTTGTGAATCCAGGCAGCTCTCCATGAGGTATGCTCAATTCAGGAATTCCAGTTTCCTTCTCTCCTACATTATCTGCATTTTCACTGTTCCCATGAAAGCCGAGATGACACACAAGCCATAGTTCTGGGACAGTGTTTCAAACACCTTGGCAGTGTGTGCTGGCCCAAAGTGAAGCAGGAATCTTGGGCAGAGAGTGCTTAGAGACAGCCTGAAGTGAGAAAGGACAACATCAGTATTTCTTAGCAAGGAAAGGTTGTATGTCTCTGGGGAAGATTCAGCAGCAGCACTGTGAGGGAAGAGCACTGGTGTGGACAGGGGGCAGTGGGCCATTCCAGCCTGATGGGACCTCACACTGAGCTTGGAAACTCTGGTTATTTCAAAATAAAGAGAAGCACGAAAGAAGAGTTCTACAAGACTCCAAAATGTGCTGCAAGGTGGAGAGCAAATTGGGCACATTTCAGGGAGACAGCAGGGCATATGCAGAAAACACAAGGCAAACAGCTCTTGTTGAAACTAAAACAAAGAGCTGGGTTTAATTCAGAGCACCAATAAGCCTCTTCACACCTGCACAATCTTTAAAGACTTGAGATGAGAGACCCTGCACTTGTGTTCTGCAGGACCACCTGGTCTGCCAGCTGTCAGCAGGAATCTTGATGGGAATTACTTCTCTTTCCCAAGTGTTATCTCCATAGACACCCCAAGAAAGGTCAAAGAATCTTTGTAGAGGGTTTTCTGTGTCATGAGCTTGATCTTCGGTGCGCAACCTCTAGCATGTGTAAAAGGCTGCCGATATAACAGAATCAAGATAAAGATTCTATAGGTATAAAGCCACAAAAGAATGTAATTAATTCTTATGCTTGCAGTACGCGTGAGATGGTTATGGTCTGAACAGATCCCTAATCTAACTAGCTTAGTCAGACTTCTTTTACATGGTACTATCTACCCTGATAGAGCTAGAAATTCATCCCAAAAGCATAATACTGGCATCATTCCATGTTTGTTTGGCATAGCAGAATGCCCTTTTAAGCGTTCAGACTGTAAACCCTTTGTTTGCTATAATTCACCTATTATCTATTAAACTGTATTAGTTCAGCTCCAAAGAACCACTGAATACATCTTCACCAACAGCTGTGGATTTAGGCTTCCAAAATACTATTTCAATTACAGTCTTCTAGAGTAAATTCTATTTTAAGTAGATCATTGCTTTGATTTTATTTTTTCCAACTTGTGAAATGATCCCATTAAAACTTTCAGTGTTAATTGGTGATTGATTAAAGGAACTTCTTAGGAAACTTTCCCCATCCTTATCTGAAGATAAAAGTATCTACTACCCACTGCCTCAAATGTGAGTAGAAGGTCAGGGATGAGACAATTTTATTATAATCTGTAGGATCACATGGCCCTGAAAAGTTGGGTGTCTTCTTTACAACGCACATTTGAAACTGAAATAGCTTTATGTTTTTGTACACACACAGGTACATATATTCCACTTCAACTTGTCCGGCAAAAATTGAGAATATAAAGGAATTTACCTTCATGCAGCCTCTAACATCAATGAAGTATTCCCAACAGCAGCTTAAAACTGATTATTGTTCTGATCATGCCACCAGCTATACTGGTGCAGGGACAGATTAACTCAACTGGTGGCAGTGGAGTCAGTTCTGACCTGAACCTGCGTGACTGAAATTGGATCTGTCCTCTAATCTAATTTGCACTCTGGAATCGTGATCAGAGATGTCTTTGCTAACAGCAATGCTCGTGTGGAATTGCAGCACTAAGGAGGACAAAGTGAACTATCTAAAGAATGTCAGATTTTGAGTATCTTCACAGGAGGGTACTCTAGAAGCTGAGAAGAGGGACAGAAACCATACAAACAACTTCAGTTGCAGTGGTGTTGAAGAAGCTACGGTAATTATACAATCAATTATATTTCTTTCATGGGCTTTGGGATATCTTTG
Organism: Dicrurus megarhynchus; assembly: GCA_013399195.1. Taxonomy (NCBI): domain Eukaryota; kingdom Metazoa; phylum Chordata; class Aves; order Passeriformes; family Dicruridae; genus Dicrurus; species Dicrurus megarhynchus. The sequence goes on along the minus strand of VXAD01001641.1, from coordinate 1,873,969 downwards.
GATTTGTCAGCTCTAAGCACTTTAAAGATATTGTTGGAAATACATTTCTTAAAGTACCTACAAAATCTTGAGCAGTATAGTGCTATTCATAAAAAGATATTGTAACACTACAAGTATGGGATGAAAAAAGATTTTTTTTTTGGCAGATGTAACTATGATTAGGAGGGGAAGATGGAACAAATCAAATTGCAATAAGCATTTTGAAGTGTCTGCAATAGTTGTTCCACACAAGTGGATGATTCTACATGTCATGTTCCTGTTCATTATTACAGTAGCTGAGTATTTTTTATAACTAAAATTCGGTTGCATCCCTACAGCACCATTCCACCTTTTTTACTTTAAAAAAAAAAAAAAGAAAAAAATCACCCAAACAAACACGAGTCTGTGTGAAAATTTAGTGCCTATTTAATACTATACATTCTGCTTCTCAGTGACCTAGAAAACTCCAGAAAAGCTGGATTTCCATCAATGATCCAGGCTGGTAAACCTGGATCGTGAGACATTGCAAAACAGACCCAGCAACCCTTAGGCTCTGAAAAAAGCAAAACCATGGGATGTGGGGCAGTAAGAAGTTACACAGGCTGACCATCATGTGACAGCATCTGGAAGCAGACAGAGAGCACGAGCTGTTGGTGCTCTGTCATGAGAAGAGTTTGAAGAGCACGACACCTTGCTGGGTGGTGCTTCCAGTCCCTTTTCCCTGTAAAACCAAGCTGAACACACTTCTGCAGTGTCTGTTTGAGGCATGGATTCATGTGGCAAAGTACAGGAGAGTGGGAGAGTCCCTCCCAGCCAGCCAGCCAGCTGCACAAAGACACGAGCAACCACAGCTTCGTCTAAGGTCTGGTTTCTCACCAACACAGGGATTTCCAAAGGATTAGCAAAAGATCTCCCAAACCACGCACAACAGCTGAATGTTCTAGACAACATCTTCCCAAACACCAACCAAGCTCTGATAAAATGGATTTTAAAAGCAATGAAATAAGGCAGCAGGCAAGGGAGGGCTCTGACAGCTTTAATGAACAAAACAGATTCTGCAGAAACACTGCTTCCAAAATATTTTGTTTTCGAGGGCAGGCATATTGTCCTTACATCACTTCAGCCTGACAGAGAAAAGAACGTGCCTTGTCATCTTTCTGCTGAATGCAACCACAATCAAAAATTACTTCTGAGGCAGTTAATAACAACTTCGAGAGTATCAGCACAATTGTGTAAAACACCACTTAGGCTTGGCAAGTTTAAATGGTTTTGAAAAAGCAGGTGAATAATATATTTGGATTTTCCTCTGTGGGCAGCCAGAGCAGAGAAAATTACTGTAAGACAAATTTTTTGTCAAAAACTTAAAGATAAACAACTCAGCTTCTTTTTGTCAAGAGTAACAGAGTGGGTGTATAAATAAAATGCAGTAGGCAGGATGTCCCTGGAGTTTAACAAGGCCTCTAGCACTCCACCACACAGAAAACTCATTAACACACCGGAGAATCATGGCACAGATCAATTCAGATGAAGAACAGAGATTGCAAGTGAAGAGATTGCAAGTGAAGAGATAAGTGTCATGCTAAATCTGGCTGGCTGGAATATCAAGAAGGGACTTGTTAGATCCCACATTAATCAACTACCAGCAGTGCAGGACAGAGCTGCTCCTGCTCCTCCCCTGCCTGGGAACTTGCACTGCTGTAGCAGACTGAGAGTTCAGAATGTGTGCAGGATATTTATTACAATCTGGAAGGTTCACCATCCCACCTGACAGGATTTTAACACATGAAGCCTTAAATCCACCTCTTGATTAACCTTTCCTCATTTAACATGCTCTGTGCAAGTCCTCTTTCTCCAAAAAATTCTCTTTTACCATCCCGTATTTTGACTACTCCTCAATCTTTTCTCCTTAAAATCACTCCCTTACAGAACCTGTATAGAGTAAAATGCCATTTGAAAGACTCTTCAATCAACAGGTATTTTATGGCAGTCACATTTATTAAAAATTGCAATAAAAATGACAACTCCATCACCCAGGTTTGTGAAGGACAGAAGCAGTTGTCACAGCCAGCCAAAGTCCGAGACAGACACATAATTGATAACATTTTGTCAAATACATTATTTTCAGCTCTGTGGACATTTCCAGCCATCAACATCCTGTATTTGTTTCTCTTTGTTCGAGCTTGACTCTCCCTTCTGTCAAATGTGATTGAAATACAGCATGCACCTGCTTCATCAGGGAAGCACTGCAGGAGTACCCTAATTAATAGAACAGTTAATAACAGTAGTTTGGGAATCTGTAGGGGATCTGTGCTGCTTTTGCCCACAACACAGACATACCTTCTCACACGTGTGAGCAGTACTGCACGCAGAACTAAAAATATATGTGTATGGGTAATAGCTTTGATGGAGAAGACAAAGTGTAATCCTTCAGAAAACACGGTGTGTGGCAAAAAGCACCATGGTGTGAGGCAGAAAAATATGAACAGTTGTTGAAAAACAAAATGTTGTCCATAGGATACTGCCATATTTCTGCTCTTGAATAAACAAGTGTCTCACTGAAGTCAGTGTGACCTGCAGGCACAGATTGAGGCCACAAAGCATTCAAGTACTTCTTTTTTAAAGACATTTTTGTCTCTAAATGTCTTTTTTTTTTTTTTAACAAGTGAACAATTTTCTGCTATACTTCCTATTTAATGGAAATAACATTTGGAAGGCCTTTTGGCTGTGACCAGAGACATTCAGCGCCGCTAATTTAGATTTGTTTCTTTTGTTATCCTCTAAATAACTTGCTCTTTTCATAGGTGTAGCATTTCCCAAATTGCCTTCTTCTGAATGCTTCTTTTTTTTTTTTAATTTCCTATTAACACTGCTCTTCAAAAAATAAAGGCAAATTAAAGAAATACCAGCCACTAGACTGCAACTAATCAGTGAGATACTTCATATTTCCAGTCTTTTGAATACTGTTGAATGCTTCCTCACAATGGATATCTGATAACTTTCTCCATGTAGCGCGAAGGCAAATATCAGTCAAAACCTTATCACTGCACATAAAATATTGCCCACTCTTCTGCTCTGCATTCATGCAGCCCCATTCTTGCTTGCTATTAGCGATTCAGCAAATTGTAAAATAACAGCAATGCTGCCCTGCTGCACCTTCCTTGAGGAATATACTCCCCCTAGCACTTGCATAAATGTTATCCCAATCAATAACCTAGTAATTAAAGTCACCAGCATTTTGGCCTTTTTACAAGACTCCTTATCTGACCAAAAAAAAACCCACCCCATTTCTTGAATTATTATTTCAAACTGCCTTGGAAACAGAACAAGAATCGTTTGGCCACCCCTTTGTCCTTAACCCCCAAATTAGAAATCATTCTGGTTTCCTCTGCAGACACAGCATCATTTTCTTCCTGAGTATCGCTTATTCCTTCTCTCGTTCTTGGTTTATCAATAAGCTATAAATTCTGACTTTGATAATACCAGTAGTAGTTCTGTCTCAGGGTTCTTTTTGTTGAAGGGGATTGATTTTATTTTGGTTTACCCTCAGTGATAAAAAAAAAGGAAAAAACAAAGAAACTGAGATGCTAAGGACAGGAAAACACTGGTAAGCAAATGAGTGAGTCTGACAAAGAATCAATTATCTCCACTGCTCAGCTACCAGAACATACCAAGGGTGAAATCCTGCCTCCATTAAAGTCAATGGGAGTTTTGTCACTGACTGTCTGGACAGGAATTTCACTCTAAAAATATTGCAAGTGACTAAAAGGGAGAAACCTACATGGAGGGCAGTGCAGGCTTACCCAGAGACTTCATAAAAGCAGCACTTCTAAGTACTGAAATTCAACTCCAGAGTTTTCTGGATAATTTATTTTTTGAAAGGTTAAGCAGACAGAACATCCTACTGTGTGAGTAGGATATGGTTATATCCACAAAATTTAGGAAAACTGCATGATTTTGAGCACAGCTTTCCCCAGCATCTGATGATGAAGGGCCACATCCTGCTCTCACCCCAAAGGAACCTTTTTGGATCAATAGCATGGCACCCACCTGCACATCCAGCTTTGCTATCAAACACCTCAACCTCAAGCTAATTTTATTGTAGCAATATTTTGCTATGGAAATCACAAAAATCTCCAAAACATCATCCAGTGGGAAACCAAAAGACTTTTCCCTTCTTTCTACCAAGTAATATAAAGGAAAATCCCCTGAAAGAAGTGTTGCTCATTAATAGGCCAAGGTGTAGGATACTGCTACAACCAGCTGACAGAGCAGTTTGCCCATTTTTTCCTGCAACCTCTGCCCAAATGGAAAGTGCAACACAACACAAACCAGCACTTTGCCATCCCAGCAGAGGAATGTACTGCAGAGATGCAGCCCTGCCTGTTGGTACCAGCTGTATTTTGAGAGGGCATGAGTCCCTCAAACATGTCTGAGCAGCTGCCTACCCTTAGTGTGTGCACCCATGATTGGAGAGAAATGACCCTGCTAATCCAACCCCGATTTGGGAAGAAGGATTAATATTTAGGCCCCACCACAAATAAGCTTCCAGGACCACAGAAAAAGAGTCAGTCAAGGCTGCTTAATCAGGTAGAGATGATTCATTTGAGTAAACCTGTGCCATGACCTTTCATGAGTCCCTGAGCTCAGACAGGATGTCAAATTTTTATGAAGAAAAGAGGTGTAATCAATTAGTGCTTATGATGACCTTTTAATAAGTAAATGGTTGAGGCAGACACTCATTCTGAACAGAATGAGAAATTGGCTTTGTATGTGAGCTGCCTGGGGAGGTGATGAAATCCACCTCCATGCTTGATCTATTAGCCCACTCCAGCCAAAATGTAACCTCAAAGGAGGTTGTAGCCAGGTAGGGGTCAGCCTCTTCTCCAAGGCAACTAGTGAAGGGACAAGAGGACATAGCCTCCAGGTTCAGGCTGGAGGTCAGGAAGAATTTCCTCACATCAAGAGCTGTAAAGCATTGGAAGGGGCTGCCCAGGAGGGTGGTGGAACCACCATCCCTGGAGGTGTTCAAGAAACAGCCGGACATGGCATTCAGTGCTATGGTTTAGTTGACAAGGTGATGGGCGGTCAAAGGTTGGACTCGATGATCTCTGAGGTGTTTTGCAGACTGAACGATCCTGCGACGTACATACACACGTACATACACACGGCTGGAGCAGACATGGGATACGGGGCGCAGGATGGATAAAAACCGCAGAGGAGAGGATCCAAGAGAGGAGCCAAGGATCGGTCGCACCGGTGGCTGCGGGAG